>JARWLC010000004.1:62408406-63013406 GCA_033318265.1 Phyllotis vaccarum
ATGGAAAAGCAAGTGTGGGTGCCCATGTCCAACTCGAGCTATGTCTGGGCACAGTCTGTCTATACATTTTAAAAGGCTCTTGATTTGCCTAAGTACATTCCAAATAAGCATCTTCATTGGGCATCTGTAGCCAAGACCTGGGATCTAACTTCATCTTGCATAGCAGTGGCTGCTGGGATTCGTTCCCCAGAAGTTAGAAAATCAGCTATGAAATTGGCAGCTGGGCTGGAGAGGCTTAAACTGAATTCACGGACTTTTGGCAAAACCTGAAGTGTTGCTGGAGTGCACTTGGGGACTTAGGAAAGCTACCGTTACATCTGGTGGCATTGTTTTCAGAACTAGTGACTCTGCCTGCTCCGTTGGAAAAGAGGTCCTCCATGCCTTTCTGGCCACCTCCTCCAGACACATGTTCTTGGTGAAACAAAATTATGAAACCCGAAGCCAGGCCTGGCCCTCCAGTAGGCACTTGGTGCTTTGGGAATTAGCCTCACTTTTATGGCTTTCTTTATAGGGTTTCATTAATGCTGTATATTAGCACACCACATAGATAACTGCTCTAATGGCTGGGCAGAAGGGGCTAATACTGCAAACCACAGACGTTTATGAGGAAGAGGAAATTGCCTTTTGTCTATAATTCTTCTATTTTATAGAGTTTTGAATAACAGCCCAAGGTTGTATTTTAGAAAATGCACTCTATGTGCCACTGTTTTGTGTTTGCACAGAGGAACCCTCCCAGAAGCAATGACAAAAATGCTCCAGTGTTCAGCACAGTCCTGCTTTTGGAGTATCATGGGCTGGAGGTTCTAAGGAAGGCAGAACTGTGAGGTGATAGTCATCCCCGTCCGAGGTCACAGTAAGCCTGTGTAGAATGTTCCAGAACCTTTGAGCATGAGATTCTCCACTCCTTCCACTTCACTATGACATTACTGAAAATTTGGTCAAGAAAGTTACCAGGGACTCACTTATCCGGGACCATGGAGGAGGGAGTGCACAGATGAAACCATGGGAGCCATACAGGACCCACCTATTATTACTAGAAAGGGTCTGTCCGTCTTGTACTGCCATGCAGAGCAGAGTTGGACAGACAGTTCTGACTCCTCATTCCCCACACTGTGACTCTCTGGGCAGACATATAGGATACTCAAAGCCTTTGCTGTACCAAGCCATGCCCTGCCTTGGCCAGATGTGTCTTGAGTGTTTATTGATGACATCTTGGTCTCTGCCAGATAGTGCAAAGAACAGACAGTTAAATGTTTTTCAACATAACTGCAGCCAAGATTTCTCCATGGAAAAGGCCCCTAGAGTCCCAAGCTTATCTTGCTTTGTGGGGCTCATGGTATTTCCCTATATGAGTGAGCTGAGCTGGTCTGCTGCCTAGGGACATGGGAACAAAATTTCTCTGGCCTGCTTGGCCCAGGGAGGCCACTGCCCCATCTCTAGGGCAAAGGCCCAGCCAACATCTGTATGCCCAGAGAGACTGGCACTGAATTGCTACTCAAGGATCCTTCCACTTTGCAGATCCAGAGCCCGGTCCTCAGCCCCACCACCGAGCTACATCTTATGCCCCGATTTGGGGTATTTATTAGGTATCTTACATACAAAGTCACTTTTCCTACAATAAAAGGTCTAATTATTTCCTCTCCTTCATGATGCCTTTAGTTTTCTTTTCCCAAACCAAAGTGACTGGAATCCTTTGGAAGGAAAAAAGAAGAAAACACTCTCACCCACTTGTGTAATTTTTGAAGTTCACTTTAGAGCCCTGGGATCAGACCGTTTACATATAGCACGCGCACACACACACACACACACACACACACACACACACACACACACACACCACGTTTCCCAAGTTGGGGTATAAAAGAGAGGCTGAGAGGATTGTTCAACAGGACAGACAGGGGCGGGAAGAGGCTCTGCAGCAGCACAGATGATGAAAGAGCCAAGCCTTCAAAGGTAGAACTTTCTCAGAAAAGTAAGAGCTGCTGCTACATTGTTGACTTGGAGAGAGGGAGCCAAAGAGTTTACTCCAGAGAACAAGTATCTTTGACACTTACAATCTTCCTGCAGGATATCAAGAAACCTGACCATGATGACTGGGAGAATGGGCTGAATGCAAAGAAGTGTGCACTGCACTGGGAAAAGAGTGTGAATCAGTCACTGCTGGAACTGCACAAACTGGCTACTGACAAAAGCGACCCCCACTTGTGTGATTTCATCGAGACCCATTACCTGAATGAGCAGGTGAAATCCATCAAAGAACTGGGTGATCACGTGACCAACTTGCGCAAGATGGGAGCCCCTGACTCTGGCATGGCCAAGTATCTCTTTGACAAGCACACCCTGAGACACAGTGATGAGAGCTAAGCTCTCTTCCCCAAAGCCACAAGTGACTTTACTGGTCACTGAGGCAGTGCATGAATGTCAAGCTGCTTTTATCTTTTCTATAAGTTGCACCAAAACATCTGCTTAAGTTCTTTAATTTGTACCATTTCTTCAAATAAAGAATTTTGGTAGCCCCCCTCCCAAAAAAATGAAATATTGAAATAAGCAGGGAAGGTGAGGGTGTTTCCTAGAAAATAGGACAGAAAACAGCAACATTGGGAGAAAATAAATTCAGTGTGAACCCAAAGGCCCAACTTCTGATGAGAAAAAAATGGGAGGGAGGGGGAGGGGAGGGATTTAGTATGTTTTCCCTAGCTAGAAGACAAGAGAGTGTATCTGCCTTCTTGGGGTAGATGAGCAAGTGCCTGTATTATCCACACATTATGGTGCCATTTCAGAGGTGTCCTAAGCTCACGGAGAAGGTAGTGCTGGTGAGGAACAGGGCAGGGCATTTGAGCAATGAAGAAAGATCTGGCATTGTCATGTTGACACCATTTAGCTAGAGACAGCGGTGTTTTAAGGCTATACCGCAAAAGTAAATGGCTGAAATTCTGGTTTTTGATAGCACTGAGAGGTTTACCGTTCTACTGGAAACGAGGCATGCACTAATGACACAGATAGGAAAAGTATTAGGAAAATAAGCAAGCAAACAAGAAATAACCCAAAAGAACACATACAGTTGTGTGAGCTACATGATACAATTGGGATGGATCCTGAGTCACTGTGTGAGCCACAGGTGTGTACCTCTTGGCAACAGGAATGGAAGTGTATAGCCTTCCCTCACCCAAGATAGAATATCACCCTGAATGTTCTCTCTGCTCCCTTGATCTCTCAGCCTTCCTGTCAGGCTCTGTAACTCAAAAGGTAGAGGGCTGGGGATGTGGCTCAGGAATGGTATTTGTCTAGCATGTGTTTAGGCCTTAGATTCAATTCCTTCCCTGGCTGGGAGCTGGTGTCTTCAATGATCCCACCTGTTTCTCTGTTGGTCTCTTATATATGGGTCAGTGGGAGGTGAGCGGTCTAGATACCACATACTCCCTGCTCCCTGTTGGGTTGGGTGTTGACAGTAGCTGGCTGGATCTTTCCTCTAATATACTCCTGTGCTGAATGATGCCTTTCCCTCGATCTGGAGTTCCAGTGGCCAGACTCATGATACCCAGGACTCTTCTCAACATCACTTTCCTTCTCAGAGGATGATTCATCCATTTCCTGCTGAGATGTACCCAGTGCACTATGGTGAAGCAGCGTGAGGAGTGATGGATGTCCAGCACTTTGGGAGGGAGGCATTGCATGCAGGAGAGAGAAGACAGCATAGACGAATGTGAAGAAATATCTCAAGCATACTGTGACAGTCTGGGATAAAGCCTAAGGCCACCAGCTGGAGGACTCACAGGCCACCAGAGTGGGAGAGGGGACTATGGAACACAGTGAGTTTCTTACAAACTTTGTGGAGAAGTAAGATTGCCCTCCTCTGCTACAGACACTAAGACACTATTTCCAAGCGGGCCAGAGGAAAGAAAGGATGGATGGAGGGGGTAGAGTGCATTTTCCCAGCATCCCAATGGCAGCTTCCTTCCTTCCCCAGATAGATAGGCTGGGGCAGAGCCTGTCATAATATATAACATCATATTATGTAGGATCTCAGGCCACATCCTGGGGTCACTAAAGGCAATGACAACATATAGTTCTGGACAGAGAGAGAGGGGTAGGTAGGGGTATTGGATCAGGGAACATTCTAGAAAGGAGTGGGGCTTCCAGGTTAAAAACAGGGAAAATGCCCTGCGTTCACCTTGGTAAAGTCACGTTTCCTATATAATGCCCAAATTCTTCTTTTGGCAATGTCCAGAATATTGCTGCCATCTCCTGAAATTCTATGAAGTGGAGTGGCCTGTAGCATGTCTCTGGACACCAGAACTCAGGAAAATGGAGAAGGGGTGACTCCCTGGGACCCTAACTATAAAGATGGCTACATCCTATTGAGGAGTGCCTCAATGCCTAGGAGATACCTGGATACTCATGGTGATTTGAATGAAATATCCCTCATAAGTCAGGCATTTGAAGAGTTAATAGCCATTTGGTAAGGGCTTGGAAGGAATTAGAGGTGTGGCTTTGTTGGAGGAGGTGTGTCAGTCTGGAGCTTTCAAAAGCTGTCCACCATCTCCAGGACATTCTTTCTGTTTGCTGCTTGTGGTTTGAAATGTGAGCTCCCAGCTGTTACTCCAGACTTACCACCTGCTACCCCTGCTCTGCCACCATGAACTATTGCCCCCCTGGAACTGTGATCCCAAATAAACCTTGTCTTATAAGTTCCCTTGGCCCTGGTGTCTTACCACATCAACAGAAAGTAACTAATACTGTCCTGATGCAGTGCAAGATGAAGTAAAGAATGTGTGCCTCTAAGGTAGAACTCTTTGCCCCAAATCCCCGAGAAATACACTTTCCAGGAGAGGAGCCACACCTAACTCATTCCCCACAACTCCTGCATGTTCTCTTCTGCTTTTTAGTGCTGGGCCTAACAACGCTGGCTAGACCAATCCTTGCCACAGGATGCCTGGTCTGTAGATTTCCAGCCATTGAACACAACTGGCCATCTCATATGTTTGGGCCTAGGAGAATGTCTTCCTAGACATGCGGAAATCTCAAAGCTGCTCGAGGAATCACACCACCACAGAGACCTCTTAGTCTCTCCTCTCTTAATCTGGAGTCCAGCAACTCAGAATCCTAGATCCACCAGTGAGTGAGCCTCACCTGGCTTCTAGCTTAACCCGAGGGTCCTCCACAGCCCCTTGAAGGAGGACAGAACTTCTGACTTGAAAATTTCCTATTCTAAGTGGGGATCAGGAAACACGGAGGTCATTGGAACCCTGAACACCTGAAATGGCTGAACCATAGAGGGCTGTGAAACAAGATGGGGTCTTGTTTACCTGAGGGTACCTGGTTCTATATTTCTGCACCTCTGGAGTCCTCAGATCTAATAGGGAGGCTGTGAGGTAAATGAGTGGAAAACATGGGCTGGCGAGGGACCAGAGCTGTGCCCTGCTGCCCACCTACCCACCAGCCACGTACCAGCCTGCGGATCTCACGCTCACACTCCTTCTTGATACGGACGATTTCTTCTTGGTGCAGATGGTAGACACTCCTGATCTCTGCAGCCTTGATCTTGTCAGCCTGGATGACCATGGTCAGTGCCTCCTCCACCTGCTTCTTGGCCCCCTTGAGCTCTGAGATCTCTTGCTGCATCTTGACCTTCTCCACCTCAAATCCCTTCTTGGCCTCCTCCTTAGCTTCACACAGGAGCACGGTCTTCACCTTGTCGGGCGCCCCATCCCGCAGAGTGTTGAGCAGCGCCTGCAGCCGCTGGTTCTCATTGTCTTTAATCTTGATGACTCTCAGCAGCTCGGCCTCATGCTGCCGCAACAGTGCCTCCCGCACCGCCTGCAGCTCCTTCATCTTCTCCTCATGCAGTTTGGTCTTGAGCTCGGTGACCAGGACGGCGTGCTTCCGCTGTTCGTGTTCACGCACCTGCTTCAGCTCCTGGCTCTTCTCCCGTTCTACTTTGCTGACCTGAAAGATGGGTAAGACAGACATCATTGGAGCCCTGAACACCTGCCACGGCTGAAATGTGCCTCCGCATTTAAGGGATTGCCTTCCTGAAAACTTAGGAGTCGTCTGACTTCCAAACGTGCTTTGATCTGTCAATTAAAACAAAAGTCACCCTACTTGGTGGAGGGCATGCATGTGCATGGTGGTTCTGCAGCATACACAGCCCTGCACTGTAGCAAGAGAGGTGGCTGTGAACACTCTCTGACCATGGAAATCTGCTCTAGGTCCTTCTAGGAGGAAGCTGAGCAGCAGGAAGAGAGATTCTCAGTGGGCATTGCCTCATAGGAGCAGTGGAGGGGCACTGGCAGGTCTGTGCCTCTGCCGAACCTTCAAGCCAGTTTCTACTTACTCCCTCCCTCCAGACCCTATTTCTTCACACAGTGAACCTGCTGTATGCTGCTCTTAGCAGCCAGGCTGTCTTTCTAGATGTCACCTCGTGTCTAGGTTTTGGAAACAACATGACCATGTGCTTTGTGTTCATTGGTCACCCCTCATTAGCAAGTGTAGATATATAGTAGATAATGGATAAATTTCTCATGTGCTCTGCTTGTCTCGTGGTTGGAGAGCCCAAGAGCTCTCGTGTGGTCCATGGAGCTTACCCTCTGTCTTTACCCATGCAGTGTCTCAGTTCTCCATGATGAGCAGATGAACCCACAAAGCTCCACAATATGGAGTTCACAGTGGTCAGTCTTTCTGGTAGTATTTGGCTTTGTACCCTTCCACGAGACCTACAGGCCTCTCTTGGCTTCTCCCACATCAGGAACTGCCCTAGTCTTATGGCTTACACCTCTCTGGCCACTCACTTTGGAAGGAACCCCATTTCCTTTCCTGTTGTTTTCCAAGGCTCCAGGAACCCCCACACACATTGGTCCCCAAATAATCCTTTCTCTCTTGTCTTGACTCTCAGATCTCCAAGGGCCTAATTATTTGTGACATTAAAGGCTACATACCCCATCACCTGCACCCAGAGTGCCCTGCTGCCTGCTTTGTGCCCGAAGGCTATCCTGGTTTTTGCTCATAGTTATCTAGCAGGATACATGTATGATATCACAGCCCCCTGCATCCATCCCACTGAGAGGGGAAGGAACAGGCTGCTTGTGTTGGAAAAACATTGAGGCTGCTCCTGTTCTGATCAACTTCCTTCCCACGGTAGGTGTGCATATTCCTCATACCTGCTTCTGGAAGACAGTGCTTCCATAAATCTCAAAAATACACCTAGGGAGCCACCAGCTTCCTAAAACAGTCACTCTATACCGTATTTGTTCAATCAGCCCCCCCCCAGTCTTAATTGCATTCAAGTCTCTTGTTCCCATAGTGGGTACCATCAGTTCTGTAATGACTGATCTTTCCCACATATGACTTTACATAACAGCCAACAGACAGTCCACAGTGAGTGAGTCTTTCCTGTGCAGGTGTCTATTTAATCCTTGGAATGCTCCCCCATCTTCTATTCCTTCTCCTTATATGCTTTGGGGAGAATCTTTCTGGATCCATCTTCCAGACTCTCACTTTCCTTACCCACCATCACCAAACAGCAGCAAAGTGTGGGGATATTTTCAAATATAATAAAAACATTTGGAGATACCAGAGGGATCTACCCACAGTCAGTCTAGGAGAATCAGACAGTGGTAATTCACATCTTTAATCCCAGCACAGGGAATATCCCGGCAGTGGTGACCTACGACTTTAATCCAATCTGAGTTTGAGGTCATCTTAGTTTACAGAAGGAGTCCCAGGCAGGCAGTGGTGGTGCCACTCCTTAACTGAGCAAAGAGAGTATTTAAGGCAGGCATAGAAAGACAGAGCAGGCAGAAGCCAGGAGGAGCGAGGCTGAGGAAGCTGGAAGACAGCTGGGTGAGATCTGACTGTGGTGTTTCTTCTCTGATATCTCCACCTTTCCCAGAGATCTGGCCCTGAATTTCCTTTATTCATGTAACAGTAAAGTTTCCCACTCTACCTCCAAGTAAACCATAGCAAGCATTCCTTCACCGAACTGTTTCCCTAGCCCAGGCCTACTCAAAAGGCTCCTCCAGCTTACATCAGTGTGTGATCTTGTGACAAAACTTTTAACACAGGGTCTTCGGGGACATTTAAGGTCCAAACTGTTCCTGATTTATTTGCTTCTGTGTCTGAACTTTCACCTTCCCTGATCAGAGACAACTTTCAGGGGCTGTTTGCTGCAGCTTCCCCCAAGGGCAGGCATGTGACACTGACTCACACAGCTGGCACCAGGGCTGTCAGCCCTATTGTCCTCCTGCATGCTGACAGCAGTGTGGACTTCTGCTTTGCTGAACAGACCATTACTGGAAACTAGAGCAAACAGGCATCTACCACCCCATTTAACGTGTATCCCCTGCTTTTCCAGTTGAACTGAATCCTGAGAGAAGGAAAGGTCGGGTTTTCTTGTGTTTGTTTGTTTCAGCTTTTTGAGACAGGGTTTCACATTGTGATGTTAGCCTGGAGATAAAACTATGCAATCCAAACTAGCCTTGAACTCAAAGAAATCTTCCCAAAGGTGCAAAATTACAGGTGTGAGCACCACATTGTGTTTCTGAATTATTTGAAAAAAGTCTTTCTCTTCCTTTATGGATCCTTTGGATGATTCCAGAACATTCTATGTGTTTAAAGGAAGGAAGAATGAATGACTGGGTGGGGCAGGAATGGCTAGTTTCTGGTTTCTCCTGAGGATTAGGCCCTGAGAGTGCATTCAGTCCTGAGTGGGGCGTGGTAGGTCAGAACCAATACCAGTAAGTATGGACCCAGAGCCTGGCTCTGTTCTATCAGCAGATACATATTCAGATCTTGTGAAACTTCCTAAATGGGAACAAACAAAGAAAAAATGAGCGCATCCTGTGTCACAGAGTAGATCATGGAGAGTGGAGGACAGTATGAGCTGAACAGCCCAAGGTGGGGTGAAGTCTCCCACCTTTAAGCTACTCTCCAGGTTACTTCTGTCCAGGGCCTAAGTCTTTGCCATGGAGAAAAGACTCTACCTGTGCCCTATGTGTGGAAGGCTTGGTTAACATCAGCCCTCTCCTCTCCTTCCCCTCCCAAAGCACCCACAGTGCCCAGGCTGGACCAACAAAGCATGTGTCAGAATAGGACACTCATCCCAGGACTACCATGGAAGCTGGGCAGAAATTAGACCACGGAGAATCCTGGGAGACTCCCCTGTGCCCTGGAGAAATGCCACTAGGCAACTAAGGCTCAACACAAAGGGTAATGAGTTCTCCTGAAATTCTGAGAAGCTGGCTAAAGACAGACATGCTAGGGAACAGATAAATCATCTTGGCTCACAGTATCAGAGGTCTCAGTTCATGGTCACATGGCTCCACTGCTTCCAGGCCCGTGTGTCTGAAGGAAGAACATCGTAGTTGGGGAGAGACAGGTGGGGAAGCAAAGTGAATGACCTCATGGTGGACAGAAGCTGAGGCTGGCCAGCTTCTTTCTGCCTTCTGCTTTTGTTCCCAGCCTGCACCCCCACAAAGACTACTGGGAAATGCCACCCACATTTAGAGTGGTTCCCTCCTTCTTTTCTGCTGTCCCTCATGCCACCTTGCTCTGGACACCCTCACAGACAAGCCTGCTTCATAATCAACATTAATCATCACAGCCTCTTGACTCTCACTGAAGCCTGTAGCCAGCAGAGACTGGCATTGGGGTATTGGGCTGTTGTAAGAAACACTCCAGCCTTCTTAGACACAGGGCAGCCACTGATGCCTGCTGGGATCAGAGGGGCAGGGCCCTCTGTTCCTGGGTTCCCATGCGTGGTTTTTCATTTTCTGCTGCAGCTTCTGGCCTTTCAGCAAGATCCAGACCATTCAATGGAAGGAAGGCTTCCACTCAGGGTCAGAGAGGTGGGAAGTGGTGTGTGTGTGTGTGTGTGTGGGGGGTGCTTTCTTTAGCTACTGTTTGGTTATGGTAGAAAAGAAAGATATAATTGATTCTTTCCTCAAATTACTCAGTTGTGAGATAATAAATTGGCTCCCTGCCAACCATGGAGTACGGTTTCCTGAGCAGCAAATGGTTCAAACACACTTGATGGTTCAGTTCTTTGCCAATCTCATCTTCACGGAGACTTGAAGTGTTGGTCCCATTGTGGCCAGCGAATGCCTCCTCAGGAGGCTCTTGAAGCCTCTTGTTGAGATCCTTGTCATTTCCCAAACTGTGGGATGTGGCGTAGCCCAGGTTTGCTTTGCTTCTCTAGTTGCTCTGGCAGCTTTTCATTTTCATAGAAAGGGACATTTCAAGGTCTCAGCCACGGCTCTAAGGATGCCCATTTCTCCTGGATAGGTTACTGGTGTATGTATGTATGTATTATGTATGTATTAGCATCATATGCACATATATCTTGCAAGCTCACATCGACATTATGTCAGAAATCAGGACCACAGGGCTTCTGCCTAGCATCCTGCTCACAGCTGAACCTCTGTTCTTCTACACTGAGCACTTTTGTTCTCAAGGAATCAGAAGGTGATGTAATCACTCGTTCCCATACCCACATTATATAGACTCAGTAGCTTTGATACTGACAGCACTGGGTGTGACAACCATGAATAGCTGGTGTTCTTGCACTTTCCATATGTGCCCCCCTCCCATGTGGTTGCAACCTCATTGTATGGCCATCTCCACAGCCACTATAAAACTCTCCCTTCATACTTTCACACACATCCCCTCCACCCCCCACACCGAGGAATCAGAGTACTTTCTAAATCTCGAAATACTTCATAATTCCCAATGGATTTATACAGGTTAAGCCTGGCAGGCTGCCCAAGCACAAGTCACAGGTGACTTCTATGCCTGCACTGGGTTCTAACCCACAGAAGAGCTCTGGCTTTCATGTTCATAGCCAGGTTGCATCTCTGTTCACTGCAGAGTCTGAAGAGCCCATAGCAAGGAAACCACCCGGAATTCCTGCATGATGCCCCCTCTGCAATTGGATGCAGGCGTTACCAGATGCAAACCCTCAGTGTATGATCACTGCCCACTCTTCTCTTCATTCAGTTACCGGCTGCTGTTCCCCACCATCACGTTTCCTTTGCTTCATCTACACTGCACATCGACACCTGCGGTTTCTTTCATTTTCTTGAGCACGCTCTGGGGTTGCTGGTATGGCTCTTGGTTTCATGTATGTTCTTTCAATAAGAAGTTTCCTTTTAAAACCCTTTTATGTATGTGTGTGTGGCTCAAAAGTTACGAAAGCTCACTGCCCTTGCAGAGGACCCAGGTTGGAGTCCTAGCGCCCATATGAAGGCTCACAACTCCGGTTCCAGGAAAATCCAAACCCTTTTCTGGTCTCCACTGGCCCTTGTACATATGTGGTGCATATAAACTCATACAAATATGCACATTACATTAGTTTACTTACTTACTTTTATATTTGGGTAGGAGGCACATGCTATGTTGCAAGTTTGACGATCAATGACAATTTGCAGGGATTGACTCTGATGTGGGAATGTCTTTCTGTGTGCTGTGAATTTCAATCTTTAAATAAAGGAGCTGTTTTGACCCTTGGCGAATACCACAGCCACAGGTAGGAGCGTGGGTAGGAAAAGGAGGGCAGAGTCAGACACAGTTCAAGCCACACGCCCAAAGAAGCAACATGTAAGGAACACAAGTGAGCCACGGACCACGTGGCAGGACAGATTAATAAAAATGGGTTAAAATGGAAGAGCTAGATAACAATGTGCCTGAGACATATGCCAAACAGCATGAAGTTAATATAAGCGTCTGCGTGTTTCTTTGGGACTTTGGGATTGGTGGTCCAGATAGCGGCGGTGGGCGGGTCCGAACTGTGGGGCTAGTTAGGGCCAGAAACCTAATGTTACAGCTCTGTCTTTCCACTAAGTGGGTTCTGGGGACTAAATGCAGGTTGCCAGTCTCTGTGGCAAGTGCACTTACTCTCTGAGCCTTCTCAGTAGCCCCTTGCTCCCATTTAAAGCATAGCTATACTTTTCCTAAGTGTCTTCTATATTCTGTTTTTATGTCTGGATCATCTTCAGGGACCCTACTGCCCTTTAATGTCATCTTCAGTATTTCCTATTTTCCTTTGAACTCATTTTTCACCTTGTTTTTATATTCTCCTAATCTCTCTGAGTGCTATCTTGGGCTCTTATGCTCATATTCCTTCCAGATCTATACTTCTAAAATTTCATTTCTAATTCACAAGTCCTGACACATCAGTTATGCATTTTTTTTTCTGACTTGGATTGATATCCTGTCTTTTAGGTCCATTATAGAAACAAAAACAAACAAACAACCCTGCATAGCTTCTGCATGAGAGGGAGTTTCTGTGATGCACTTTCGTCTTTCAAAGGGACACTTTGTCATCCTTACTCAGCTTCTATCGCTGCAGTAGCTGGATGGGATCTGAGAGTCTCGGGGGCCATCTGATATTTGAACCCATTTCGACTCTCACTTGACCCCAGCATTTCCCCCTAAAGAGCTGTGTCCTGCACCACACAGAATACTATGGAATTTCTCTTTTCCACAATGTGGCAGCAGCTGTAACTCCTAGCAGGGACTGGGGTGGCAGGAGGCAAGAGCTAACTGGAAAATTTCCAGATGTTCAACTCCATAGGGCTGAGCTGTCACCTATCATTTCTGGAGGTGCTTGTTCTCATGGCTGTCTGGTGTAGGCTGGAAAACTCGAGGGGTATTCCCAATGCTCCACACAGCCCTTTTGTTTTTTATATTTTACATATGTGTGTATATAATTGTACTAATACATGCATCATGTGTATGCATACACACTTAGAATTTTAAGGCAGAGTCTTAGGCAGGTAGTCCAGGCTGGCCTCCTGCCTCAGATTCCTGGGTATCAGTACTATAGGGAGTTACTACAATATCTACTTTTAAAAAATATCCCACTCAAAAGACACCTGCCTCTGACAGTAAGTAGATCTCCCTTCCCAGCTAGGTTCCCTTGGTGCTTTACATGTGTGACTTATCTCCATGGGTCTGGCGATGCTCAATTTCTCACCAAATCATCACTCAGTGGAGGCTGGAGGCCCCATCTCAGATCAGCCCAGCCTGATTGGCTAGGAAACTGGTTCATCTCCGGGTAGACAACCACCATGTGCCTCACCCTTCTCTCCTGGAGAGTAAACTGCAGAGGTCACAGAGACTCGAAGTCTGCAAGGCCCTACTGGCTGGTAGCAGCTGAGGAACACATTTTGCCATGAAGGTCACAGCCCCACTGCATCTAATGATGCATGTTCCTAAATTACTCTTCTCAAAATAAGCACCAGAGATGTTTCATTGTATGCTTTCCTTTCCCTCTTCCCCAACCCAAATATTCACTGTAACCTGCTGTAGGGGAAAAAAAAAAATCACATGAAAACCACTTTTGTTTTAGAAACCTAAAGAGCTTTTTAACATTTCATCACATTTTCCGGCCTGTTCTCTTACTGTTGAACTTGTACACCACCTCTCGTGTTTCTATGTTTATAAAAAGATAATTATTTTTATTCAGATATGTGTGCATGCGCATAATATGTGCCTGTGTGTGAATACTTGCAGGTGCCAGAAGAGGGCACTAGATTTCTGGAGCTGGAGTTAAAGGCAGTTGTGAGCCACTTGATATGGGTGCTGGGAACCGGACTCTGGTCCCCTGCAAGAGCAGTAAGTGCTCTTAACTACTGAGCAGATCTCCAGTCCCATCCTTAGGGGTTTCTTCTGCTCACAGATACTAAAGGCTGTAACACTATGTAACAGAACAATCACCACAGGACCCTTAAACAGAGAATCTGGCCCAAAGGGGCCTCTTTATATCGTGAACTTTGGCCTGGCTGGATATTCCAGCAGACTGCACTATAACGTGAGCTGACTCTTGTAGCTTAGAGGCTGAGCCTCAGCCAATTGCAGAAGCCAAATCCTCACTGAGACTGCAGAATTGTGCACTAAGCATGGCCACTACACAAGCATTGCACCTCTCTGAGCCTCTCTTGTCTCTCTGTTGAAAAAGTAGCCACTAGATGCAACTCAGGTCAGTTCTGGACTTTCTAATTTGACTATTTATCTTGAATAAGAAAAAAAAATTAAATGGTAGCTTCCTAGTGTGTACTCCACTCTGCTTAGAATAAGTCTTCTGTCACTTTCCATCCAGTTTAGCCATTAACTACCAATACTTGCACATTGATTTTCCCAGATTAGAATTCAGGGGCTATAGGTCAGTGGTTCAGTTTGACTCACTGAGATTTACAGCCTTGGAGAAAATATAGGTCCAAAGGTAAGGAAATAGCCAAGCATTTCTCAGAACACAAGCACTGGCCTGCAACCTTTGGCTTCATCAGCAGTCAGCACAATGCCTCTGCCTCATACTGTGGACTGATACACCCTAGGCTCTCTTTTAGATGGAAGGGGAGACTGAAGCTCATCCACCTTAGAATGGTTCCCCTAAGGGGCTATAGAGATGATTAAGTGGTAGAGCACTAGCTAATCTTCCAGATGTTCCATATGGTGGCTCACAACTATCCATAGTCACCCTATTTTGCCCTCTGTGTGAGTTACATGCACATGGTACACATCATTTATGCAGGTAAAACACTCAGGCACATAAAAATAAGGCTACAAATAAATGTCTCCTAAGTAGTATTTAATTCAAGAAACAAATCACTACATAGACTGAGAGGCAGCACACTGAAAGGCCTGGGAAGATGCTATCCAGAACACTGAATGTCTGAACCAAAAGTGCAGTGTAAGCTATTACTTCCCATACGAGGAAGGGTGTCACACTCCCAGGAATCCACATCCTATTCTGCAGGGGCTCCCAGCACAGTTGTTTATGGCAACAGCCACCTGTATCCACATTACAAAAGTATTATGGCTCTCAAATAGTAGTTAACAATACTGCCGAGCCCTGCAGACAGCTTGAAGGTTTTGAGGTTTAAAATTAGACAGATCACAGAGTGAGATCCTACTCCTTTGCTCAAAAGTGATGCTTAATTAGCCACTTTTTTGTTGGCAAGGACATGTTCTCTGAATATTTTTTTTTATGAAAATAGCACTATGGGTGCTCTAGAATCCAAGGTCATCTTTACCAAACAACTCTCTGAGGACTGATTTGTTTATAAGGATACCAAACAGAACACATACACTTGAACCCATCTGCCACATTTGTGCCTGTAATCTGTCTGTTTTGATCTCACCAGAGATGGTTGGAAAATAATAAAAAGAACCGCCATGCAAAGCTTTGTCCTGGAAAGGTTCAAATGAGCTACAGGGTGATAGCTGGCTTCTGCTGAGGCCTTTATCTGGCCATGAATTGGGGAGTTTAGCTCTCTCTCTCTCTCTCTCTCTCTCTCTCTCTCTCTCTCTCTCTCTCTCTCTCTCTCTCTCTCTCTGTGTGTGTGTGTGTGTGTGTGTGTGTCCTTAGGTGACCTCTGCACATCAGAGCAGTCCCAGAGCATCCTCAGCTAGGCTGTAGGATGATAGGATGATTCAGAGCTGTGTTCTGTGATTAACTGAGTGTTTAAATTTGAACAGATTGGCATGTGGTGTGGCTAAGAACTGTGTATTGTGTTGGAACACCAGTTAATATTTTTGCACACCTGCTTGCTAGTGCCATGTCCCCGCATTGGCTTGTGTCTCTCCAGCATGCTGACAAAATGTGAGTTTTTACAGATTGGTTGAATGGATGCAATGAGAGACAGAAGTTCAAATGTGAACAAATCCACTAGACTTCTGTGTCATTAGTAACGGAAATGCCAGGAGGTACCATATATTAGATGATCAAATACATGTGAATAGATGCTAAGAAATATAGTCAGGACCTTTGTGCTATAGCCTGTTAGAAATTCAAAAGGGATAGAAAGACAGAATCAGTTCTGTTTATAAACTCAAATGCCCAATATTATATAGAAGTCAGCTTTCCCCCCCAAATGACCTATAGATTCAATGCGACTCAATTTTCAGGGGTGCCAAGAAAGCAGACATTAAAAAGTACATTCTAAGATTTCTATGGCAATACAAAGACCCAAGACTCCCTACAGCAGCTTTTAAGAAAAAGAACAAAACAAGAATATGCTCACTACAGAATTAAGTCCTGGTACGGAAGAGTTAGGAACTGAACTAGCCTCAGACAGGCACAGGGAATACAGACCCCTGGCTCACAAAAAGGGACTGGTGTAGCCAGTGACTAAATGGCACTTTTCTTGGAAATGGTGGCTAATTTAAATTTCCTTGCAGTAATGAAAAAGGCAAGAGAGTAAACAGAAAAGGGGGGGGGGACAAGGCTCAAGCCTACATCATTACTGTGCTGCCAAAGCAAAGCAGGACTGCAGAGTCACGTGACCTGGGGCATTGCTCAGGAGGGCAAAGGATGCAGCCTGCAGTGCTGCCCTTGCATGGACTCACACACAAGTGTCTTCTGCTGGTTATAAACATGTGGTGTAGTGCAGGGTGTATGGTTATTTCTTTATCATCAGGATCTTGCTGAGTGTAGGCTGGCCTAGAACGTTTCTGCCTCCCCATCCCAAGTGCTGAGATCATATGTGGGTATCCTCCATGCTCTGTGTTATGGTCTTTAAAAATAAATATGTGGGTGGGAGAAAAGGTGATTTAGATAACTATATTATAGCCTCCAAAATAAAACAAAGAATTCTTTAAAAATAAATAAATATATGATGCCAGGGCTATTCCACATTCCTCAGTCACTATTTTCATGAGGCACAAAAGTCATCTCTGGGAGACTTATGGATATGTGGAAAGCAAAGTAGAGGATTTCTAGAAGACAGGCTGGGATGTAGGTACAGTAAGTTCAAAACTGCTACAAGAGCCAGAGGACCAGAGGTTGGATAACGAGTACCCACATAAATGTGGGGTAGCCATGGCAATCTACTCATAATCCTACTGCTTGCAATTACAGAGGATCCCTGCAGCAAGGAGCAAGCTGGAACTCTCGGTTCAACTGAGAGACCCTGCCTCAGTATCTAAGGTAGAGAGCAACTGAGAAAGATACTTCCATAAACCTTGATCCTACATATACAGGTGAACAGACATGTATACATAGGCATATACACATATGTATCCCACATGTGCATACATACATGTACACCACATATACACTCAGAGAGAGAGAGAACTTCTAGTAGAGAGCATAAGAAAATGTCTCTATGACATTGGCACAGGGAAAGGTTTTTCTGAACAACAAACCCAATAGAAATCTACACAGACGTCCTGCCTGTGCTTCCTAGGCCTCCTTAACTATACAGCAACTGTTTCCCCATCCGCAAACATTCATTCTCCCTGAGGTCCCAAAATCCCAAAGTGGCACACTATGCACTATACATACTCCGATCTCCTTAGCCATTTCCCAAGCCTGGATAATGAGATGGCTATGTATTGTTTTCACCCTTGTTAGCAGCACTGAGATTAATGCCTGACACATCTGTGCACATCCCGAAACATTCTCAGGAATCGTGATAATGAAAACCCAGGAGCATCTTCCATGTCCTGGTACCTACCTGCTAAGGAGTCACTGGTAGAGCAGGGGACCTGCTCCTCTGTCCTTAGCAGCTTCTAGAGGACTGCTAAAACAGGTGATGGCTTAAAACAATGTGGCATACAGACACTTGCTTTATTTGTGTTCCTTGGGGAAACCTCCCTGGAGCTTCTCGTCACTGTCTACAGTGGATTAGTGACTTCTGGAAGGGGGAAGCTTGATTTGCTAAAATCAGATCAAGACCATTAGTGGGCCATGAACTTAGGAGACAGATGCTTTGAGGCTAGGTGTGTGCAGTGTCACAGTCATGAGGTAAACACACTTCTTACTGTAGGTCATGCTAAAATCAACAAAAAAGATGTGAGGGTCGCAGTCTCAGAACCTAGTCATGGGGCTGGAGAGATAGCTTAGCAGTTAAGAACATTGGCATCTCTTCCAGAGGACTGAAAATCAATCCTCAGCGCCCACATGGCGGCTCACAATCGTCTTTAACTTTAGCTCCATGACTTCCAAGGGCACCAGTCATGCGTGCAATACACAAACATACATGCAGACAAAACACTCATACATGAAAAATATTTAATTAAAAGGAAAACCTAGCCACATTGCAGTAGCGAATCTAGAGACCCAAAGGTTTTATTATGAGGACTGAAGAAAATGGGAAAACCAGACAGGGCTACAGAGAGACGTGGGATGAGGAATGAGGGATCACCCCCAGCTGGCTGAGGGGATGGGCTTGTCTTATATATGTGCAGAACAAGGATGGCCTCTGGCAGGGTCAGGGAAACCAGGTTGCCTGCTCCATGCAGAAAGAGCCTTGCTCTGGGCAATAAGGAGAGTGCTATCCTTTGAGCTGTGGCTATCTCCAAAGCTCCTTGTGGGAATATTTTTCCCAGGCCATGAGCACAGAAGCATTAATACTCAGAATAGTATGCACATGTTTCTCCAGGGAAATACTAGCAAGTTCCCTCTTCTTAGGTTCAAGTCTTTGGCATCAAGTGCCGTGAAAATACAGCCACCTGGGACAGTGCCAACAAAACACAAGACCAAGATGACTGAGCACAATAAGCAGAAGAAAGGCCAAGTTATGTGCTCAGAGACAGTTCCAGCACCAGGCCAGCACCGTGCGGCTTCCTTGGTGTTTGTGTTTCTTCACTGCCAGCCACATGAAGCTCCCCACCTGGGACCACCCCTTCTTCCTACAGACTCTCAAATTGACATCTCCCAACACCTGGTAACTTCTACACCCACCCAGGCTATTCCCCCAAGGAATAGCAGACAGCCGCTAGGCTGCCAGCTGACAGGCTCCGATCTAGCTATTTAGTGGGTATCACCAGGTAATGGTGGTACACATCTTTAATCCCACTGCTTGAGAGGCAGAGGCAAATGAATCTCTGTTGAGGCTAGCCTGATCTACAAAGTACATACCAAGACAGCCAGGGTTGTTACACAAAGAAAACTTGTCTCAAAAAAACCAAAAGTGAGTGGTGACCTGATATGATGGCTCACTACTTTAGGATTTAGGAAGTAGAGGCAGGTGGATCATTGTGAGTTCCAGGCTACCAGCCTGGTAATAATAGTAAGTTCCAGGCCAGCCAAGACCAAATAGTGAGGTTATGTTTCTTTTTTTTTTTTTTTAAAGTGACACATCCCAACAGGTAGTCTGTCTTAATCACTGTTCTATTGCTGTGAAGAGATACCGTGACCATGGCAACTCTCATAAAAGAAAAGCATTTGATTGGAACTTTATTATAGTTTCAGAGGTTCAGTTCATCGATTGTCATCATGGCAGGGAGCATGGCAGCACACAGGTAGACATGGAGCTGAAGCAGTCCCTGAGGGTTCTACCTACAGATCCACAGGTAGCAGGAAAAGCAGAGCCACAGAGCCTGGCTTGGGCTCTGGAAGCCTCAAAGTCCACCCTCAGTGACACACTTCCTCCAACAAGGCCACACCTCCTAATCCTTCTCAAGTAGTGCCTCTCCCTGATGACCAAACATTCAAAGCTATGAGCCTATGGAAACCATTTTTATTCAAACCACCACACAGTCCAAATATAAAGAGGTCTGAGGCACAGCGATGCTGCCCGCTTGCTTCACTTCTGAGTGGGTATGTCTATTCCTGCAGCTCCCATTCTCTGCTGACCTCAGTGTCCAGCTTCTTCCATCTTCCTATATAGACTGAATACCAGTGACACTCAAGGGACATCCAGACCTTCCACGCAGCATTAAGACTGCTGAGAAAGGCACCTGGATTCATAGTCCTTATAAGTTCTAAGCCTCTCCAGTGTGCAAATAGCAGACAGCCATTATTGAACTATCCAGCCTCCTCTGTGTGAGGTAAGAGAAAGCCCGGTTTGATCTAGTGCTCTCTTGCTCTTCACTGACAAGCCTTAATACACTCAGTGATCCTCAAGAGGTGAGCTGTAGGTGAAGTCTGAGGTGCTCAGCTTTTAGGTGCTACAGTTGGCTTCCTTCCACATTTGATCCTGGACATTGCAGAATAAGAAACTGCTGCTGCAGAGCATCAGTTCACAAAAAATTCCCAGACAATGAAAGGAGCCTGCCCTGGACATTAGGTCAGGATCACTACCGAGACATTGAGTAGTTAGGTCCAAACCGTGATCACATTACCTAGTGGAAGTGATTTCATATAACACATATCTGTGCCCCTGGTCAGTGGGCCTGAATTGGGTCTTCCCTTAGAGTTGGGAAGGCTCAGGCTCTGCCAGGCCAGTAGTACTCCTTGGAGTGTCCTGCCTGTTTCCCAACCCACAGCACAGGTCTAGCTGCCCTGGCCCCCGGTGAAGCATGAGGACCACCAGGCCCAGTGGCATTCCAGGTGACTCAGGGGGCTCTAAGTCTCTTCCAGATATTCTTGGAGGTCTATGGGGGAGTTTAACACCTAGGAAGGATCTCCCTGGCCATCAATTAGTGTTCCTTATCCACCAGAAGCTTCAAAAGAATCTAGAATCTCTTGAAGACTAGACAGAGATACCAGTTCTATAGCTAGTTCTTTCTCACAGTGGGCATTGAAATCTTAGTTTTGACACCTATGGCAAACTCCTGAAAGACTAAGAGCTAATGTTAGTAGTGACAGTCATGCTCAGCTTTATACTTTACTTCCTAGTTGGCCATGATTATGCTGTGACATTAATATTGTCAACTCGGCAGGGTCTAGACTCATCTGAGAAACAAACCTCCGTGCATGCTAGGAAGGAATTTCTAGACCGAGTTAGTGAGGGTCAGGAGATCCATCCTAAAATTGGGTGGTACCATTTTGGGTGCTGTGGTCCTGGCCTGAATAAAATGAAAAGCAAGCTGTGAAGCAGCATCCATCTCTGCTTCCTGGCTGCGGATGTAGGGGGACCGCTGTCTCAAGCGCCTGTCACCCAGTCCTCCCCACCATGAATGGACTGTACCTTCACACTGGGAGCCAACGTAAGTCTGTCCTTCACTGAGTTGTTTTTGTCCAGTATTTTGTGACAGCAATAAGGAAAATAACTAATCCAATGACTTAAGCAAATATTCCTCAGGTGAGTGCTAAGTGGGTGGGACCATGCGAACCACATTTATCCCTGACAGTTTCCTTCAGTCTTGTTGCTAAGAGAAGCTACAGCCTGTGGGAGACTTGAAGGCTACGTCTAGTGTGTGTTGTCATTTACTGAATGGGTTGGGGAAAAAGGGGGGGGGCAAAGCGCAGGTGACACCTGGAGAAGAAGTCTCAGGTGAGGTGCCAGGGTTGCACGCCCTGTGTTGTGCTATGCCCATCTCTTCTCACTAATTGGCCCTTGAGGCTTTAAGCATGTCTGGCTTCTAGGATCTCTTCCTGCAGCTGCCTGTCTTGCACTAGGTTCTATGTCCACACAGGCCCAGGGGTACCTTGTTACTGCTGTCCTGCTAGATTTCTTGTGCACCTGGTTCCAGATGAGCATCAGGGCTGCTAGAACTTGGAAGCAGCCAAATGCTATAAGCAGGTGAAGGCATCCTCAGGATATCATGAGATAGATGTGTTTTTGACAAACTGCACATAAAACACATGTGGTGACGTTGCAGTGGCGTTGGTGAAAGAGTATCTGAGGATGTGACAGAAATGCTCTGCATGGTGATCTCCATGGTCCCAAATTCTTTATATGAGAAGACTCTTGTCACAGATGGCATCACTACTGCTGAGATCCAAACAAGTCACTTCTCCTATCTGCAAAATGCTTTGGAGAAGGGCAAGCATATGTCTGGGGCTACACATATGGTCACAAGTGTGGTTTAGCCACAGTAAGAGGCTCTCATCTTCCGACTCATCTTTTCCTGCATGCTCACAGAGGGTAGTTTATTTTTTAATGCACAACCAGCACTGGTATATGGCTGGCTTTAAAGCAGTTGTTGAACCTTGAGTTTATGTGTGCTCACATCAACTTATTCTGTTAAGTTCAAGTCCACTACAGATACTTCATGGAAAACTCAGTGTTGGCTCCAACACTATGCTATTTGACAAGGCCCTCAAGGGCCCACAGTATACACCCTCTGTGGGAGGGATGTCCCAATGGTTAGGGGTTCCTATGCACACCCACTGGATTTTGGACTCCCAGCTCTCTCCACCTGCCATTTACTTCCCCAAAGATACCCACCAGGATAAAGGAGTGGGTACCTCTGCAGAGACCTGGCCATATCCTCCTTTATATAAGACCATTTGGTTCCAGGGGCAGAAGCTCAGGGAAAGAAAGGGACCTGGGGAGGAGGTTTAAACGCCCACCTTGCTTTTCTCCTGTTGCAGCTCAATCTGGATATCTGTGAGCTTGGCTCGTAGCTCCTCGTTAGCAGCCTGCAATGCGGCGAGTGCCTCTGCTTTGTCCCCCTTTGTCCGGCTGCCTGCGCCCTTCTTTGACATGGTGAGGCTGGATGGCCAGAAAGACACCCAGGGGCAGCTGCTCCGTCTGGGCCAGGGTATCCACGCCAAGCTCTTGGCAGGTGTCACTCCGCTACATTTTCTCGCTCACCTAGAGGAAAAGCACACCCTCAGTGAACAGATTGTATATGGCCAACAGTACCCCTCAGTCATGGGCCTTCAGCCTAGAGCTCACGGCTTTGGTGTTAGGGTGGGGGTATGGCCAACTCCTCATCCACTCTAATCCCTGAGCTGAGGATGTTGTCCTGACCGTGCTTGCTGAGGACCAGCACTGGGCACAGAGGCCATGACGCAGTGTCCTCACACAGGGACACCATGCATGGACATGCTAGTCCTTTGCTCCTTTACGAGACTGGTGTGAAACTCTAAACTTAGAGTTTCATATGTGAGTGTGAGGCCCAAGATATCAGCAGTAAGTGTAAGCCATCGGCTATGAAGAGATGGTAGAGCAGAGGCCATAACCCAGGTCATCCCAGGGATCCACAAACTTCACAAGGAAACTCAGGGATTCAGGGAAGAGGAGGAGTGAGAAGGGGAGAGGAGGGAAGGGGAAGAGAAGGGTAGGGAGGAAAAGTAAGGAAGGGGGAACACACAGGTCTCAATAACGTATTTGTATTTCCATGCAGAAGTAGGGTATCTGCTCACCAAGAAAAAACCTCACAAATGCTGGTTGGGCTCCTGGAGCACTAGATCCCAGCTTAGTCCTGGGCAGCTGCCTGCTGCCCTTTCTTCCTGGGAATGGAAGCCTTGGATATGAGCTCTCTGTGGCTATGCAACTAGGTGTGGCTTCTCCTCGTGGTCTGTCCATCACCCCTGCCCAGGGCCTGGGAGCCAGTTAGGCTGGTCCCTTAAATGAGTCCGTTTATTCTGTTTACACTGTTGGCTAGAAACACCAGCATTTTACAAAAGTGACTGAGCAAAATGTCTGGTTGTATTAAAGTACCCAGATGTTCTTGGGTTAGGACACTATCATGTATGATGGACTTCCCACCTGGCAAAGATTCCTCAGGCCTTGGTCTAGAGCAGCGGTCCTCGGCCTTCCTAATTCAGTGGCCATTTAATACAGTTCTGCATGTTGTGGTAACCCCAACCATAAAATTATTTTCTTGCTACCACATAACTGTGATTTTGCTACTGTTATGAATTGTGATGTAAATTCTGACATACAAAATATCTGATATGTGTCCCCTGCAAAAAGGCTGTTCTACCCTCAAAAAGATTGGTGACCCACAGGTTGAGAACTGTTGGTCTAGATGGAAGGAGCCAGGGCCCTAATTACCTCTGTGAGTAAGGCATAGTCTTTTCTCCAGCTTCTGGGTCTCTATACCCTACCCAGAAAAGCCTGCTGCCCAACCTGCCTATATCCCATGGGGACAGTTCTGTACCAGCTTCCAGTCATGAGTAGGAGACACAGCTCAGAACAGATCACACAAGATCACTGCTTTAATGTACCTCCTTGACTCCTGCCATTGCCTCTTCAGCTGCTCCAGTGAGGTTCAGGCCCCTGTAGGACCACCATGGTCATGCCACCACCACGGCCATGCCACCACCATGGCCATGCCACCACCATTGGCCATGCCAAGGCACCAGCCTTTACCCAGCATCTTTATTGTAGGATAAAATTCCTATCTGGGAAGTGGTGGTACATGCCTTTAATCCCAGAACTCTGGAGGTAGAAGCGGGTGGATCTACATGAGTTCAAGGTCAGCCTGGTCTACCAAAAATGAGTTCTAGGACAGCCAGAGCTGTTACACAGAGAAACCTTGTATTCAAAAACCAAAAACCAAAAATGAAAAAAAAAAATCAACTAAACAAGCAAAACACAAGCCAAACCAAACTCCTGCAAGTGTTTTATTGCACAGCGTTAATCCTAGCACTCAGGAGGCAGAAGCAAGCAGATCTCTATAAGTTTAAGGCCAGCTGGGTGTATAGGACAGCCAAGGCTGCATAGTGAAACCCTGTCTCAAACAGAAAAGAAAATGACTCTATAGGCCTTGCCTTAGTAAAGCCACATTACTAGTCACACAAAGGTAACCAACTTCAAGGGAAGAACATCAGCGACCATTTGAGCCTGGTAGTAGTGGTGGCACACATCTTTAAGCCCAGCACTTGAGAGGCAGAAGCAGGTGGATCTCCTGTGAGTTTGAGGCCAGTCTGATCTACAATGTGAGTTCCAAGACACGGTGCGGAGTTATTGGGCTGTTTCCAGAAGCCTGGTGCTCACAGCCCATGTTGCTATGCGGATGAGGCAGTGCAGGCTCCATGTGGTCTGAGAAGGGTCATCTTGAGCCGCCTCTGGGCAGAGCTCTGCCAAACTCTGCCTGCCTGAAGTAACACTGGGGAGAGATCAGCAGCAGGCTGCAATGGATCAAGGGCTCCCAGAGGATAGGAGCCAGAGATGCAGAGACCTGGAGACTCAGGATGTCCTTGGCTTCATGTCAGCGCAGTCCCAGAAACAAATGCAGAGAGAGGATGAAGAGGGCAATCACAGGAAAGGAGCTAGGCAGTCTTGACATGTGCACTCAATGCAGGAGGGCACAGGGCAGGGACAGCCAAGGAACAGTCACTATGAGTGGTTCTGATTAAGCATCTGTAACTTGCTCTGTTTGTATCAGAATTGGCACAAAAACAATGAATATGGAACTAGAGGGGTGACTGGGCTTTAAGAGTGCTGGCAGTTTTTCAAGAGGAACCAGGTTCAAGCCTCAGCTCTGACATGGCAGTTTGCAAACATCTGCAACTCCGGTTTCAGGGGATCCAGTGCCCTTATCTGGCTTCTGCAGGCACCATACATGAAAGTAGTACACAGACATACAATAAAAACAGATCTTTAACAGGATATGCTGAGTATCTCAAATGTTTGTTAAAGTGTGTTTGATCATTAGTAAAATAAAGCGCTCTGGATATAATCCTCTGAGTCTGAGGAAAAGCCTGGGCTCTATCCTAGGCCTTCTCGGCTCCCAGGCAAGAACTGCTTTGCTGTTGGTGCAAAGCAGAACTGAATTTTTCATGCTTTCTTTGGTGGAGTCATTAAATTAATAGCTCCATCTACCATCTTTTAGGGTCTCCAAGGAAGTAATAAATTTTCTTCCCAAGGCCACGGTAGAAGGGTTGGGCCAACCTCTGCCGGTCTCTCTGTGATGAGAGATATGGGTAGAGCTTTCCTGTTGATGGATGCACTCCTGGTGTGGGTTAATCATCATTGTAAACCTCAGGGTGCTCACTAGAGGCCTATCTGGGGAAGACTGGCCTCCCCTCTGTCCCTGCTTGCCCTCAGGTTTATTTAATGCTTAGCTCTGGTATGCTTTTTGATGTCACCGTGTGACCTAAAGGACATGGAGAGTCAGAGTAAGCCCTTAACACCCTGTACTCTTTGGAACACTCTCCCCTCCCTGGTCTGCTCCATAATCCCATGTTCTGTATGGATTGTCACATATAACCTTGCAGCCTTTAAAGCAGCTTCGGCTGGAGGCCTTGAGCCGGACCAATGACGCGTGGCAATGAACACTTGTAAGTAAAGATGAGTGAACCAAAGGATAAATGGCGTGACTGAACCGGCCACACCACAGCTTCCACAATCAGATTCTTCTCCCCCTCCTCTGTTTTATTGTTGTGCTTTGTTTTGTTTGGTCTTGGTTTGTTTGTTTGTTTGTTTTTTTTTAAATTTTGTTTGGGGGGGGGGGGAGTGTGGACTGCAAGGACAGACGCCAGGGAATGGGGAGATAAGCGGAGTCTGAATGCATGATTCAAAATCCACAAAGAATCAATAAAAGTTAAAGGAATTTAAAAACAAAAACAGGTTTGGGTTCTTTCTGGTTTAACTTGTTTATGGAGAAGAGATTATAGCTCTGATGACTCATTTTCATGGAAATGTAAAGTGATGGTGAGGGAGGCAGGTGACCACCAAATTTAGATTCTGAGAGAAAAACTATGGAGAGAGAGAAAAGCCACAGGCCATGAGTCGGCACTTCCTTGTTAAGCAGGACCCATACAGTGATCCAGCAGGCCCTGCTGCTTATAGCAGGCTGGGCAGGAGAGTCCAAACCTGAGTTTCTTCCAGGGATGCAGACCAGGTGAGGCCCACAGTAGCCAGATAGATACACCTCTACTGCAGCTAAATTCATGTATACAGACCTGCCACTCAGAGGGGCAAATCAATTGCCCATGGGTACCTAGTTGCAAATGCTGATGACCAGACACCAGGATCCAACCTGGAAGCCAAAAAAAGAAGAACCTTCTGAAGGTGAAACATGGAGTTTTGGAGTGGAGGCGAGCAAAGTGGGCCTCTGGGACACTAACTAAACTCTAAATGCTGATGGGAGGCTGGATGCTGTGGGAGAGGGATTTTAGTGGAAGGCATAGGAGGGTAAATAGCAACTTAGAGCAAAGCTTATGTCTGATTAGATGTGCTGAATCTCAGTGTCCAGAGTTTTTCCCAACCCTGCTGGCAGCAGCTACTGCCAACTTTAGAGAAAGCCTTCGGCTAAAAGTTCAGTGCCCAGGGATTCTGTGTGGGGTTCACTATCACATGAGGAGCCGGCAGTACCTGGAAGGTCATCTGTTTCTAGAAGTTAGAAACAGAGGCCCCAAGGGGAAGCAGAGCTGTGTGTTCACTCTGTGGAAGTCCCCTAGGCTGGCCAGGTAGAGGAATGTCAGTCGCTGTGTCCAACAGGATGGTACCCCCAGAATCAGACCTAGCACCAGGCTCTGGCTCAAGCCTCTAAAGACTCATACCTGTTCTTTGTCCTGTGTTTGGAATGAGAGTAGTCCATAGCTCTGAGTAACTGGGAAGACCTCTCCTTCTCTTCAGAATTCAGAATTGGCTTCTGGCACTGAGGGAGCACTGACGCTGAGGGAGCCCAGCTGGGAAACCTCTGTGGATACAGCTCATCAGATGGCTGCCGTGGCCATTCAAAGGCCCAGGGCAGTGGTGAAATATATCACCAAAGTAAGGCTTTTCTCCAAAGTCACTGACTCAAAGAAACGTGGCTTTAACGTCCCCCAGTCTCCTAGGACAAAGAGAACACAGCTAGGCACCTGTTGAATCTGCCACCATACAGGCCTACTGGTGGTTAAAGAAGCTTCCTCTTTGGCCCTTAAGACTGGGCACCAAGTCACTAGTCTTTGAAGGAACATTGCTTGTCCCGTCTGTCCTGCATTCAGCGTCGTGACTAACCATTGTGTTATGCTGTCTTTCCACAGAGTTACAGGAAGTAGCATATTACCAACTTAATAAGAAAAATAAAATATTCTATTTGGGTACTGTCAGAGTCATCCGGAGGCTGATGGGCTTCTGACATGTTATCCTTCAGTTATGACAATCGATGAGATGACTTTCTTCAGGTGTGATGGAACGTGTGAAAGCTTAGCACGACGAGCTGACAGGAGCCCTTGGAAACAGGCATAGCAACTGTCAGTGTATTGGCTGAAAGATAGAATTATCCAGGGTATGGGTTGTGGCCTCATTTCCAACCACATTTCAAAGAAATCACTTATATTGATCATTTCTAGACCCCTGGGAGAAATCAGGTTTACAGAAGGCAAGGTAGTGCAATTTGGTGGGAACGGGAGGAGAAAGGAATCCTTCCAATAACAAACAGCTTTAGCTTCTCTTGGGATCTCTGGGAAGCGCTCACAACCCAGCCAGACAAGCCACGCACACTATGAGGTCATGATTGACAGGAGCCAGGTAAGGTTTTTAGTTTGTCAGCTTTTGTCACCTTGACACAAAGTCATCTGGAAAGAGGAAACTTCACATGACTGATATTGCCATGTTTCTTTTAGCTATTTCAGTGGGTGATGCTGCATTACGGTTGTAACTGGGATTTCTCAATAACTTGAGTGTGTTTGCACAGCTTACCTGCCCCAGTATAGCCAATAAGACATCTGCTATAGTGTGCCATCCCTCGGTCCCTTGGCAGAGGGCTCCAATTGTCCCTCAGCTGCACTGTCTATCGACCGATGGCTTCTTCAACTCCCCCTGGGATATATAAGGTGGAAGGAAAATCTGGAGTTCCCTGCTATGAGTTCCTGGGGACACCAGGTCCCTCGTCAGCTGTCTCTGTCCCTCTTCTGTGTTTTCTTGTATTGAGTTTACAGTTCAAAGGCTGTACTAACAGAAGAAGGGAAAACAGATGTGTTGGCTGCATTTTCCCAGGTACACAGTCTTGCTGTAGCTTTTTAATCAAAGAAAGAAATCTTACACGTACTTACCATTATTTCATTTACACAGTAGGTGTGATTTAAATTCTCTAGTGCTCTTCCCAAAGTGGAAGGCAGATGTTATACTAATGATCACAGAGCCCAACAGCCAGTGTCAAGACAGAGTACCTCTTGGGCTCCAGGGATTAGCTCTCTTCAGGGTGTGTTGTGAGGCCTTGAGCTGTACAGTTCTAATTGGTCTGGTTAGTTTATTTGAGACATAGAGTGAGCAGCAACTGAGCTGGCAAGATGGCACATAAAGTTACTAGCTGCCAAACCTGACAAGCTGAGGTCCAAAAATCCCAGCTCTGCAAACTGCCCTCTGACTTTGATGTGTACACAAAGAAATTAAATGTAAGACAGGTTCACTAACCACTACTTCACAGACACTAGCAAAATTAATGTTTAAAAAAACCCAAAAGACAAAACCCACATAGACACTTGCTGCTAAGCTGACAACTTAAACTTAATTCCTTGGACCCACATGGTAGAAGGAGAGAGCTAACTCTTACAGGTTGTCCTCTGACCGTCACATGCACACCATGACAAGTGTGGGCCAACATGCATGTGCGCACACACGCATGCATACACACACCAAAATAAATAAATAAATAAATAAATAAATAAATAAATAAATGAATGAATGAATGAATGAATGAATGAATGAATGAATGTAATACTTTTTTTTTCAGCAGGTAAAGGTTATTACCACCAAACCTGATGACCCAAGTTTGATCCTGGAGACTCATTTGGCAGAAGGAGAGAATTGACTCTCACAAGTTGTCCTGTGACATCCACACATGCCATAGCACATGGATGCATGCACACAGACAAAGGAGATGAAGAGAAAAATGATAAAAAGCTGAACAGCTAATAGCAGGGCAGGAGAGGGATAGGTGGGGCTAGCGGGCACAGAGAATAAGTAGGAGGAGGAATCTAGACCGGGGAGGGGGGAGGGGAAGGGGGAGGGGAAGGGGGAGGAGGGGGACAGTGAGAAAGAGGGAGAACAAGGTTGAGAGGGAGACGAGATGCCCAGGACCAGCCAGCCAGGCAGCCACAGAGTAGGACATGCAGAATGAAAGAAAGTTAGAAAGGCAGAGACAAACGCAGAAGAAGAGAAACAGGTTAGCACAAGATAAGGCCAAGCATCCATAACTAATAATAAGTCCCTGTGTCATGATTTGGGAGCTGGTTGGTGGTTCAAAAGAAAGCCTGCTACAGACATAGACATATGAAGTGTTTTAGAATAACAGGCAAGGCTTCCACTCCGCTTAGTGCCTTCAGAGGGTCTTGAGTAAGAACAATCCTTCAGCCCCAGAGTCCACCATCCAGACTAAAGGTCACAGCCGTCATGAACTAACGCACCACGGCCCTAACTTAGGAAATGTCCCTGGGGCACTCAGGGCCTTTCTTCTCCTACCCCAGCTGTGCTGAGATGAGGTGAGCAGCTGGGTTGGCAGTTAGACAGGGATAGGCAGATGAATGGAGAAAGGTAACCCATGCTTTCTCCTTCCTGAAGCCCTTTACCCAAAGTTGCATGAGTTCTTCTTACCTTTCCTAAATTCTACTGGGGCTAGATGAGGGTCTACACACTCAAGAGAGATTTTATATTTTATTCCCCTAAAACAAGCATCCGGCATGCATCACCTTGCACTGCTCCATCTTTATTTAGGATGCAAAATTATGCCCTGTGCCCTGTGGCCTCTGCTTCAGTAAAAGTTTGCACCTAATGAAGGGGCTACATAAAGAATTGTTGACAAATGTTTGGAATCATGAAAAAGCCTGAGTCAAAGAACAAAAATATCTCATAAGAGAACATGTTCAAAATAGATATGAGACCTCTTACGGCCAAGACGGAAAAGCAGACCCCCTGGTAGGAAAATAGCAAAAGACATGGACAGGCACTTCCCAGCAAGTATGTATATGCCGTGAGCACAGAATGAGTCTGGGGGAATGTCAGGAGCAGAGGGATGCAGAACAAGCACCTCATGATAGGCAGGGGAGAACCATGGTGCCTCCCAAATTATGGATGAAGGCCAGAGCCTGCCCTGTATCAGGCCAGCTCTGAGTAGCCTGATGGGCCCCAAGTCAGGTCACATCAAGCCTCCTCTTCTGCAAACTCTCATCTCCAGATCTTTTTCAGTTCCTGAAGTCTCGCTCAGTGTGGGTTGTGGCAATCAGTAGCCATCAGAGGCCAGATGCCAGCTGGGCTCACAGCCCGTGTCCCATCCCAGCCTCAGAGCTCTGCATCATTCAGGACTAATGGCAGAGGACAGTAGGTGCAGTGCTGCTGTGGTGACCAGTTTGGAAGTCTTGAATGAGGCTTAGAACAGTTGCCTTATCAACCACAAGACAAATCCAGGCAAGCCTCTTTTCATAAAAACCTCATGTGATTAGTGTATTGCACATATAGTTTAGGAGAAAACACTACCATGATTGTCTCTGTGTTTTTGAGAAAGGGGATAGAAAAAAATATGTATCCTCTTAAGAACAAAGTTGGTTGGTAAAGCAGGATTGTGATGGGAGCTTGGAAATGAGAAAGCCAGGAGCACACAGTCTTAGGGCTGCTTCTTTCTGGTACAGGAGAGCTGGGGAGAGCATGACCCTGGATCTCAAATTTATATATATTATTAGTCTCATATATATATATATATGATACATGAGACTAATTCCTGGAAGGACTGGCTGCTTCAGAGATGGGTTCCTTGGCCTGAAGCACTGCTACCATTGATCTCTGGCAGGAATAAAATGTCCCATGATTCCCTTGATGTCCCAGCATTTCCTTCATTGGTGTGGACTTGTGCTTGCAAAGATTACTTACTGCACACCATCAAGCTTGATTTTGTCTATTTTTATTAACTAGCAAATGTCATTTAGTTATCAGTAAAAATATACTTAGAGTTATAAAATGCCTTTATCAGTGAATTTTTATATAAAATTATCATTTTATTATTAATCAAAACCACTGCCGTTTTATCTATGGGAACAATTCTCATAGTTCTCTGTACTTTTATCTATGGAAAAAATTATTTTAGATATGTTTAGTTCTGTTTTGCATGAGACAGGGTTCTGTTATGTAGCCCTGGTTGACCTGAAACTCACTGTGCAGTCCAGGCTGGTTTTGAACTTGTAATCTACCTGCCTCAGTCTCCCTTATGCTGGTATTCGTGGCATGCACCCACATGCCCAGTGAGTCGGGTTTACTGTGAAATATCCCACACAAGCTCATGTGCTTAAACACTTAGTCTCAGCAGGTGTTACTGTTTTGAGGGTTGTGGAATAGTTTTTATAAGGGTCTACCTGGTAGATTTAGGGCAGAACTGGAAGGTTACAGCTGCTTTGTTGTGACCTGAGGTCTCTGCTTTTCCTGCTCAGCAGCCCAGATGGGAGCAAGCTACATGACAATCAGATCACTCACATATGAGTGAATTCCTTCTGTCACATCTTCTCTGCCATTTTCTCAAACCTTAAGCCCAAATTAATCCTTCCTTTACAGTCCTTCAACTGAGTATTTTATCAAAGCCATGAGAAAGTTGACAATACACCCATTTAGATAAAGAATTTTTCTTAAGTATGAGATTTCTCAGGTTATCCAGTTCTTCCCACAACATGAGAAACTCTACTAATTTAGGTCGGAGAGTAAATGGCTAGATTTGGACACTCAGCAAACATCTTAAGGATGCTATGTGTTTTGAGCAGAATAATCATGTCCCAATGTTGTCCACAGCTCTGGAGAGGCCTTTGGTTGTATTATATAACACAGCAGTACAATGCATATGACTTAGGACCTGGATATCAGGTTACTCTAATCATATGAGCCCTAAAGAGGAAGCATCTTCCACACAGGGTGTAAGAGGGACTTGCTGGTCTTGAACTATGACCCTAAACCAAGTACCAGCACATGCCTCTTGGTTGCACAGAGCAAAGGAGGAGAGCCTTGAACCCTATTACCAAACCTTGGAATAAAAACTGGGTGACAGGTCTAATAAGAACGGCTTACCTGGTAAAGATGCTAGCTACTCAAGCCTAACAACCTCAGTTGGAGCCCCAGAACTCATGAGCAAGTCTAGATGCAGTAGTATGCATTTCTAATCCCAGGAGTAAGATGGGAGACAGAGACAGGAGAATCATGGGAATGGGAGAATCTGGAGTACACGGTACAGCATCAGAGACAAGAAAGACTGCTTCAGAACAAAGTGGAAGGGAGAACTGACCCCTCCCCCAAAAATTGCCCTCTGGTTCTCACACATGTACCCATGTGCACACAAGAGTACACACACACACACACATACACACACACATACAGATACATACACACATACACACACACATACAGATACATACACACATACACACACATACACACAAACACACACACATTCTTTTTTAAAAAAGAATTGAGTAGTATGAAGCTAACTATATACATGGAATAGAATGAAACCTAGAAGGAAACCCTCCAGTATGTGGGTTTGTTCTCAGACACTGATTGTGCACTAGGTTCTGCAGGCTGCATGTAAGTAAAGCATTCTAACAAGAGCGACTACTCAGTGGAGGCTGGGCAGCCTTTCCAGTTCATGGAACTGAGGAAACGGCAGACCCATATGCACAACAGCACAGCTGCCTGGATCCTGGTCTCCATCACATGCAGCAACTAACTTAATACCATAAATCTTCAAAATAAAAGCCATAAAACTCTTAGACCAATGGTTCTCAACCTGTGGGTCATGACCCCTTCGGGTTAAATGACTCTCTCACAGGGGTTGCCCTAAGACCATTGACAGACACAGATATTTACATTATGATTCATAACAGTAGCAAAATTATAGTTATGAAGCAGCAATAAAAATAATTTTATGGCCAGGGGGGTGTAGTGTCACCATGACAAAAAATTATATTAAAGGGTCGAAGCCTTAAGAAGGCTTCGAGGATAACATAGGACGAAAGCCTCATGACATTTGGAGTTCGTGATTATTCTCTGACACCAAAGGAGAGAAAATCAGACAAGTTGGACTGTAGCAAGCCCCTCCATGCATCAAAAAGTGGAAAAGATGGGGCAAGAATTGGTAGAGCATGGAGCTTACCAGGGTTACATCCACAGCGTGCAGGCTGTTTCCATGGCACAGTGAGAAAGCACATATCTGACATAAGTGGGCAAAGCATTTGAACACATATTCCTCCAAAGAAGATAAGTCAACAGTCAGCACATGGAAAGATACTCAGAGTGAGGGAAATAAACAATCACTAAGAGATGCCACCTGACATTAGGGTGACCGCTGTGAGAAATAAACCAGCGCTGGGAAGATGTGAGGAACTGGCACCTCGTGCATTACCAATGGCAATGTAAGATGGTGTGACTCCTGTGGAGCACAGTCTGGCGGTTCCTACACAATTAAAAATAGAATAGCCAGGGGCCCCAGAAATTCCACCTCTGGGTATTTACTCAGAAGAATTGAAAGTGGGATCTTGAAGATATCTGCACACCATCGGTAGTGGTGTTTATAGTTTACAGTTACTCCCAAAAGCCCAGAGGTGGAAATCTGAGAACCCATCTGCAGATGAGCAGTTCATGGGTGAGCAGGAATGTCACTGCATGAGTTACCTTTATTGGTGTTATGCCATAAGCAACCTAAGGATAGGTTGCTTCTGGTGCATGTTTCAGAAGAGATACAGTTGCTCACCGCAGGAAAGGTCTGCAGGCAGAAGTGTGACGTGGTTGGTCACATCGTGTAAGCAGCCAGGAAACAGAAAGAGGAGAGGGGTCCAGCTGAGCAGTAGTCTCAAAGCCCGCTCCCACTGACCCACTCACTGCCTGAAGCAAGTTTCCATGATCCTCCAGATCAGAACTACTGAGGCTATGAAGGACATTTTTCGTTTGAACTGCAACAGTTGCTCAACCTTAAAGGAGGAAATGATAGCACATGCCACAGCACAGATGACCTTGAAGACATCATGCTAGAAGAAATAAGCTACCGCTAAAGGACACTGTGCATGGGAATCCACTCACAGGAGATACTGGATTATCAGCTTCAGGAAGAGAGAGAGAGAGAGAGAGAGAGAGAGAGAGAGAGAGAGAGAGAGAGAGAGAGAGAGAGAGAGAGAGAGAGAGGAAGAGAGAGAGAGATGTAGGACTGTCCAGAGGGGCAAAGAGTCGATTAATGGAGATGTTTCTCTGGAGATCAGCTGCCCAGCAAAATGGATCTATTAAACACATCAAATCATGTAATTATGAATTATGATGATAAACTCTCTCGCACTCACCTGGACAATTAAAAGCTTGGGAAGTTGTAGTAGAGGGTTCTCGGGTCCCGGGCGGCCAGAGATCCGAGACCCACAGACCTGCCACCCGAGACCGCTTAGCCGCCCGGGTCCCCAGAAACGACTCAGACGCTTACATTAACTTCATGCTGTTTGGCCTATGGCTCAGGCACATTGCCAGCTAGCTCTTATATCTTAAATCAACCCATTTCTATTAATCTGTTGGCCACGTGGCCCGTAGCTCACCCGTGCTCCTTACATGTTGCTCCTTGGACGGCTGGCTTGATCTGTCTCTGACTCCGCCCTGCTTCTCCTACCTAAGCTCTGATTTCTCCTCCTACTTTTTCTATGGTGCCTGCCATGGCTCAAAACAGCTCCTTTATTTAAAGATTGAGATTCACAGCATACATAAACGCATTCCCACATCAGGAAGTGGTGGAGTGTCCCACGGACCATCTTTACTCTTCTGTGTATATAAATAGTCAAACCTGATCTGAGACGTCCTTCTGTAGCTGTGAATATGCTTTATTACCATGTGTTAATAAAGAAGCTGCTTTGGCCTATGGCAAGGAAGCTCAGAGGCAGGCAGGAAATCCAAGCTGAGTTAAAGACGAAGAAGGGTGGAGTCAGAGAGAGATGCTACAAGCTACAAAAGCAAGATGTAATGGAACACAGGTGAAGCCTGAACATGTGGCAATACAAAAATTAATAGAAATAGGTTGAATTAAGTTATAAGAGCTAGTTGGTAATGAGCCTGAGACATAGGCCAAACAGTTTGTAATTAATATAAGCCTCTGAGTAATAAGCATCTGCAGGACTGCAGATGGGAGAGATTCCTCTGGATCTCGGGCCTGGACAGGACAGAAAAACTTCTGGTTACACAAATCTACCAGCTCAGATTCTATCTTGGGAAGTGTAGGGATATTATGTTGTTCCATTGTAAATAATTGTCCCTGTCTATGAGTTTAATAAAAAGCACTGATTGGCCAAAGGCAGACAGGAAGTATGGGTGGGGCTACCAGACTAGAAGATTCTAGAAACAGGCAGAACAGCAGAATGCCAGAGAGAAGCCGGAAGAGGCAGAGGACAATTATGCTGCTCTGAGAAAAGGTACCAAGCCGCGTGGCTGAACAGGATAAGAGTCATGGGTTAATTTAAGGATAAAGAGTTAGCAAGTTATATGCCTGGGCCTTAGGCCGATCAGCCTAAGACTACTGTAAGCATCTGTGTGTCTCTGAGGGTCTGTGGGTCTGTGGGCCTAAACCTTGAGGCTAGGCCTGAAAGTCTGGGCCAAAAACCTCATACTACAGGGAAGCATCCAGCTAACTATTGGCATGTGTGTGTTCAAATAAATATCTTTTAGACCTAAAACCACGAACAAACAAGATGTAGACATCAGTCTGGCTACCACCAGGAATTCATCACCGAAATGAGCAAGGAGAGAGATGCAGAGCCTCCAGGAGAACAGCTCTCCAGCACTGGGCATTAGCCCACCCTGGTTCTGTTGGCTTTGGGACTCAAACACACAAACCTCCTTGTTTTAAACTGCAAGAACACGGCAATAGAAAATGAGTGTAGTCATTAGTGGCAGAAGTGGGGTTGTGGTGCTACATCTGTCCCCTGCATGTGGTACCATTCCCTGCAGGTGACAGCACACATTGTACAGAGCCATCTGCAAACCAGGCCCAATTCCCAGTTCCTCAGGTAGCAGGTCACAGGAATAAAGTTGTAGGCGCACATGGGATAGAGAAGATGACAGAGCAGGCTGGGACCAGCATTTCGGTCATTTCTTCATGCGAGGCTTGCATTTGCTCAGCACACATTGTACAGAGCCATCTGCAAACCAGGCCCAATTCCCAGTTCCTCAGGTAGCAGGTCACAGGAATAAAGTTGTAGGCACACACGGGATAGAGAAGATGACAGAGCAGGCTGGGACCAGCATTTGGATCATTTCTTCATGCGAGGCTTGCATTTGCTCCCTCAGGTCTATTGCAGCCCCTTGTTCATCCAATGCTGCAGCCTGCTGATCACACAACAGCTTGCCAAGGGAAACTTGGTTTGCTTTGGTTAATATTCAGGTTCTATGAAGGGCCCATGAGCCACAACATGTACATAAACAACAGAGAACAATCTCAGTGGAGGTTCTGAAAGTCAAACCTATAAAGAAAACACCTATCCCTTTAGCAGGGACCTATAAAGGAAATGCTAAATAACGCAAGTCTGCTACCTGGTGGGGCCAGGGGGCAGATCTCATTAGTGTCCAGATGTAAACATGGGATGTGCTGGCTGTGCTCACTGGTCTTAGGTCAACTTGGTAAAAGCTCAAGTCATCTGAAAGAAGAAAACCTCAATTGAGAAAATGCCTTCATAAGATCCAGCTGTAGGGAAGTTTCTCAGTTAGTGATTGATGAGGAAGGCCCAGTCTATTGTGCACTGTACCGTTCCTGAATGGGCGGTCCTGGGCTCTAAAAGAAAGCAGGCTGAGCAAGCCATGAAGAGCAATCCAGTGGGCAGCACTCCTCCGCAGCTTCTGTGTCAGCTCCTGTCTCCAGTTCCAGCCCCGCCTGAGCTTCTCATGGCTTCTGAGGATAAACTGTTTTGAGAACTAGGAGTGAGATGAACCCTTTCTCCCAAGTTGCTTTGGGTCCTATTGTTTCATGCAGCAATAGTGACCCAGCTCAGGCACTAGGCAATGAGCAAGTGCAAGCAAATTCAGAACACTGTCCATAGTGCTGAGGGCAGGCTGGCTGAGGGGAGAGGAAAATAACCCACAGATATTACTTTCCTACTGCAAAACTCCAAGCAGATTAAAGAGAATTGAGGGCTGGGAAAAAAAAATCAAAGCATGAAAGCTACTGGGACCCTGTGAGTGTTAGCATCCATCAAAGCTCTGGAGAAAAGAACCTTTCCAGGCTTAAACAGATGAAAGAAATTCACACAGGAAAGATCAATAGCTTCCACACCACATATCCTTATAGACGTGCAGTGCAATTAGGAGGCTGGTAACGGTGGGGGCCATGTTTGCAAGAATGCAATGGGAAGTATCTGCACTATGTTAACAGGCTATGAAAAAAAACCAAAAAAACAATAAGACCTTACTAGATATAATACCAAATAAGATAATTTACAAATAAAAGCATTGCACAAATTATTTTATTACTAATAAAATCTATTAATTTATTAATAAAGATATTAATAAAAACCCAGAGCCAGATATTGGGGAAAAGCTGAAATATCAGAGAGACAGAGAAATTAGCCACAGCTACTTCTGACTTAGACAACTCCTCAGGCCAGAAAGGATAGATCTATCTCCACAAATCCTCAGACTGAATTGCCTCTGAAGTTCTCTGGGGAAAGGAAACACAGTAAAGGGAGGATCTCCTGCCTCCTTTTGCCTTATCTTTCTTCATTCAGCCATTTCACTTCCTCCTTTTATTCTCCTAGTGCTAAAATTAAAGGTGTGTGCCACCACCGCCTGGCTCTGCTTGGCCTAGGATTAAGGGTGTGGGTCAGCACTCCATGATCTTCATGGCTTAGTTGTGTGGGTAGCTCTGTCCTCTGATATGCCAGGTTACTGTTATTAGATATACTATATCAGCACATATCACCTTTTGTATCAAAAATAAAAAGGTTATAGCTGAATAAGAAAAACTAATACAATAAGTACAATAGCTATATAATATATATAAGCAATAATTACATCAATAATATCCAGTCTATTAACAATTCACAAATTAAAAAATATTCCATTATTTATTCTATTTTGGTCAGTCCAGAGGATTGTACCTAATTCACTTTCTATCTAACTTGTATTAGCCAACTGAAAGCTATATTTTGATGTTCACACACTTACACGCTTTACATTTCTTAGTGAACTTCTTTTCTGAGTCTGTAACTAGGAAAACTACAAATGTAACTATCTCATCTTTAACTCCCTCAGAGATCTGAGAAGGAAATAATATTAACTAAGTAAACAGGAAGTGCAAGCAAGTGACTTCCAAAAAAATTGTGAGAAATGATAGAAACAGCTGGCTGCCTGGAAAATCGCCCATTTCCTCTACAATGTTGGGGCATCCATCTTCAGCCTACAGGCCTAGCATGTCTGACAGACTTACCTGTGAAACGGGATATTCTTAAAGATCTCCCTACCTTGTCTTGGCAAGGTTCAGCAGTTCATTTTTGTGTGTCCTGTTTGTCTATTTTGGACATCATACTATCAACAGTCAAGGCAAGAGCATCTTCTTGCCTAGTGGATAATTTTGACACAAAGAAAGTCAACTCTATAGGCAGTTTCTTCAGTGCCCATCACCTTCTTTGAAGTAGATTAGTGCTGCCAAGAGCAGACATGTCTCATTGTCATAAAAATAAAAAGAACCTATGTTATTAAAATATCTTAAATGCCATGCTTTTCAGATCTCTGAAGTGTTTGAAGATGACCTGTCTATCTAAAATATTTTCTGTTTGACCTTGAAAATATATCTAATATAACTATAAGTTTGAATGACTATTAACTTGCTTTTCTTTATATCCTAATTAGTTGGTAATAGTAATTTTCAAGGACTAGAAATTTACATTACATTGGTAGGTAAGCTGTATAGGTACAATACCTTGAGCGTGAGTAGAAATATATGTACAGTAACAAAATTAATCTCAACTTTGTATCAACATACACAATTTGTATGAAATATACAAAAACCCAATCCAGTATAAAATATTTAAACTAGTAGTTGCTTTTTAAAAGTAGATTCAATAATCTACCCTTTTGTTCTATCATATTTCCTTTATTTCTCAAAGTAGATTCAATAATCTACTCTTTTATCCAATATCTGTATTCCCTTTTTTCTTTTTTTCCAAACAAGAACCCTGAATCTATTTCCTTTTTCAGCTTTTTTTCCTGACCGTCACCAACAACAATTTATAAGCAATCACCCAAAACAATGACAATTATCCATAACTCAATCAAAAACCAAAAACCGCCCAGCCCACCTCTTGGGAATGTGTGTTTCATGTTCTTAAATTTACTTCCTGCTGTCTGGGGATGACAGCATCTTTAAGGGATCCTGCAAGGAAAAACTATGGTTAATTGTCAAGAAGTAAAACGGATTTTAAAAATCCTGAGGAGGCAGCTGGAGAGATCGATCAGTGGTGAGGAGCACTTGCTGCTCTGTCAGAGGACTGAAGTCTAGCGCCTAGAAAGAAAAAAAAAACTTAAAAACCATCTCGAGAGTGCTGAGGATAGAGTTCATTTGGGCTGGCCTGGTGGCCACACCTTTAACCTCAGCACTCAGGAGGCAGAGAGAGGTGGATCTCTGAGTTCAAGGCCAGTTTGAGCTACATAAGCAAGTTCTGGACAAGCCAGGGCTATATAGAAAGATCCTGCTACAAACAAATAAACAATATATAAATAAAATAGCAAAAGAGAGAACAACATATACAAAAATCTAAGTTGGTAGAGTGCTTGTCTAGCATACATAAAGCCCTGGGCTTGATCCCTAGCACCTTTAATCACAATGCTTGGAAGATGAACTCGGAAGAATCAGAATTTCAAGGCTATTTTTAGTTACGCAGTAAGTTCAAGGCCATCCTGGTCAGCATGAGACCCTGGCTCAAACACGTGCGCGCGCGCGCGCGCACACACACACACACACACACACACACACACACACACACACACACACATGGGGATATGTTTCAAATTTAATAAAACCAGTCTGAGATATCAGAGGGATCTACCCACAGTCAGTCTAGGAGGATCAGACAGTGGTAACTCAGACACCTTTAATCTCAGCACAGGGATTATACTGGAGTGGTGACCTACACCCTTAATCTTAGCAAATCTGAGTTTGAAGCCAGTTTAGTTTACAGGCAGTGGTGGTGTCGGGCCTTTAATTTTTAACCTGGATGTGAAACAACTGGATGAAGGAAGTATTTAAGGCAGGCATTGAAAGACAGAGCAGGCAGAAAAAGCCAGGAGGAGTGAGGCTGAGGAAGCTGGAAGACAGCTGGGTGAGATCTGACTGTGGTGTTTCCTCTCTGATATTTCAGCCTTTCCCTGAGATCTGGCTCTGAGTTTCTTTCATTCGTGCAACATGCACACATGCACACACACACACACACACACACACACAGGCACAGCACACACACATAGACATATTGTCTCACACTCAAGAGGGAGGCTGAGACAGAATCATACCAAGTTTGAGGCCAGCCTGAGCTACATAGCAAAACACTGTCTCAAAAATATCTAATTGAGTTTGGCGGTAGTGCCCTGAGGCTAGCCTGGTCTACAAAGTGAGTTCCAGGACAGCCAAGGCTACTCAGTGAAACAGTCTCAGAAAACAAAAATGAAACAAAAGAATCTAATAGAATTAGATGTTATCTCAATGGTAGATCATTTACCTAACACAAATACACATACACACACACACACAGACTCAGAGAGAGAGAAAGAACATGAATTAATCATGAGAATAACCGCCTCTTCTTAAGAACTAGGAAATCACAAGATAAAAGGCACATAATCTACAAAATCCTGTCTCCAGCCTACTGAACAGCTTAAGAGATCCCAGGGGCTGAAACCCAGTGACAACCCTCACTCCAGAGAATCTGCAGAGCACAGGAGAAAGTCCTGAGTAAGAAGGATCCAGATGAAATGCCAACAGCCAGATGGCTAGCATATCAGGAGTCCAGACCATGCTCCTCCTGAGAGGCTCATGCCAGGCACCCACCAGAGACCAAGTGCAGACACTGGAGTTATATGGGAATGCCGTTCTGTATGCTGTGAATCTCAATCTTTAAATAAAGGAGCTGTTTTGGCCCATGACAGACACCATAGAAAAAGTAGGAGGATAAATCACAGCATAGGTAGGAGAAGCAGGGCGGAGTCAGACAGACCAGACCCTAAGCCCAAAGGAGTAACATGTAAGGAACATAGGTGAGCACGGGCCACGTGGCAGGAAAGATTGATAGAAATGGGTTGATGTAAGAGTTAGCTAGCAATGTGCCTGAGCCATAGGCCAAACAGCATGAACTTCATATAACTGTCTGAATCTTTTCTGGGGGGTCTGAGCAGCTGTGGGTGGCTAAGGGGTCTGGGGCTGCAGGTCTGGGGTTTGGACCTATGGCAGCCTGGGACCAAGAAACCTCATTGCAACACTGGAGGATCTGGAGTGTGCAGCAAGGACAGCCAGTACTGGGGACAACATGAAGCCCTTCATACCTACAGGGCCCATCTCCCAGATACCACAGAAGCCCCAAGCCCCTGAAAGAAGGGCATCTGGGCCACTGAGGAGATAGAAGCAAGTTCTTTTTTCTGCTTGTTCTAGAAACCAGACAATGTGGGGGAAAGCAGCAATGAGCACTGGCTAGAGAAAGGAGAGCCTCTCCAGAGTCCTTTGTCAAGCAGTTGGAGCTAGATGCTGTTAGGGCAAATAGGAAGACTCTGAGAGATGCAGCTAGGGATGCAGAAGCATTGCAGCTGCTTCAAGAACAGCAATGCCATGCCTCAGTATATCTAAGAGAGAAAGCGGTATCCAACCAATTAAAAACCTGCACAGGAGCATTCACAACAGTGTTACTCACTTTAGTCTAAAAGATTCACCAGATCACTAGGCAATAAACAAAATCGGGTCTATCCACACAACTGGCAATTGCTCAGCAATGAAAAAGAATGGAGAACCAATACATGCTATTGCAAGATGAGCCTTGCAGACACTGTTCTCAATGACAGAAGTCAGACATAAAGCACCACATGTAAGGCTCTATTTACATGAAATGTGTAGAATGGGTGAAGCCACGGAGGCAGGAAATACAGTGGGGGGGGGGTCACTGTGTCTGGGGAGGTCAGAGTGGTTGCCAAAGGGTCCAATGTTCAGGGTTGATAGAAATGTTCTTGATTCATAAATGTAAAGTCTCATGAATTCTGCTTACATCGGTAAACTGTGTGGTGAGTGGTACATTACTGTAGTAGTTCCCCAAAGTGAAAAGGAGATGCTTGCTTCTCAGGTGAGCACAGCTTGAAAGGACTTTCTACAGCAGAAAAAGCTGCACACAGACAATGTTGAAAGAAACCTTCCAGGCAGAAATGGATGCATTGAAGCCAAATCTACACACATGAGCCAATAATGCCCAGGACAGTGAATGTGAGGGTGCACATCACAGAAGGCTTCATTCCTACATATCACCCTTGAAAGAATAGGTAACTCAAAGCAGAGCCAGTAGCAATGCACTATGGGAATGGTGGCGTACATAAAGCACCTGATAAAAACTGCCAAAGGCATAGGAAAGGGAAATCACAGTGGGCGAAGTAGTTCTCAGCTTCAGGAAGGACTGAGGTGAGCTAGTGATTTTAAAACAAGCACTGAACATTAAAGAAGAAAAGTATGATTGACGAGTTGGCCGAGAGGCAGAATGGTGTTCTAAAATAATATTTGACCCAAGAGAAGGAAAGAGGAACAAAGAAGAGATGACTCACTTAGAAAACAAATAGGGAAAAAAATGGGATTTAAATCTAACCATATCACCAGATCTTAGATGAAATAAGACAACTACATAAGACACTTTCAGGTCCTACTTTTTAAAAGACAAGAATCTGCTCTACGCTGTCTATAACAAACTCATTTCAAAACAAAGGTCAGGAGGAGAGCCAAGAGTTCAAGGGAATTATGGAAATCATTGAATGTAATTGGCCCCCATAAGCTCATAGGGAGTGGCATTATTAGGAGGTGTGGCCTTGTTGGAGGAAATGTGTCACCATGGGGTTGGGCTTGGAGGTCTCCTTTGATCAAGCTACACCCAGTGAGACAATCCATTGCCTGTTTCCTTCTGATCAAGATGTACCTGTGGTGATAAGTATTTAATAAAATTAATCTGGAATATCAGAGTCAACCACAAAGCCGAGCCAGGTCAGGGTGTGGCCACACCTTTAATCTGCTAAACCTGGCTAGAGTAGTCTGTGAGTAGCCTCTGTATGTTTATTTGAGACTGAACAGCTGCAGGACCAGCTGGGCAGGACAAAGAAACTTCATAACAGAAATAGCATTCCGACATGAGGCAAGTACACCCACATAAAGACTGAGAAAGCTTAAAAAGGGTTCTAGATCACAGAAACAGAGCCAAAAACAGCTTCCTAATTGTATCTCTCAAGAGGGCCATGATACAGAATGGTGTTTGGACTTGAACTACAAAAAAGGTCAGGCGTGCAGCATGCAGCTTAAGATGCACCAAGGCTGGTTCCTAAAGGCTCATAAGAGCCTGCCTCAGTACAATCACGAGCTGCATATGATGGATTTAAGGTCTCTGTTCTTACAGACAAAAAGGGAACAGGATCCAAGATGGCTTCTTAGTAGCAGCATTTTCTTGGGTCAGCTCTGTTTGCTGGCAGCAAGCAGAGGCACCACTCCTTTGAGAGGCTTCCTGACTCAGCCTGAGTAGCAAAAACCATGAGGCTTTTTTAAATAGGCCCTACTGCCAAACACTTACATGGTGTTTGTGAGCAGTATGTGGTGGTGCTTTACTTGGTGGCAGTGTGGACTCTAAAATTCCCCGGTTGGGGTGGTAAATGTGGTTCATGAAACTAAGTTCCTATGGATCAGGGTTGTAGGTGAAGGCAGACTCCATAGCCAAGCCTTTAATCCTAGCCATGCCTTAGTAGATTAATGGTGTAGTCAGAAAAAGAGAGGAACACAGTAAAGACAGATTCCGACAAAAGAAAAAAACTCTAAATGTTTTACAGTGTGTTTTAAAATATATATGTAGGCTTGGGAAAGAAAGGAAAAGGGAAAAGGATAGAGAAAGTACTTTAAAAAAGAAATAAATTAATGTACATATGTATATATATGCCACATAAAGATGGAACATACACAGAGTCTAGATACTATATGTTGATGTGGGATGTCTTTCTGTGTGCTGTGAATATCATTAATAAAGGGAATGTTAAGAAAGGGAATGTTTTGGTTTATGGCAGAGTAGCTTAGAAGCATGTGGGAAATCCAAGCATAGATACAGGAGAAGGAGGACGGAGTCACTGGAGAAGTGATCTGGCTACCCAAGAAGCAAGTATAATGGAGTACAGGTAAGCCACAGGTCATGTGGTAAGACAGATTAATAGATATGGGCTGAGTTAAGATGCAAGAGCTAGCTAGCAATAAGCCTGAATCATAGGCCAAACAGCATGTAGTAAATATGGGTCTTTGTGTGATTATTTGGGACCAAGTAGGGCTATGGGTCTGAACCTTGGGCTAGGCCAGGCCAAGGGTGAGAGAGATTCATTTGAACTTTGGAGCTAGGCTGGGCCAGAAATTTCATACTACAAATGGTGCCCAATGTGGGACATCAAATATTGTAGGAATTATTCACTAACAACTGATTATATAAAAGGATTAATATCTATTAAGGAGTTTATATGAAACATTCACTGATACAAAGATTGAACCTTAGGACAACTCTTGGAGAGTTAAACTGTTCTATGAGATAGTGATGGTGATAGGTCAGATCTTCCCTCAAAGAGTGTGGGGGAACAAACAGGAAGGAAATACAGCATGCATTGGATTTTAAATTGGCCTGGTCACACCCTGTACATGGGTCCTCAGGACCTAAAAGCCATACCTCTATATCAAAGTAAGTAGCACCTGATTCCACCACAGTATGTTATGTTGCTTTTGAATTGTCTGACTGCTGAGGAAAGAGCAAGAGCTGCTAAAAGATATGTGATTATAAATGCTGCTGGATTAATTCAACCTATATATTTGAAAATAACTTGACTTCAAAATTGAAGCCAAAAGATATGTTACTTTGAAGAAGAGGTTTTGCTTTTATTTCTACAGAAAATGAGAGGTTGTGGATTTATCCTGGGTTGAGAAAAACCAGGTTTGATTGAGAAAACCCCTGAAATACTTCAGATGTGAACAAATGGTCCAGATGATCCAACATTTCAGAGCACTTCTGTTGCAGTTTCCTCTGAGCTCTGCATCCAGAGCAGCTTCCAGGAGACTGGCTGAGATGACCCATCTTCATAGAACACTCCAGTCAGGACTTGACCATAATCCTGAATTTTCTCAGGATCCCCATAAGATTACCAGTGTTCCCAATCAGCAGGAAGTAGTCTAGAAAACTATACCTCTATCCCCCCCCCACACACACACACAAATGGACTATGGATGTTTGTCTTTGTTTACAACGCTGGATACAAGTTTTTATATATAATGGTGAGAAAAAAACTATACAATAAATATTGGATTTGGGGTTCTTATTTTTATAAAAAGATGGGAAATGATGTAGGACTATGCTTTTGTACACTGTAAATATTTGTCATGCTTATTGGTTTAATAAAATGTTGATTGGTCAAGTAGCTAGACAGGAAGTAGAGGTGTGGCAACCAGACTAGGAGAATTCTGGGAAACAGAAGAGCAGAGCAGAGATGACAGCCAGACGCAGAGGAAGCAGGATGAGAATGCTACACTGAGCAAAAAGGTATCAAGCCATGTGGCTAAACATAAATAAGAAATATGGATTGACTCAGAGTAATAGAGTTAACAAGTAATAAGCTCAAGCCATAGGCCAAACAGCATATAGTTAATATAAGACTTTGCGATTATTTGGGACTGCTAGTCTGGATCTTGGGGCCAGAAATGTCATATGTGTACCTGGGATCATGTTTGCCTGTATTCAACCCTATGTTCCCCATCATGATGATTATGGACTAACCTCTGAACCTGTAAGCCACCACCTCAATTAAATGTTTTCCTTTATAAGAGTTGCCATTGTCATGGTGTCTCTTCACAGCAATAGAAACTTTAACTAAGACAAGCATCCTTAGCTATCACTCAAACTCAAAGTCAGTCTGTCACAAAGAACCAGACTTGGAGTTTAGAGAGATGGCTCAGTGGCTAAGAATATATACTGCTCTTGTGGAGTACCCAACTTAAATGTGGAACAGCTCACAATCACATGAAACTTCAGCTGCAGGGGATCTAACACCCTCTTTTGACCTCTGAGAGCATGAAAGGCACATGTGCACGTGCACATACATACACACATAAAAATAAATCATTAAAAACACCCAGAACTCAAAAACAAACAGCAAAGCACTCCACATTAACTGTAAGGCATAGTAGGTTGAAAAACCAGAAAAGTAAATGGATCCAAGTCTCAGTGAGAAACTGAAGTAACTTCTCTGGTGTTAGTTAGACAAGGGATAGCTTCAGAGCATGAGAAGTGGGACCAAAAAGGACGCTCTATGGCAACAGAACCATCACTTTATCAATGAGATACAACTGCCCTAATTGTGTGTGCTTCAAGCTACAAAACTTCAAATATACATGAGTGAAAAGCTAACAGAAACAGGAGGAGAAACAGCCACATTTGCCGTTACAAAGGGACATTTAACCTCAGTGAGATGAATGTTAGTCAGAATGTAGAGGACCCCACCAGTGTTTTCAATATGACCTGACTGCCATTGATAGAAGGTAATTATCTCCAAACAGCAGTATAGTAGGTAATAAAACAAGTACAATTAATATTTAAATTATTTAAATGACTCAGTCTATATTAGCTGTCAAAAATGGATTAAGAACATGTACTAGAAAGATATATATTTTAAACAGTGTGTATGTGTGTGAGGTGAGGCCTCATGTATGTAGCTCAAGCTGGTTCCTCTGGAAACAAGGATGGCCTTGAGCTCTTGACTCTCCAGCCTCCATCTCCCATACCCTAGGATTATAGATGTGTACCTTTTGCCCAGTTAACTACCTTGAAATGTAAACAATAACAAATAAAATTTCTAAGTAACTCATACACCAAAAAACGTTACCAAGAAAGACGTTCTTAAAAAAAATTGAACTGAATAAAAATGTAAACAATGTACCAAAATATATGGGGCATATTAAAAGTAGAAAAAAGAGGAAGCATAGCGACAATAAATTATTTTATTTATTATTAATTTTTAATTAAAATATTCTTATGTTGAGGGGCTGGCAAGATGGCTCAGTTAGTAAAGTAACTTGCCATCAAAGCTAACAAGCTGAGCTCCATCCCTGGGACCCAGATGGTGGAGAGAGAGAACCGGCTCCCATAAGCTGTCCTCTGACCTCCACGGCTGTGACATGTGTGCCCCCCATCCACCCACATACACACACAAATCAGTCAGCCAATAAACGTGATACAAATTTTAAACATAAAGAAGCCCCTTTTAAAATGCTTAAATTAGAACATAAAAATATTTCTAATCATGTGCAAATTCTCTCAAGAATAAAATAGATAAAATATAAATAAAATAAATGAAAAAGAAAAGTAAGTCATGACGAAAGACACTGGTGGAAATCAATATATTTGAAAACAGGGAAATAAAACCAAAAGATTTTTTTTTTTAGAAAAATACAATAATATTGATAAACATCTAATAAAACTGATGAAACAAAATGAGAAAACACAATACCAGCATCAAGATGAAAAGGGGGTGTCACTCCTCACTCATCCTGTGACATTGAAATCCCCCAAAGAGGGATGCTCACTGGCAATTGGAGTAGCTTTTCATGCACCGAAGAAAACCCTCAGCACAGAGGCATGTGCTGGTGAAATGCATGTTTAAAGTGTAATGGTACCAATTCTGTACTGATTTCAGAAAAATAAAAGAGAGTACTTCCCAAGTCATCTCATGAGGTCAGCCCACTCTGACACCAAATCTAGGCTGGGGAGACGGCTCAGTCATCAAGCATGTTGATCTGAGTTCAATCCCTAGAACTCATGGAAAACTCCAGGCACAGTGGTGTGTGATTATAATCTCAGTGTTCAAGCAGAGACAGACAGGTCCCTCAGGCTTGTTGTCCAGACAACATAACCTAATTGGTAATCTTGAGGTTAGTGGAAGACCGTGTCTCAAAAAAAAATAAAATAAAAGTGGATGGCTCCTAAAGATTAGCATCTGAGGCTAACTGCTGACATCCATGCACAAGGCCTCCCCACACACAAAATACTAGCAATCATATTTCAAAAAGAGAATATCCCTCATGAATATGATTGAAAATCTCTTAACAAAACTGGCTACTCAGATTCATCAGTAAGTTTTATCATATGGGGACATATTAAAGAAAATTGGTTGAATAATTTTAAGTGAATCTAGAGACAGAGATCTTTCTATGTTTCTGTGAGTTCAAGGCTAACTACCAAATAGTAGTAGCCCATGCCTTTAATCTTAACCTGGATGTGAAACAACTGGGCGAAGAGGGTATGTAAGGCAAGCATAGAAAGACAGAGCCGACAGTAGAAGCCAGAAGGAACGAGGCTGAGGAAGCTGGAAGACAGCTGGGTGAGATCTGACTGTGGTGTTTCCTCTCTTTGATATCTCAGCCTTTCCCCGAGATCTGGCTCTGAGTTTCCTTTATTATAATCAGAATTCATGCAACACATGACAAAGTGCCACACTCCATTACCATCAGAGACCACCTAGCCAAATGCAAATGTGAAGATGAAGACAGACTGCACCTTTGGAATGCTGGATCAGGAAAAGAATGTTTAGGACACACACAAAGTGGAGACCTAAATGGAGCTGGTAATGCTGTAATCCCAGAAGAAAGATAACACATTCCAAACCATCCTGGACCACTTAGCAAGACTCTATGGAGGGTGGGCACAGAGGGAGGAGGGAGAAGGAGAGAGGAGGGAAAGGAGAGGGGTGGAGGACAGCAAAGGACACTTGCAGATGCATACACAGAAGAGATGGTCTGGGAAAGCTCCAGAGTGACCAACCCTTCCAACCCAGCTCACCTTTCTTATATCAATGTCTCAAGCAGGGCCTCTGTCCTTGGCTTCATTTCCTTCCTGCTCTGAGGTCAAAGGCAAAGAGCAAGCAACCAAATCTACACTGCTGTCAAGTTTGCTTTTTAATAAGCTGTAGTGGGATTCGCCAGCTGGCACGGCAGGAAGCCAACCACAGAAACCTGAGGTTAGCACTGTGTAAATCATGGGAAACCACTTCAAACATGCCCTTGAACTTCAGGAACTATCCCAGTCCTAACTTCTCTCAGTGAGAGAGTTCATCAGGGGCCCAGGAAGGTCATCAGGAGGTCTGTGAGGGGAATGAAGCATATATAGGCCCCTCCGCTTCTGACACCCCTCCCACAGCCATGATGACACTGGGTCTCAGCCTAATGCAGAGCAGACAACAGTGTGAACTGTGTAATGTGAACATCACACAGACACAGGGCTCTTTACAGCTCAGATCCTGTTGGTTGGGCTGTATCATGGCCGACCCTGACTGTGCATTTACACAGACTTCTAGTGGGCACTTCAAACCCTATCCTTCCTCTGAGTCAAAGCCATTCCAGTCAACAAATCAGAAGTGAAGGTGTAGGAGCTGTGGTTCAGGGCTGGCGAGATGGCTCAGTGGCAAACATATTTGCTGCACAAGCTTGGAGACCCAAGTTTGATCCCCGGGCCCCACTAAAGGTAAAAGGAACCTACTCCTCAAGGGTGTCCTCTGGCTTTTACATGCACTCACACACACACACACACACACACACACACACACACACACACACACACACACACACACAGAATATTTTGTAGGCTGGCCTAAAGCTCTCAGCTATCTGCCTTAGTGTCGGAGTGCTAGAATTACAGGTGTGCTATGTCGCTTAATGTTAATTGTCAACTAGGCAGACTTGAGAATCACCCAGGAGACAAATCTCTGAGCATGCTTGTAGAAGATCATCTTGATTATACCAGCTGAAGTGAAAAGACCAATCTTAATTGTGAGTGAGACTGTCACCTATGCAGGGGCTTTCATAGTGTAAATAGTAATAATAATAATAATAATCATGAAGCGGAGCCAGTGAGCCCAAAAACTCTCCACTTCTTTACTGCAGGTGCAATATGAGCAGCTGCCTCACACCCCTGCTGCCAGGACTTCCCAGCCATGATGGACTGGACTTTTGAACTGTGAGACAAAAGAGGCCCTTTCTCCTGTAAGTTGTTTCCACTGGGGTAATGTTATAGAAACAGGAAAAGTAACTAAGACATTCACATCCCCTACTCCTGGTTTAGAGAGCATTTAAACAAACAAAAATATCAAACTGGGTTTCATTGTGTAGCCCTGGCTGGCTCAGAGCTTTCTATGTCACCTTTTATGCACAAGGCTGGCCTCGGACTCACTAAGATCCACCAGCCTCTATCTCCTGATTGCTGGAATTAAAGGCATATGTTACCATACCTGGGTCCCAGAGAGAATTCTAATAAGTTAACAGCCCAGGGAAAACAAACCTTGGGTAGGATTTCATCTTTCTTGGATTAAGCATTCCATTTACCCATTTAAACCTGAAGTCACCCCATTTCAAGCAGGGGGCTTAGGTCCATTGCTTCAGCCTTCTCCTTTAGAAGAACCTTTCTCACAAAGTGGGACTCAACCACCAGGTGAATGGGATCCAGTCCCTGTGAGCCTAGCCTTTCTAGTTCTCTGTGTTGCTGCCATGGTCCTTGTGACACCCATGCCCTGAGACACCAGCAAGATGACCACACAGACAGCTGTGGGCACACTTCTTAAGTTATCACACAGTGTAGCTGCCCTGGTGCAATTCCTGGGGTTTTCCAGGGGAACCCCAGTGAAGATCAAGTAGGGTGCTGCCTTCCAACTGTCAAGTGTTTTTGATAAAGTATCCTTCGAGACAGGGCAAGCAGTGCTGGGTGCTAGGATGTGAATGGAGGACTCAGTCTGTGCTCTTGCATTACCTGATGTTCAGCCGTTTTCTGTTGTCTAGAAGATAAAGATTACATGCTGGAGCTCATCTACTCAAAGGCTGCAATCTCTGGAGTCTCAAGTCTCCAACTTTGATCTTGGATTTGAATGAGGAAGACTGACCTGTTGGCAACGTCTCGTATTATGAACCAATAGCAAAATGACAGGTGATGGCTGGCAAATGTAGGCAGATGTGCAAGTTTATGGCTACTCAGATGCCTCATGGTAGCAGTAGGATAGCTGAGTTATGACCAGTTATCTGCAACACCTTCCCACTGTAGCCCTGCCAGCCCCAGTCAACACTGGGTTTTCTCTGAGCAACTGGAGAAACTGAGGCATCCTGTCACAATGGTGGTTCCTTTCTAAGACAGCAGGAGGATATTTTTTGATAGAAACTTCTGCTTCCTTTAGTACTTATCTAACAAATAAAACTTATAGAAGATCAGAGGGCAGGGCTAGCCACAAGTTAACCACAGAGGCCAGGCAGTGGTGGCACACACCATTAATCCTAGCACTTGGGAGGAGGAAGCAGGAAGATTAAGGCCTGGGTTCCATCAGATTGATCCAGTCCTAAGAGAAATAGAGTCAAGGGTGGAGGCTCACACCTTTAATCTCAGTACTAGGGAAGTGGAGACAGGAAGTGATATGGGACAGAGAGAGAAATATAAGGCAAGAGGAAACAGGAGCTCTGACCCTTTTTCACCTGAGGATTTGGTAGAGATAAGAAGTCTCTCTAGTGTCGGGTTCCTTTGTCACTCTGATCTTTAAGCATTTACCTAATATCTAGCTCCAGGTTTTTACTATTAAAACCAATTAGGGTTCAAGATACAAGTACCCTGCTTAGAAGTGATTCCTAACTTACGTTTTAAAGAGAAGACACCACTCATCGGAGGGCAAGCATAAGATGAGGACAGAAGTTAAAGCCACACAAGAAAACAAGAGGCAAGTCCAATCCATCACCTCATTCATCCTGGAAGGGGACAGCAGTAGAGGCTCCCAGGCTGTGCCCAGAGTTTTGTCTCCATGGAACCAAGCAAAGTTGCCACCCAGATCCTCCACTCTATCCCAGCTGCTAAGGACAATGCTTCACTTGCATAGTCAAACAGACAGCCAAGCTTAAAGGAGCAGTATGTGAGAAGCAGGCCCAGCCATCCCCCGAGTACATGCATAAGTGTGCAAATAAAAGCAGACCTGGGGCGTCTTCCTCTAGATGTTCTGGCACACTCAAGATATCAAAATGCTAACTTTTAGCACATATATGTGCATGCTAAATATAGCAGAGAATCCAAGAATAAAAAACCTGGAAAGGCAAACCTCAGCTCAGAGGGAAATGACAAAGTGTTTGCAGTACCCAGAACACATACTTACATTCTCAAGCTTCAGGTTCTGCTCTTTGCCCATCTCTCATCTAGATGCTGTGGCTCTCTGTTTGCCCAGACTCAGCCCGGCTTGTGCAAATCAGCCCTGAAGCTTCTATGACTCAGCAAAGAACTCTGCTTTTATTTTTCAGATGGAATTTACCACGCTGTGACTACATCCAGGGGGAGGAACCATTTCTCCAGCCGTTTCTAAGCCGAGTCCTGCAGCCAGCATGACGGGAGCTCTCCCCAAGCAGAGAGCTCTTGGTACTCTGTGCTCACTCACTGGATATGGAGGGCCAGATCTTAGGATGGCCATAGCTGGAGAGGCTCTGCGGGGATCCTGACTGCTCTGAGCTACACAGCCAAGGGATGAATACTGGCTCCTGAGAGGATCTAGACAGGTCCTCACATGAATGGGAGAGTGAGGAGCAGAGGCCAGCTCTGGACAGCTCCTACTCAGGGTGGGTCCCAGTCTCAGGCTGCCTAGGCATACATTCCGCTCCTCTCTTCTCAGGTCACTCTAAGGTCACTAGCATAATGTGCTTCCACTAAGAAGGGTGTTTTCATTCTGAAGTGCATGTAGGAGAAGGCTGAATAATGAAAATGGAAGTGCCATCGAGGTCAGCACCGTGGTCTGACTGGCTCTGGGGAACACTACTAGCCTGAAAAACAGCTCCTTAGAAAGTGTGGTCCCCTGGGTTCCCCCGGCAGCAGGCAGCACCCTGGCTCCATCTGGTTTGCTTGAATTGGAGAAGAAACAATGAAAGGACCATGGCTGCCCTGCCAGAGCTTAACTGCCAGGAAATAAACTGTGGCTACAGCTGAGTCTAGGTCCGGATGAGATGTGAGCACCCAGGCCTGGCTCTCCAGCACTAAGCAGGGAGAGCCTGCATGCTCACTTTGCTCCCACTAGCCCTGCCTCACCCCCAGTGCCCTGGTCTGCACCGCCTTTTCTTCCCACTGGTCTCTTCTAGTGAGGTCCCAAAGTCATGCCCCCCAAGCTGGACCCAATAGGCATCACACTCCACAGAGAAGACAGACAATGATAGAATGTAGCACACTAAGGTGGGAAAGCCTGACATCTGCTGTCTCTCTGGGTCTGTTTAGTTCCAATCAGTCAGGACAGATGACCTGTTTGTGGCGAAACAGGAACACTCGCAAAGATGCTGCGCTAGGCTTCTGGTCCCAACTCATCTGCCAATCATGGCAGCCTCACCGCTCATCACTACTGTTCTTGCTGCTTCGTGGCTAAGGGAACTTAGGCAAGCCATCTGCCCTCAACCCCACAGCTAACCAGTGTGATGTGGGATGGAGAGTCTGAGGTCAGGATCCCAATAATTCCCTTCCTATAGCACAAGATGGACCATAAAGACCATGAAGCCAGAATATCAACACAGTGGGGCCATCCTGAGTCCCAGAACCCACTCAAAGGACAGCTCTGCTCCCCTCCATGTCAGGTGCCGGCAACTATTAGAACATACTCGGATTTCATTTTATTTCACAATATACCTGCTTCCACCCTAAGCCAAGCAGTGCTCTGAGAACTAATATGACTCACTTAAAGAGGATCATGGCAATGTTTTCAATAACACAAGAGCATAAAACTGGAAACAATTTAATGGTCCAACAGTAGAGACAGAATCCACCCCAACAGCAAAATGCAAAACACTAGTATGTAATGGCACCATTGACAAGTGCCCTACATCTGTGCTGCCAACAAGACAGAAACAACTTACTGGCAAGCTTCTGAAAAGCTGGTTGTAAATGTATATACACACCCACCACATAGTGGGTCCCAGGCTCAAGCCCCAGCGTTGTGGGAAGGAAAGAGTATGCACAGTATGTGGGGGTGGGTGCAGGGGAAGTATGTGCAAGCATGTATGTGCCCAGGAACACATGCACACCTTTGAATGGAGTCTTCACAACAGTCACAGAAAAATTAAAAGCGTGGGCATAGCTCAGCAGGTAAAGGTACTTGCTACATAAGCCCTAAACTTGAGTCTGGAATGTACATTTCAAAAGTCTTAACATGCTTACCAAGATATCACATGGTTTTACCTCTGAGTCACAGAAACACAGAGGGGCTTTATGTATTTCTGAATTACATGCATTTTACAACTATGAATATGTTTTGTAAGTCAGAAAAATATTTTTTATTTTTAAACAAATTATGTAAAAATAGGCATATTAATTTGTCACTGTAACAAGTGCGTGCCCCAAGACTGTCCTTACCTGAACCTCAGAAAAGGACACCCTTCTGGAGTCCCCAGGCTGAGTGGGGGTGGAAGGGACAGGATCTGGGCACCACACTAAGGCATAACTCTTCAGTAGCAGCCAGCTGATTGGAAGCATACATGTTTCCTAGCTATAAAAATAAAATATACTCAGTGCTCAAAGGTAAGGGGAGGCTGAGGGAGATGGAAGATGGATTGATATAAGTTTGAGATGAGCCTGGACTACAAAGTACATTTCAGGAAAGCCAAGGGTTGCACAGTGAGACCCTGACAGGAAAAAAGACAGGAAGGAAGGAAAGAAGGAAGGGAGGGAGGGAAGAGGGAAAGAAAGGAAGGAAGGAAGGAAGGAAGGAAGGAAGGAAGGAAGGAAGGAAGGAAGGAAGGAAGGACAGAAGGAAAGTCAGTTTATAGGAGCTGAAGAGATGGTGGAGCAATGGCTCAGTGGATAAGAGCTTACAGAGGGCCTGATTTCTGTCCCCAGTACCCATGCTGGGTAGCTTACAAGTACAATCATGTACACAGACACACATACATACACATAGTTGCATACACATAATTAAAAACATAAATCTCCTTATTGTAGAGAAGTGGGGAAATAAAGGAGTGGTAAGAAAACAGCAATCCTTCATGGACCTCCTGAAGAAGCCCTTCCAGCTCTCTGAACCAGGGCTAAGCCCCCACAGTGGAACCGACAGATTTAACAGGAGTGGGCCCTAAGGCCAGTGTGGGGATATGTTCCATATTTAATAAAAACCAGTCTGAAATATCACCTAGCTATACCCACAGTCAATCTAGGAGGGTCAAAGAGTGGTGATTTACACCTTTAATCCCAGCACAGGAAATATCCAGGAGTGGTGACCTACACTCTTAATCCCAGCAGATCTGAGTTTGAGGCCAGCTTAGTTTACAGAAGGAATTCCAGGCTCCCAGGCAGGCAGTGGTGATGCCAGGTCTTTAATCCCATAGCTCCAGAGACAGAGATCTTTCTGTGTTTCTGTGAGTTCAAAGCTAACTACCAAATAGTAGTAGCTCACGCCTTTAATCTTAACCTGGATGTGAAACAACTGGGTGAAGAGGGTATTTAAGGCAGGTGTAGGAAGACAGAGCAGGTGGTAGAATCCACAGAGGATCGAGGCTGAGGAAGCTGTCCCTGAGCTCTGGCTCTGAGTTTCCTTCATTTGTGCAACAGGCCAGTCTGAAGAATAGAGCTTCAAAACACAAGGCCACTCATGTCACAGCACTTGGGCAACTGTAGCCCCCAACAGAATCTCTCATCACCAAGAGGCCCCTCCCTGGATCAACCTCTGCCAGCCTCAACCTTGTTCTCCGTTCTTGTTAGGGGGCCACTGTCACCTGCTCTCTTTAGGAGACCTTAGGTGGGCCTGCCACCTCATCAGTGTAAACCCAGATCCATACATCCTTCCACTGGCCTCTCAGGGATCTCAGACCGGCAACATCCAGCCAATCTCTTGATAGCTAATCCACACTGGGGTGTGAAAATCTTTATTTGTCTCCACCGTATTCCAATATATATATATGGGGATATATATATATATATATATATATATATATATATATATATGGGAATATATATATATATGGGAATATATATATATATTATACCACATTACTGAGTTTTTCACCTCCTCTCTACCAACGAGGAGTTAGGCGGTTTCTATTGTTTTCATAAATGGTGCTACAGTGAAGCCCTGGTATGACTCTCACACCCACCTGCTCTGCTGTCTTTGAAGCAGGTACCCGGGGATCGGGTGGGGGTGTCTAGCAAAGGGTAACAGGAAACCTGACTTCATTAAACACAAGAGCTTATCTTCAAAATGGTGACCACTTGTGGTAAAGCGCCTCCTCGCCATTTCCCTGGTGACAGGTGGGCGCCATCTTAGACGTGCTTGTTGGCTGCTTTGGCCTCTGTGTCCACAGCTCATGTGGTCCCTTCCTTCAGCCTCTGTCTCTATAGGGGTCATCTTCATTCACTGCCCTGAACAGGCGTTCTTGGCTATTAACCTTTTACTTGTTAAGTTGTCACTAATTTTATTTTTCCTTCAGTTTTTAGATTGTCTTCTCTCTACAGTGACATTAATCTTCTTATCCATCCTTTTTCTTCTGTTGTATAATGTTTTCAATTCTAGTTTAAGAAATCTTTATTGTGTAAAGTAAAAAAAAAAAAAAAAAAAAACAAACAAACAAACAAACAAAAAAAACTTCAGGAGTTCTTTGGAAGGCTTTTTTAGCTTTTGTCTTCTCACGTCGGCCACTAGCCTGGTGACTCTCACAAGGCCATAGTCACCTCACAGCATTCTGGCCTCTGGCACGAGCACCAGCACCAGTATCACCCTCTGATGCTGAACAAAGGCCTGGTGTCTGGAAAGCTTTATCCGCTGCCTTTTTGTTAAGACCTAACCTCTCTGAGCCTACTTGCCATGTTCAGTGAAGTGACTTTGGGACTGTTCTAAGGTTAGAGGGTCTCTGGAAAGATGTTGATGCCATGGCAACATTGCCTTCTTGTACATCATCATAGCATCATTTACATCTCATCTGGAAGTTTTCAAACGTCTTTCAGTGAAGTTGTATGGGGATGCAACTTAGTGGTAGAATGCCTGCCTAGATGGCACAAGGCCTTGGGTTTGATCCCTAGCAACACACACACACACACACACACACACACACACACACACACACACACACACACACCATTGGTTCTGTTCATCTAAAGAACCGTCACTAAAATTCTAGTGATCCTTTAGATATTGACCTTAGAATAGGAAGTTGATAAACTAATAAAAAGTTCTAAAAATAATATTCTATGCTCTTTTTCCTTCTGCGTAGATGATATATTTGGAAGACAGCTCCATTTTTTCCCTTTCTAATTTTATTTCCTTCCATCACTTTGGAGAAATACCAGCAACATTTGAGAACAGTGAGAGAGCCTCTTACTGTTGACTGCAGATCTACTGGACGCCTTTCATCAGGCTCAAGAACCCATCTGTATTCTGAATTTGCTAAATGTGTGTGTTTTGCCATCATGAATGGTTACTGCAGTTTACTGAACTCCTTTCTTGGTATCAGAATCATTATATTGTTTTGGCCTGCCCCTCCAGGTACCTCATGCTTGCTGCTCACTGTCCCTCTTGACCAAGGTAACGCCCAGACCCAGCCCACTATTGCCTCCACACTGGAAAACTGCAAGTCAAGCCTCAAATGTGGGAAAGGAGAGGCTTGGCTCTTCAGTCTCCCTAAAATGCTTCCACACCGAGCTGGTGGTGACAGGCAAGTTTTTCTTGGGGCTTTGTAGGAATTTTTGGTCTGATATCATATCAGGTAGCTCTTGGGGTGAGCACTGAACAGGGTCTAAGCTGCAGCTTCCTACCATACAGTCTGCCCTCCCACCCCGTCTATGAATGGGTAAGAAAATATACTTTGGGGATAGAGAAGCAGACTTGTCAGGGCCACAGCAGCTGCAGCTCCGGTTCTTAAGTCTTAGCTCCAGGGTTCATATTTCTGATGCCTAAGTCCCCTCCCTTTCTCTCTCCCTTATATATATTCCTCTATTTCTTCCTCTGCCCCCTGACACCCCGGGCTAGAGCCAAGTCTAATGGCCTTTAAGCCAGCTTTGTGAGAGTCGGTGAAGGAGAATGTAGTACAGTTGTAATCTTGCCAGCAATTCTACTTACTTTTTAAAGTAGCATCTGTCCTCTGAAAACAAAAGGTTAAAACATGGGTAACCTCCCAACATCTCTCAGTGTTCAAATAAGCCCTTTCTCTGAATGTCTAACTATGGGACATAGGGCATATTAGGGTCCTCATAACTCAATCCCTTCCTCCATCACAGAGGCTGATGGCGGCACATCTAGTACCACTGAGATGCACCATGATGTCCCCATCCTACCTGCAGGGCACTGGCAATAGAGAGGCTGGTGCTGGGGGGAAGCAAAGCTCAGAAGGGAGAAAGGTTCTTCCTCACACCTTCAAACTCAGAGAAGATTCAAGTATGGGCATGTCGCTGAAAATAGAATTGTCACCACTATAACCAAGTGTCCAGGGTTAGACATGTTAGAAGCCACCATCTGTCAAGACCACCCAACTATCCCCCAGCATGGAGATGTGATAGCCCTACAATGGCTCTCTGCCATGCCCAGTCCTGAAGGCCGCTGAACCTGGAGACACCGCAAGCCGGAAGGTGTGACCAGTGAATTGCAGTTGGGACTCTGAAGCCTAAGGTATACATTTTAAATAGTTCCATCCACTCAGAAAAAAAAAAATGTCATCTACTTCATGATGCAGCCCTTCCCACACGTGTGCACAAAGACACACACAATTGAAGTCACTCACCAATCTGCTACACTAGCTAGGACTTCAAACTCTGACCTGGGCCCTGTAAGAGTCACGTGTGAGAGATAGATGCACACACTGCCAGATGCCACACAGATGCCACATGAGAGTTTATTCAGGGCAGCTGAGAGAGCGAAAAGGGGAGGGAGAGAACGAGGAGAGGGAGGAGAGAGAGAGCGATTCACATCACATGGCGGGTAGCTCCTTTTAAGAGAGCAGGTGGGCACAGGGCACAGATTTATGTAGCCACGCCTAGGGGCATGCCTTCCGTACCACGTTCTGCCAGCACCATGTTGGGTTTACCACATAGCTACTATGTGCCGTGAATCATAACAGACCCACTTTGGACAAGTGGCACTCACAGGCTCTGGGAGCAACACCATGTATACTTATCTCCAGGAGCCCCAGGACCTGAGCAGTGCCAAGGAGAAATGTAGGCCAGCACAGGAAAGATGGCTAAGGATCCCACAAAATGCCCATCTGTCCCTGGGAAGGGCTGGTGGCAGGTCCTCTCACTGGGATACCTTCTGAGTCCTCTCCCTGACTTGTACTCAGTGCCCAAAGTGAACACAGCACCATTATGTCCATTGCTAAATAAACTATGTCATGCAAACCAGAGCAAGAATACATGGCATTCATGCTGTTGGAACAGTGAAGATAATGGTGCCACTTCACATGGGTTAGTATGGTACACAGCTGCTGCCTTCGGCCCAGAGTGCCCAGAGATAAGGGCCCCACATTTCTTCCACACTAGAGGGGAGGAGGTGACCGGGTGAAGTTACCCGGAAGTGAAGGAGTGCAATGGAAATAGGGGAGGAATCCTTGCCTACCCTGTGGGAAACCATTTGCCCTGCACCAGTTCCCCAACACTAAACCAATCCTAGCTTTGATCTGTTCTGAGGGAGCTCATCCCAGATCCATCCATCTAATTCTAGCCTAGTCCAAGCCCAACCCCTCCACAGCCCCTCTACCCTCTCCAGACACAGAAAAACATTTGCCCAAGCCACAGTCTAGGAGCCTTGCAATACCCTGAAGAGACAGCTTTCCTTCAGGGCAACAAGGAGAGCCTCGCCCCATCCCATCACAAGTGCTGGTAAACAGACCAGAGAGATAGCCTGTGGCTCCTACTCCAACCATCAGTCCACCATGAGCCCTGCTCACCTAAGACACCTGGGAGCAGCATCGGCAAAGTCTGGGTTGGGGCTTTATGTGTTGAATCTAAAGAAGAATCACTTTGTTCTTCCAAAGCTTTTATGGCTCACTTGCCATTACTATGAGGACAGAGCCTGCAGGCAGTGCAAGGCAGGCAGTTTATATGCCTTTGCACTCAGGAGCAAACCTAGAGACTTTCTAAGAATTCACTTAAGTCTATGGCAGGGGCAAGAAGAGTCACACCTGCCATGACCTCCTAAAGAGCCTGGTACCCCTTCTCCAGCTGTGAGACCCACCCTTTGGGACTTCCGTCAATGCCAACATTTTTATACACGTGCATTTCAAAGGCTTTTATCCATCTCATGGACAACAGTTAAACTGCAGGAGTTGTTAGGGATGTTCTATATCTATCACCTCCGGGCACCTGGCTTTGGGCACCTCCCTTATCCAAGCCTTACTGGCTGAACTGAGGCAATGGTGAAGATTTTGGAAAGGCGGGACTCAACAAGGCAAGAGGCTGTGCCCTGAAGCCCACTACCCCCTGGAAATGAAGCAGGCTGTGCCCAGATCTCTATAGAGCCAGACTTTGAGCCATGATCACTGCTGTGGCTTGCAGGAGTTCTCTAAAAAGGGCCCATCTCTCCCCTAAATTCTGGCCAGCAGGGGTGGGAAGGATCCTGCAGGTCAGAATTCCCCATTAAAATCCAATTAGCTGGATATCTCCATCTACAAATCCCACCCCAACACCCAGCAACCTCAGCAGCTATCTGAGACCCACAATTCCTCAGCACCTATTGGATTAAGAGAAGTACCTAAGAACCATAATTTGCCAGCACCTATTGGATCAAGAGCTCATAGTGGACCAAGATTGGATCCCTGAGACACAGAATCAGCCACCTCTTACTGCACCAAGAACAGCTCACTGTGACACAGAATACACTACCTCCAAGTGGACCAAGAGCCCAGATTGGACCAAGAGAAGCTTTCTGAGATGCAGTCACAGCCAGAACAGATTGTACTAAAATCAGCTCCCTGAGATACAGACAAATCCTGCATTGATCTGAGGAAGCAATGGGCAGACGCCAGTGCAAGAATGCATAAAACAACGTAAAAAACAACATGACACCACCAGCATCTGGTGGTTCTGCAACAAGACCTGACCATGACAATGCAGAAGAAGCAGAAGGAGACAACCTTAAAAACAACTTTATGAAGATAACAGAAGCCTTACAGGGGGAGGGGGAAGCTCCCTTAAAGAAATAGGGGGAAAGACAAACAAAAAATTGGAATAGATCACCAAATGCCTTAAATAGAATAAAGAAAACCAAGAAAAAGCAATTAAACAGCTGAAGAAAACACTTAAAAGTTGAAATAGAAGCAATAAAGAAGACACAAACCGAGGCAAAGCTGGAAATAGAAAACCTGAAGAAATGAACTGGAACCACAGATAGAGCACAACCAACAGAATGCAAGAGATGGAAGAGAGAATCTCTGGTGAGGAAGACTCTGTAGTGGAATTAGACACATCAGTCAGAAAAGAACACTAAAGCCAAAAAAGTCATAACACAAAACGTCCAGAAAATCTGGGACACCATGAAAAGACCAAACCTAAGAATAATAGAAATAGTTGAAAAAGAATAGCAGCTCAAAAGCCCAGAAAATATATTCAACAAAATCATAGAAACAAACTTTCCCAATCTAAGGAAGGAAATGCATGTAAAGACACAAGACACTTACAGAACACCAAATACATTAGACCTCCCCCCGAAAAAAGTGCCTGCTCGTCACATAATAATCAAGCCACTAAACCTACAGAATAAAGAAAGAATACTAAAACCTGCAAAGGAAAAAGGCCAAGTAACTTATAAAGGCAGGCCAATCAGAGTAACATCTGACCTGACTACTCAGTGGAAACAATGAAAGCCAGAAGGTTCTGGTCAGATGTTATACAGACACTAAGAGACCATGATTGCCAGCCCAGACTACTATACCCAGCATAACTATTAATCACCATAGATGGAGTAAACAAGATATTTCACAACAAAACCAGATTTAAACAATGCTTATCCATAAATGCAGCCCAACAGAGAGCACAAGAGGGAAAATTCCAACTTAAGGAAGCTAGATATATCCACAAAGACACAGCAATAGATAATCTCACAGAAGGAAAATCCAAAGAAGGAAAATACACACACTACCACTAAAAATAACAGAAATTAACAATCACTGGTCATTAATATCCTTTAAGTTCAACGGACTCAATTTACCTATAAAAAGACACAGGCTAACAAAATGTATACAAAAACAGAATCCATCCTTCTAGTGCATACAAATACACACCTCAACTTCAACGACAGATACTGGCTTAAAGGGTTCGAGAAAGAATTTAAAGGGTGAGTGGACTTTAGAAACAAGCTGGTGTAGCCATCCTAATATCTAGACTTCAAACTAAAATCAATCAAAAGAGATCAGGATGGACATTACTTATTCATCTCAGGAAAAATGCATCAAGATGAAGTCTCAATCCTGAACATTTATGCCCCCAACACACAGGCATCTACATATGTAAAAGAAATACTACTAAAGCTTAAATCTCACATCAAACCCCACACATTAATAGAGGGAGATTTCAATACCCACTCCCATCAATGAATAGGTCAACCAAACAGAAACTTAACAGAGAAATAAGGTATCTAACAAATGTTATGACCCAAGTGGACTTAATAGATATATACAGAACTTTCTACCCAAACACAAAGGAATACACCTTCTTCTCAGCACCCCATGGAACTTTCTCTAAAATTGACCACATATTTGGTCATAAAGAAAATATGAATAGATACAAAAAAATGGGAATAACTCCTTGTTTCCTATCAGACCGTCATGAACTAAAGTTAGAGTTCAGCAACAACAAAAATCACAGAAAGCCTACAAACTCGGGGAAACTGAACATCTTTAATTGAACCACCTCTGAGTCAAAGAAGAAGTAAAGAAAGAAATTAAAGACATCCTAGAATTCAATGAAAATGAATCCACAACATTTCTAAACTTTTGGGACACAATGAAAGCAGTCCTATGAGGAAAACTCATAGCACTAGGTGCCTATATGAAAAACCTAGAGAAATCTCATACAAGAGACCTAACAGCATGGCTGAAGTCTCTAGAACAATTAGAAGCAAACTCACCCAGAAGGAGTAGATGGCAGGAAATAATCAGACTCAGGACTGAAGTCAACACAATAGAAACAAAGAAAACAGTACAAAGAATCAATGAATAAAGAGTTGGTTCTTTGAGAAAGTCAACAAGATAGACAAACCCTTATCCAAACTAACTGAAAGGCAGAGAGAGAGTATCCAAATTAACGGAATCAGAAATTAAAAGGGGGACATAACAACAGACACCAAGGAAATTCAGAGAATCATTAGTTTATACTTTGAAAACTGGAAAACCTAAAAGAAATGAGCAGCTTTCTGCACAGGTACCACTTATCAAAATTAAATCAAGATCAGATAAATGACCTAAATAGACCTATAACCCCAAAGGATATAGAAGCTGTTACTAAAATTCTCTCAAGCAAAAAAGCCCAAAGCCAGATGGTTTCAGTGCAAAATTCTACCAGATTTTCAAAGAACTAATACCAATGCTACTCAAATTGTTCTACACAATAGAAACAAGAAGGAACATCACCAAACTCTTTTTATGAGACTACAGTCATCCTGATACCCAAGCCACACAAAGAATTACAGACCAATAGACCATAGGCTTCATCCCTTGAGATGGTTCAACATATGAAAAACTGTCAATGTCATCCATCATATAAACAACCTGAAAGAAAACACACACACACACATACACACACACACACACACACACACACACACACACACACACACACACACACAGACACACACACACACGTCCTTCATGATAAAAGTCCTGGAGAAATCGGGGATAGAGGGAAAATACCTAAACATAATAAAGGTGATATACAGCAAGCCATCAGCCAACATCAAACTAAATGGCGAGAAACTCAAAGCAAGTCCACTAAAATAAGGAACAAGACAAGGCTGTCCTCTCCCCCCATATCTCTTTAATATCATCCTCAAAGTTTTATCTAAAGCAATAAGACAACAAAAAGAGGTCAAGGAATAAAATTATACAAACTTTGCAAGTTATCACCATCCCAGACTTCAAGCTCTACTATAGAGCCACAGTAATAAGAACAGCTTGGTACTGGCATAGAAATAGACTTGTGAATCAATGGAACCAACTGAAGACCCCACCATTAATCCACACCTATGGATTTTTGACAAAGAGGCCAAAAACATACAATGGAAAAAACATAGCATCTTTAACAAATGGTGCTGGCATAACTGGATGTTGGGATGTAGAAAAATGCAAATAGGTCCATATCTATCATCCTACACAAAACTCAAATCCAAGTGTGTGGGGATATTTTGTAATATAATAAAAACATTCGGAGATATCAGAGGGATCTACCCACAGTCAGTCTAGGAGGATCAGACAGTGGTAACTCACACCTTTAATCCCAGCACAGGGAATATCCCGGCAATGGTGACCTATGCCCTTAATCCAATTTGAGTTTGAGGTCATCTTAGTTTACAGAAGGAGTCCCAGGCTCCCAGGTAGGCAGTGGTGGTGCCATGCCTTAACTGAGCAAAGAAAGTATTTAAGGCAGGCATAGAAAGACAGAGCAGGCAGAAGAAGCCAGGAGGAGCAAGGCTGAGGGAGCTGGAAGACAGCTGGGTGAGATCTGACTGTGGTGTTTCTTCTCTAATATCTCCAACTTTCCCAGAGAACTGGCCCTGAGTTGTGGCGGGATTAAGGTGTCAGCTGATAAGGTCAGAAGACACTTCCAGGACCCTGGAGGGGGTGTGGCCAAGCCCATTGATAAGTGGCTGCTGGGACACGAGGAGCTCTCTTCCTGGTTCCTGGCTGCTGGCTGCTGGACAGACAGAATCGGAATTCATCGTGCTTCCATCGCGCTTTCATCGCTCGTCCATCGCTTGGATCCGCCAGTCCTTGTTCAGGTGCCACCATAAGCTGTTACTAATATTGTGAGTGTTAATTTATATTCTAATAAATATTAATTTTGGACTGGCGCCTTGAAAGTAAAACTCCGACTACACTGAGTTTCCTTTATTCATGCAACACAAGTGTGTTAAAGACCTCAGCATAAACCCAGATACACTGAACCTGATAGAAAAAAATGTGGGAAATATCTTTGATCACATTGTCACAGGAGCCACATTCTAAATATAACACCATTAGCACAGACACTGAGAACAACGATTAATAAGTGGGACCTTCTAAAACTGAGGAGCTTCTGTAGGGCAAAGGACACAGTCAATAAGACAAAATGACAGCCTACTGAATGGGAAAAGATCTTCACCAAACCCACATCGGACAGAGGACTGATCTTTAAAATATGTAGAGAACTCAAGAAACTAGAGGCCAAAAAACCAAAGAACCCAACTGAAAAATGGAGCTAAATAGGGAATTCTCAACAGAAGAACTCCAAATGGCTGAAGAACACTTAAAGAACAGCTCAACATCCTTAGCCATCAGAGAAATGCAAATCAAAACAACTCTGAGATACTCTGGTGGAAATGTAAACCTGTACAGCCACTTTGGAAATCAGTATGGCGGTTCCTCAATAAACCGGGAGTCAATTTACCCAATGATACCACTACTGGACATATACCCAAATGATACACATTCTTATCTCAAGATTATTAGCTCAACTATGTTCATAGCAGCATTATCTGTAATAGCCAGAACCTGGAAACAACCTAGTTGCCCCTCAACTGAAGAATAAATTTAAAGAATTGTGATAATTTATACAATGGAGTACTACTCAGCAGAAAAAAAGACATTCTGAAATTTGCAGGCAACTGGATGGATATGGGGAGTATCATCCTGACAGACCCAGAAAGACAGACATGGTTTGTATTCTCTCATAAGCATATTTTAGACATAAAGCAAAGGATAACCAGGCTACAGTCCCCCTTCCCAACAGCTAGGTAACAGGAGAAAGTTAAGGGAAACATGAATAGATCTCCCTGGGAAGGGGAAATAGAGAAGATCTCCTGAGGAAATTGTCATCACATGGGGTAGAGGAAGTAAAAAGAGAACATGAGAGATGCAATGGGGGGGGGGGGAGCAACAGAGAGGGAGAGCAAAGTAGTGGATATCCTGATAGAGGGAGCCATTGTGGGGTTACAGAGAAACCTGAAACTAGGGAAACACCCTTGAATCCACAAGATGAGCCCTGCTAGGACTCCAAGCAATAGTGGAGAGGGAGCCTAAACTGGCCTTTTCCTATTATTGTATGAATGACCACCCTAATTGCCATCATAGAACCTTCATCCAGCTGATGGAGGCAGATGCAGAGACCCATAGCTGAACACAGGGCTGAGCTACTGGTCCAGGTGAAGAGAGAGAGAGGAGAGATTGCGTGAGTGAAGGGATCAAGGAATGAGGACCCTGATGGGGGGGAGGCGCATGGAGTAGGCAGTCTCATGCTGTTTGGAGTTCTGGAGCTTGTAGACTCTGAAATAACAGCCGACAGATCCTCAGGGAACGGATCTGAACCCAGTGAACCCTCGGAATGTAGATGGCAGTTGGAAGGGATGGGCAGTTTCTGGAGCCTCTTGCATTAGAACCAGAGTGGATCCCCTGTCCATGAACTGGCTCCCTGGCTAGTGGGAAAACACCTTTCTCAGCCTTGATACTTGGGTGAGGGACTTGGTCCTACCTCAGCTGGATATGCCAGACTGAATTGACTCGCCTTGGGGGGAGGGAAGGAGAGGAGAGGCTGGGGGAGGGCTGGGAGAAGGGGCAGGAGAAGGGGTAGTTATAGGTATGGGCAAAAAAAAATTTTTTTTAATGAAATTAAAAAAAAAAAAAGGAAGTCTGGACAGCGATAGACCCTGTAAGAGGCAGGTGGTAATGGAGGATGTTAGGGTAGAGGGTGTGTCTGGAAGGGGACGGCAGAGCCTTCCTGACACCACTAGATGAGCAAGCAGTCTCTGGTGCTATGACATGCAGTGTTATCAATGGCTCAGTGATCCTGGGAGTTAGTCATGGCCTCTACAATCATGAACCAAAATAAACTTTTCTTCTTTTCTCTGAAAGCTGAGTATCACAGGAACAGAAAACTCACCCAAACACCCACACGTAATGACAAGTTGTAGCCAGTGCTGGTAAGAGCAGACAGGCAGTCAGATGAGGCAGCGCTGGTGCTGGGGAGACCGGGGTCAACAACACCTCAAAGACTAATTTGAAATGGCATCTTTCCCTATCAAATCCCAGTGTGTAGATGGGGTTGAAATTTCTCCTCATGGTCTTTGAAGCAGATGAGAAAATTGGGGTTTGAGGCCCACAGTTTCCATGAGCAGAAGGCTAATTATTAGGATGGAAGTACACAAACTTTGGTGTTAGAGGAGTCAGAACCAGGACACCAGTGCCTAGCTCCTGCTGACAATGTTCCCAAGTTCAAAGGGTTTAAAGTGTGTGTGTGTGTGTGTGTGTGTGTGTGTGTGTGTGTGTGTGTGTGTGAGAGAGAGAGAGAGAGAGAGAGAGAGAGAGAGAGAGAGAGAGAGAGAGAGGTCAAGTAGGGACATGACATGCTCCAGGCAGCATTAATTAAAGCTGGGCATCTGACATATCCAGATCCTGCCAGCTGGTTCTGCTGGTGGACTGTGACAGTGCTGTGCCACAATCTCTCTCCTTTTGGTTCCACTGCAGTGGCCAGGCGTCCTGGCAGGGCTGACTGGCATCCAGTACCCTCTAATGGTGGGGAACAGTTATGTTTTAGTCTACTCTCATCACTTCTAAAATGCTGCTGATGTTTTGCACACAAGGCAAAGTACAACTTGTGTGCTCTGCATGTCACTAGAGGGCATTTGTCATGTATGTTAGGACAGCCCACTTTCATACAGGCGCCAGCCTCTCTGAGGCTATGGGGAAGACTCTAAGAAGAACTAACTTTCTGCCTACCAAGAACCGAAGGACTCTTGTGGAAACAGCTCACTGTGCACTTCCCAGGTAAGAGCCCCCAACTTTGATGGCTGTTGAAAGGCTACTGGAGAAACAGAAGAACAAGAGTACCCATGACCAGCCCTAGAGCAGTTGGCTGGGAGGCAGGAAGAGAGGGATCCCAGGGCTCGCTGCTCAGCCAGTTTAGTGAAATCCGTGAGCTCCGGGATTAGTGAGAGACCCTGCTTCCAAAAATAAGGTAAAGATGGACTTAGGAAAACAGTGATATCAACCTCTGACCTATACACATACATACATAACCTCACACACACACACACATTCATAACCACATATATATACACGCACATAACCACAAATACACACACACATAATTACAGACTCATAATCACATACATACACATACACACACATAACCGCATATACATACACATAATCACACACACACACACACACACACACACACACACACACACACACACACACACACACACCTATCCTGTGGCCTAACAGTTCTACTCTGAGGAATTACCTCAGAAACACTAAGGTGTCCACAGACTTATATAAGGATAGTCACCCTGGATGATCACGCACGATTAGACTAACCAACTCCCTAAATCACACATAACTCCATGGCCTTAGAAAGTTTTCACAGATCTACATTTAAAGACAGAAAATACTAAAACTTCCAAGCAAAAGTAATGTGAGTTCAAAAAGAAAAGAAAAGAAAAGAAAAGATCGCAGTCTGCATCCCTCCTGTTCACCCACTCCAGCCTCAGGCCCTTGTGGAAAGCAAAGGCAGGCCTGGAGAACTCACAGGAAATGGACCCGAAAAGAAGGACTGCACAGCCAGGCAAGTGAGGACCAGCTAGAGGAACCAGGGCAGTTGCTGGCCAGGTCATAAAAGGGATCTCAAAGAACCTGGAAAGCCACTGCCTGAGAAAAGGTCAATATGCAGACAGGCTAACTTAAGGAGAAAGTAGAGGTAGGCAGAGGGATGGTTCAGCAGCAGAGGGCTTGCCTAGGCTGTTTGAAGCCCTAGGTTCAACACCCAGAGCCATCCATAAAAATCTAAGGTCTGGGAATACATCTCATACAGTAGCTCTTCCTAAAGAGGCAAGGATAGCTGGGCATAGTGTCCACACTTGTAATCCCAGCCTGAGATGGCTGAGGTGAGAGAACAGGCCAGCTCAAAGTCAGTCTGGGCTGAGTAGAGAGAAGGGGGCCATGGAAAGGAGAGTGAAAGCTATCATCCAAAAGCCTGGATTCCACCAACTTGACACAGTGTGCCCTCAGAGCAATCTTGTACAGGAAGCCAAGTCCACGGGGTGGGGGTGGGGGGGAGCCAGGGAAACTGGGAAAAGAGACGTCTCACGGTGAAAAGTTTGGGGGTGGGGGGGAGCCAGGGAAACTGGGAAAAAAGACATCTCAGGGGGAAAAGTGAACAAGGCACACACTCATTCCTAACACAATAGGAAGCAGGGAAAGCTGTACACAGGATGGAGGGCAACACCCAAGACAGTCTGAGGGCATGGAAACAGCACACACCCACAGTGCAAAAGGTAAACTGAGGAGGGTCACATACCTGTAATCCCCCAGCACTCTGGAGGTGGAGGCAGGGTGATCAGTAGTTCAAGGGCAGCCTTAGCTACACAATGAATTCACAAGACCAATTTAGCCTGCAGGAGGATATCCTGGGGTTTGGGGAAGAGAGACGACAAAATAAGGAAAACCATAAAGTCAAAACTGAAAACAATGAAGGAACAGAATAATTATTGAACGACTAGAAAAAATAATACCTCTTCCCAAAGACAGGGTTTCTCTGTGTAGCTCTTGCTGTCCTGGAACTCACTCTATAGACCAACCTGGCCTCAAACTCACACAGATCTGTGGTGATATGTTATATATTTAACATAACTGGTCTAAAATATCAGAGAACGAATCTGCCCACAGTCAATCTAGGAGGGTAATTTATGCCTTTAATTTCAGCATAGAGAAAAACGGGAGAGAGGTGATCTACGTTTTTAATCTTAAAACTCTAAAGACAAAGATCTTTTTGTGCTTCCGTAAATCTAAGGTTAACTACTAAATAAAAATAGCTCACACTTTTAATCTAAACTTAGACATATAAGGTATTTATGTCTATATATAACACAACTAGACAAAAAAGATATTTAAAGCAGGCGGAGAAAGACAATTCAATCCATAAGAAATTCTTGCTACAGAGATCCACCTGCCTCTCCCAAGTGCTGGAATAAGAAAACACATATCTTAAAATGAGAAATTAATATTAAGATGCTCACGGGAGAATAAACTCAAATGAAAGCTTAATAAGAGACACTGGAGATCAATAAGGCAGGAAATCTGAGAAAATAAAAGACAGAAAACAGTAATAGGGCAGGCGTGGTGGTGCGTGCTTTTAATCCCGGCACCCTGGAGGCAGAGGCAGGTGGATCTCCAAGTTTGCGGCCAGCCTGGTCTACAGAGCTCATGCCTTTAATTTTCAGCCACCTGAGTGGACTGTGCAGAATCCATAATGAGTTCCAGGCCAGTGTGGACTACACAGTGAATTCCAAGCCAGCCTGGGCTACATTGTAAGAAAAGGGGAGGAGGGAGAGGAAGGGAGAAGAGCTACAGATGTCTGTCCTGGAAGAGAGAGACAGAGGCAAAGACAGACATACAAAGGGGTCAGACACCATTTAAAACTAACCAGGAGAACTGAAGGCTTGTCCTCCAGGACATGAGTGATTTATAGATTTGTAGCACCCACATGGAGTTTCACAGCCTTTTGGAACTCCAGTTACAGGGGATCCAACTCTCTAGCCTTTTTGAACACTACACACACACACATACACACACACACACACACACACACACACACACACACACACACTGCACTGGCAGATATACAGCCAAAAATGTCCGTACACATAAAATAAATAAATAATAAATAAAATTTAAAGCTATAATAAGGAAGCTTCACATATAGATTTAAAAAAAAAAAAAACAAACTTGAATTTCAAAGGGCTCACCAGGTCCCTAGAAAACTAAATCTGGTTTATTGACCTCAACACATATCTAGTAAAGCTATGAGACATCAAAACTAAAGACAAATTCTTCAAATGATCAATTAAGTTCCAGAAGCAAGAGCAAACAGGCATCAAGCTCTGGACGCAAACCTAGATGCAGTGAATGCACACCGGTCACCCCAGATCTGCAGAAGGCCAAAGGCCAGCCTGGGCTACACAGTGAGAGCCTCTCGGAGTCCTAGGCTTATAGAAAGCTTACAGGAGTCTCCCTGCTCTGAAAGTCGAAGGAGACATTTATAGATCTAAGTAAAGGCTGTTATCACTCGAATTTAGCCTTGATGTAAAGTAAGTACCTGGGTCTTCTGCTGATTGATATAAATTCATCACCATGGAGTGGGAACCACTGTCCTCACCACAGAACTCCACTAAGTGGGTATAAAAGGGAAGAACGGACTCGAAGTCTTGGGAACATGTCACCAGAGCCCACAAGATGTAAGTGGGTTGTTTTCAAGTCAGCAGTAGAAACAGGAAATGACCGCACAGGCTCAGCATGACATTTACCAACCAGCAATGGAAAGCTACCACCTTAGAGAGCTCCTCACACCAGGCAGGGGCATTGGTACTGGGAACTACAGGATGTCCAACACCTTGGGCCCAATGTCCCTGCTGAGGTTTTCTTGTCCTAGCTCATACCCTCCTTCTGACAATGACACATCAGATAAACTCTGAAAATAACATCTGCAAACATCATCAGTGGCCTCCCAGGCCTTGAGGTGATGGAAAACAGGAAGGATGAGCCAGGGGACATGGCAGTGGTGCAGCACGGGACAAGGAAGGGACTCTGGGACAGAAAATAAGGATAGGTTGATAATCTATCTTCACTTTTTTGTAAGACATAGTCTAGTATGTAGTCCTGACTGGAACTCATTAGGTAGACCAGGCTGATCTCAGACTCACCAAAATCTCCCTGCCTCTGCTTCCTGAGAGGAAGAAGAGCTCTAAAGGCAGAGAAATGGTAACAGAATAAGTGTGATGCGAAAGGAGAACTGGAAGGAAGGGACCAGCAAAGGGGGGACAGAGAAGGGACGATGGGAAGGGAACAAATAGGAATAAAAGATGGAACCTGTGTCTGGAAATGACATAGTAAAACCCATTTCTTTGTGTGCTAACCAAAGCTTAACTATAATTTTAAAATGTGCATGAAGATACCCTGGAATAGTTCATTACTTTGTATGCTAATCTAAAACATTTAACTGCAAAATAAAAAATCAGGACCAGCAAGATGACTCAGTGAGAAAGGCACCTTGCTGCCAATCTGAGGCCTTGAGTTCAATTACTAGAACCCACATGATGGAAGAAAGAACTCCTGCAAATTATTCTCTCTTCTCTCTCTCTCTCTCTCTCTCTCTCTCTCTCTCTCTCTCTCTCTCTCTCACACACACACACACACACACACACACACACACACACACACACACACATATACATGCACACACGTACGCAAATGTTTAAAAATAAACTAAAACAAAATTAGGTAAAATTAAAAAAATAAAACTTTGCCTGGTATAGTGGTACATGCCTTTAATACCAGCATTCTGGTTGCAGAGGCAGGTGGATCTCTGAGTTTGAGGCCAGCCTTTTTGCACGAATAAAAGAAACTCAGGGCCAGATCTCTGGGAAAGTCGAAAATATCAGAGAGTAAACAGCACAGTCAGATCTCACCCAGCTGTCTTCCAGCTTCCTCAGCCTCGCCCCTCCTGACTTCTGCCTGCTCTGTCTTCCTATGTCAGCCTTAAATACTTTCTTTGCTCAGTTAAGGCGTGGCACCACCACTGCCTGCCTGGGAGCCTGGAACTCCTTCTGTAAACTAAAATGACCTCGAACTCAGTTTGGATTAAGGGTGTAGGTCACCACGCCCTGATATTCCCTGTGCTGAGACTAAAGGTGTGAGTTACCACTGTCTGATCTTCCTATGCGTGAATCCCTCTGATATCTCCAAATGTTTTTATTATATTTGAAAATATCCCCACACAGCCTGGTGTATATTGTGAGTTCCAGGACAGCCAGGGCAGAAGAGAAGGAGGAAAAAAGAAAAAAAAAATATCAAGAAAGCACCTTTTTATGAGAGCCTGAGACCGGCAGCTGCCCCTGTGCCCCTCAGCAGGTGAGCGGATGAAAGATGTAACCATACAATGGAACACTACCCAGCAATAATGAAAGAAGAGATACAGATGAAATTGGTTCAGCCCAGAATCACAGCTCTCATGAAAGAGCCCAGACACAAAGGCACAGCCTGGTGGGTCTGTTCCTGTGAAGTGCAGGAGCTGAGCTAATGTGTCACAGAAACAGCTCCCTCTTCCTGTCGGGGCAGCAGGGCTGGGAAGGACTCTTGGCATGCAGGATTCTCCTGTGTGTGCCAGTAATGGGTATGTGTCCTCATACCTATGCAATCCCAGGAGGAAAAGTGCTTCCCACCAAGAGATGCCACTGTGCAAATCTCCGCCCTTCCTCTCCCCCACATAAAACAAAATCTAAAATAAAGCTCACTTTAGTGAAGCGCTATAGAAATGTCTTTATTTTTCACTTACTTTGTTCCTACACTCCAGGCTCCTCTAACAGTTGGAAATGTTGTGGGGGGGCAGGGGGGGAACGTTGTACTACACCTATAGCCTTCCTTACCTGTACCTAAGGGTAGGGAAAAGAGTCAAGTATGGATCTTCTAAAACAAAAACAAAAAACAAAACAAAACAAAATCTATTGTAAGAAGCAAATGGGCTCCCCAAAGATGTCCAGAGGAAGAAAGACACCAGTGTACAGATAGTATCATGCATAGAAGTGGACACACTGTCAGGAACTACCACATATCTGCCAATCAAAACCACAGTGAGACACCACTTCGCAGCCACAGGATGGTGGGTGCCCACAGAATAAACAGAAAGTAAGTGCTGCACAGAAATTTCGATCTTTTATATACCACTGGTGAAAATGGAAACTGAGGCTGGCACCATGGAAACAGACAGCAGCACCTCAAACAGAATGTCATATGTTCGGAACTCCACTCTGGGTGGAGGCGGTGTTTTGGAGTTTTGTGTTTGTTTGTTTGTTTTTGAAGGGTCTCAGTCAGAGGGAGGAGGCGCACAATTTTAGTCCCAATACTTGGGAGGCAGAGGCAGGCGGATCTCTGAATTTGAGGCCATCCTGGTCTACAGAGTAAGTGCCTCTGAGGCCATTGCACCCATGTCACACACACACACACACACACACACACCACATACATGCACAAAAGAGAAAAGGAAAAAAGAGAGAGAGAGAGAGAGAGAGAGAGAGAGAGAGAGAGAGAGAGAGAGAGAGAGAGAGAAAGCAAGTAAGTCAGGAAGGGATGCTTCATGGCATTGTTTGGTGCCAAGTCAAGTGGCTTTCTCAGTAAAGTCTACTGCTTATGTCTACTATCAGAAGGGTGATTGAGATGGCCAATTTAACTGCTACATCAGGCTGTATGGCATCAGAGCTGCAGAGGAGCCCAAAGTATTGAGGACATAACTGTAAGGCCAGAAAGGCTCCAATGGTAAAAGAACCGCTGTCAACAATTGCTCCATGCTGGACCTGCCCTTGCTCCTCAGGTACAGTAGGGATGAGAAACACTAGGTAATGCAACCTGACTACCTACAACGTGAGAAAAGGGAGCCGGAGCCTCGGCAGGGCAGACTAGGTTTCCTAAAAGGTGAAGGTCCTTTTAGGAAAAGACCCTGCCCTTGAGTTCCACCTATTGCTGGAGATGGTTTAAGACCCTCTGTAGCTCAGCTGTTCCCTTTACTGTATCAGCCACGCCAGGCTATGGCTTCTGTTCAATTCTATCTATTCCTAGACAACCACCAACCATAGAGTATACTTACAGGGTTTGAGGACAACCACCAACTGTATACTCACAGGGTTTGAGGAGGCCTTTGGGATATAATAGTCTTGCTGGTCTTGCCAGCCAGTGTGGGCTGCACCCCAACCAAACCTCAAATATTCTTAACAGTTAAAGGAAACACTTAATCAGGCCATGAACAGTGCTAGCGGCATGCTCTGCCCAGCTCCAGGCTGTGGCACCTGTACCCAAGCTGGGAGAGCAGCTCCAGGAACATAGCCCTTGGTACGGTCCTCTTCTCCAGCACCATTCCTGGCTCCCACATACAACTACACCAGGACAAGGCAAGTCCAATAGAGCCCACATATACCCCCTGAGGCCACGTCCCTCCCAGCCAACTCCTGACTCCCCAAAACACACTCGTGATATTGTAGTGACCCATAGCAAATCCAGCAACGTCAAGTGGGCACTCATCAAGAAGGGATTAAAAACTGAGGTAGGTACACATGCTGAGATATTGGCTTTGACAAAGAAGAAAACTGCACCGTGTACAGTAGCACGGTTGAATGGTATGCTTAAGGACATTATGGAAAGTCAGACAAGCCAATCACAGACAGTAAGAGCCACATGGCTCCACTTGTGATACCCAACATGGTCAAGTCAGACATTCATAAGATTACAATGGTGGGCAGTAGGCGCAGACGCATGCTCTAGATATCTACTATAGGACACTGCTTACTGCTGGTAATTGGCCTTGATTGACACTGGAAGTGTTCTGAATTTTGTGTGTGGCTTTTCTCCTTGCTGCCACTATACTAGCTCAAGGGGAAACTTAAGGAGTTCATTGTAGTTTGGCTTTATAGCAGGGGCCTCGGCAGAAGACAAGATGTGAAATGCCTGTGGGAGACCATTTCACACTGAAGCCATTATGTTTTGAATCTGTTAAGAGGAAAGACATTCTAAAAAGTGTTCTCACCTGCCATAATAAAGCCAAAAATAGAAGGGATGTGGGGAAAGAGCCCATCTGGTTGTTCTGATGGAGAAGGCCATGCTGTTCTCACTGGAGACCTAGGCAAGGTGATAGTGAAGGATTGATGTGCAACCTCCAGCCGTAAGAAAGTCAGGATAATGTCTATATTGCCACTTATGATAGGGTCCTTCTTTATTATCTTTTCATTTCTCATAATAACAAGTTTTATTGAATTCAGTATTGAGACAAGGTCATATTCTGTAGCCCTGGTTGGTGTAGAACACACTATATAGCCCAGGCTGAACGCAAAACAATCCTCCTATCTCAGCCTCCAGAGTGCTGGGATTATAGGTGTGAGCCACCACATCCAGCAACATTTTTTAAATTATGATAGCATTTTTTATTCTACTGGAGTATGAAGTTACAGTGAGCACAAACTTTGGTACCCAAACCCCAGACCTTGAACTGGCTGGCTGATTGCTGCCACCTGCCACCTATATATGATCAGATTGTGGGTGGCAGATTTATCCAGTATGAGAAATGGGAGAATCAGGGCAGCGAAGGCCACTAGTGACAGGTTTTTTGGGTCATCAGGATTCAGCCTATATCCATCTTTTCCTCTCCAAATCACAATGTTTACTTTTCTAGTGTTTGGACTAGCTGTGGTTGTGAGGATATGTTTCAAATTTAATAAAAACCAGTCAGAGATATCAGAGGGATCTACCCACAGTCAGTCTAGGAGGATCAGACAGTGGTAACTCACATCTTTAATCCCAGCACAGGGAATATCTGGGAGTGGTGACCTATGCCCTTAATCCCAGAAAATCTGAGTTTGAGGCCAGCTTGGTTTACAGAGGGAGTTCCAGGCTCCCAGGCAGGCAGTGGTGGGGCCAGGCCTTTAATCTTAACCTGGATGTGAAACAACTGGGGGAAGGCAGGCATAGAAAGACAGAGCAGGCACTAGAAGCCATGGCAGACATTGTTAATCCCAGCACTTGGGAAGCAGAGGCAAGAGAATGTCTGTGAGTTCAAAGTCAGCCTGGTCTTCAAAGCAAGTTTTAGAACAGCCAGGACTGTTACACAGAAAACTCTGTCTCTAAAAAACAAAACAAAAAACAAAGACTGGAAGAGATGGCTCTGTCCCCTGATATTCCAGACTGGCATTTATTAAATTTGAAACATATCCCCACATGTGGTGACTTGGTGACTTGCACATGGCTGACTCTTGTAAACTAGGGTCAGACCAGTGTGTATGTCACATTCTTACAGCCATAAAACCGGGCTCTGACAGGACAGCTCCTGGCAAGGGAACAGAGGTTCACTGACACAGAAACCACAGGGAACCACATGGGCTTGGCCAGCATTCTTCTTGCAGAAAATGCTAATTAATGCCTTCCATGTTTCTGTACCTCAAAGCTTGGTTACAAGAAGGTAAACAAGGCTCCTCCTCCCCCATTGTAGAGTGAAGTCCTTCAGGTGACTACTATAACCACACACTGGCTTCCTGAGAGAAGAGGGCCAAGAAGGCCTTGTGTCCTGCTTTTTAAGCCCATGTCTTGGTGGAAAGAGGGCCCTGGTATTCTTCCTTCCACCCACCCCACAAGCTGGAAACACTCTCGTGCAACTGCACTTTCTAGTCTGGGACCCAGAACCATTTCTGGCGTCCTGCTGTTCTGCCAGTGAGCACCCAGATCTGCAACTCACCACAGGCTTCACCACCGGCTTACAGGCAGACTGCAAAGGGGGGTTTTGCACATTTCACCACCTTGTGGAGAAAGCCTGAATCTAGCTGGGAAGCAGAAGGTCTTAGTTTTTTTTTTGTTGTTGTTATTGTTTCTTAAGCCCAACTGTTTTTTTTTTTTTAAAGACAAGGTCAACGGATCGGCAGATATTTTTCCTAGGTAAACTGGCCAGGCCAGTGACCTCCCACCAACTCCCAAACGCATGCAAACGGTAATTCGATGGCCTCTGCATATCCTCAGCATCCCACAGCTGTATGTCCATCCCAGAAAAGGGGACTTGGGAAAATTTTAAGCCATCTGCCCCAAAATAAAAATCTAAAAAGACCCCAGAAGCACTATCCTGGAGGAGGTACTGTGGAGTCGGGAGTCGCTGGCGGTGGCGCACCTGCGCGTCCACACCCAGCGCAGCGTCACCGGCGGCTCCCTAGGCCTGCGCAGGGCTGGCCTTGCTCCCGCACACCGCGGGAAACCGGGGCGGTGAAATAAATGGCCAGTTAGAATACGAGAAATCTCCTAGAGAAGCAAAGAAGACCCCAACCTGAGCAAAGCCTCCGAACCCTTGATCACGGCGGGAGGGGTGGGGGGAGATAGAGCAAGCCCCGCCATCCTGCTCCATCCCTGTGCCATCCCGCTCCATCCCGGTGCCACCCCGAGTCACCCTGCGCCATCTCATCCACCCTGGACGTCGTCACCCTTTTCTATTCCGGTGCCATCTCTGCCACCCTGGGCGTCACCACTTCGCTCCATCCCGGTGTCATCCCAGGCACCCTGCACCACCTCTAGCCTGCATCCGCCGGTCCTAGACACTCGGTGCCAGGCACCGGGCGGAGCGTAAGGGGTCCTGGTGAGCGCGCCCCTCGTCCCCTCCCCGGTCAGCTGTGGGGTGCGTGGGATCCCAGGGACCATGCCACTGCTCACCAAGGTTCCCCGCGATCAGGCTTCTGGAGGCGGCGTCCGACGGCCCGGCTCAACCATCGCAGTGTCGCTGCGGCGGGCGGGGGCCCCGCGTCACCGCGGGCAGCGCCCCGAACCCCGGCCCGCCCCTGCAGGCGCTCCAGCCGGCGTCGGCCCCGTGTTGCCCGCCCCCTGGCTTCCCCAGATTGCTTTGCTTATTCCTTTAAGAAACAAGTCTCAGGTCCCTTAAAGTGAGAAACGACATTGCTAAAATTGACCCTGAGGCTTCAGAGGACCCTGCCGCGCCAGGCGGGGGTTCTAAAAACCAGCCGGTTTACACCTGCCTGCGGGTCGCCGAGGGCCACGCGTGTACTAGGGACTATCCGTGGTAGGAATCACTCACCCTCATTGCGTGCTGGATGTGAGCAGCCATGAACAGCGCCCGCGAGTTGCACGTGGGTGTTCCAACCCTTAACCCTTGGCTTCCCGGCTCCAAGATTTGCTTTCCAAGGCTCTGTAGGCGAGAGCAAGGCTTTCAGGCTTCAGTGAGCAAATGTATTCCGGATCCCAACACTCAGATCTGTTCTCCCCACCCCGCCCAATGCCCCGCTTCTCTTTGCCCCCTGCCCCTTCTTATACTGGAGATGGAACCTAGGACCAAATGCTGTGCCAATAAGCTATACCTCAGCTCTCTTGTTCCCTCACTTTTTTGGGCTGTTCTGTCCTGTGGCAGGGTGCCCTGGTTTCATTTCTGCTGCTGTAATAAAGCAACTTGGGGAACAAATAGGTTTATTTCAGCTTGCAAGTTCAGTCTATCATTTTGGGAAAGTCAAAGCAAGAACTTCAGACTGCTAGGTACATCATAACTGCAGTCAATAACTGAAAGAAATCCTTCCTTCCCCCTCCCTCCCCCCTCCCCCGTCCCTCCCTTTCTCCCTTTCTTCCTTTCTTTGCTCCTTTGCTTGCTTGTGTCAACTCCATTTCTTCACTTTTATACAGTGCGTGTGTGTGTGTGGGGGGGGGGGTGCTGCATAGGAATGGTGCCACCCACAGGGACCTGGATCTTCTCCCATCAATTAACTAAGGCAATTCCTTACAGAAATACCCACAGGCCGGGTCAGTGTAAACAATCTCTTATTGAGTCTCTCTTCCCAGGTGACTATCTAGCTTATGCCAAGCTGACAATTAAATCACATCCAGGCATTTCGGTATAGTCCTTTCATCCCAGCAATTGGGATGCTGAGGCAGACAGAACTCTCTGAGCCTTGTCTACATACTACATAGTGAATTCCAGGGGATCCAGGACTACATAATGAGACATAATGAAGCACTGTTTCTAAATTAATTAATAAATATACAATAACCTAACCATAGCATAGGCTCCTTGGGTGTCCTGAAACTTACTATATTTTCAAACTGACTTCAACTTACAATAAGTCCATATATCTGCCTCCAAAGCGGTGGCATTGCAGGCCTGATGATGATTGGCCTTTTATTTTTACTTCCATGACAAATTTCACTATTTTCTTCTGATTATGCAGCCAGGTGACTCTTGAACTTGGAATGTTCTTGTCTCAACCTTCTAAGTAGCTGAGATTACAAATCTGTACATCCATGTTAATTTTCTTTCTCACTTCTAAATGTGGCCAGGTGTGGTGGCGTAATCCCAGTCCAGCAGGCTGAGACAGGGGGATTGTCAGAGGTCAGACCAGCATGGGCTACAGAATAAGATTCTCTCTCAAAACAGAACAACAAACCTCACAAGATATATCAGTATTCTGTCTGGACATTCACCAGAGAGAGTGAGTTATGAGCTGCTGGTGAACTTGGATGACAGGATAAATCCAGGGAAGGTGAATACTTGAATGAAGAGCTCTATTCAGGTAGAGCATGATCTGGCAGAACACACACACCGTACAGTGCATGTGCATTGTTTTACACACACACACACACACACACACACACACACACACACACACACACACACACACGGGGGTGGGGTGGGGAGACACAGGGAAAGAAAGCTCAGTGGACTGAAAAATGGAAGCCATACCCAAGGCCTGGTGGTGGTGGTGGTGCACCTTTAATCCCAGCACTTGGAAGGGAGAGGCAGGTAGATCTCTGTGAGTTCAAGGCCAGCCTGGTCTACAGAATGAGTTCCAGGATAGCCAGGGCTACACAGAGAAAAACCCTGTCTTGGAAAAAAAAAAAAAAAAAAAAAGGCATACTCAGAGTAAGGGTTTGATCCAATGATGACAGATCACTGCTGGCTGGTTCCTCAGGTGTGGGGCCACATCACAGGCCAGTTGGAGGGCTCTGGTGCTGCCAGGAGTCTTGGAGCCTGTACCAGCCTCACAGTACAGAATCATCTGGCTCTACTTTGTATGCCTCAGCCCACTTATTCAAGGGACCTTTTTATAAAATTTAATTGCAAGTAAAAGGACAGAGAAGGGACCAGGAAATCAAATGCCCTCAGAGGAAAGCTGCCTATGCCACAAGATGAAGAGCTTTAGGGCCATGCAGCTGAGGATTACATTGAATTCCTGATCATCTTGCCTGCACCCCTCAAGTTCTGAGATAAAACCCATGTGCTACTATACACAGATTCTTTATTTTTTTAATGTTTTATTTGAGACAGATTCCCATGTAGCCCAGGCTAACCTTGAACTTGCTATATAGCTGAAACTTTGATCCTCCTGCCTCCACTTCTCAAGTGCTGGGATTGCACAGGTACATCAAATGGAAACAGTCTTGTATTTATTTTGGTTTATTAGGATGTTGTTAATTACATCAGAAAAATATATACATTTGAAAGCTCACAAGCTACATCAGTTTCATTGGCTGCATTGGGACCAAATAATCTTGATTTTGCTTGATAGCTGGCCATTACTAATCACAGGTTTGTTACAATGAGGTTTCTGACCCAGTCTGGCCAGAGGTCCCAGACCTACCGATTAACTTCATGCTGTTTGGTCTATGGCTCAGGCACGTTGCTAGCTAGCTATTTCATCTTAACTCAATTCATTTCCATTAATCTGTCTGCCACATGGAGCCACCTGTGCTCCTTACATCTTGCACCTTTGGGCAGCTGGCTCCATCTGTTCTGACTCCGCCCTCCTTCTCCTAACTATTCTGATTTCCCCACCTACTTCTTCTATGGTGCCTGCCATGGTCAAAACAGTCCTTTATTTAAAGACTGATGTGCAAAGCATACAGAAAGACATTCCCACATCACAGGTTCATGCCAATCATTTGTTAAAGGTGTATTTTATTAGTTACTTTATGGGTGTGTGTGCGTGTGTGTGTTCATATGCAGAAGCTCCTCTGCAGGCTGGAGTTACAGGAGGTTGTAAGCTGTGTGCTGTGTGGGCTGGGAATTAAATTCAGGTCTTCCCCAAGAGTAGCAAGTGCTCTTAACTACTGAGCCAGCTATCCAGCCCCCTAGATTCCAATCTTAATATCTAATATTGCTTTTCAGATGACACATTCTATGTCCCACAAAGATGAGGGTGCTGTGGAGCAGCAATGATATAAGCCACAGACGTAGAAAACAGTCTGTAGGGGCCAGATAAGAAGCCTCACTAACCTGTGACCACGGAGCTATTCAGGTATAGTGATGTCAGGTGCAGCTCTGGTGACAGGTTGTTCAAGGTACAGTTTAGTGTGGACTAAGTGTCAGTCAGGAGATACACTTGGGCTGGAGCCCAGGGACAGACAGGAGTCCTTTTCTCTGACAGGTCTCCAGGACAAGGCTCTTGAAAATGACCAGGTGACCAATCCTTCCTTCTACATCTCAGTCTACATTTCAGGTGGTGGTTCTTCTTTTATAGTCCCGATGACAGGGTTGCATCTGCTGTGGTTGTTAAGCTCTTGCATCTGGTGTTTCTGGCATAATTTGGTGTACTTTCAAGTAGCATTATTGATTGACATAAGTAAATTATTCACTGGTTTGTGTCTTTTGCTTTGCTGACAGATGATGGCTGTCCCTTGTGTAAACAAGATATACAGAGGCAGTCTTTCTTGACATTTATACTCAAAGTGAAGGGACTGGGGTCAAGGCTGTTGCTTTTGAAAACAGAATCATTCAAAGCTGAGCTCATTCAGATAGATTTGGAGCCGGTCATCATCTGGTCTCTGTTCTCTTGATAACACAGCACAGATTGACTAACTCAGACAACAAGAAGTCATCAGCCATGGTCCTGGAGACTAGAAGCCCAAGGCCAAGATACTAGTATAATTGGTTTTCATTGAGACCTCCATTTGCACATGGTCATCTTCTTGCTATGTCCTCATACAGTCTTTTATGTCTATGCATCCCAGTGTCTTAAAACCTACCTCCAAATAGTTGTGCTGAAGGCTAGGGTTCAACATATAAATTTTTGGTGCCTTGTGGGAGATAAGTCAGTCCCTAGCAAGTCTCTAACATACCTTCTCCCATTGACAATGGCATTTGGTGTTACATAATCATCTTCAAAGTTTGGTGGATTCAGTAATATCCACTAATAATAGGCAATTTGTACATTTTTCTTTTTTGTTTTTCTAAACAGGGTTTCTCTGTGTTACCACCATGGCTGTCCTAGCACTCACTTTGTAGATCAGGCTCACCTGAACTCGTGATCTGCTTACCTCTGCCTCCCTCCAACTGGGATTATAGGCACCTGCCAACACCACCTGCTGTGGGATTATATTCTTGTACATGGTAGATATTTGTCATGCCTAGTGGTTGGATTAAATGATGATTGGCTAGAAGGCAGACAGGAAGTATGGGCGGGGCTACCAGACTAAGAAAACTCAGGGAAGAGCAGAGATGCCAGGGAGATGCAGAGGAAAGAAGGCGAAATGCCGCTCTGAGAAAAGGTACTAAGCCACTTAGCTAATCATGGATTAGTTTAAGAGTTAAAGAGTTAGTAAGTTATATGCCCAAACCATACGCCAAACAGCACAAAAATTAATATAAGATTTTGTGTGACTATTTGGGACCAAGCACTGTGGATGGTCTATTTGGGACTAGCCTGGATCTTGGGGCTAGTGTGGGCCAGAAACTCTTACTACAACCACCTGGTATAATTGGCAATTTGTGTTGAATGGTCTTAGTGATGTATGAACTATGGTAGGATATACTGTCTGCTGAGAATCCATATGGAAGCTATAAGTGACTTCTCAGAGGAGACTGCGTATGTGTATATATGTGGGTATGTGTGCATATGTATATGTATATATGCCTTCCATATGCCTTGACTGTGGTTATTCTATCAAATCTGTAACACAATATTCATATGTGCCACAGACACTGGGAACATGACAGGCTTCACTGGTGAAAAGGGCCAAATGGAAGGGTGCTGCCTTGCTGATTCCTCAGCACCGCCTTCTTTGAGCTCCACTCAGATTTACTTGGCAAACAGGAACGTATGTCCAAATTTTGTACATATCGTCTCCACAGTTCTCCTTTTGTGTCAAAAGACCTAAGTTGCTATTAGCTGTCTACTCTCACTTTGCAGTGTCGCCCCAGTCCTGTGGGTCCCCAGGAACTAGTGTTGGGACAGACAACAGGTCTCCCATCCTGGCATGCCTGTGTCTGTAGCCAGGCATCTGGGTAGCTGCTGCTTCCTTCCTGTGGAGTTTCTGGATGTGCTGTTTCTAATACACATGGTCAGTGGGACTCTGTCACTGGCCTGGGTCACTTGGGACTAAATTGTAGCACAGAGTGAGCAAAGTTGGCAGAGTTGGCAAGCTGTTAAATCAAGCCCACAAAGACGTGTTCCATTAGTTACATCTGGTTGCTATTACAGAATACCTGACAGAGTCATTTAAGGGAGGAGAGGTTGATTTTGGCTCACAGTTCAGAATGAGAAAGTTCATCTGGTGGGGGAAAGTATGGTGGCTAAAGAGGAACTCTGTCTGTGTGTGTGTGTGTGTGTGTGTGTGTGTGTGTGTGTGTGTGTGTGTGTGTTGGCCAACTACACCGAGGCAGAAACTTCAGGAATGGCTTTTCATATCTTGGAGAATTAGAAAACAGAGTTCTGGTCAGAACCAGGGGTGACTGTTATCTTCAGGACCACTAGAAGTTTCCATGTGCTTGCTAGGCTCCATGTCCAAAAGTTCCACAAGCTCCTGAAGCATCGCCACCTACTGGAGACGAAAGTGTTCAGACACAGGAGCCTGTCAACATGAGATCCACACACATACTGCCCCCTACAGTGAGTGAGGTTCTATTACACTGTGATGGGTGAGGAAAAGAAATTTTCACGCCTAATCCTGGGGTAGCTTCAAACAGGGAAACACTGCTTTCAGAGCAGAAGGGAAAAATACCCATTCCAGGATACAGAGCAAGAGCAGTTCAGGCCTTAAAGAGCACAGCAAGGGGAAGGCATTTCACTCATGAAGAACTTACCTGCATTTTATTTGTTTATAAAATAATAAATGTATTTATTCATGAGACATGGTCTCATGCAGCCCAGGCTGGCCCTAAACATACAATCCTCCTACTGCCGTCTTCTCAGTGTTGGGATTACAAGCATAAATCACCACGCCCAACTACTCCATTGCCTTCCTTCCAGACCTCCCATCCTTCCTCCTTCTCTCCCCTCTTTTTTAAAGCATCTAGAGAGAAAACAATGAGCATGCTTATGAAACCAACAATTTATTAAGCAGAACATGTGGAAGGCAGAAGGGACATAATCTACTTAGAATCACAAAGCACAGAAAGTCCTCGGTGTTCACCATGGCAGCACTTGAACTGGTACCAAAGGTGGAATCGACATATGGTTATCATGGTCCCTGTGCAAGGAAGATATGAAACCTTGTGAAGGGTTCTGGATTTTAAAAATTCTTGAGTCAGATGCCTGCAATTGAGCACTTAGGAGTCTAAGGCTGGAGGATTGCTGTGACTTCAAGGGCATCCTGGCCTATGCGGAAGAAAGGGGAAAAGTAAGAATCAGGGAGAGCTGTCAAAAATCTACATCTGAAAACATCCCCTTCAGGAAAGGAAGTGAAGCAAGACATTTTTAGCCAGTAATGGTGACTTCTTCGATGTCAAAAACTCAGGAGGCAACGGCAGGTGGATCTCTGCTAGTTCAAGGTTAACTTGGTCTACAGAGCAAGCTCCAGGATAGCCAGGTTCCACACAGAGAAGCCCTGTCTTAAAAAGACAAACAAAGAATAAAAAAAATTATATTCAGGAACATAGGCACATTCTAAAATTTGTTTGTTTGTTTATTGGTGTGTGTGTGTGTGTGTGTGTGTGTGTGTGTGTGTGTGTGTGAGAGAGAGAGAGAGAGAGAGAGAGAGAGAGAGAGAGAGAGAGAGAGAGTTGATTTAAAAAAAACAAAACAAAACAACAACCAAAGAAAAAAACAGAGTTTCTCTGGCTGTCCTGGAACTCATTCTGTAGACCAGACTAGCCTCAAACTCAGGGATATCTGCCTGCTTTTGCCTCCCAAGTACTGGTGCTACCACCTAAATTTTTTAAAGATTAAAGATTATTTGTAGATATGTGTGAATCTGTGAAAAAATGTATGCCATGTGTGTGCAGTACTCTCAGAGGTCAGAAGAGAGCATGGGATCCCCTTGAGCTGGAGTTGCAGGCTGTTGTGAATTGCTTAACTTGGGTACTGAAAACTGAATTCAGGTCTTCTGCAAGAGCAGCAAACACTCTGAACTAATGAACTCTCTCTCCAGCCCTTTGCTCTATTATTTTTAACTTTTTGGTTTATGTTTTATTTGTATAAATGTTTTTGCATGTTTGTCTGTATACCACATGTGTGCTATGCCTGGGAGACCAGAAGAAGGTATCAGATTCCCTTGAACAGAAGTTACAGGTGGTTGTTAGCTGCCCCTGTAGATGCTGGGAATCAGGCTGGGAATAGTCAGTATTCTTAACTGCTAAACTATCTCTCCAGCATTCCCCACACCTCTGCAATTTAAAGCAGCTTTAAAGTAAAAGTGAATGAAACAGAGAAAGCAAACTGTGGATATCCCTGCCCTAAGGTAGGCATATCTATCTATCCTATTATCTAACAAAATAGACTGAAGGCAAATGCATTTCTAGAAATAAAGAGAAACACTAAGTAAGAATTCAACTCATTAGGAGGACATAGGAATTTTCAGTGTATATGAACATTTCTAAAACACAGAAAGCAAAATTTTACAGAAGTATTAAGAAAAATGCAAAACTCTATAATTATCATGAAAGAAATTAATGCTCCTGCTTCAATAATTATTAGAAGTTGGGCATAGTGGCACTTAGGAGGCTGAGGCAGGGGGATTACTTGAGCTCCAGAATTCCAGAGTGCCCTGGGCAGCATAGTGAGACACCCCCCCCCTTTTTTTTAAAGGTATAAGGGGGATGGAGATATGGTTCCATGGTTAAGAGCACTGGCTGCTCTTCTAAAAGACCTTCATTTCCAGTACTCGCATGGTGGTTCACAGCCACCTATAACTCTAGTCCTAGAGGGTCCAAAGCCCTCTTCTGGCCTCCTCAGCCACCAAATGCACACATGGTACACAAATATATGTGAAGGCAAAACACCCATGAACTTAGAATAAAATAACATGAAAAAAATCAGATAGACAAATAAGTGAACCCTAACCACACAAATTCTGATTAAAATTAATAAGGCTGACCTGATAGACTCATCTAGAAAGCTGCTGTCTGTGACATAATGTTTTTAAACACAGACAGAAATTCTAAATACAACTCATATTCTAGACAAGTCTTTAAAAAATTCAAAGAATTAAAATCACAAAATCACATAGAACATATTGTCTGACCATAATGCAATTAAGCTCGAAATCAGTAACAAGATAACCATAGTGTAGCCATATGCTTGGAAATAAGAAATACACTTTGAATAACACATTTTGGTGAAAGAATAAACATGATGTGTTCAAAAACGCTTTTAAAGATGCCATGATGGAAATTGTAGTTATGGAGATGAGATATCATGAATCTACCCTCCGTACTCCACAGTCCTCAATGACTACATCAGGTCAACGCATCTAAAGGCAAAAAAGGGGCTACATAGCCAAGGTCAAAAGTTGCTATTACATGTGTACACATTTAAAATTCACATGCCTTGCCAGGAGTGGGGTGACACATGCCTGAAACCTCAGCATGTCATAGGCGGAAAAAGAAGGAACAGAGGTGGAGCCATCCTTGACGACATATTGGTTTTAGACTAGTCTGACCTACTTTAGACCCTATCAGAACGACCATGCTTAAGAAATCAACTGGTGCAGTGGTGGCACAAACTTTTAATCCCAGTACTCAGGAGGCAGAGGCAGCCTGGTCTACAGAGGAGTTCCAGGCCACCCAGGGATACACCGAGAAACCCTGTCTCAAAACAAAACATGTGAGCGCAGTGGCCCAAGGAGGCCAGAAGGGGGCACTAGGCAGCCTGGAGCTGGAGTTAGAGGTGATTGTGAGTGAAACGTCCTATTTTCGATGAGAAGCACATGGCCACAGAAGTAGTTGTTGATGATCTGGTCTAGTCAGTGGTGGGAACCACAAACAGTGTTTTTCCATGAAGCAAGGCTTCTTGACTCTTGGTAGAGTATGTCTGCTGTTGAGTAAGGGGCATTCTTGTGTTGTAAATCAAGAAAAACTAGAGGAAGTGTAAGTCTGTTTGGGTATTCATTGTGGATGCTAATCTGAATTGTAATAACAATGTGGTTATTAAAAGAAGGAGGGAGGAGGAGGAGAGAAGGGGGCGGAGGGGGAGGAGGAGGGAGAAGAAGAGGGGGAGAAGGGTACTTCTGGACTGACAGATAACTACTGTGCCTTGGCAGCTGGGGCTGGAAGAAGCTAGCATAATCAGAAAGCTTTTCAATCTCCTTAAAGATGTCTACCTATATGTTGTCAGAAAATCCTTCAAGAAGGTAAGAAGCCCAGGACCAAAGCACCCAAGGCCCAGTGTCCTGTTACTATACGTGCCCTGAAACACGAACACCAAAGTATTTCTCTGAGAAAACAACCCACTAAGAAAAATAAGGTGGAATCTGTGCAATGCGCTAAAATTTTGGCCAAAAGAATAAAGGAAGCCAAAGAAAACGCCAGGAACAGATTGACAAAAGACAAACAGAGGTTGTCCTCACTGAGAGAATCTACTCCTAAGTGCAGGCAAAATAAGAGTAACAAAAGAAATAATCAGATCTAAAAGACCATAAAGGGGTTGAAGGGATGGCTCCAGTGCGGAGTGGGAGGGTAAGGAAGAGCTTGGCTGAAATCCTCACACCCACACAACTCTGTAACTGGTACTTGAAAGTGCAAATAGGCGCTTCCGGTTTTTTGAGAGGCCCTTTCTCAAAATAAATAAATAAATAAATAAACAATAAAGGAAGACATGTGTTTTGGACCTCTGGCTCCTACCTGCAGGCATACACCTGAGTGGGTACACCACACACACATAGGGAAGTAAATGCCCCAATACATACATGTAACACACACACAAACACACACACACACACACACACACACACACACACACACACACAAATATCACTCAATTCATAAATCTCAGACACATTTATTAAAATGTGTCAGATATTTTAAAATGAGAGGTTTTGTAAATTCTGTGCCAATAAATTTGAAAGTTAAAGATAAAATGAAAAACTCTGGAAAGATAACAAAATTAGCTTTAAAAAAGATTTTAGAGATATTGAATCAATGGATTAAAAAAAAAAATCTTTCCCCAAATAAAATTCTAAGCACAGATGGCCTCATTGGCAGCTTCTACCAACCCAATGTGCAGGGGCGAAGACAAAAATCTGTGTGGGTTTGAGTTTTGGATTTTTGTTAATTTTTTTTTTTTTTATGTTTTGGAGATAAAATCTCTCTATGTAGCTTAGGATGACCTAAATTCTACTGTTTCAGCTTCTTGGATGCTAGGATTATGAAAATATGCTATCATATGTAGTTCAAAAAGTTATTGAATACAAAATGTGAACTAATATCAAAACACACAATAATATCAGGAGTATTACACAACCTTGCAGGGGCTCCCAGCCTCTGTGGATAGGGAAAATGTTGAGCCAAGGACTAGGGTGATAGTAATCATGTGACTGGCCTTTGAAGGTCAGAGCTCACCACATGCATTATATGTGTAACCACCAAGCATCCACTAATAGCGAATCTACTTTCTGACATAAGACTCAGATGTACCCAGCTTAGATATGGGGCACAGATGGTAGTTTTCTAGGTTGTGTGTAAAATTGGTAAAATGGCATGGGGCCTTGTATCAGTCACTTTTCTGTTGCTGTGTTAGGAAACCATCACAAAAAAGCAGCTCAAGGAAGAATTGATCTTGCCTTTACCGTTTCCGAGTGTGTCACGTCAGGGGACACATGGCAACAGGCAGGCATGGCCACAGGAATCTGAGAGATCACATCTCACCCACACACAGAAAACTGGAAGAGGGGCGCCAATATCAACTTTTCCTCAAACCAGAAACAACAACAAAAACACCCCACAAAGATTAACTGGAAGAGCCAGGTCATGCTGGCTGTAGTGGCCACACCTGTCATCCCTGCAGAGGCAGGCAGATCTCTGAGTTAAAGGTCAGCGTGGTATAAAGAGTGAGTTCCAGAACAGCCAAGGTTACAAGGAGAAACCCTGTCTCAAAAAGAAACGAACAAACAAACAAAAAAATAATGTGAACAGTAAATGTGTCAAGTTTACGGGTAAACAATGTATACAATTATAAATACATAGCATTAGATCATATTAAAGACTACCTAATGCAAGGCATGAAGTGAGTGATCATGATTGGATACAAAGAGTAGAATATAATGAATGCAGTGAAGAAGGGCTGGGGATGGAACTCAGTTGGTGGAGTGCTTACCTAGCACACAGTAAGCTCAGAGCATAAACCCAGTGTGGTGGGGCATGGCTGTGATCCTAGTACCGAGGAGCTGATAGCTATGTATAGAGCTGTAGGCCAGCTCGGGTTAACTGAGACTGTTCCCTAGTTTCTTTTCAATGTCTGGATCAAATACCCTGATAAAAACAAATTTGAGGGAGGAAAGATTTATTCAGTTTATAATTCCAAGGTATGATTCATCGTTATCAGGAAATCGAGGCAGGAATGTGAGCAGCTAGTCCTAGAGCAAGTCAAGAGCAGATGTGGAAACTGAGGCACATAGCCTCTACCAGTCAAAAGCTGATTGGTGTGCTTGTAAATCTATGAACTGGATGGCTATGCTGAGGCTCCAGGTTCCTATCCTATATGGCTAACTGAAGTCCTGGATGGACGGAACAGCTTCCTCTAAGGTTTCATTTTTAATTTGCAGAGCAAGCACTCTATTGCTGAGATACCCCAGGAGTCATTTTCTCCTGTGAATATTTCTGGTCTTCTGGCTTCCAGTGTTTTCTCTCCAACCTAATCCACTCACTGCCTACATTTGTTATGAAACGTAATGCACTGAAGAACAGCTTCATTTGCTGTTTATTTGCTTCCACGCATCCCTCCATCTTCCTATGTCTCAATCCCCTCCACCCCTCCATTTCTCCACCTGTCCATCCTTCTGTTCTTCTACTCCCTTTATCCCTCCATCTCTATATCCCCTTCATCTTCCCGTCTCTCCATTCCTTTATCTTTACCCCTCCATCCCTTCATCCCTCTATCCCTCATTTCACCCATTCATCCATCTGTCCATCGCTCCATCCCCTCCATTACTAACATGATTTTTACGTTGAATTGATTTTATCAGAGTGTTTTATTACAGCAACAGAAAAATAAAGTAAGGCATGGAGGCTACAGGCCAGAACATCCTAGTATCTGTGAGGTCTTGGCTTCAACCCCAGCACTGAAAAAATAGACAAACACAATTTTTGAAAGATTTATTTTTAGTTTTTTTTTTTTTTAAATTTCATGTATGTGTGTATTTTTGCCTGCATGTAGGTCTGTGTAGCACATGTGTCCCTGGAACTAGTGGAGGCCAGAAGAAAATAAATCCCTGGGGTTGCAGTTACAGATGATTTTGAGTGGCCATGTAGGTGCTAGAACTGCCTAGGTTCTCTAGAATCAATCAATGCTTTTAACTGCTGAACCATCTCTTTAACCTTCCCCTTTGTTTGTTTCTCTGTGTGTGTGTGTGGGGGGGTGTGTGTATTGAGGTGTGTGCATGTGTATGTATGTAGGGTGTGTGTGTGTGTGTGTGTGTGTGTGTGTGTGTGTATAGTGTATATACGTGTGCTTGCACTTGTGTGCAGGTACCTACAAAGGCCAGAAGCACTGGATTCCTCTAGAAAGCCACCTGACATGGGTAATGGAGATTGAGCAGAACACGCTCAGGGTTTTTTTGTTTGTTTGTTTGTTTGTTTGTTTGTTTTTGTATTTTCAATAGGCCAGGGTTGGCGACACACACCTATGCACTGGAGAGCCTGAATTTGCGGATAGCCTATCTGGGATGCAAACCAAGTATCTGAAAGACCCTGTGTATTGATACTTCCCTCATTGCTTTGACCCAGATTCTGACCAAAGCAAGTTCAGGAAAAGAGGACTGGTTCTGGCCCACTATTAAAAGGAAGCCCACCATGTGAAGACAGCCGGTGTGGAAGCAATCAGCAAGCAGAAAATGATGGAAATGTGTGCTCAGCTCACCTTCTTCTCAGCCCAGGACCAAAGTCTGTGGAATGATACTGACCACAATTACAGTGAATCTTCTCATGTGGGTTAACCTAATGGATCACAAGCATGCCCAGAGACTCATCTTCTAGGTGATTCTAGGTCCTGTCAAGCTAACTATATTAACCACCACACACCACGCCGTGTCTTAAACAAAACATAAATTTTCAATTTGTGATTGATTCTCCCCCTCCAAACTAGAGACTAAACCTAGGCCTTACACCATTAGGCAAACTCTCTACCATTGAGTTAATCCCCGGCCCTGCCATCTGTGATTGACTGGACCCATGGATGCAGAACCAACAGATACGGAGAGCTGGCGTGTAATTATGCACATGTCAAACTGCTGCCTGCTTCTGTGGCTTGTGTCTATTTATTGCTGCTGCGTGTTGTGGTTTGGACATAAACTGCCCCCCAAAGGCTCCTGTGTTGAGGGTGTGGTCCCAGTTGGTGAGAGGGCTGTAAATTCACCAGCAGAGCAATCCATTGACCAGTCTACAACAGGATGGACTAATTGGAGGTAGGTCACTGGGACCTTAAAGGGGTTGTGTTGTTTGGATCTCTCGCTCTGCTGCCCCCCCCCCCCCCCCCCCCGTGAGGAACTTTGCCCACCACACGTTATGATACTGTACTTTTCTTCAAATCCAAAGCAATGGAAGAGGCTAAGCAGGAGCCAAAATAACTCCTCCTTCCTGATGAGGTTGTATGGTTATCATTGTTTGCCTAGTCTCTTGTGGAGAAACACTGAGGAACATTTTAGTTTGTGTCTGTTGTGAATAAAATGCTATAGACATTTTTGTACACAGCCTTTCTTGTGTTACTTTCAGGCTCCTACATCTTGGACAGCAGAGGGTGTCAGTGAGCTGAAAAATGGCCTCCTAGAGAGCTCATGGGCTCAGATTTTTCCAAGAGAAAGTATCTATGGTCCAGTATTTGCTACTATCTTTGCAGTTCTGAAACTTAGGAAAAATTAAGCACACCAATATGAAGAAAATTTGACGACTATAATAATGTAAAATGTTCTTTATTCTTTGAAATTTTCATACATGCATACAATGATTTTGATTATATATACCCACACTTCCTGCTCCAAATACCATCTCCCTTACACCCCATCATTACCTTCCTCCCAACTCCATGTTCTCTCTCTCTCTCTAACTCACTGAGGTCAGTCAGTGCTGCCCTTATGCTCACTTACCTCTGCAGCCAAAACGCCAATAGCTCCTCAGCTGAGGTGGATGCTCAGAAGCTCCTCCTCCATCCATGCTGCAAAAGTGACTGGGTTAATCTTGTGCAGGTAACCACAACTGCTGTGCGTTGATGTGTGCAACAGTCATGTCATGTCACAGTTCTTTCCTGTACTCTAGCGTTTAGAGACCCCTCTTCTGAGATGTTCCCTGAGCCCTAGGTGTGGGGAGGTTGATATAAATGACCATCCAGGGCTGAACACTCACAGTTATTGTCAGAACTTTGGCACGGTCATTTTCTTTAACTTTTGATGTGCACTTATTTGGACTGAGAATATATACCCCTGTGCTGTAGGTTTTTGTTTCCTCGGAGATGCCTTTTTACTTCCTTTTCAGTCATGAGCCCTTAATATGGCAGGAGAGCTCTTATGTGAGTAAATGCATGAGCTCTGTTAGAGGGTGTGGGCATTTCAAGTGCTTTGCCCACCTGGATGTGTCTAATGATCAGAGAAGAATCTATGCCTCAACCTGAAAGTTAGCATTACTCTCTCCATTTTCCTTTCTTCTGGAGACAGACTCTCACTAGGTAGCCCTCACTGCCCTGGAACTTGCTATGTAGATCAGGCCAAACATGAACTCAGAGATCATCCTGCCTCTGCTCAGGCCCGTTGGAATTAAAGAAGTGAACCGCCACACTTGGTTACTCTCTGTATTTTTAAGCTTATGCAGCCAAAATGTAGTGCTCCCCCCCCCCCAATAATCCAGTCTAGCCTCAGTGTTCGGCCTGAGCACACCTTCTCATACCTCTCTTAAATCTCTAGAGTGGCACATACTACTTCTGTAAAGTGACGTCTTCAGAGACTTGATGGCTTTTCTGACGTGCAGACAATTGATGGCCTAGGTAGTTTCATGGGTAATTGCAAAGTTAACAAGGGGAGCTGACTTCCTGATTTGCATAATTTTGTGTTGTTTCTAGGGGCAAGGGGGCAATGAACCATTTACTTTCTAAGCTCACTCAAGGTACTTACAAAAAGATGAGCTATCAGCCAGTAACATTACTAGTGACTAGACATGACCTCATCCTTGGTCAGAGGAGGTCCCCAAGAGAGATGAGTACAGATGAATACCTGTGAAGGCACTTAGGTCCCTGGATCTCATTGGCCAGTTGGATCTTATGTAGTCCTGTTCCAGTAAACATCTTCCACTTAGAGGCTGCCCATGGTAGCGCCTCTGGGGAATTCTCCACTATGTTCTCTCAGCTCACTCAGATTAAAGATCTAGGAGACAAACTGTTTGGGCCATGGTGTTTCTCACATCAGATCTTCTTTGAGACACTGTGTCCCCTGTCACTTCTGATTCCAGAGACTGGAAGGTATTAAGATGGCTTTCGGCTGCAGGGAAGAAGACCTGGAGCCAATGGTTTGACAGAAAGAGTGGAGCACTGCCTATGGATCCAGAATCAGGAAAATCTTGCTGAAGAATATGTCCATGTAGATTCTAGACCCTAGAAGACTTCTAGACTCTAGACCTGGGAATTTGTCATTTGAATGTTCACCATATAGGGATGCTAAACAGCCAAACTTGGAAGCTGCTGTTCTGTAGGGGAGATTATTGAATTTACTTTTAAACTAAAAACAACCACTAGTCTAAAATATTTTACATTGGTAGGAATTCTTGTATATTGATACAATGTAAAATTATTTTTCTTATACATACTTTTGTAGTATAAGGTTTCTGGCCTGGACTTTCTGGCCTAACCTCAAGGTCTAGGCCTGCAGACCCGCAGACCCGCAGACCCGCAGACCCGCAGACCCGCAGACCCGCAGACCCGCAGTCCTGCAGTCCTGCAGTCCCGCAGTCCCACAGAGACACACAGATGCTTCCAATAGTTTTAGGCTGATCAGCCTTAGGCCCAGGCTTTTAGCTTGCTAACACTCTACCCTTAAGCTATCCCATGTCTCTTGTTCAGCCATGTGGCTAGGTACCTTTCTTTAAAGCTGCATGGTTGTCCTCTGCATCCTGCAGCTTCTCTCTGGTGCTCTGTCTGACATTCTGCTCTGGCATTCTGTTCTCAGAGATTTTCTTAGTCTGGTAGCCCCGCCTACACTTCCTGCCTGCCTTTGGCCAATCAGCTCTTTTTATTAAACCAGTGGTTGGGACAATTATTTACCATGAAATAACACAATACCCCTACATACTGTATATATGTTTCTATTTTTATTTCAGGTATTTGTGTATATTGATACACATTTAAGGTTATTTTTGTTATAAAATACTCTACTCTTATTTAAGGTATTGTACCTATGTAGTTTATTTAAAAATGTAAAGTTCTAGTCCTTGAAAATTATTATTACAAACTATTTAACATAGTCCAGAAATGCAGATTAGTAGTTAATAATCTATAACAATCAAACTTGTAGTCATGTTAGATATGTTTTCAAGGTCAGAAATACAGAGATACATTTTAGATAGAAATCTAAAATACACTTCAGGGATTTATAGAATATGGCTTTTCATGACAGTGAGATACATCTGTTCCTTGCAGCACCCTCTACTTCAGGGAATATGATGGGCATCAATGAATCTCCATATGAAGTCCACTTTCACTGTGGCAAAGTTAGTAACTGTACAAGAAACTGCCTTTGTCTCCACTGCTGACAGGAGACATTCAAATTGGACATCAGGACACAAAAGAAGGTGACTGTTGAACTTTGCCAAGATAAGGTGGGCAGTCCTTCCAAATTCTTACTCCACAGAATTGTCTGTAAGATATTCTAGGCCTGTAGGCCAAAGATAGATGCCCCAGTGTTGCAGAGAAACCTTGTGTGACTGTCTAGGCTTCCGGCTATCTCTGTCATTTTTATAATTTTGGAAGTTGTTTACTCTGCACTTGTTTACTCAGGTAACATATTATCCTTTTGGGTTATGTTTCTGACCCAATCTTTCTGGCCTAGCCTCCTGGCCCAGACTTTCCAACCCACAGTCCCATAATCCCACTGAAACACACAGATGCTTGTATTAATTGTACACTGATTGACCTGGGTCCAGGCATATAACTTGCTAGCTCTTGCTCTTAAACTAACCCATGATTCTTATCTTGTTTAGTCATGTGGCTCGGTATCTTTTCTCAGAGCAACATTTCAACTTCTTTCCTCTGCATCTGCTGGCATCTCATTGTGGTGTCTCCATGGCTTCTCTGTGGCATTTCTGCTGTCTCTTTTTCCTGTTCCCAGAGTTTTATTAGTCTGGTAGCCCTGCCCATACTTCCTGTCTGCCTTTGGCCAATCAGTGTTTTTATTAAACCAGTAGGTGGGACAATTATTTACAATGGAACACTACACTATCCTCAGGTCTCTGATGTACATTAAGGACTAGATTAGTTACACAATCATTTTTGTTACCAAATTCAGAAAAGAAACTTACAAAAGAGATGTAAAGTTTATCAGTCTGAGAGACATAAAAACTTAAGTGGTTTATCTAAGAAAATGTTTTAAGGTCTAAACATACTTTTAGGTTGGTAATATAAATTATGATAGAAATGGTTTATATATAAAACTTTGGACTCACAAAGATAGGATAGATAATGGAGTATTTTCTCTATATGTGCCAAATACAAATAGACTGGACATTATGAATGTAATTCCTACCTGATAATTGTTATTATTATACAATTTTAATTGTGTTAGAGTTAAACTCTTTCCTTTTTATTTAGATAAAAAGCAGGACATGTTGTGGGATAACCTTTTTGTGCCCTGTGATGATGTGTCTCTGCCAAGGCACCTTCTGATTGGTTTAATAAAGAGCTAAATGGTCAATAGATAGGAAGGAAGAATCTGGGTTGAGAATTCTAAGGGAGGAAATAACACAGTCAGGGGAATACAGTATAAAGGAGAGGTAATGAGCCATGTGGCAGAATGTAATTTATATAAATGGACTAATTTAAGTTAAAAGAGCTAGTTGGTAACAAGACCACACTTTCATAATTAATAAGATGTCTCCATGCAATTATTTGGGAGCTGATACTATATTTATGTGTCTGTGCGTGTGCGTGTGCGTGTGCGTGTGTGTGTGGATATAGTTCTGTGAGCCTAGTCCATGTGTTGGGGAGAGCTCCCAAAGGAGTCTTTAAAACTCAGGGTTCAGGAGTCCTCACAGAAGTAGTCAAGGGAGTTCTGACTATTTTCTTCTGAGGAGCTACATCTAAGCCAAGAAGTGGTCTGGGGGACAGATACATGAAGGAAGCAGAGGACAAATGTCAGAGTTAGTGACACAGCTGCCTCTCCTGTCCTTTCTATCACCTGTGGAATTCCTTTACACTGTGTACATATATGTTGCTGTGATTGGTTTAATAAAGAGGCCGACTGGCATGAACAGGATACAGTTAGGCTGATGAGCCAAAGAAGAAGGGTGGGGTCAGGAGAGTCGTCAGCAGATGCAGAGAGAAGCAAGATGAGAATGCATACTGAGAAAAGGTACCAAGGCATGTAGCAAGCATAGATAAGAAATATGGATTAATTTAAGAGCTAGCTAGTAACAAGCCTGAGCTATTGGTCCACCCTTTACAATTAATATTAAGCTTCTGAGTGACTATTTTGGAGTGGTTGCTGGTACAGGGACACTCTGTCTACAATCACCTACTGTGCTCATACAGGAGTAAACAGCAGAACAGCATGGTTCTTACCTTGCTATCTCCACCCATGAGGGTAAGCTATGGCTTCCATTTGAGATTTGGCAAATCTCTGCAGTGCAGGCTCCCTCCCTAACCTAAATACATCCCAAAACACCAGCACTTGAAGCAATTTCCTCTCTGAACTAGACAGTATCCCCAATGCCTAAGGTGAGAAAATGTGTAATAGTTTTGGGGAACCATGTGGTGCTCTATATATTTTCATCAACCACAGCTACTGCTGTTTAAAAACACAAAAGCAAAGTAGGAAATAGTAGTGTCTATCTTTAGTCCAACATGTGGAAGGCAGAGACAGGCAAGCCTCTGAGTTGTAGGCCAGCATGCTCTGCAGACTGAGTTCCTGGGCAGCAGGAGCTACACAGGGAACCAACAAAAACCTACAGCAATACATAGCCATTCATTGTCTTTAAGTTTTCTGAACTGAGATTTGAAAAAGTTCGTTCTGTGGCGACTACATCTTCTTAAGATAGCACATGCCCATGTAGTGATATATTGTATATTTAATAAAAAGTAGTCTGGAATATCAGGGGACAGAGCCAAGCCACCTTTAATCCCATCATGGAACTGTCTGGATCTCTGTCTAAGCCTAACAGAGCCTAGTGGAGGTGGCTCACACCTTTAATCCTACAACTTGGGAGGCAGAGACAGGCAAATCTCTGTGATTTCAAGTGCAACCTGGTTTACAGGGCTAGTTCCAAGACAGCTAGGGCTACACAAAGAAACCCTGTCTCAAAAACAAGCAAACAAAAAAACTTGTGGAAACAGGCCTGAGGAGTTGGCTGGGTGAGAAGTGGCTGTGTGAGCCTCTCTGATATCTCAGCTTTTCCCCAATTCTGGTTGCTAGATTTTATCATAATACCAAATAGAATTTGTGCAATATGCCCAGAAATGTGTCAAGGAGTCAGGAGAAAATACTGCTGTGTGTGGAGTAAAGGGCCCGTCTTTGGCCTGGGCAAGGAGAGTCCTGTCAGGAGAATGGAGGCAAGACTGAGTGTTAACAGAGCAGGACAGATGTGGGAGGACCCAGAGAAGGGCTGAGGAAGAATAGAGGCCTGCACACTGGTGTTCAGGGAGGCTGTGATGGTTAACAGCCAAAGCTTGGAGCTTGGAGGTATCCTATGTGAAGGAGTATGCACTGTATTCCACCTAGATAATGGAAGGGTTTTCAATAATGAGTTACTGAGCCAGGAAAAGGCATAGAAAACCCTTAAGAACAACTTCTGGTAGGGTTCATGAGGACCAGAGTTCAATTCCCAGCACCTATATGGTGGGTCATAATTGTCCTTAACTTCAAGTCTAGACCTGATGCCTTCTTCTGGCTTCCTTAGGTACTAGATGCATAGGGGCACAGATAACACACATGCAGCCAAAATACCGATGCACATTTTAATAAATCTTTCAAAACCCACATTTCTGGGCTTCATGGTAGCATATACCTTATTATCAGCACTGAGGAAGCAGGAGCAGTTCAATCTCTGTGAGTTCAAGGCCAACCTGGTCTATGAGACCAAGCCAGGGAGGACTACATAGTGAGACTCTTTTTGTAAAACAGACAAACTACGTTACTGAGAGTAGCCAGTCTAGCCAGTCTGAAAATGCAGCTTTAGGCTCCAGCCTATGGTTTCTGAAGAGACAAGTATGTGGATACTGGGCGGGGGGAGGGGGGGGATGCAAGGAGATAGGATGTTGAGGCAGATGGTGGGGATTAAATGGTAACCCATGCCATTCTGCACTTGCCAGATTCAGAGAGCACGCACCAAAAGCAGTATGAGCTGTGGGCAGTGGCTGCCAAGGTGATTCCGTAGGGTTTTGGTTTAACAAAGGCACCACCCTGCTTCTGATAGAGAGAGCCTGTGCATGTAGGGGTAGAGCTGTCACGAACATTTGGGAAACCTCGGTACTTTTTGCTTGGTTTTTCCGTGAAACTGGAAAGGCTTGTTTTTGTAAAATAAGCAAAAGATCGGGCCAGGAATGTGGTAGAGTGCTGGTAACCAAGCATCAACAAAGCCTATAAACGCGGAATAGCCGCACCTCTAATCCCAGTACTTGGGAATAGAGGGGTAGAGGTAAGAACATCAGTTTAGGATCACCTCCACTATACTGTTTCAGGACACAAGAGACCCCGCCTCACTATAAACAGACAAACTAAAAAAAGGCAGGAGATTACTGAGCCAGCAGTGGTGGGACACGCCTGTGGTCCCGGCACTCTGGAAGATGACACAAGAGGATAGATTGAAAGTTAGAGGCCAACTAGGTTGGATGTGTTCCTTAAGGAGCTGCATGACAGATATGCTGTTGGGCACGTTTCGTTCCGAGACAGCTGTTGGCATGTTGGTCTCAGGCCATCTGACTAGTTACTCCACCTCTTCTGCAATCTCAGTGCAGCAGGACTAATGTTATTGCCTCACCAACAAGGACAAATAAACAGCAGCAGCCACAGCCTAACACTCCCTGACAGGTCCCCGGGGATACTGTCCAGCCTCAGTACGGCAGTGTCTGACTTTCAGAGCCTGAGCTGCTTCCTGTTCTGAACATTCTCTGGCAAGTACAGTCCAGGCTTTTATCAAACAACACCCTTTCCTTCTTCTGGGATCTGATTTTGAAGCCAACTGGGACACAGCAAAAGTACAAACCCGGGACCTAACATGTGTGCATGTTGTTTACAATTTTGAATGTTTCATCATGCCAGTTTCTAAAAATAGCTTTGTGTGGCATAGGCACCACTGTGAATTCCTGGAAAAGTGAGTGTTTTCCTGGAGGAGAGAAGGAGCCAGAACAAAGTGGCCAGTACGGCTCCATGCAGGAAAGGAAGAGGAGGCCCAGAGGGCTCCTTGGAACTAACTGCCCTTCCTATCTCCCATGTCAGAAGCACACCATCCTGGTTGCTTGCTCTGGTACAGACTGTTGACACTCCATGTAAAGGAAAAAAGCTCACCTCAAGACCAGGTGTTGTGGTGCAGGACTGAAACCTGACCTGATCGGCAGCTAAAAATCATAATGAATTTGAGGTCAATTTGGGCCTCAAAGCAAAAAATGAGAGCCTTAACAATCAAACAAAAAGATATGCTTGCCTTGACTACAGGCAGAGCTTCCACCAAGACCGGCAGCCTAGTGATTCCATATGACTGAAGATCATATTATGGGAATGTTAGGGGCCTAGATAAGGCTACCCTATGACAGATAACCTTACAACCACCTTAATCTTCCTGTTAAATTTTCATAATCTTTTCCCCCTGAAACAGGGTTTCTCTGTGTAGCCTTGGCTGTTCTGGAACTAGCTCCATAGACTAGGCTGGTCTTGAACTGACAGAAATCCACCTGCCTCTGCTTCCTGAATGCTGGGATTAAAGGTGCTCCATCCCCCCTCTCCTCCAGACTCTCCGGTTAGTTTATAGATCTTAATTGGCATTGTTACTTTTGGTTCTGAGCCAGGCAACATTTCATGGAAGCATAGACTAAGTGTGCCAGTGAGCTGGGCAGAGGAGTTGTTTTTAAAAGAGGCTGAAGGAAGCAGAGGATAAAGCTGATCCCTGTAAGGTAGAGAAGAAAATGGTCCCCAGGGGCCAGTGAGATGGCCCAACTGGTAAAAAATGCCTGAACTGAGTTTGGTTCCTGAGAACCTATGCAAGGGGAAGGAGTAAACAGACTGCACCAGCATCTTCTGACCTCCACATTCCATCCCGGCACTGACAACTCCACCCCCCACAATGATACTACTACTATTAAAATAAGACTATTCAAAGCAAGATAGGTCTCTTTTTAACTTCCTGGGTTCGGCTTTGCCTACATGTATGTCTGTATGCCATATGCTTGCCCAGTGCCCAGGGAGGCAAGAAGAGGGTGTTGAATCACCTGAAACTAGAGTTATTGTGACAAGCCTCAATATCAGCTGTTCAAACTTATGAGTCTCAACCCCTTTGGGGATTTGAATGACCCTTTACACAAGGGCCGAATATCAGATATCCTACATATCAGATATTTACACTATTCATAACAGTAGCAAAATTATATCTATAAAGTAGCAATGAAAATAATTTCATAGTTTGGGGTTCACCACAACATGGGATATTGTATTAAAGGGTCACAGCATTAGGAAGATTGAGAACCATTGCTCTATGTGAGTGCTGGGAATTGAACCCAAGTTCTCTGCAAAAGCAGCCAGTGCTTGTAACTAACCTCTGAGCTGCTTCTCCAGCCCTTCATCAGCTATTTTTATACATGCATTCCTGTAAGATAACGCTTTGTGAGCTGAGGTCCTGCAGAAGAAGAATCTACATTAAAGATCCTGGCAGTGCCTGATCTTGGCTGAAAGCATGTTGACTTTTGAGATGGAAAGCTGTAAATCAAGAGCCAAAATGATCTCTGACTATCTTTAGCTCCTTTACAAGGTATTTACTATCCACCTCAGGATCTGCCATAACATCCTAACTAAGGATAACACTTGGAATGTATAGCTCAGCTTGACTGTCTCCCAGCCCTTAGGCTCAAAATTTGATAAAGACTGAGCCTAGTCCTAGATATTCCCAGTATTCTCCTGTCCACCTATGAATTTTGTAAACACACTGATTTTTTGCCTTCTTTTTGTGTCAAAGTTTCTGTAACCTTAAGTGGGTATGGGAGAGACATGTAGTAATCCTGGTGTCATGGAGGCTGAGACAGGAATATAGACATGCATGAGTTGGAGCCCATCCTTGGCTTCATATAGAGACCATGTCTCAAAAACATAGTAAATAAATAGATATATAGCCAGACAGACAGGCAGACAGATGGATAGATGGATGCTTTTGTGGTAGAAAGTCGTTTGGGATAACTTGACCCTTGTCCCTGGACTGTTATCAACTGCTCTTTTCCATTCTTCAGTGTCAGAGGTTGAGCCGAGGACCTCACATGCCAGGGAAGAAAACTACCCAGAACTATATCCCTAGTCTTCCCCACCCCACCCCACCCCACCCCACCCTACCCCACCCCAGAGAGTCTCATGTAACTCAGACTTGACTTTGAACAGCAAATTCTCCTGCCTCTGGCAGGGTCTGAAGGTGTGGAAAACAAGCTGTCTACAGCACTCTGGAGGCAGAGGCAGTGAAACTCTGAGTTCAAGATCAGCCTAGTTTATATAGCGAATTCCATGACAGCCCTAATAATTAAATAATAGGAAATTTAAAAAAGAATAATCATGTTTATTTATAATATTCCTAAACCCTTCAAACCCACATTTTCCTATTTCCTATTTTTAGTATACTGTTGTAGAGAATATCCATGCCATTTTTTCCTTTTGTCATTGAGGCACACATATCCATGCAGACTGGGGATTGGATCCAGAGCCTTGGGTATGCAAGACACACTGGAGTCTATCATCAAGCAACACCATGGCTCCTGTTTATTTCTTGCCTGGTGTGGTAGTATGGCTCCAATCGTCCTCACACTTCTGAGGTTGAGACAAAGAGGTTTGGTGCTCTGGCTTAGTCGTAGAGAATGCGTTTAGTACCAGGAAGGCCCTAGGCTGGGTCTCCAGCAATGTAAGAAAGAAAACTTGAGACTGGTGGAGCTGTGTGTAACCTCAACACCTGGGAGGACGGAAGGTCAAGACTAGCTTAGGTTGCACAGTGAAAAACATCAAACAAGGTCTGCTGACATAGCTCAGCGACAGTGTGGAAGGCCCCAGACATAATCTCAGCACTCCTGACAAATGAAACCACAAAAGAAGTCTGACCGGCACAGCTATAATCCTTGGATTTGGGAAGTAGAAGCAGTAGGATTAAGAACTCAAGGCTATTGATACAGACATTTCAAGGCCAGCCTCTGTTATGATACCTCGTTGGAAAAGAAAAACCACCAAACGAAGTTGCTTCTTGTGACCCGATCCATTGCTGTTAAGACAGCTTCTTTTAAAGGTCACACTATCCTTCTCTATCCCAGAACTGTATCAAGAGGGAATTCCAACCTCCACGAACAGAAGTGACTGGGTAAGGTACAGAGACAATGCAGAACCCTTCTCAACAGTGTCCCCCCAATTCCGTTCCTGTCCAAAAATGCCCTGTTCTTCTCCACCTGCAGCCTGCCATGGCACTCCCCAACTTGTTATTGCTGCTGCAGCAGAATGCTAGCAATTTTGTTTTGTTTTAAGACAGCCTTACACTGTGCAGTCCAGCCTGGCTTCGAATCGGGGCTGGAACTCCAGGCACGCCCAACCACTCCAAGACTGGGTTTTTCTTAAACATTCAATCAATAATCTTATCTGTAAGCGTGTCCAGAGACAGCGAGACCATCGCGTGCTCCTGTCGCTGGAGTCCACAGATTCGGGTGCTAGGGGCACAGAGTGGGTAAATCGCGGGCTGGAAGGGCAGGCTGGACATCCGAAACCAGCCGCACCAGAGCGTGACAGCAGGTCCTCCGCGCCACGCCCACCTCAGGGCTCGCCCACGCCCCGCCCACTTTAACCAGGCTTCAGGCCCCTCCCTTAGCGCCTCCTCAAAGCACGCACCTCGGAGTCTTAACGCTCCCGATTCAGGCCTCTCCCCAAAGCCTTTCCCCTATCCGCGCAAGTCCTGGTCCCAGTTGCTTAGCCTCAGTCCCTGCCCCCATCCCCCTCCGTTCAAGAGCTTAAAAACAGCGGTCCTTCGGCGCGCTCCTGCTTCAGGCCCCGCCCCTGCCCCACCCAGGCTCCGCCCCGCGCACGCGCCGCACGTGCCGCACGCGCCCCGCGTTCTTCCTCCACCTGCAGGCTCCGCCCCTCAGCCAATGGGCGCCGCCGCCGCGTGCGTCCCGCCCCGCCCCGCCCCTTGTCCCTTAGCCCCGCGTCGCCTGGCCTCAGAGCTGAGCAGGCGGCGGGTGGCCCTTGTATTTCTCGGTGACCGCCGTTGAGGCCTGCCGCCGTTGGGCTCGGGCTTTTTTTGCCGAGCCACCATGTCGCAGAGCGGAGAGGAGAACCTGCAGGGTGAGGCTGGGGGCCGCAGGGGCCCGCAGGGGTGGCACGGTCGCGGGTCGGGTGCGGTGCGTGGAGGCCGCGGTGTTGTGAGGTACGACTGGGGCTGGGTGGTGAGCCTCGGTGCATTTTACGGACAATCCCTTTACACTCAGGTCGGGCTGAATCTTTCGTGGTCTGTTGTTCACACTGGCATAGTTCTGTGTCTTCACAGTGTCTTGAGGTTAGACAAGCCTCGAACTCCCCGCGATCCTTCTTCCTCAGCTTCCCGAGTAGCCAATATTATAGGCCTTCCGCATCCCGCACGCCCGGTTCAACATTGTTTAAGTGAGCTAGAGGTTGCAGGTTAAATTTTCAGTGCTTTGATTGAGGTCGTTAGTATTTATGACTGTGGTGTCTCCCACTTTTCCCACTTGGTACTGCCTATGGAACCAGGTCTGAACGTGTGTTTGAAGTGCTCAGCCACGGAACAGCACTGGTAGTTTTCATTTCATGCTTTAAGACATACTGGCTTTGAACTTGGGGTCCTCCTGCCTCAGCCTCTTGAGTAATTGGAATAAACAGCTTTTCCCCCACCCCCATCTTTACCCCTGGCTTGCTTTGTCATCTTTTCCTAATGGAAGAGGATGTTCTAAGGCTTCAGACCACTGGCATCTCTTAAAGATTGTTATCTTTAAGAAATGTTGGCATAGCTGGGCAGTAGTGACCCATGTCTTTAATCTCAGAATTTAGAAGGTAGAGACAGAAGGATCTCTGAGTTTGAGGACAGCCTGGGTTACACAGAGAAATCCCGAGGGCTTAAAAAAAAAGAAAGATAAATAAATTTAGGATAGGCTGGGGGGTTGCAGCTCTGCGTGTAAGAGAACCACAAACAGCACAGAAGAGGGGTAAAGTGCTTATAATTCAGTTCAGTAGGCTCACTGTAAGCAGTGAAGTATTTGCAGGTTAAGAATAAAGCTAGGCGGGGTGTGGTGGCACATCTAAAATTCCATCATGGAGAGGGAGGGTGAAGCTGAGTCTTGACAAGTTCAAGGTTGGCCTGGGCTAAACGTCAATAGTTTGAGAGTATGTAGCTAGACCCTGTCTCACAAACAACAGAGCTCTCTTGGCACACATTCTTTACAGACTATTAGCAGTGAGCAGGCAGCTGCTAGTTTTGCAAGACCACCCTGAGTAGGATGTGCCATCATACATTTCTGAGAGCCTCCTGGTGGTCTGAGTTAAGAGCTCAGCCTTAATCCTAAGGACCCAAGAACTGGAGGAGGATCCTGTTGACCTTTGTTCTCTGAAGCAAGAGTTCACTACCTAAAATGAGCATGTAAACAAACAGGGCCATCTAAACCTTTAAAGTGGGTGGGTGCTTTAACTTTTTTTTTTTCTTTTTTTCCTGAGACAGGGTCTCACTATTCCTGAGTTCCCAAAACCCTGCCTGCCTCTGCCTCCCTAATGCTGGGATTAAGGGCATGTGCTATTATACCCAACAACATATTGTGAAGATTTGTCTTGCTTTTTGAGACATGGTTTTTCTATGTAGTTCTGGGCTGTCCTAGAACTTGCTGTATAGACAGCTCTTGTTGTACTCAGAGATCTACCTGCCTCTGTCTCCTGAAGTGCTAGAATCAAAATGGCACAACACCGGTGGGCTGTGTTAAGAACTTTTAAAAAGCTTTTATAAGATTTAGTGAGCTTCATTTATAACTAAACAAGATTTTAGCAGGCAGAATTTAACCGGCCTAATACATCACAGAATCTGTATTTTAAAACTACAGCCATATTAGAAAAAAAAAAATCTTGTAATTCATGTTTCACTCCTTAGTGGCAAAGAGTTGCAGTTTCTCCTTTGATAGCCTGAGAATCTTTAGCCTTTTCCTTTAAAATGGGATCAAGGGATGTTTTATAACATTGCTGTAAAGTCACTTTTGTAGTTGAGATTTCATTTCTAACACTGGTACTTTGATTTCCTCTCTGGACGTTTCTGGCTATTCCTGAGATATCTCAGTTACTACCTAATTTCTTGACTGCTGAGTCATTGGCAAAGTGAGGTTGTCATTTTAAGGGTTAAAATGATTGTTGTTTTTCTGCTTTGCTTACTCTATAAAAAGATGGTTACCGCGTGGAAACTTCACGCAAAGGATTTGCGCCATGGTTTGGGGTGTACGTGCAGCCCGGCACTGGCTCACAGACTAGCTCAGGGTAGGAGGGGTCACTTGAGTCACATGGCACATCTCAGCTGCCCTATGAAATGTGAATCCCAGCTTGGAGTCAGAGCTCCTCTGCCTGCCTGCTCTACATACTTCTTGTTTACTTCTGAGTTTGAGAGATATAAAAGCCTTGTTGGTAGGTGGGACAGCAAATATTCCCCTTAGCAACCTCTGGGGTCAGTTTTCCTGAAGGTGTTACCCACAAAGCTGGTTGTTTTTGTTCACATTTAACCTCTGGATCATCTCATTGAAAGGTATTTAGAAGCAGGGCTGACTTTTTCTTCTTTGTATGACTTCTGGCATGTAGGAGGGGAGATAAGGTTTGATACTTCTGTGCTGTATTTGCTACCCTGCCTGAAAGGCCCACTATATAGACTTTGTAACTTCTTCACTCAGCCGCCCTGTCTGCCACTGGTTCTGATAAGTGATTCTGTGACTGTTGACAAACTGGGGCAGGGTTGCATGAAGAGAAAAGCATTTTTAGACTGGAGGGGTTTCTTCTAGGCTCTACCTGAACACCTGCAAATAGTGATAGTGAGATCCAGAGGTTAAGTGGAAATAAGGATGACTACTTGAGTTAAGGACTGCTTAGTACCCGAGGGATACTTGGAGCAACCTGACTCGGGATGCATTAGATAGACACAGCCTGGAAATAGGCAGAGAGACAAGTTCACTAGTCTTAGAAGCCAGTAGTTTAACCAGACATGCAAGCCTGTAATCCCAGCAATTGGGAGATGGAGGCAGGAAGACCAGGAGTTTAAAGCCAGCCTGGCTATATGAGATACTGTCAATAAAACGTGTGTGTGTGTGTGTGTGTGTGTGTGTGTGTGTGTGTGTGTGTGTGTGTGTGTGTGTGTGTGTGTGTGTGTGTGTGTGTGTGTGTGTGTGTGTGTGTGTGTGTGTGTGTGTGTGAGAAAAAAGGAATCCAGTAGTATGGATTGTCTACCAGGCAGATTCTGTTTAAGAATTATTTGCCAGCCAAGTAGTCTCTTACTCCCCTCCTAAGTTAGGTGTTCTGAAGAAGCCCTGTGTGACTTGGGAGCATTGCTGCCCCCCAGACTCGGTGCTCCCTTGCTTGGCTCTTGGAATGCTGTAGCACTTTCCTCATTCTCCTCTGGCATTATATTTTATTCTTGTTGGAGGTTGTGTGCCTGCCTGCTCCTCTCTGAGGACCTCGAGCTCTGGCTGGATGCTGTTCCTGCTGCAGCTTGTCAGCATATTTGTTTGGATCTGTTTTCAAGTTGGGCTCAGCTTCTGGAAAACCACATAAAAAACAACATAGATGATTCTCCTTCTGTAGCTATGATTGAGTCCTGATCTATCCTGGATCTTTGTATATCAATTAACAATCCAGACAGTGCTCCATGGATGGACCCAAATGCCAACCTGATCTAAATCCTCAGTAAAATTTGCTTCCTATGGGTTGGCAAGAAAGCTCAGTAGATAAAGGTGCTTGCTGCCAAACCTGTTGATCTGAGTTTACTCCTGAAACCCACATGGTAGAAAGAACCAATTCCTGTAAGTTCAAATACAATACTTCTAAGCTGTGTTAAGTTGACAAATTAAAACCAACTAGTACAGTAGCCAGTTGGGCTTATATAGTGAGATTTTGTCTGTCTGCTGTCTAAAAAAAACCAAAAGAGGGATTAGCAAGATGGCTCAGAGTAGTTAAGAGCACTTAAGCTTGTTCTAGACTCGGGAATAAAAGTTGTACTTGCCTTAGTCTTGGTGTAGCTCAGAAGTTCTAGAAAGTGATAAGCAGAAGTGAGGGCTTTGGGACCAGCAGCACAGCACTGCTGTCTTTCTGATGAAAGGGCTTGTGTGTTGACTGTTTTTTTGTTTAGCAATCCTGTTCTCTTTTCCTTTTACAAATGCTTTAAGTTTTATTTTTCTCGTTCATGTAGCCTAGGTTGGCCTTGAAATTCTAAGTGTTTTATTAAGATTATAGGTACACATCCCTCCCTTTCTTGTTTAAAAAGATATGGAAGATCTCCATGAAAAAAACTGCAGGGTGTATGTAAATAAATAGTCCTCTGTTTCCCAGGACTTACACTTCCTATCCAGTCACAGGTTAATGATAAAACTTGCTCCTTAGTAAATCATTCCTGGAGGCAGCTTTTGGACCCAAGGTTTTTGCAGCAGATCATTTTGAATGGGATCTTTTCCCCCCTCAAAGGTGCTGAGCCTCTTGATGAATTTTTGAAAGCACTGCTATGACATGAATCTATCTCTTTGAAAATTCAGTGCTAACCATTGTGAAGATAGCAGGACCCACTGTGATGAGCCAGGTGGGGGGGGGGGGGGTCTTGCGAGGGGAACTGGCTTCCTCATAGACAATATAAGATTGGAGTTTGGGCTTGCTAGCTTTCACAACTGTGAGAAATAATGTTATAGCAGGACACAGTGGGCTCCCTGCATTTTCACTTATCCCAGCACAGTAAATACATCTGGCTGTTTGCTCAGTTCCTGACACAAGCTCTTCGACTTGGGATTTCCTGAGTGTCTAGTTTTTGCTTTTTTTTTTCTTTTGAGATAGATCTTCCTTTATATACCAGCCTGGCCTGAATTCCTGATACTCCCAATTGTTGGGACTGATTGGGACATGAAACAAATCTCTTAGCTAGAAAGGAGTTGGATTCTGTAGGTCCTTTATGTAAGGTGCCCCTAAGATTATGCTAATGAGATGACTTATTGGGGATCCAGAATAGCTAGCCTGAGGCTAGAATTTGGTCACTAATAAGTTATCAGAGGGTGGAAACCTAGGGCCACCAGGGAGGGAGGGAGCTGGAGGTTGGGCTGTTAAAAATACAAGAAATTGCCACTATAGCCTAGCTTTGAACCAGAATGTTCATGAAGCTCTGGAGTTGGCATCAGGAAGGTGGTGTTCCCTGCCCTGTGTGTGTGCTTGTCTGGCTGCTTCTGAACCTTGTCACAAATGAAGCAACATGCTTTCTTGAGTTTGGAGCTCTCTAGCAAAGTATCAAATCTGAAGGGGCTGTGGAGATTCTTGAGTTTGTCTTTTTGTTTTTGTTTTTTTAATTTGTAATTAACTGAGCAGCCCTCTGCCTCTGTACTCTGCTTGTGGCTGGCATCCTTGTGGGGTTCAGCCTTTAATTTATGGGGTTGGATATTTTAGGAGATTACTGTCAGAATAACATTGAATCCTTAGACTCCTGATTTTGGAAAATTGGTAGTTGGTGTAGGGAAAAGTCATTTGCTATCAGGGGTGGGTGCTGGGAAGAAAATACAACCTCAAACTTAGTTTATGTAGATATTAGAAAAGATCTGGATAACATTAAGACAGGCCCAGATTCTGAATACTAGATTGGCCTAGACAAAAGGAAGTGCCCATAGCTGGAACCTTTGTACCATTCAGTAGACTAGGTTTAGGAGTTTACACTGTATCCCAGGCTGGCTTTGAACTTAGAGCAACATTCATGCCTGCAGGAATTCTGGGTGTGAGCCACCATCCCTGGCTTCTGAGTGTCATCAGCTAGTGAAGGGAGGAAGGCCAGCACAAGACTTTATAGTCTCTGGAACTGGAGTGTGGGACTTGCAGATCTTAGAGGGCACTGGGGGCCCCTGCCTGTGTGTAGCCACAGAGGGGCTCTGTCTGAACTTTGTCCTTCTGAGTTGGTGTTGTGCTTCATGTGTGTTAGGCCTGCCTGCTTCTCTACAGTCTGAGAGGCTAATGTGAGAAATTGTGTTTATTTTCGAGTTTGTATTGTATAATCATTTGGTAGCTTATTTGAGAGGCTGTTGATGGTATAAAGTATTAAATCCAGGTACTTCTGAGCCTTTTGATTTTATTTTATTTTTTTCTTTTCTGATTAGTGACTCATTCTGCAACAAATACACAGGCCAAGTTTCTGGTTCTTTTTTCTTTTTTGTTTTTCAAGACAGGGTTTCTCGTTTAGGCCTTGCTATCCTGGAACTCACTCTGCAGACCAGGCTGCCCTCAAACTCAGATCCACCAGCCCCTGTCTCCCAAGTCTTGAGATAAAAGGCGTGTGCCCTCACTCCAGCTGGCCCCAGCACTCTTACATCCTATTTCTACTGGATTATAGATGTGTGCCAGTATATGTTTCCTTTTTCTTTTTGGAGGGTGTTTGTGTGAGAAAGGGTGGTGGTTTAGAAACAAAGTTGTAGCCCAAGCTGGCCTTGAATTTGAAGTGATCCTCTTGGATTTTCCCTCCCTTTTGCTACTGGAGATTGAAACTAGGGCCTCTTTACGCTCTCCAGCTGAGTGACTTGATTATGAGTGGTTCCATTCCCCTCCCTCCCCCAACAACCCCCTTCTCTCCTCTCTCTCTCTCTCTCTCTCTCTCTCTCTCTCTCTCTCTCTCTGACATTTTCTTTTTGTAACTGTCCTGAAACTTGCTTTGCTTGACCAGGCTGGCCTCAGACTCAGAAATCTGCCTTCCTCTGCTACCTGGTGCTGAGATTAAAGGTGTGTTCCTTTTTCTAAGATGGGGATTCTCTATTTACTCTTGGCTGTCCTTGATCACAGAGATCTTCCTACCCTTGCCTCCTGAATGTTGATTAGTCATGGACTCCATGCCCAGCCTACCCCTTATCTATTAAAGGATTTTCTTTTTTTGTTACTGCCTTTGCTTGAATGTGTGCATGCACGAGTTAATACAGCAAGCAGGCACCCGTACCTACTGAGCCATTTTAATGGCTCACCAAAAGATTTTCTGTAAACAAATGGACCTATGAATAAAAAAAAAAAAAAAAAAAAAAAAAAGAAATCATCCTGGGCCCAGAATGAGGCCCACACTTAAACATACACTCAGATTCTGCCAAAGAAAGCAGCAGGGGCCAGCCAGCTCTTGCTGGCTTCTGTCTTTAGAAGGGGTTTACTGTAAAGCCTGAAAAACTGAGTTCAGTCCTCAGGCCCAAATGAAGGGAAGAGAGAACCCAATTATTACAGGTTGTCCTCTGACCTCCATATGTATGCTGTGCACAGGTGCCCACACTTCTATACACAAGAACTGAATAAATTATAAGCAAGTACCACAGAATGGGAAGCAGAGGCAGTCTGTAGTAAAAAATGCCCCTGTTCTAGACATTGTATTCAAATCCAGGAGAGTGAAAGTCAAAACAGTAATCCTGAGTGTTAGAACAGTGTGATGCAGTACAAACTCTTATGAACTTGCTCAGCTGAAACAGGAGCAGCTTATTAGCATTAATCTATTAATTAAAACACTGCATTTTACTCAGTAGCCCCATTCATAGATACATAGTAGAAATGACTACAGATAATTCTAAGGGGAGTGTGTGTGTAGTACAGACTGACCTCATCCTCCCGAATATTGGGATTATAAATGTATACCACCATGTCCTGCTGAAAAACATACATGCACACACACAAACGTTTGGCAGTACTGGCGATAGAACCCAGAGCCTTATGATCTCAAGGCAAGTACACTGCCACTGAGCTACAACACTAGCCCTTGAAATATTTTATAGATGTATTCAGCCCAAACTGGAAGCAAGCCACTGAGCCACTGATCATAGTCTAAAGTGTTAATTTATTTTTGTGGGTGTTGGAGAACCAAACTGCACCCTGGAACTTCCATTTTTAATGTGTGTTATTCTGTATTTCTATAGTGTAAAGATTAGACTAAGTGAATACTTGAAAGGTAGATCCCTCTAGGGAGAGAGAGTTAACCAGAAATTAACTATTCTGTTTGACAACTTGCTAAGCTGACTTCTGGACGAACAGTCATAGACATGAATTTTCCAGAGCCTGAGGGCCATATGATGCTGGAATGTGGAAATAGCTTAAGTCTTTATTTAAGACATGTTGACCCCTGACTAGAAGCCTAGCTCACAGTGTAGCTCACAGAAGGCTGAGGCAGGGGCTAGATCTCCAGTTCTTACCCTCTGAATACCTGTGTGGAGTAAAGGAATGTCAAGAGATACAGTACAGCGTCTCAGCCTCAGGGACCTTGCCTATTGGATCTAAAGAGAGGCCAGGAGACCAGAAATGCAAATGTCTAAAGTTTCATTAAAGTAAGGCCTAGAGTGATAGCTCATCATGTGACAACTTTGGTATTTTCTGGGAATATGAATGGGCTGATCTTTCTATTCGTTCATCCATCCATCCGTCTGTCTATCTATATCTATCTATATATATACTGTTTGTAGTTTTGGAAACAAGGTCTTACTATGTAGTCCTGGCTGGCTTCTACTCAGAGTATCAGGACTAAAGGTATATATCATCAAGCCCCATGAGTGGGTAGATTTCTAACTGCCCTTTTGCTGTCTTCAGGCTCCTGGGTAGAGCTGCACTTCAGCAATGGGAATGGGAGCAGTGTTCCAGCCTCTGTTTCTATTTATAATGGTGACATGGAAAAGATACTGCTGGATGCTCAGCATGAGTCTGGACGAAGTAGCTCCAAGAGTTCTCACTGTGACAGGTAGGTTTGCTGGATGTTTCTTACAGTGTTGATGTTCTTGCAGATGGTTTATCAGAGTTGAGCATGCTTTTGTGGGCCAGCCTTCTGGTCTAAGGCCACATTAGGGAGTAATTCTGAAAGCAGTGCTCATACAAGGAACCCTGGAGTCCGCTGAGAGGGAATGATTTGGGCATCAGTCTAGAGGGATCATATTAAACATAGAGACAAATACCAAATTCCCTTAATATGAACCCCCCCTGTTTTGAAACTGTTCACTGTGAACACCCAGTCTGAGCAGTTTTATTCATGCCTCCCAGCTGGCTTACGTTCCTAGATAGCACTACTAGGAAGTGAATCCAAGGTGTGTGGCTGAAAAAGTCAGTCAGTGATTGAGGTTAGATGCTTCTGAGGGCTATAGCAGATCATGTAGGAGGGTGGAACTTCCTTTACAGCTGCCTAGCTGGCTCCTGTGTGCTCATTTAAAAAGACTGAGGAATTGTTTGGCCCTGGTCTGGTGCTAGGCAGAAGGGAAGAGGCATCCTAATGAGAGACCTCTACCACCTCCCTTACTGGGGCAATAGCCCTGCTTGAAATTTATGCTTTTTATGACAGAATTAACATGCTGCTTGTTTTGTCCATTTCCTAATGAAGCCCACCTCGATCACAGACACCACAAGATACCAGCAGAGCTGACATAGACACTCACAGCTTTGGGGAGAAAAACAGCACTCTGGTAAGTCAAAGGTAGAAGCACACCACTACCTTTGCTTCCCTCACTGACCGTGAGCTCACCAATTTGGCTAGACCAGCTGGCACGTCAGCTCTAGTGATCCTCCTATCTGCCTCCCAGGGCTAAGACTATAGAAGTGTTCAACTGGTATTTTACATGAGTTCTGGTCCTCTGCTTTTTAAGTTTTTATTTATGCATATACATGTTTCTGCGTGAGAGAATGCCACATATATGCAGGTGTCCAAGGAGTCCAGAAGAGGATATTGGATCCTCTGGAGTTGAACTTATTGACAGTTATAAGCTGCCTGGTATAGGTGATGGGAACCAAACTCAGGGCCTCTGCTGAACAGCAGCATTTTAAAACCCATTTTTTAGGTTATTTAGATAGGAACTCCCTATTTATCCTGGCTTCCTATTTATCCTGGAACTTGCTATGTAGACCAGGCTGGTATTAAACTCAAAGAAATCCACCTGCCTCCCAAGTGCTATGATTAAAGGTGTACACCACCATGTTGGCTAGTGTTGGAGATCTGAATTGAGGGTCCTGATGCTTGTGCAATAACCATTTAATTTACTGAGCCATCTTCATACCCACCATTACCCTTTTTAATAGACTTTTGTTTATTTATTTGTTTCCAGACAGGCCCTCTCTGTGTAGCCTTAGCTGTTCTAGAACTCACTCTGTAGACCAGGCTGCCTTGAACTCAGAGATTCTCCCTGTCTCTGCCTCCTGAGTGCTGGGATTAAAGGTGTGCGTTGCCACCACTGACTGGCTTTAACAGATTTTTTTTTAAAGAGAATATTTTAAGTTGTGTGTGTCTGTGTCTTTATGGCATGTACACATGACTGCAGGTGTCCAGAAGCCAAAGGCATTGGATCCCCTGGAACTGTAAATTACAGGTAGCAGTCAGCCACCTGGTATGAGTGCTGGGAACTGAATTTGGGTCCTCTGGAAGATCAGCAAGTACTCTTGACCACTGGGCCATCTCTAGCCCTACACAATTTATATTTTTAAAACCATCTTTTAGAAGTATTGGGAAATCCACTCTACTAGTGCTAAGCTGGTTATAGGTGTGTACAGATATAATTGGCTTAAGTAGTGAGAGTGGGACTAGAACCCGGGACTTTGTGCATGCTGAGCAAGCATTCTGTAAACTGAGCTACACCCCAGTCCATGAGCTCACTTTATAATATTAACAGAAACTTAATGAGTTTTATACACAGTGCCCTTATCATTGTTGTAAGCTCAGAGCCCATCTTAGTGTTCTATTTCTATTTCTATGAAGAGACAGCATGATCACAGTAACTCTTATAAAAGAAACTATTTAATTGGGGCTTGCTTCTAGTTTCAGAGGTTTAGTCCATTCTCATCATAGTAGGAAGCATGCAGACATGGTGCTGGAGAAGTAGCTGAAAGTTTTACATTTGGATCTGTAGAAAGAGGGAGAGAGCTAGTGGGCCTGTTCTGGGCTTTTGAAACCCACACCCAGTGACACTTTCTCTAATGGGACCACACCTACTCCAACAAGACCACCTCTCTTAATTCCAGACAAGAAATGGCATTCCTTGAGGGCTAAGCAAGCATTCAAACATATGAGCCTGTGGGGTCATTCTTAAACCACCATGAAACGTAGGGTGAGGCATGTAGATTGATTATTGCTTAAGCTGACTGTCACCATTTCTGTGTATTAGTTTGAGGCAGGGGAATCTTGCTCATTTTTATCTAGATATCATTTTATGATAAAAAGATTTTTATTTTATGTTATACCTTGTGTATTATGTTTAATGTGAAGATTAATAACACCATCTGATAGTTTAGCGTCTGCCTTAGGAAGAAGCAAGGTCTCTACTAAAAGCATTGTTTCCTTCTGTGCCAGTTTATAACAGTGTCCCATCACCAGAAACCAACTGTCTTTATCTGTAGCCCAGGCTCTCCAGACCCAGCCTGGGCTCCAAAGGCTTCTGGAACACATTTAGTTTTCTATGTACTTGATTGCATGTCCACTTTTGGAGAAGTCATTTTTAAATTTTTGTATTATCTTAAATGCCAGCTCCACTTAATTATCTAGTTCTAGAATTTTAAGAGTGCAAGAGAAAAATTTCCTATTTCTATTTTGGAGACCATCTTAATTTGTATTTTGTGCTGTTAATATAGTTTTAGAAATTGAAATTGTGGTCTGCTGTTTCTCAAAAGCATCTTTTAAACTAGCTTGTTAGAATATTCTGTTTACTTAGCCACACCTGTTTGGCTTGTTTTAGAATATTCTCATTTTCTTCTGCTGGAATAGGTTCTGCTGTTGTTATCTAGGTCCTCATACCATTGGAACAGTCAGTGTTTTGGGTGCTCTGAGGTAGAGTCTTTCCTACTCTATAGCTTAGGCTGTACTTTAAATCCCCCCAAACCTTGTTGATGTGTTGGGAATGGAACACCCAGGGCTTTGTATATGCTGGTCAGGTGCTTTGTGGACTCAGCTACATCTCCAGTCTCTAAACTTACTACATTAACAGATTAGGTAAGATTTGGACTAAGTGGGCATGTCCATAAAGGAGGAGCACATGCCATAGTTTGTGTAGTGGTATTATGCTGTTATATTGTAAATAGCTGTCCTGCCTACTGGTTTAATAAAAATGATGATTGGCTGAAGGCAGACAGGAAGTGTGGATGGGCCTACCAGAAAACTCTGAGAACAGAAAGAACAGGGCAGAGATACCACAGAGAAACCAGAAGATGCAGAGAATAACTATGCTGTTCTGAGAAAAGGTACCAAGCCGCATAGCTGAACATGGTGGGTTAGTTTAGGAGCAAGAGCTAGCTAGCAATATGCCAGAGCCATAGGTTGATCAGCATAAAATTAATACAAGCATCTGTGTGTTTCTTTGGGACTGTGGGTCAGAACCTTAGGGCTAGGCCTGAAAGTCCGGGCCAGAAACTAATTTAGTTTCACAACAGGCTTGTGTGAGACAAGGAAGTAACTGTACACTGGAGGAAAAAAAAAACAGTCAGACATTCTAGGGTCTGTTAGATACTCGATCTGAATTGATGTTGATTTCAGGAAACCCCAGGAAACCTTGTGCCAGTTAAAGCCGGGGTTTATGGAGGCAGTTAATGGATTTTTGGCTAAAGCATGAGTCAGAAGGTCCAGTGGTCCCTGAACTCATCCTGGGGTTATTTCTCCAGTCCCAGAATGTTTAACTGGTATGGATATACTTAGAAGTTGGCAGGATTCTTTTCTTAAATCTTTTTTGCCTGCATGTATGCCTTTATGAGGGTCTGACTCCCTGGAACTGGACTTAAAGTTGTGAACTGTTGGCAGAATTTTTAACAGGTTCCCGACTTGTAGAGTGAAGGCTGCTGTGGTTGGAAAGGCTAAACGGAAGCCTTTGAGTTGCTTCTGCCAGGGAAATAGTGAGTCAGAAGTGGACAGCTGCAACATAACCCCTTTCTGAGACAACCCTGGAAGAACTCCTGAGAAGGGAAATCTTCACAGTGGGTGTAACTTTGGGCAGTATACCTTTTTCTTTAGAAAGAGAATGAATGGCCAGATGTCCTGTTCACTGAATTCCTAGGCTATAGCCAATGGATTGGCTGGATGATCAGGGCTATAGAAAGAGGACTTGAAAATTGGTGAGAAGGACATCTCCAGAAGGAGTATGTGTTAAACATCTTGCCAAATGGAGTTTGGAGTTCAGTCCAAAGGAAGAGTTCAGTAATCAAGTAGACAGGATAATCCATTCTATGGAGAGTCAGTGTCTTTCTCTAGCCACCACTGTCATTGCCCAATGGACCCATGAACAAAGTGGCCAAAGTGGCAGAGATGGGGGTTATGCATGGGCTCCACAATACAGGCTGCTACTCACCAAGGCTGATCTGGCTATAGTTCCTGTTGAGTGCCAGATTTGCCAACAACAGAGACGAAGACCAAGCCCCAGGTATGGATGGTACTGTTACCCAGGGTAGCCAGGCAGTGATCTAATGACTACATAGAACCACTTTCTCCGTGGAAAGGGTAGTGCTTTGTCCTTACCGGAGTAGATTATTTTGGTTATGGGTTTGCCTCTTGCATATAATGCTTCTGCCTCAACCACCATCGACTTTACAGAATGCTTACCCACTGTATTCCACGCAGCATTGCTTCTGACCAAAAACCTCAGTTCACAGGCAGTAGGCTCATGATCCACTCTATTACCATAGTTCTTACCATCTGAAGCAGCTGGCCTGATAGAATAATGGATTAACCTTTTGTAGACACAAGGTCAATTAGGTAGCAGCAGCCTGGAAGGTGGTATACACTTTAAATCAGTGCCCAATATATGGTACAGTTTCTCCTGTAATGAGGATCCATGGATCCAAGAATCAAGGAGTGGAAAAGGGAATAGTTCCACCCACAATTTCTCCTAGTGAATTTTTTGTTTCCTGTTCTTGTGACCCTAAGTTCTGCTGGCCTAGATTTTTTTTTGGTGGTGGTGGGCAGTTCTGCCAGGAGACACAGCTAACATTTCATTGAAATGGAAGCTCATTTTGTGATCTCCTTAAGCCAAGAAAGGCAAAATTCCAAGGCTAATAAAGGAATAACAGTGTTGGAAGGGGTGATTGATTCAGATTACCAGGGGGAGATTGGATTGCTTCTCTACAATAAGAAACTATGTCTTGGGTACAGAAGATCCTTTGGAACATTTCTTGGTGCTACTATGTCCCGTGATTACAGTAATTTGGAAAGTACAACAATCTAATATAGGCAGAATGATAAAGGACACAGACTCTTCTGGAAGGAAGGTATGGGTTACCCCTCCCCCAGGAAAAGAACGAAGACTCACTGAGGTGCTTGCTGAAACTGGAGGAAATCCAGAATGGACAGTAGAGGAAGGTAATTCTAAATACCAGCTGCTAAGGTGTGTGACCAGTTGCAGGAATGAGGATTATATTTGACATGAGTGCTCCTGTCACATTTTATTTAAAATATGCTTATAGATATTTATGTTTCCTTTACTTGATTTATCATATAACAGTTAAGAGAATGTCAGTGTTATCATTTTTAGTTTGAGATACTAAGAATGCCCCTCATGGGACATTACTATCTAAATATCTAAATTTATAATGCATTTGCAGCTGCATATGTGCATTTGCAGTTAATGCCATATTAGGAGTAATTATGGCCTGTTAATTGTTTTCATTTGGAAATTAATCATGACATAAGGAGATATGATTGGATTAAATTAAAAGAGGTAAACTTGTGATGGCTGTTCTTGGTTGTCAACTGGACAAATCTGGAATTAACTAAAACCCAAATGACTGGGCAGTGCTGGGAGGAATTTTTTCTTAAACCATTTGAAGTTGCAAAACCCACTTTGAGGTTAGAAGGTCACCCTTTAATCGAGATCTTTTGAGGTGGGAAGATCTGGACCATACCTTCTACTTGCAGCCTAACTAAAGGCTTCAACAAAGGACACAAGTCTATGGGGGTACCGTGTTAAGCTTGCTGACCTCATTTATGGTGTGAATGTGGGGAGCTCACTTGCTTTAATACTTTTCCTTAGTCTGAGGAAGATTATATTGAGAGAAGAAGAGAAGTTGAAAGCATCTTAAAGAAAAATTCAGATTGGATATGGGATTGGTCAAGTCGGCCAGAAAATATCCCCCCCAAGTAAGTGTTTTCAGTATCGTGGGCTCTTCCCTTGGCGACCCTTGGCGAGAGGACATATTGACTGGTAGTTTCTCTCCACCCTAGGGAGTTCCTTTTTAAACACCCGAAGCGCACAACTACTCTCAGCATGAGAAACACAAGTGTCATGAAGAAAGGGGGCATTTTCTCAGCAGACTTTCTCAAGGTTTTTCTCCCATCTCTGTTGCTGTCCCATCTGCTGGCCATTGGATTGGGGTAAGTGATTGCTTCTGTGAATGCTAGCATGGTGGGACCTGGCAGTTCTAGGCCCCAGAAATTTATGCTCACATTGGTTATTGAGAAAGGGATCATTATAGCTTGGCACATTTTCACAAACTTACCCTCAAGTCACTGAAACTGTGCTGTGGAAAGTCCTTGCCCTTTAACCGCCATGTTTTTCACAGGAATTTGTATGTCCAGCCTCTTCCTTGTGCCACCTCTACAGTGGGTGGATGGTTCTGTTGAATTCTTGGCAATAGTGAACTAAATAAGGCCTTTGGGTTTCTGTATCACGTTTAGACAAAAACAGACCAGGAGTAGAGCTGTGGTTCCCTCTAGATGGGACCAGTGCTGAAGAGCCAGAGCAGGTTACCAGGGGGACAGTAGGGACTGAGACTCACATATTCCCAGGTGGCCTCACAAGAGTGAGATTGGGTTCTGTTCTTCCTGAGTCTACCTCTTATGTGCTGGGATTGTGGGTATGTGCCACCACACTTAGTTTATATGGCCCTGGGTTGAACCCAGGGCTTTATACATGGTGGTCAAGCACCCTACCAACTGAGCTATATCCCCAATCCTCACTCTTTCTTTAGGCTTCTCCTGCTCTCTTTGTCCACGTGGCAATGATCTCATAAGACCCATATAAAGACAGTGTTGTGTAGCTTCAATTTATTTGAATGGACTAGATGCCACTGTGGGCTTTTGGCCTAGGCTGGTTGGGGATATGTTTGGAGCAGAAGGCTCTATTGTCTTCTTATCCCCCCTCTCTCAGCTCTTCCTGTGGTCTGTTTCATGTTTGATCCCTTGGGATTTTGTGGGTTTCATAGGCACATCCAATCATAGTCCTCACTGCAGACCCATAGACCTATAGACCTGCCTGTAAAAATGGTTGCCTGGGTGTCAGGGGCTCCTGAGCTTGCTGGGCTAGAACCCCACCTACTTTCATCCCTTCCCCATGAGTGGTTATGTCCTGGTGCTTGGTCTCATGGTCAGGTGCATCCCATCACCTGAAACTTTTTTCTTAGAACTAGCAAGCAGTAGGGTTCAGTGGCACTTGAGAGACAGAGGTGGGAATCTGAATTCTAGGCCAGCCACAGTTATTTTCTGAGATCTGGTCTCAAACCAAAATGGACCCAAATCAGCAAAGGGAAGACCCGTGGATGGGCTTAGGAATCTGCATGTTTGGTATCCAAGCTAAGTTTCTCTTCAGGAAATCAATCATTTCTGCATCTACCTACCATCTCTGCCCTTCATTTTCCCCAGTCTCAGAGCTTGATGATGCCACCTAAGATATCGTGGCAACTTCACCAATTAGCCACCAATTTGGCTTTCATTTCGAAAGCTACCCTCCTTAGTTCCAGGTTGCTCACTGCCCAGTTTTCTTTCTTGCCACTCTGCATAGACCTGACCAGCTGGAATTCTTTCCTGTCTACTTTTCTAGAGACTTTCAACCCCTAACTTGACTGGGGATAAGGGAGGCTTCATTACTCATTCCTTGATTGGGCTCTGATGTTAGTGGTGATGGATATGAAGCCACCTGCCCTGGGGTGCAGCTGTGTAGCTATTTTGCACACTGAAGGGAATTCAAAGTTCTGTAGTGATATCATTTGGGGTTGTTTTCTACTTTTGTGGGGAGGTGCTGGGGTTTAATTAAATCTGAGACCTTGTGCATGTAGCTAGCTTGTCATTTCAACTCCTACTGTTAGATTCATTTCTTGTCCTTTTTATATTTTCAGGCTTTTGTGCTATTGGAATAAAATTGAAAAAACAAATTTTAACTGAAATTAAGAAAAATTAGACCCACATGAAATAAATATTTGACTAAAAAACACTCGATAAAGATTACAGACAGTCATACTTTATCAAGTATAAGGTGACTAATTCCCTTCTACAGGCCGTAGCCCTAATGGCCTGCCATGTTTGAACTGTGCAAAGTCATTCGAGAATTGTGAGACCTATTGACTGCCATACTTTTCTTCTGTCCAGGATCTACATTGGAAGGCGTCTGACAACTGCCACTAGTACCTTTTGATGAAGAGTTGGATCTGACTTTTTTGTTCACACAGTGAGAATTCAAGTTTGAGCTGTGACAGATAACTGAAGAACTAGCATGATCCTTGGGTGTCTGCAATACGTGTTTATTTGTTCTGTAAATGCAGTGTTCCTGATTTAGTGAGATCATGACCTATAATATAATTATACCTATGGGATCAATTAATAAGCATGTCAGAATAATGCCTATTGTAGCATTTATTAGTACATTTTCTTTGAATATTAGATATAAATAGTATAATTTTAATATAGTAGCAATGGTGTATTTAAATGATCTGTAATCTTAATCCAGTTAAGACACTTTACACTTCAAAAGAATGAGTGGTATTAAAATCATTAAAGGGTTTGTCCCAAAGGGATATTGTGGCCTTATAATCCTAGTACATACTAGAAACTGCTATGTCTTTAATTAAAGGGGTACAGGTTATCTGTAAAGACCTTACTATGCTAATTAAAGTAGCAAGTAGAAGCTAAGGTTACCCTAAACCCCACTGTTCTGTCCCCACTCTTGCTTTGCAGGATGAGGATTCCAGCCTCTTTGTCTGCCATCACTGCCTTGGGCAGTTTTGTTGCAGGCACCTTTACCACTATGCTGGATTTAATCCCATTGTTTGTATTTAAAGTTTGTGTGCTTTTAAAATTAGCTGCATTGTAAGCAAATCTATCTACTTTAAAAGACTGGAAATGAAAAGAAAATAAATCCTTGCCAAATCCTTTGGAGATTACTGGATTTGCATATGGGTTAATCAGTATCTAGAGCTTGTATTAATCCAGGCATATTCCCAATCTTCTCTATAGCATGTTTTTAAAGGCTGCCTTCTTGACATGCGGTATATATCTTGTACTTTTTACTGTCCCACACTTAACACAGGTGAGTTAAAATAAAAATAACATTTTAACAGTCTTTTGTTTATAGTTGAATGATTACTGGAATTAACTCATATCCCTTTCATTTGAAGAAAGATAGTAGGATGATATGAGATTTTCTTTCTTTTTCTGAAAGTCTTACTATATTGCTCTAGCTGACCTGGAACTCAAAGATCTGCCTGCCTCTGCCCCCCAAGTGCTGGCATTAAAGGCATGCAGCATCACACCTGGCTCCTGGATATTCCATTTTAATTTTAAATGGTATACTGCCATATGATTGCAGTGCTCTTTGAGGCCAGAGGGGGGCATTGGACTCCCCTGGAGCTGGAGTTAGTTGTGAGTCACCCCATGGGGTGCTAAGAACTGATTATCTCTCCTGCAGCATCTCCCACTACTCTTCTTTTTTTTTTTTTTTAACAAACCCATAATTGCAAAAGACAGTTTTCCATGCTTGCCTTCAGGCAGAATGACAAATGTATTTCCAAATGGTTTTAGTCAAAAGACAGTTTTCTTTTTCTTTGACATAGGGTTTCTCTGTGTATCCTAGAACTCTTTAGACCAGGCTGGCCTTAAATCAAAAGCTCTGCCTCCTCAGGCCCATATACCCTGCAGGCCCATATGCTTCTAGTGTAGGTATGTCTGTCTGTTTTGTGAGACAGCTACTATGTAGTCTAGGTTGGCCTGGGGCTCTAGAATCATTTTGCCTCTAGGATCACCGGCTTGTTCACAACATCCGGCTTGCTTATATTAAAAAAGAAATGACGGTGTGTGGGGGGGGGAGATGGCTTATTGGTTGAGAGCACTGGCTGCTTTTCCTGAAAACCATGTGTAACTCCAGTCTTGGGTCTGATGCCCCTCTTCTAGCCCCTGCAGGCACCAGACACAGAAGTGGTACACAGATACACATGCAGGCACAACACTCATACATCTAAAAATAGCTACTATTGCTCAGTTATTATTGAATAGAGTAGTTTTGACTTGTGGAAAACTGTTTTGGCCACCAGTTAATGCAGTTCATTATGCAGAACTGTACTGACTGTAAGGTTTGAGCTAACATCCTGTAGAATGTGACACAGAGCAGAAGGTGCAGATGGTTACAACTGTGGAGACCTAGGTGCAGTGTGTTAAAAACAGGGCAGGCAGGAGGGATGCTCAGTGGTTAAAAACACTGGTATATAGCTTCAGCTCCAGGAGATCAGACACCTTTGATCTTTGCTAGTACTTCATGCATGTGGTATATTTCAAAGATCTAAGAAAAACAGCAACAACAAGCCAGCATAAGCACTTTGTTTCGAAAGGCCAGAACTTCTCCCTGAATGAAGAATTGCACAAAAGAAACCAGGTATAGTGGCTCATGCCTCCAGCATTTGTAGGCTGGGGCAAAAGGACCACAACATTGAGGCCAGTCTGGTGTAGCAGGTTTTCTTGGACTGTCAGACCCCAAATTATGACACGGAGACTTATTATTAGCTATGGATGCTGGGCCTTATTTTATGCTTGTCCCATTAGCTTTTATAACTTAATTTAACCTGTTTCTCTTCATATACATTTTGCCTCGGGGCTTTTTAGCCTTTCATTCTGTATGTCCTTCTTACCTGCTGCCTCTTGTGTCTGGCTGGCTGGTGGCTGGTTGTCTCCTCTCCTTCAAGCCTAGATTCCTTTTCCTATTCTCTCCGCCAGCCCCACATATCCCTCTACTTTCTAGCTATTGGCCATTCAGCTTTTTATTAGAACACTGGTACCTTAAGCAGGCAAAACAGCAACAGATCTTTACATAGTAATATTCACCAACAGTCTGGTCTACATAGGAAGGTGATATCTTAACACAGATTCAAAATAAACAAGCACAAGAATATGAAAATATTTAAGCCTTGGAGATACCTGTGTATACAGGCTGAAGAGGCTGCTTCATGAAGCCATGGCACAAAGCATGCTGCTGAAATAGAAGGAACTGATTGATTCCCAGGATGTAGCAAATAAAAATGATGTTAAAGGGGTGCTGAAGCTGAGTGCTTGATGTAGGAAATCTGATAGTTTAAAGCAGGTCTACTCTGTAGTTCCTGGGGTGTATGTTCCCTCCCCTGGAACTTCTGGGCAAGTTGATAGTACAAAGAAGTGATGTAGCCTGGTTCTTGGGTCCATCCAAATTTAATGCAGGCAGCTGCTACTTTTCTATTGGGGCACTTTCTCTTGGACCCCTGAGTCTATACTGAGAAGAAGCCATGCTGGCCAGCTCACCCTGCTGATGCATCCTGACTGTTCCTGCTCCAGTTGATGCCACTTGGAGTTGAGCCCACAGTACTGCTAAAACAAAAACAACAAAAGTACTCATAATGTGTGTGGAAATCTGAGGCGAATGAGCCGGAAGTGAATGAGATGTGATGGTCATAGGACAAGGTGAGTGGCAGACGGAGTGGACGATGGGTAGGAAGGGTAGACAAGGGCACTTCACTGAATTGCAAGCTAATAACAAGTGTGCTCTAGGGGTTCGAAGATAAGCAGGAACCCAGTAGCTGGCAAGTAGTAGTTGGACTAGATCCTACAAGGACATAATAGCGAACAGGTGTTTTGTTGCTTTAGTAAAGTTTGTTTCTTATAAGGGAATGCACTGAAATTAGGTTGTGTATATTAATACTGAGTATAAAAGTAAGTTAAGGGCAATAAAAGCCCAGTCTTAACTTGATCTATAGAAATCAGGCTGGAGTAGGTTGCTTGAAGATGAAATGAATCCAGCCAGCTCCGCTTAGGGTACCTCAGACAATGACACCAAACAGCTGATCCTACATTTAGTGTCATACTCTAATGAAATGCCTGGCTCACTGGGGAAGTCAATAAATTAGGGCAAGTCTGGAACTTGCCAGAAAGGAAGAGCTCAGATAGTAGCCACTGAAAGTGGAGGTATGTGTGCCCATTGTGAAGGGCGTCTAGCTGGCCAAATGGACCCTGTGGGCTATGAGTTGTGAGATAATGGCCAGATAATGCTTCTGCCTACAGCGTACAGCAGGCACCATCCAATCCATACATGTTTGGCCAGATAGGATCATTCTTCCTAAAAGCCAAGCTAATACAAAAGGATGGAATGATAGGAGTGAAAAACTAGGCAAACTACAGAACTGCTAATTTAGCAGTGGAAAACGTTAGCCTGTGAAAGCAAGAAGCATGTTCTGGGGCCGGCAGGATGGTTTAGTTTTCTGATAAGCACTACTGTTGGCCTCAGAGAACGATCCCTACAAGCTGGTCTCTGATCTCCACACATGCATCCAGCTGCTATAATTTTTTTTTTTAAAAAAAGATGTTCTCATTTCCCATGAAATGCTCAATCAGAAGTAGCTTTATGCTAAAGAAACTTGGTATGTATGCCAATTGCTGGGTGGATGCTGATGTCACATCAGTCTTTTTGTTTAGTTTTTATGGTTTTTTTTTGTGCCTAAAATGCATAACAACTTAATTACTAGACAGAAGTAGACAAGTCTAAATTAAAAGGGGTTCTATGAAACATTTGTCCACATTCTTCAAGATTGTCAAGAGAGACAGAGACTGGCAGACAAGAATAGAGTGCACTGCACCTAGACAAAGAATGTGTAAGAACCAGTAAAACCAAAGCTGTGGCTGAGGGAGACAGTGCTCTAGCAGATACTCTGAGGCTGTGTGCTCTCTGACACCTGTTTAATTGTTCACAGCAGAACAAAGTAAATGGTGCCTTTTACTCACTCACAGGGGTACTGGGCCAACAGCATCAGAGCACTTCTGGAATGTAGATTCTGGGGTCCATACCCTCCAGTCAGAGTACTGTCCCCTGGGATGCTGTCCAAAGAATGGAGAAGTTCTAGGAAGTGACAGGTGGAACTACCCCATTCATAAAACTAGCTTGCTTAAAACACTGAAAGCACATTTAAAAAATTACAAGGGTCAGAAGCAAGACTTGGCTCCTTTGAGGATATTCAGTCTATACAGTACTTGTTTAAAACTAAAATAAACCCATCAACCAGGTGGTGGTGGTGGGCTTTTAATCCTAGCACTGGGGGTTGGGGACAGAGTTTGAGGCTAGCCTGGTCTACAGAATGAGCTCCAGCACAGCCAGGGCTACACAGACCCTATCTCAAAAAAATCAAAGGAAAAGGAGTGAGAAGGGGTGAAGAAAAAGCCGAATCTGCTGGGTGGTTGCAGAGGCCTTTAATCCCAGCCCTTTAGAGGCAGAGGCAGAGGCAGGAAGATCTCTGTTAGCTGTTTTTCCTCTTTGCCCTGGGGGGGGGGGTGCCACCCAGCTCCCCAGTAAGTCACACAGAGTGCTTATTGATAACAAATGCCTGGCCTTAGCTTTGAGTTTTGTTTGCTTTTTGTGTTGTTTAGTTTTTTGTTTTTTGTTTTTTTTCCCTCCCAGAGAGAGTTATTTTTGGCTGTCCAGGAACTTACTCTGCTTATTCTGTAGACCAGGCTGACCTCGAACTCTGAGAGATCTGCCCACCTCTGCCTCCCAAGTGCTGGGATCAAAGGCATGCAACACCAAGCCCAGCTTTGGCATGTTTCTTGCCAGTTTTTCTTAACTTATCCTGTCTACCCTTTGCCTCTGACCTTCCTTTTTCTATTCTTGTATATCTTCCTTTGTTTCTTACTCTGGCTGGCTGTGTAACTGGGTGTCTGGCCCCTGCAGTCTGCCTCCTGTCTTTTTCTCTCTTGTTCATTCTATATTCTCTTCGCCTGCCAGCATCTACCTATCCTTTCTCTTGCCTTGCTATTGGCCATTCAGCTCTTTATTAGACCATTAGGTATTTTAGGTGGCCACAGTAACATAGCATCAGAGTTAAACAAATGTAACATAAATAAAAGTAATACACCTTAAAACAATATTTCACAACAGATCTCTGAGTTTGAAGCCAGCCTGATCTGCATAGTGAATGCCAAGACAGCCAGAACTTTGTAGAGAGACCCTGTTTCAAGCAAACAAACAAAAACCAACCAACCAATAACAACAACAAAAAACCTCAACCAAAACCAAAGAAAAATCTATCTCTAAAACTGGGCAGTGGTGGTACCTGCCTGTAATCCCAGTACTTGATGGATAATGGAAAGATCACAAGTTAAAGCCCAAGTTCAAGCCAGCTTGGGAAACACAGCTTGAGAAAACAGAAGGTCGGGCATGTAGCTCACCTGGCATTTGCAAAGCCCTGGGTTTGATCCTCAGTACCACATAAAACAGGTGGGAGGTAGGGACAGGAAGTTCAGTCATCCTTGGTTTACATGTGACTCTGAGGTTGGTCTTAGATAGTCATCTCTTTATCAAACCTCAGGGTTTCATTTGAGACGGTCTCTCTGTGTAGCCTTGGCTGTTCTTGACTTCACTACGTAGATGAGGCTGGCCTCAAATTCACAGAAATCTGCCTGCCTCTGCATCCCAAGAGCTGACATTTAAATTTTGTGCCACATTGTCCAGCCTTCCAATCCCTCCCCCCACCCCAACCCCTTTTAAGGGCATGATTGCATTGTATATATAATCACGTTGGCATCAAACATCCTCTTACCTCAGCTTCCCAAGTACAGACATGATTTACAACACCCAATTCACCTAATAATCTAAAAATGAGTATCATTGTGAGGGTGGAATTTGGCCAAGACAGGACACCAAACCTCTGCTCTGTGATAATGTTACTACTGCTTACTCTTGGCTGTGTTCCCCTCAGGGTAGCATTTGGTGTAAGGCTGTTGTCTGCACAGGGCCTTCCAGCCACAAGAGCCAGGACTCATGCTGATCAAGCCACGACAAGAGTTTTGTGCCTAAGTACCTTTCACCTGAAATGTGCAAGACCCAACATCAGACAACAAGCTTTGCACAAATCAGACTCTGAAAAGTATGTTCCTACAACTGTTTGGACACTACAAACTGAACATGCTGCCTTCACTCACTCACCAGCTTGAATTAGCCACCAAAGTCTCAGTTCACTTAATCATTACCTCAAACCATCCACAAAATTGAAGAGCCAGAAGACTTCAGACTAATGCTCCTGCACTCAAAGCTTTTGTTTTTCAACGTAACCACTTTTGACCTCATGACACTCTAGGAGTTCTAGTACCATCATGTTGACAGCACACGGTCCTGTCTGCTGGGGGTATATTTAGGTACTAGTTTCCATTCTTTAGATATTAGTTTTTTACTTTAAAAATTTACATAATATCATTGTGCAGGACCACTTTGGGGAGAGAGCTCCAGACCACATTGGTTCTTTCTGGAGATATCACCGTTGTGACCATTTCCTTGCTGCTTTGCCTCAAAAGTTTCTGCTAGTCTTTTAAGTAACGCATACGAGTTTGCTCAGGAAATGTAAGACCTGAGGAGAATAAGAAGTTACAGGCAGGAGCAGGCAGGCTTGGTGGGACTGTCAGGGTCTCTTGAGGCAGTCCAGGCTGTCCTAGGACTTGCTATGAGGATGAAGGTGGCCTTGAACTGCCTTCACAAAGTAAGTCCCTGCAAGTGCTGCTACCTGTACCATCCATGTCCAACTGTCACCTTGCAGACAGCTCCCCAGAATGAAATGCTTGCCCTTTCATGTCACTGGCCAGCACCCAGCCATGCACACAGAGAATGACCAGAATGCAACACCCTTGAGTATTTTTTCTATCTGCAATGTCCAAGAACTAGCAGCTAGTCTTCACATTAGCCCACACAAGAATCTTGGCTTTTAGATTTACAGAAATGGTAGCTGGGACAGGGGGTCTAACAGTACTGGCACAGAATAATGGCATCCACCATTCCTCCATTGGTCCCACTATGAGCTGGGCTCCCACAGCACGCCCTCAGGTAAGGGCTAGAGAAGCCAGTTGCCACACTTAGCTCTGCACAAGAAGACTTTCCAGGTATGGTAGGTGCGACAGGACCCAAGAGTGACAGCACAGAACAACGTCAGGCACCCCGATTCCTCCACTTTCAACAGTTGGGAAGACTGTCCTAGGACCACTTGGGACAGTTTCCACTTGGCATCTGTTGTACTGCAACGGATTTCACTATCTGTCTTGTCAAATGATAGGACTGAAAAAAAAATATTATTTGTTTTTCAAGACAAGGTTCTATGTAACCTTGGCCTGGCTGGCCTGGAATTTAATTTGTAGACTAGGCGAGGCTGGCCTCGAACTCAGAAATCATACTTGGCAAAAAAAGAAAAAAATTAAGAAAAATTTAAAAGATCTCTTATTTTCTATGTATGAGTGGTTAGCGTAAGTTTATGCACATGCATGCCTGATACTTCACTGAATCCCCTGGAACTGGGAGGTACAGCAGGTTGTGAGCCAAATGTGGGTGCTGGGAAGTGAATCAAGGATCTGTGCAAGAGAAGCAAGTGCCTCTGCTGAGTCATCTCTTCAGCCTCTTTTAATTAATTAATAATAATTAAAAAAACTGGTAGAGGGTTTTACTATGCAATTCTGGCTGGCTGGAACTCAAGAGATCCACTGGTCTCTGCCACTTGTGTGCTGGATCAAAGGTGTGTGCCACCATGCTTAGGTACCCCCACCCCTAGGTGTCTCACATAGCCCAGGTTGGCTTACTCGTTATCAGTGGATAGTTTTATAGTGCTGCTCCCCCTCCCACATACATGGATTGTATTCCTTGAGGCAAAAATACATGTTTAAATTCCGGTATATAGGCTGGTCCTGCACTATGGAGGCAGAGGCAGGTGGATCTGAGTTTGAGGAAAACTTGGACTAAATGGAATTCTAGGCTAGCTAGGTCTAGGCAGGGAGACTCAAAATAAATCCCACATGTATGTCAAACAGTCGAGCACTTGGGAGGCAGAGGCACTTAAGATTGCTGGAGTTTGATGTCATCCTGCTCCATAGTGATGAGTTCCAGGCCAGCCAGTACCACACAGTAAGAGCCCCCCCCACTTCCCCACTGAAACAGATCCACATGCTTTTTCTTGTCTAGGTCCTCTGACCAGAATCACAGCAATAAAACATTTGACAGAAACTGCTTTCTTAAAGGAAATATTCTAGAAAAAGAAGTGCTAGGCATTCCAAATTTGAATATAACAAACAAGACCAATTTAAAGTTCTTCTCTTCTTTAGACTAGGCCTGGTGACATGTGCCTTGCAGACTGAAAATAGAGGGGTCTCAAGTTTGAGGCTAGCCTGGGTTACAGCAGCAAGAATCTTGTATGGAAACAAAACCAGCCTTCAAAGAGTGCCTATTTGTCATAAGTGAGTCCCTTTAGCTAACATAACTGCATCAAAAGCACAGATATTCTGTTACAGCAATGCAGAGTCCAAATATGGGGACAGCCTGGAAAAGACCCTGTAGGCTCAGACCTGTGAGGGAGAGACAACACCCATTCCAATCCAAGGGAACAGCTAAATTCACAGACAAGCTGCATGCTCACCTCTACTCTGCCTCCTCTACAAGTGGATGATGGCATGGTAAGTTTCCTAAATGCCCAGTTAAATCCAGGCTAATATTGAAATATAGCAAACATTTTTGGCAGAACAGATGGCATACAAATAGTCCTGCTATATTAGGACTGTTTTTCCTTGGGTAGTGGGTATAATTTGGCATCATTTCAGACATTGTAAACTGCCACAATCAAGATCCAGGACTTTTTTTTTTTTTTTTGTAGTCCTGACTGTCCTGAACTATGTAGATCAGGTTGGCCTCAAGTTTAAGAGATCTGCCTGCCTCTGCCTCTCTAGACCTGGGATTAAAGGCACATACCACTACACTTTTATTCATACCATTTTTATTCTTTGATTCAGGGTCTCAGTACCTATCTTTGGTTGGCCTGGTACTAGATATGGAGACCAGGCTGACCTGGAAAAGCATAGATATGTTTGCTCCTGCTTGCTGGGGTTGGGGGCATGTGTTACCATGCCTGACACACAGTGTGATTACTTTTAAGGAAAATATTTGTAGTTTCTCAATCAAATTCAATGTGAAAAGGAGTGGGTATAACATTAGTTCCAGTGCTGGTGCTGCCCTTACACATATCAGCAGTCATCAGAACACCTACTGTGTGCAGACAGTACACTTCACTGCCCGGCTCTCCAGCTGGCAGTAGCTCACCAGTTGACTCTTACGGAAACACCAAGTAATGATACTTTTTTTTTTTTTTTTTTTTTGGCCAAGTTTCTCTGTTGTAGCCCTGGCTGTCCTGAAACTCAGCTTTGCAGACCAGACTGTCTTTGATCAGAGATCCACCTGCACTTGCCTGCTTCCTAAGTGCTGGGATTAAAGTCCTGCGCCACCACTGTCTGGCCAAGTATATTGGTACTTTTACATTTCTTGCCAGGAAATCTTGACCCTGATATCCAAGATATTTTAAAACGAATCACAGGTACAGGTGGCATCATTTCCCAACTACAGTTGTTGAGCTCTGCTTACCGAGACACAGTATGAAATCTGGCATACGTATAATCTTGGCAATTATTTCAAAGTATGGTTCCTTCAAACTACTTAAAAAAAAAAGTAATCCACTCTAATTGCAGTGACTCTGGGGTCTACTCTATACCAGGTGTTAATATGATAGCAGCAACTGTGGCTCTTGCATGTAATTTTCTTTTTCGGAGGTAGACTCAATTATGGCTTTCCAAGATGAGGTTTCTACAGAAACCAAGTGGCACATTAGGATAGTTACATTTAGAACCTGACGTCTGTACAAACTCAACCATTCTGCCAAAGGGAAAAGTTCTCAATTCACTCCAAAGTGCAATATTCTGAGTAATTTCATTACGTGCAACTGAAACAAAAAAAAAGACTTCAATGGCATCTGGATTTACAAACACGTCACAGTGTGTTGTGTTTATTAAGAGCTCCACAGAGGTGTGATGGCAGGTACAGTGGGTGATAAAGCTGCCTGAGTCTGCTCGGGCGCATCCACGCACCAGTGATGCAGTCCACTGGGGCTCCAGGGCCAGAGAGGTACGTGGGTGGTGGCCATACCATGTCCAGGTTAAGACCCAGGGATGGATGGCAGGAGAGGGAAGAGGTGGAGAGAGATGGATAAGGTTTCCCCTCTCAGATGTTAGGGGTTTTTGGTCTATAAACTGGAAAGGAAGGCTCAGACTTTAATACTTTTGAGTAACGGCCTTTATTGAACGAAGTCCACCAACTGAGCTCCGAGCAGGTTTTCCCTTGAGCAGCGGCACTCATCTCTCCAGCTGAGACCCCTTCTCCTGTGTCTATGAGGGAAGTGGAAGTGCCTCACTATTCTCAATGCAGAGCAATGCCTTTTCTTTGACAGAAAAATGACCGGCTTAACTATGCAAGACAACACTTGGTCCTCAGTTTCCTTAATTAATTTTGTCCTGGAATATATACAAGTTATTGGTGGCAGCTACAGCAATAATGCTCTCCACGGGGTGCCAGGCTGTGTGAAGGATCTTCTTATTGAAGTCCAAACTGTCCACGCTAATCTCGTCTTTCTTTCTCTTACCCCCTGTACACACTTTCCGGGGCTTCAGAGTGGCTCGGGGTTTACTGTTCTCTCTTGAGGCTTCCAGCGTAACATCCCTCCGAGTGTTTCTATCAAACATTCTAAAGAAGTTATTGTAGGATCCCGTCATAATGGCACTGTTAGAGAGAGAAAGAGAGAACACTGAGTACACATTGGAACAAGAAACCCCCATGGCAATAGTACAAAGCACAGACCCTCCACAAGCCCCAATTTCTGCACTATTAGGGAAGAAAGGAAGTGCACATTCTCCAGCGAACTTTACATAAGGGAGGAGAAGGGAGGAGGAGGAGGAGGAGGAGGAGGAGGAGGAGGAGGAGGAGGAGAACTAACTCTGTCACTAAGTACTCAGGGGACGGAGGTAGGCATCTCTTCAGTTTGAGGCCAGCCTGGTCTACATAGTGAGTCCCAGGACACCAAGGTCTATGCAAGAGACTCTGTCTCAACTAAAGGAAAAAAAAAAACCCTTCACCTATCTGTCTTAGTCATGAACTAATAGTTTACCATGACCATGAGCCTGAGGTCTCATAAACAATCTAAGTCAAAATTGGCCGTGTGCCAGTCATATTCCCAATGGGGGTGACTAATTTAAATTAAGTTTCTTTCAAAGTCAGGTACAGAGGGTGGTACATATCTGTAATCCTACCACCCAGACAGCTGAGGCAGGAAGGAGTCAGAAATCTGATCCATGACTTGGGAAGGGGTCATTTTTATTTTTTATATTTTAGAATGAGCCTTCGATCTGTTTAAGTGCATGTAAGTCTGAAGCTGACAGTTTCTTCCTGAATTGCTTCTCACTTCCCTTACTGAGGCATGGAATTGGACTGCTCTGATTCTAACTAGTCTAGCTACCCAGCTTGTCCCTGAGATCCCATGTCTGCTGTCCCGGAATTATGTTCCACTGTTGGGATTATAAGTGGCTGTCACAGTGAGAATTTTTCCCATTTTGTTTTATGCCTTAGAGACCAAGATTTCATGTAGCTGATGCTGGTCTCAAATTTGCCAGGCAACAGAGATGACCACAAACTCCTGATTTTCCCATAAGCACAGAAAATATAGCACGTGCCAACATGCCTACTTATATAGCATGTAGAGGCTAGCTTGGGCTACACAATACCTACTACTATTAAAAAAAATAACGTATATTCCACATTGCCCCCCCCCCCCCCCCCCCCCCCCCCCCCCGATTTCCCTGGCAAGTCAAGACCAGTCAACCATGTCTGTCCTTTCCTTGGAAAACCTCCGGCTCTGTTAATGCTATCTGGATGTGAAGACATCTTGCTGTCTTACTGCTACATGGCTAGTGGTCTTTACAACTCCTTCAAGTCACTACACTGTTCAGGGCTCTTCCTAGCTGCCTATACCTTTTTTAGCTGTCTGGTTAACTTTGCCCCAAACTCCACACCAAACATATCCAGAAAGACCCTACACATAGCCATTCTTGTTCATTCAAACCTACTGTTCAAACACAGGAGTAAGTGGCTCCACAAGGGCTAGAGATGAGAATTACGGTTTGGTGTATTCTGATGGCATCCGGAATGAATGGTGGAGTCCTCTCCAATTCATTTCCATATAGAATGTAATGCTTATGAAAGGCTAGGGAGGAGCCTATGGCAACTGCCACAAGAATCGAGAGCACAGAGCAGAGTATCTTATCAACAGCATGGATGTGAGCTGCTGGTGCACTGAAAAAATATACAGCAGGTATCCTTTTCCTGACCTACCCAGCACCTGAATTCAGCAAGAGAATCATGGTATCATGTGCCAAGTCTGCCCCTAGTCAGGCAGAACAAACAGATGAAACACAGCAAGGCAGGGCTTCACAGCAGCAGGGCAACAGGCACCAACAGGGACTGTACTGAAGACTACATTCCATTTCATCGGGACCCATGGGGGATGAATGGACCAAGCAAACATTACTAGAACTTTGCATATTCTTGGGGATGTGTCATTTTTGAGATAAATTCTACCCTCTAGAAAAATACCTCCCACTGCTCCCAGAAAGGCAATTTCTCTTCAAAGCAAATGGGCATAATTTCCATGCAGCTATATTTTGAATAGTTACAGATCTTTTGTGTTGCTGAGATTCCAATTTCAGAACCTCTCCACATCCAGTGAATGCTTCACCACTGAGCTACAGCCTCGGTCCTGTTAGCACTTACCCAGGCCAGCCTGCTCATCGATGCCCAGTGCCTTTTATTACCCACAGATAATTCAGCTGTCTTCTCCACTGTCCACTAAGCAGTTGGTTCATAGTCCAGGTTTCTGAATGTTTTATTGTTTTTATGTGCAAAATCCTCCCAGCACACTGGCAGAACTACAGGAGGCGGGGAACACCACCACCCCACGCCTGGACACTTTCATTCCCACTTGTGGCCTTTGTTCTTCTAAAGCAAACTAGTAATCATTATTATTATTTTTTGAGGCAGGGTCTTACTGTGTGGCTCTAATTGGCCTGAAACTCACTATGTAGATCAGGGTGACCTTGAACTCAAAGAGATTTACCTGCCTCTGTCTCTTGGGTGCTTATTATAGCCATGCACACTACACCTGCTATCACTCTAAAATTCAGACTTGTAATTCTTCATATATTATAGACATGAACATTCACATTACATCTGCACACCAACTGTATGCTAGTGCCCCTAGAGACCAGAAGAGGGCTTCAGATCTTCCTACAACTAAAGCTACAGACCACTGTGAGCGCAGCAACTGAACCTGGGTCCTTTGGGGAAAACAAAACAACAGTATTTTTAATTGCTGCAGTATTTCTCCAGCCCTTCCATCGTATTTTCTTTTCAGGTGGGTGTCTCACTAAATCTAGAGCTTACTGATTTGGCTGGACCAACTGAAAGCCAATGAACTCTAGTAATCTTCCTGGTGCTGGGATCAGAGCTGTGCACTGACATACTTGGCTGTTAGCGGGAGCTGTGGATCCACTCAGTTTCTCATGCTTGCATGGAAAGCACTTTACTGACTGGGCTATTGCCACAATGCATTTTTTTCTCCTTTCCTTTGTTTGGGTTGAGATAGGATCTATGTAGCTCTGGTGTTTTTAACTCACAGAAAACTGCCTGCCTCTGCCTCCTTAGTGCTGGGACTGAAGATGTATACCACGATTCTTGGCTAGCTATTCTTTTTATTATTTAAGCATTTTATTATTTTGTGTGTGCATCATATGCCTGCAGGTGTCTGTGGAGAAGAAACTGGATTCCCAAGTACTTGAGTTCCAAAGTGGTTTTCAGCTGCCAAATGGCTGCTGGGAACTGAACTAGTTTTCAGCAACATCAGTGAATGCTCTTAACCACTGAGCTACTTCTTCAGTCTTGTGGCTATTATTGTTAATGTAGTTAATTTCTGTAATGTTTTTCCTCCAGCCCTGGGCTTCTGAGTCCTTGTTTTAGAAGTTCTTCCATCTCAAGACCTTGTAAAGGTAGTCTCCTGAATTTTCTTCCAGTCTTTAAATACTCAGGTCTTATTACTGCAGCCCGGGGAGGACTCTGGTTTTTGCCTGCCTGGGGCAAGTTAATACAGTTTCATCCACAGGGTCACAAGGCATCAGCTTTACTTGCAACTGTGTCCTGCTGAAGGACATTCTGTGGTGACTTTCTTCAGCTATCTTACTCCAGAGCTTTTACTAAATGTATTATATATCCATCTCCCTTGAAATGAGTTCTGTAGAAGCAGAAAGTTGAGTCTGGCTTTGCTTGTTTTCTTGCTTCCTCTTGCCACGTGATCTCTGACACCTGTCATGTGATGCTCCTTAGAGGCTGAACAGATTAAAACTACCTCATTCATCTATGACTTCCACTCTCTAAAACTGTGAGCAAAACCAGAGGCTAAACAAACCCCGTTTTCATGAAACCACCAGGCTCTTGGATTCTGGTGTCACATAGAAGAGTTAGGCAGCTTCTGTAGAGAAGTGTTTTCAGCCTCAGCATCCACTCGGTATAGAGTGCGTGTTCTTTTATAGACCACTTTTTAAAGATTTCTCTACTTCTGGTGTCCTGTACTTTTACTATGTCGACAGGTTACCTTTGTACTCATTTTGCTGTAGAGCTCTGTGCTTCCTGGATAAGTGCTGCTAAAAACCTCTAGACATCACTATTTTAAAATTAGAATGTACTAATTATATAGATGGAGATTTATTATCAATCTAATACTATCTTTTCAACAGTCCTGGACTTTTAGAAACTTCTCACTATTTGGCTGAATGGCATATCAAATCTTTATACTTCTCATTGTTTTCTGTTTTTAAACTTTAAAAATTATTATGTGTTAAGGGTGTTTAGCTTGTAGGTATGTATATACACTATATGTGTGTCTATGAACCAAGAAAGCCAGAAGGTAGTTTTTGATTTCCTGGAAGAAGAGTTATAGATGGCTGTAAGCTTCCTGGGAATTGAACTTGGGCCCTCTATAAGAATAACCAGAGCTCTTAACCACTGAACCATTTCTGCAGCCTTAGTACACTGTCATTTTAAGGACAGGGTTTCAATATGTAGCCCAGGATTCAGCTTCTCAGTGTTGGGTGTTACAAGCACATGTCACCATGCTTCCATATTCTTTAACTCTTTGAGCTCAGGGGTTGTATTATGAGTAACTTCTGATCTTCCTTGCAGTCAATCTCTAGTTAGACTGGGCTCTGCTGTATCTTTCATTTAAGTTCCTTGTGCTAGAATCTTCTGGAACACTAGAATAGTCTTAGGGTTCTTTGTTCAACTTTTTGGTTCTGTCCTGTAACCTGCAACTATTTCAGATATTTTTATTTTATAGTCTGTGGCTTATACTTACTACATTTGAATTTTTAGTTATAACAGGCTTGGAAGCATATACCTCTTATTTTAACACTTAGGAGAGTAAGATAAAAGGATTGTGAGTTCAAGGCCTTTCAAGCTTCAAAGCAAAAATCCATGTCCAAAACAAAAAAGCAACAAGGATGTAGGGATGTAACTTTGCTAGTAGTGTTTGCCTAGAATGCATGAGACCCTGGCCTGGATTCCTAGCACCATATAAACTGGGCGAGGCATCATTATCTATAATCCTAGCACATGAAAGGTGGAGGCAGGAGCATTGGGAGTTCAAAACCACCCTCAACAAAATCTTGAGTCTGAGGCCAGACTCGGATATATTAGACCCTGTCAATCAAAGTAAAAACAAACAATAAACGAGATTCCCAAAGATTCTATTGCTTCTGTTGCTCATGACAGCATTTTCCTGAATATACTTGATGAATTTTTCCTGTGAGCTTCTGAACTGATTTCACAGTAGAAATCAGCTGGGAGGTGGGGTAAGGAACAAGACACACACTGAAGCAGGCTTCTATGTTTTTCATTGAGTTTTAAAAGATTGATGAAGTCTTTCTACTTGGGCATCCCGAGGAAGAAGGTATTAAATAGAGCCTGTTTACTGTAAAATCGGAAGATCCTCCAGGTTCAGGATAAATTGGCTACAATGCCAGACTCAGTGCCTCAAGGTCTATGGCAGGACCACAGGTCACCGGAAGTCATGCCAGCATGAAGATCATGCTGCTTGTTTTATCCTGATGGCTGCAGTGGTTGGCTTGGTCTCTGAATGTCTAAACTGGCATGCTAGTTAATCTGTGAGCAGTATAAAAATAAGGTTTGTCCAAGGATGTTCAGCTCTGCCCCTGGGCAAGCATTTAGGTCTTTAATGTGAGGTCTCCCTTACCTCGCAATAGGGCAGACCCCAAAGTTCTACAAGGGTGGAAACAGAGACACACTGTAAATATGAACATTTGGGGCTGAGGCATCTATTCTAGTGTGTGAGCTCAACTATTAAAGAAGTACTTGAATCATAGCTAATGTTTCTAGGTACTGACAGATTTGAGACAGGGTCTTGCCATATAGCACAAACTAGCCTTGAACTGGTGGTGCTCCTGCCTTAGCACCCAAATGCCTTGATTAAGACTGTGCTACTGCATCCCCAGCCATTTATGCTGAAGGGGCTTTTTAAGTGTCTAGTCACTTAAATTGCCACCAGAAATTCTACAAAATGAACTAAGAGAATCTGATTACATAATCTGAAACATGACTTCTTTTGGGATGATTTTAAAGATGTCTCAGCAGCACTAAAAACAGTGTGATCTGTATAGAATGCATAAATCATGCAGCCTAAGACTGCACTGAGGTAGTATGCCAGTGTACAGGAAGGCTGTAGCCAAAAGGCTGTTTCTTAGACCTCTCTAAATAGAGGCAAACTGAAGGGTGGCCTTTTGCACTAATAAATGACTTCCTTCCTTTTACTTTTCTGTGTAATAATTCACTGGGCACTCTATACTACACTAGCATGAACCATGGTGCACTGTCAGTGAGGAAAGGTCTGCTCAGATGACTCCTTTTCCCCCAATATACATCATGGAACAAAGAAAAGGAGAACACAATCCCATCGGCACCCTGCAACTGACAGAGATGCCCTTCCTGGTAGCACTCAGCCTGAGGGGCTAGCTAGAGAGCCTGACTGAAGGATCCAGCATGGTACGCCGGCAGCCTCACCTGTCTGAACCATTCCAGCAACACTCGAACTTGTCAAAGATGCAGTCATTCTCATACAAGGAGCAGAGCTTGCTTCGCAGGTACTCATGTACCTGGTGGGTCTCGAGAGGCCTGCCCTCCATGTTGAGGTCCCATACCTTCACCGACAGATAGTCTCTGGTCATCATGTACCGACCACTGTGGCTGAACTTGACGTCAGATATAGAAGAGATTATTTCTGAAAAAAACGATCTACTGCTGGGGTCTTCTGGCTCTTCAAAAACTGAAAAAAAAAAAAAAAAAAGCAAACACTTTCAGCTACTGTGTTAAATCCGAAGACTAGCATCCTAAAGTCAGCAGGGCCTTCTCGGGGATCCCAGAGGACTCTGTGTCATCCTCATTCCTAGCTTTCTGACTGCCTTCCATCTACCATCAGTGCCCAAAAGGTACAGGCCTTCAAATCCATGCAGACCCTGGACCACAGTCCTAGGGGATCCAGTATCTCAGTACAAACGAGAACACAAATGCAGCTGCTTTTACCCCCAAAGCACCGGGCTAGGAGCATGGTGTGTTGCCTATTTGCCTACACCATAGGGGTATATTCAGCACACAAACAGTGCCTGCTCTCCAGAGGGCACAAAGCTTGCAGGACTGCCCCTTAAGCCATCAAAGAAGTTCGTCTACTGTAGGGAGTGGCCATGAATGAAAGACTATCATTTCTTCCATACGACTAGCTTTGTTTGCAGCAGCTCAACAGTTCCTTTCACCTGGGACCCATGACAGAGGGAGACTCCTACCCAAAGCTACTGCATCTCCCAGCACACAGCCATGCCCATGCCATATACTGCTTTAACTGGGAGATACATTGTCTTTACTTGAAGCTTGTTCAGAGTCTCCCTTATTCTTCTTGTGATGTTTATAGGCTCTAATGGGACACACAGACTAGAAGTCAGCTAGTGCTAACACTAAGCATTTACTGAACTAATCCAGGGCCAACAAGGAAAACTCTTCTTGGAACCTAAAGCTGTTCACTGAGGAACACCATTTGGAAGTCCCAGCTACATACACTGGCAGTACTTTACTGCACGAACAGTATTCTATGATACGCTGCAGCTTAGGAGGATTTTCTAGTGGATACACTGTCAAGCACTATTGGCGCCACATATATTTTGTGGTGCCACACTTTTGAGTGGCTGAGCAAGAGATGCTTCCGTTTGTAAAGTGTCCCAGTATGAGAGTGGGAAACTCTACTGGACAGCTGCACACTGTGGTCTTCTAAGATGGTGTTCCAGTACAACACAGACCATGGTAGGCTTTAATGTTGGGTCTTTAAAAATAAAATACACTTAAGGGAGGGGCTTGCATGTGGAAGTCAGGAATCAGTTTTCTTCTACCATGTAAATCCCGGGGATCATATTCAGGTCATCATACTTGGCAAAAAGTGCCTTTATTTGCTGGGCCATCTCATTGGCCCTGAAGTTTATTTTTTAAATTTCAGTAGTGCACGTGTGTCTGTGTGTGGGAAGAATCCCTTTGGAACTGGAGTTTTTGTTGTTCTTACTAAGTACTGTTGGATAAACTCACTATATATACAGTTTGCCTAGAATCTGCCTGCCTTTGCCTCCAGAGTGACAGGATTAAGAATAAGAGCATGGCTTTGTTTTTGCTGTAAAGCTGGAGTTACTCAGCTCTCCTGCAAGAACAGTACATATCTTAGCAGGTGAGCCATCTCACCAACCTCCCATCCCTACCCTCTTGTTAAGATGAAATCTCTCGCTGGCCCTCAAGTGACTCTGCCTCAGTTTCCTGGGAAGCTGGGACCCCAGGCACACAATGCTGCATCTCCTGGGTGCAGATAACATAGGTGAAATGCACTCTTTGTGGCTATGTCCCAGGTCCTGTCACACAGAAGAGGCCATGATGGTGGTGTTCCACTGGATGGACCCAGGTCAGGCGGAACTCAGGGAAGATGCTAAGCTGAGTCAGAGTTTCTTGACCATCTCTTTATTAGCATGGTCCATAGGGAGCCTCCCCGAACTCCAGGCTTGCAGAGGACATGGAAGGTGTCCATCAGTGCAAACAGCTGGTTTCTGGAAAAACAAGGGTATTCCTAAGAGACTTACACTTAGCATGTCTGTCACACAGGGCAGAGGAGCGCATGTCACACAGCCTGATGGTCCCCTTGCTACTGCTGTAGACAAATACGTTGCACTGGTGTGGGTGGAACTCGGCGGCAGTGATGACTTCTGTCAGCTCCTCCATGTTAGCTGGCTTGATGTCCACAATGTCTGGAGTGTGATGTTAAGGCATAGCACTTGGCCATCCAAGGGAAATGTCATAGACAACTGTACAGTGAGGCTTAAGAGGAGACCCGCAGAGACTGACCATATATAGTGCCACAGAGGAGCCCACAGTAAGGGCTTCAGGTGGATGCAGGACAGTGCCTATGACAGAGCACACTAAATGACATCTAAAGCAAAGGCAAACGGTGCCACCTACACATATTTCTATCTATAACTAGCTAAATACATACAAACATTATCAAATTACAAACGATTCTGCTTGGGCTTGTCAGTGAAATACAAACAGCAGGAAGTCAATCACAGGGATCAGCCAATGAAAACTAATGCACAATGTATGAATCTCTATCGTATCACTGACTGCCACAATAAGAGACAGGACCCCGGAGGGACTAGGGACAGTATGGTCTTCGAGCTTTCCCAGTCAAGAGTCTCAGGATACCCCAGTTAAGAAGATGGAAAGCTGCTAGGATTACAAGGTAAAGCGCCAGAGAAGCAGCTGGGAGCCAAGGCTCTGAGCCCCCACAGAAAGTGTGGGTGATGACTGAGCACAGAGACAGCAAGGAAGTCTGGGGCAAGAATAAGTTCTGTGACCTCTATGGTGACAAGAACTGTAGTACTTAGAGATCCCACAACAAATCCCTGATGGCACAGCCGAGGGGCAGGACATAAATGATTCACTTGAGTGCAAGGGGTTGGAGGTATATGGCAGTATTAGGAGTCCGAGACAAGGCAGAGGCTGATCAAGGGTCTGACAGTTTCTCACATGAACTTTCAGGCAGAGATTTGTATCTTTAGGAACACTCAATCACAAAAACCTTATGTTGCCACTATTCTAGAACAACTGCATTCAAAAGGTCAGGTGTTTGAGGGACTGAAAAGTAACTGCGCTACAATCATAGAAACAAGCAGAGGCAGTATCTGGCAAAGGATACTGAAGCTTCTATCTGTGATTTCTAAATGCCATAGGTTAATTCTCAGATCATCTGCAGAGAGATATGTTTCATGATCACTATTTACTGAAATGGAATTAATGTGATATGTATGAGCATTTGCAAAAATTCGTCGTGGACTTGCTTCTACCATAAGGTCCATGGGCTTCAGTATTGGAACCTAAAAATGGAATGGAGAAAGGAGTTCAAAACAAAGGTAACACAGCACAGTATATGGTATTCATTCAAGCAAAGGAACAGAGATTTTTCTCTAGCTGTGTAATACCTCAAACCAGGAGAGCTGCTACAGAGTATAGAATGGAAAGCTGTCTGTTCCTAGCTACTCCTCCTTGTTCCCATTACAGAGGTAATGTCATCTTGTTGGAAACAGGAAGGTAAACTGCCCTAAACAATGTTCTTCAGGTCATCAAGGCACCATTCTCTTGGCTGTTCTCTGGTGACCACAGCTGAGTTGAGACGTAACACCTTGTCTTTGTAGCTGAGTGAACAAATCTCTGCTTCATAGTGTTGATTCATGGACCAGAGTGGTGGGGCTTATTCACATGCAGAGACCAATAGACATGCAGGAGGCCCTCTCTGCTGAGAAGGCTCTAACTCTTCATGGAGAGCTAGGCACAATCTGAATCCTTCACGTAAAGGTCTCGGTGCCACAATCCCAGAGGCTTCTGGGGTACAGGCTATGAGGTGCAAAGGGGGAGATAGGGAGAAGGATAGCTTGGCCAGAGCACTTGTGCCTGACGCAGGCGTATGAGCAGCACCACATCTCTAGCATCCAGGGAAGGAAGCCTAAGATTCCAGTGAAAGCCAAACGCTAGAGTTTTTATTGCTGTAACTAGACACCAGGAATCTTGAAGGCTAAGAGCTTCTCAACTAAGTCTTCTCTGGCCAAATTCTGTAAAAGTGAACGTGCCTGGATCATTGTGTGGTGATGTTGCTCTTATTTTTGCCTGAGTCAGTGCTGACAATACCCTGGGGTTCCCTAGAACAGAAATGACAGTTCCACAGTGTGCAGGTAAAGATCACTGCCATGATCCTCCACTGTTTCCAGCTAACCAAAGCAGCAGTATCTGCAATCCTATTTGAAAGAGCCCTTTGTACTACAGTTCTTTTCATAGAAGTAAAATAACAGGAAAAAAAAAATCCTTGAAAGACTACGCTGTTTTCAGTTCCTACTCAGGGAAGACAGATGGTTCACTCTAAGCTCTAAGAAGAAGAAACTCCAATACTGACCTAAGAGTATTGGAGCTGACAGCAATGATTCTGTCCTCACACTGTGCCAATGCAATACCACTTCTCATATTGTTCACTTTGCTCACCAATCAGACAGGTCTTATTCAGGTTAACTCTGTCAAAAAAGCCTGGAATACAATCAACACCGGATCTGGTAGGACCTGAGTTTTTCCACCAAGCACATGAGCTTATAGGAAATGCAGGGGTCTGAATGAGAAGATCTCAGTGTTTGAGTCCTATGACTTAGACCTGAACAAACAATATCTCTTTTCTTGGCCCGGTATCAGGCAGGCTAAGTGGTAGGAGGAGGAAATCTGTCCTTGGATAATCAGCCCAGCTCTGCCCACCGTCTTTGTGCAGGCACAGTCCTCATGGGGCTGTCCCACTGTCTAGCTTGCGTCAGTGCCTGGGACACCAGAGACTACAAACACCAATTGCTGGTGTTTGTAGGCCCAAGACATCCCTATTAGGAAAAAAGGTCAGAAAAAAGGCTGCCACATATGAGCAGCACTGGAGACAGCTACTTACAACTAACATTAATACACTATCACTTGGTCAATAGTGCAATGAAGTCTTAAACCTCAATGAGAAATCTGCTACCCACCCGTTTTCAAAACATAGCTGTGCTGTTCCTTCCCAGGTGCTACTGCTGGTATTTAACCCACCATTAAAAGTATCAATAATCAAGTCCAACAGGTGAAGAATTAAAAAAACCAGTGTCCCACAGTCAAGAGGAAATTTTACCAGCTCCATTGCTAATGTCTCGCTGTTCATCAGTTATCTTATCTACTACACCTTTACTCCACCAGCAAGTACCATGAACTGCCACAGAGGCTCAGTGGGCCTGAGCCTGTAACAGAAGTTCTGCCAGGAAGCTAACTATGAGCTTTCCCCTCAGCACCACAGACTGTAACATTGTTATCACTGATGAACGCCATTTTCAACAAGTACACAGCAAGGTCTCCACTATCAGTACAGATGAGCCAGGAAACAGAGCTTGTTATTTCTTCAACACAGCATTCTCAACAGCTGACTGAACTGGATTACTTTCTGAAAAGTGCTAGAAAGGCTAAAGAAGACGCAGCACATACCCGTAGTGCCGTAATTCTAAATGGGTCTCGAAGTCGTCCATCTTCGTCTTTCAAGTTATAACCTTCTGCTCTTTTATCCCGCTCACTTATTTTCCATAATTTAATAGTTTTATCTGCAAGGAAAAACTTTATGCTTTATATTAAAAGAAAAACCACAAGCAACATGTATCATTATTATTTGACTGTTTTAAGAAAGCTTTGCCTGCCTAAGTTGGTGTCTAAGCTTTGCAGGCTGGGGAGGAGGCTCACTGGTTAAGAGCAAGCATGAAACTCCAGGCTCAAATCCCTCTCCATGGCCCTATAAGGCCAGCACTATTTGGGGTTATTCAAAGGAATGATGGGAGAGTGACAGTGCAGGACATCCAATGGCCTCCAGAAATGTGGACATAAGCATTCACCACATATGTGCACACACATCATACACATACAAAGATTAAGAAAATAGACAAATACACAAAGCAATGCTGTTTTTGAAGAGTTTGAATTTCCTAGCTACTGTTTGCACCTTAGCTGACAATTTACTCTCTTCAAAATTTAAAGCAGAGACAACCTCTAGAATTATTTGAAATAAAAATCTATCCTCACAGAAATTAAAAAGAAATGAAGCCAAATAGCTTTTTATAGTTCTCACCATTTGTAGAGAGTAGAAAATGAGCAGCATTCTGTTGCGGTAACCACCTGATTTTATTAATTTTTTCTTCAATTTCTAGACTTTTCAAATAGTCAAACTCTGGCTCGTGACTCTGAAAGGTACTGTAAACATTGTACTCTCCCCTAGAGTGAGCGCGGCCTTTATTCTGCAAGGAAATGGATAGCTTCTTTAATGAACAAAGCACAATGCAGACATGCTTCTTACTCCTATTAACATGAGCATTAAATGACCACACACATTCTCACATTAAAGAAGATCTTAGTTCAAAAACTCCGATGATGCACTTAGAAGAAATGCAGACCACTGAAGGCCTTTCAGGGCATAGCTATGTACTCTGCAGTGGACAAGCAGCTTTGTGGGACATGATTAACTTGTTTGTAGATGTGCTCCCCTCCCCCACCTTTCTCTGTCTGCAATTGTTAAACTGGCCCCAAGCCTGTTTACAGGGCCCAAGTCCTATCCCTGGCTGCTCCTGCCAGCTAATGTTGGCTACCAGTTCCAGTATGCCAGCACAAAAGAGAGACAAGAAACAAAGAGATTTAATGTGGCCATATTAGGGGATGCAGAAAGGTCTAATGGCTAAAGGCTCGTTTATAGGACACTGATCAGAGCTTTAAATGTAGAGAAAAAAAACGAGCCAAAGCACAAGAAGTATGTATGTATGTATAGCCTGGCAGTCTTGGTCAGCGTACTTTTTATCTAGCTGTTTTCATTCTGGTTCCTATTGCTTATACTGGCTCTCAAGATATGTTGGCTTCCGCTCCATGGTGCAGCCTTGCTCTGTGGATAATTGCCCACATCTGGGGTGTAGTCCTGTTAGCTCTGCTATTCCCAGAATCCAAGGATAAAGACAATGACTTATCATTGTGCTTTACTGTGCTTATGACACAGGGAAGCAGGTAACCCAAAGAAAAGTAGTCAAATACAAGTGACCCAGAGATACATTTTCACTCCTCCTAACCGTCTAATGGACCCATCTAAGATATGCATGATTTTAAACAAAAGTATTTTCTAAGTACCTGTTGCAATACAATGAAGGCATCTTCAGCTTAGGAGCACTACAGTGAAAAGTAGATTTCTTTCTCATCTACTAGGTAGCACTTACAAAATGTTCTACACAGTTACTGCAATGGGACTGAGTATTAAAGACTGGATACTAAAAACTATGCTTCTTTCTTCCAGAGTGTAGTGATTTCATTTGATTTGTGGACTGTAAAGCACTGACCTCTTGTTCCCGTTGGAAAATAACAACTCTGCCACCTTTGTCTCCTGTTGCAAGAAGGTCTCCAGAGTAGTTAAACTCAACGGTGGAGATGATGTCGGCTGTCAACAGAGGACAGAGTCAATCACAACTGATGTTTTTGTGAAGATCAAAAAATTAACACATACAATCTCTCTTCTCAAATAAAACAAACATCCCATGGCAAATATACACACTTCTTGGCTGCTTTTTGGAGCTAAGATAAAAGTGCACCAGTACATGTAAATTCTGAGAGTCTGCTTTCACTGATTCAATACCTGGTGTTTTTGGCATACAACTTATCTAGAGTGGGCTGCTTTTATTTGCAAAGTAGAGTAAGACTTTAGGAAATTATCATTTTTAAAGGATTCATTCATTCATTCATTCATTCATTCATTCATTCATTCATTCAATATACATGAGTGCTCTATCTACATGTAAGCCTTTATACCAGAAGAGAGCATTAGGACACATTGATGGTTTGTGACATCATGTGTTTTCTGGAAACTAAACTCAGGACCTTTAGAAGGGTAGCCAACATAAAATACTGGTTGGTCTTAGAAGAATGGTACCTAATTTAAAAATACTTAATGTCAATTTTTAAATGATATATTCTTAAAAATACTTACTTATTTATTATGTATACAGTGTTCTGTCTTCATGTATATCTGCATGTCAGAAGAGGGTGCCAGATCTCATTACAGATGTTTGTGAGGCACCATATTTGTTGGGAATTGAACTCAAGACCTTGAAGAGTAGCCAGTGCTCTTAACCACTCAACCATCTCCTGTCCTAAATCACACACACACACACACACACACACACACACACACACACACACACACACACACACATGTACATGTATTCGTACCACATATATGTAGTACCCTCAGACAGAAAAGAAGTGTCATATGCCCTGGGACTTAGCTGTAGTGGTTGTGAGCCTCCATGTGGGTGTTGGAAATTGAGTCCAGGTCCTCTGCAAGAAAAGTCAGTGCTCCTTAACCATTGACTCACGTTTCCAGCTTCCTAAATTCAATTCTTATACAATAACAATAGGACTGTTTTAATACTCATACTGCCTCATATAGGAAATATGTATTAAAACAAAATGTATACAGGACGCATGAGTATTAAAACATCCCTATTATTTTGCTAGTCTCTGTACACACTACAGACAGTTCAGTGTCCTGTCCTTTACCGTCTGGATGAAGATCATTTACCATCAGTAGTATCATTTATATAGTTAGAACCCTCAAGATTTCTCAAAATATACTAAGATTTTAGACATGAGTGGGTTACCAGACGTAAAGATCATGGGTTCAAAGAACCACCAAAATAAGCACTAAGAAAGTTCTTCAGGGTTTTTTGTTTTTAAGGTTTAGAGAAGGTAGGTTGTAGCTGTTTTTCTTACTCTTTACTCTTCTGGCTCTTTGGGGACCTGCCACCCAGCCCCCGAATAAATACACGGAGAATTATTCTTACTTATAAATGCCTGGCCTTAACTTGGCTTGTTTCTAGCCAGCTTTCCTTAAATTATCCTGTCTACCTTACGCATGTGGGTTTTCCCCCTTTCTATTTATCTTTGCTTTCCTCCTTTTTCTGAGTCTGGCTAGGTGGCCTGGGCACAACCTAAGGCACTCTGGGCATATCCTGTGGATGGGACTTCACAGTCCAGATGGCAGTTAAGAATAACTGATTTACTAAAGTTGTCTGAGGCCAGTCATGTTGCAGATGGATCTCTGTGCTCCCCACACCTCCCACTAAAATAGAAAGTTTGCGGAGATAAATACTATACAACTTTTCAGGTCAGCATTAGCTGTCAACTTGACAAAAAGTAGGGATGATAAGAGGGAGTTCAACTAAGAACTGCCTCAACTGGATTTGGTGTGGCCAGTCTGTGAAGCATTTTTTCCTTTTTCGTGGCAATGGAGGTGGTGGTGAGCCAGGTCTGGGGTAGGGGTTGATAGGGCCTTTCTTTGTAGACCAGGGAACCTTGAATTTACAGAGATCAGCCTGCCTCTATCTCCCAAGTGCTGGGATTAAATGTGAATGCCACTAGCTGGTGAAACACTTTCTTAACTGCTAATTGATATTCAAGGGCGCAGCTCATTGTTGGCTCTGATTGTATAAGAAAGCTTGCTGAGTAAACAAGCCAGCAACTTCCTTCCAAGGTCTCTGCTTTATTTCCAGCCCTCCATGTTCTATAACCTGTAGGCAGAAATAAGTCATTTTCTCCACAAGTTTCATTTGTACATGGTGTTTGTCACAGTACAGAAAGGCCGACTAGAACACAGATATAAGCACTTTCTCTACAAGAAGTAAAACCAAAGGTTAAAACTACCAAGAAAAGTACTCCCAAAAGAATAAATGCAACTCTTAAGGGTTGTATGAAGAGATCAAACTGTGCCCTGCTCTAGGTTACTTACCCCTTACTGTGTAAAAGGGTAATTTTTGAGAAACCTTGTCCTGAAACAAAAAACCAACCAAACAACAACAACAAATCATCCTGATTTTTTTAGGCTATGCCCTGTCCTAAGAGACTCCATTTTATAAGCTGTATTTGATTCCATTATGATAATGTAGGATCACTCTGTACTTGGGTGGACCCTGTAAACAAATGCCATCTGCCTGGTGCCACTCACAGACACAAGCTGGGCTAATAAAAAACAAATGAGGACAAGAACATATTAAATCATCACCAAGAAAGCCAAGGCTGATATGTCCAGACTGGGAAAAAGGTGCAGTTCTCTCAAATGGAAGGAACCTATTCAGAGGTAACAGGCACCTGTCACCTGACTATCTGAGTGTGCATTTACCTGGATCTGATTCTATACTCTGCCTCTCCAAACCTCACTTTTGCAGCTAAGGTGGCGGCAGCATCTCCAACAGGCCTGTTTGAGTATGATCTCTTACTCCTTTTCCTCTCCACCAGCTTCTGCTTTCTAGGCTTCTTTGCAACTCCTTGAATTCTAAGGCCTCTTTAACCCCTGTGGCCATTCTGTAACCTACATATATGTACAGAGATTGCTACATGATTTGAGTGCTAATATTAGTAGTTGCAATGGGAACAAAGAATCAGTTTGTCTTAGCTGGCTGTTAAGGAAAACTGGACTATCTGGCAAAGTGCAACCAATGAAACTACCACACCTTGTGATTTTACTGCTATTCAATAAACTCTGATACAAGAAAGGCAAAAATGCACCTGCCTGTGTTTCTGACCAAGTACTCTTAATACTGCACAGTGCACAGATCACATAGCTGCCAGCAGTTTTCTGCAGACATCTTGGACTCCACTGTAGGGATACTTTTCTCAAAATGCTTCAGTTGGATAAGGCATAGGAACTCGACTATATTTGCTCAGGCTGACCTTGAACTCCTGATTCTCTTGCTTCCACTTTCCAAGAGAGATTCCAGGCATGAGCTTCTATGCTCAGCTGGGCTACTTTTATCAGCAGCACACTACACTCCCACATTGAAACCAGGGCCTCATGTATACTACGCAACTGATCTACCACTAAGCCATACCTCAAACCTATTACTCTTAAATTACTCAAAATAATATATTCTTCTAAACTTTATTTTCATTTTATGTTCACTGGCACTTTTTTCTGCATGTGTGAGGGTGCCAGATCTGGAACTGGAGTCACAGACAGTTGTGATCTGCCAGGTGAGTGCTGGAAGTTGAACCCTGGGTCCTTTGGAAAAGGTCAGTGCTCTTAACCACTGAGCCATCTCTGTAGCCCCTCAAAATAATTTATTATGCTTGAATGAAACGAAAACTTTTTCTTCTGGTCCAAAGGGCTAAGTTTATGTCATTTATACTCAGAGGATAGACAATATTACATAATTAATGATGTTTTAGCTGTCAGCGATTTTCAGCTTAATCAAAACAAACCAATTTTTTAAAAAGAAAAACAACCAAACCTACCAGTGCTGAGAAATAATTTTCATTAAGTCACAAATTATGCATAAGCCTAAAGATGGAAAAATTCTTTGTAAGGCTTGGATAAGCTCTAAAGCGAAGGAAACCGATGTTAAAAGCATAAACATGGTGGTAACACAGGTAACTGAGCAGTTTCTAAATTACCATGTTCTTCGTTGAGATTACCCAATTTGCCTATTATCATGCCCACAGGACACCTGGCTACAACTTCACTGTGGTGGCACAAAGGGGCCACTGAGGCTCTTTACTGTAAAATTGTAGTCCAGCTGATACCGAAGGTCTTACTGAATATCTAGATTACTTTCACTGAGACAATTCCAGCTATTGTGCCCCAAGGGGCCATTCTATTCTCATTATTTGTTCCTCAGATATTAGGTGGTAGCCTAGCACCCACATCCCAGAATACCCCTCTGAAATGCTAAAGCGACAGTCGTCCAAGACCACTTGCTCACAAACCTGGTCTCACAGTGACTCTACTTTTAAAACAAATGTACACCTCAGGATCTGCAGATGTGAGGAAAGCCAGCCAAACGAAGCAGAGACTTGGAAGAAAACAGAGGATTGAAAGTGACCACTAATGTCTTAGCCCTGTCGTCCACTAACAGCACTCACCAAGCATGTGTCACACCGGACTCTTCCTGGGAGGCAGCTACTGTACCCCTCCCTCTGCCTGACTGAGAAGGCAGCTTTACCTGAAATGTAAGCAGCCTAAAGACTGCAAGTCACAAGGAGATGGGCAACAGGAAGGAAAACACGGCTGGAGGGTGGGTTTCAGTGACCCACGACCCAGTTGACAATTCTGACAAGACATACAAAGAAGAGTATCAGAGGGTTAGGATCAGCATCCTAGGTGCAAAAGTCTACAGGCCGAAGGGCTCATGAGTCCATGACTGAACCATAGGTGCAGGAAAGATTCTAACTACACAACAGAGCCTGATGACCACAAACAGGCTGTGGAAGAGAGATAAATACTAATCATTCTCAAAACTAAGAAAAAAAAATTGATGTAAAATTCTATACCAAGTTAAAGTTGAAGACTTTTGAATATATAAAAAGCCAAATCCATTTACAAGAAAGTGATGGAAGCTCTGAACTGTCTGGCCTGGAGAGATGGCCTGTGGGTTAAGACTGCTTGCTTGCTGCTTTTTCAGAGTACCAGAGTTTGGTTACCACGTGGGGTAGCTCACAGTTGCCTGTAATTCCAGCTGCAAAGGATCGGACACCCTGAATCTCTGTGGATGATGTTACTAAAAAGCTAAGCCACCAGTCACTGTTTATGCACGAAGTCAACACTGATTGCTCAAAAGCAGGAATCAGAAGGCAGAGCAGCCTCAAGGCCAGGAGGAGGCAGGTTGTAGAGAACCAGCAGCACAGATGTGGACTGAGAGGGCACACTGGGAAAGGATGTCCTCAGTTCACAGCTCAGTCCTCTCAGCCACAGGATTTGTGTCTGTGGAAAATGAGCAGGGTGCTAGTACTCAAGAAGCACGTGTGCACTCACATGTGTGCTGGTGTCCAGATGACAAAGGAAGGCTTCAATTCCTTTAGAGTTGGAATTATAGTTAACTCTGGTCCTCTGGAAGAACAGTATGGGATTTAAACCACTAAGCCACCTTTCCAGGCCATACTTCATTTTGATTTTAACTTTATTTATTTTTTTGAGACAAGGTCTCTCCATGTAGCTCTGGCTGTCCTTGAGCTCACAGAGCTCTGCTCTGCCTGCTGCTGGGTTATGGAATTAAAGGAGAGCTTAAAGGCATTAGCCACCATGTCCTCCTACTTGACTTTTAAAATCCAAGATGAAAAGTGTGAACAGGGCACAGGCAGTTTAAGGGAGCAAATGTAAATTATCTCCCATCATCAGCACCTACCCTACACTTATCTTTTAAACTATAAACACAGTTGGGACCACTCTATGGCAGGTATGGCTCTGAGAACATGATGCCCAGGGCAAACCCTGCCTTTTATGGGGCTTCCCTTCCTTTGGCCTGAGAGCAAAGGTTGAGGAGTGGGGGCCGCATATGATGAGGGAGTAGCTAGTTGCCCAGTGCTAGTCAGTCTCTGCTGAGATCACAGAACAGCCGGTACATTTAGAGGGTTTTGGAGGCCAAGAAGTCCAAAATCAAGGTGGTCCTACTGAGGGTGTTCTTTCTGTGTCCCTCAAATAGAGGGATCAGGAAGAGAAAACTTGACTAAATTTGCACTACTTTAGACTCAGTCAGGCTACCATAAAAACCAAGACTCTCATATCAAACATCAGAAGTATGTTTGAATATACAGCTAGAAACTCAAAGCTCTTTCTACATTAAAGAAACTGTACAAACAGCTGAGTTTGCCAATTGATATTAATTAGCCAAAATACATTAATTTTATTTAAGGAAGGTAAAAAAGTACCAATCTTTATCTTTATCACTTACCTTTTAAGGAACACAGTTGTTTGAAAATAAAAATTTAACAAGACTACAAAGTACTAAAAACAGTGTAACAAGGTAAGTTGAAAACACATGCTTCAAAAGTCTTCATCAGATTCTGCCATAAAATGGGAAAGTCTGAATGAAGGGCTGATGCCCCCAGCATTGTGAGGGGCCTGGAATACTTGAGAGTTAGTAGCGACAGGTGGATGAACAGTGTGTTTCTACTTAGTACACAGAATCCCTAGAGGCCGAGTATGCCTGGCAACAATGTAGCAAAGGGAGGAAAAGAATATTCATCGGCACAGGCTGTGAAAAGACAGACTACCAGAGCATTGGGAAGGCTGATCTCACTGACTGAAACAAACAAGCAAAACCAAACACCCAAAGTGATAATTTATCTAAAGACAGTGGCACACACCCATAATTCCAGCTACCTTGGAGGCCACGGCCAAGATCGGTAAGCCTGAGGCGACAGAGCAGTTTAAAAGAGCCTTCTCAAAATAAAAATGAAAAGGCCCAAGAATGTAGCTCAGCAGTAGACTGCTTGCTTAGAATGACTGAGGCCCTGGTTCAATCTCTACTATCTGAAGAAAATGAAGGGAATGACAATATATACAATGCCTACTTTTTATTCATAAATTTCCCAATTACCAGTATTTCACCTAAACCATGTAAAGTTGCACACAATCATTCTCATCATTTAAATTGTGGCAATACATTTAATAAAAGCAGTCTGAAATACAAGAGGACAGAGCCACCCACAGAGCCAAGCCAGGTGAAGGACTGGATGCACACACCTTTAATCCCAGCACTTGGGAGAAGAGATCCTCTGGATCTCTATGAATTTAAGGCCAGGCAGAGCCAGGTGGTTGCTGAACCCACCTTAACCCTAGCTAGAAAAGCTGAACTAGGAAGTTAGATGGGGGAGGAGTTGTTTTGCCTGCCACTTCCCCTTTCCACTTAGGTTGGAGAAGTTGGAGTCTGAAGGTTCCTGAAGACAGGCCAGAATGGCTGGCTGTGGTTTGTTTCTCCACCTCTCTGATATTGTAGCTTTTCTCCAATATCTGGCTAGGGTTTTACTGTAATACCAAACAGGATTCCCACAATATAAATTGACTACTTTTTAAAAATCCATTGAATTTTGAGTTCTTTAATAAATGATTAAGTGAACTGAAAAGAGAGTAAACATTTTCTCAGTGTCTGTTGCCCATGAATGTTTCATACCTAAATTTAACAGGGTTCTAAGGGCAGGACATCATTTCAGAATGCTTTTGACAACTGCCTCCCATCCTTTCTGGTACAAATCAGTGGCACAGTCCATGCAAGGAGACATCTGGCACAGAATACACCACGGGGGTGAGAGTTAAGGAGAGAATTGTTGCACAAATAAAGGAAACTCAGAGCCAGATCTCAGGGAAAGGCTGAGATATCAGAAAGAAAACATCACATTCAGATCTCACCCAGCTGTCTTCTAGCTTCCTCAATCTCGCTCCTCCTGGCTTCTACTGCCTGTTCTGTCTTTCAGTGCTTGCCTTAAATACCCTCTTTGCCTAAGTGTTTCACATTCAGGTTAAGATTAAAGGCTTGGCACCACCACTGCCTGCCTGGGAGCCTGGAACTCCCTCTGTAAACTAAACTGGCCTCAAACTCAGATTTGCTGGGATTAAAGGTGTGAGTTACCACTGTCTGATCCTCCTAGACTGACTGTGGGTAGATTTCTCTGATAGCTCAGACTGGTTTTTATTAAATTTGAAACATATCCCCATATATCCCTTTTTGTGTCAAAATTTAAAAGGTTATGGCTAACGTAAGAAAAACCATATACAATAGGTACAATAATTATATACAATATATACAAACAATAAATGAGCAATGCCCAGTCCATTAACAATTGACAATTCAAAGAAAATATTTCATTAATTATCCTATTTTGCTGAGTCCAAAGGATTATACCTAATTCACTTTCTAACTTGTATTACTAACTAAAAACTATTATTATCATGTCTCTTAAACTTATACACTTTAACTTCAAAATTTCTTTTCTAAAACGGTCACTAGAAAACTATAACTATCTCATCTTTGACTACCTCAGAGACCCAAGAAGAAAATAATATTAACTTACTCAACAGTACGGGCAAGCAAGCAACTTCCCCAAAAAAGTAAAACATGAAACAGCTGGCTGTTGGACAGTCACCCAAGGTTCTTCTGTATCACTGAAGCTCCATCTTCAGTCTACAGGCCTAACATGTTTGACAGACTTCTCTGTGAAGGATATATATTCTCAAAGACCTTGCTACCTTGTCAATTCCCTTCTGGATGTGTCTCCTGCTTGTCCATTTTGAGCAATCAAGACAAGAGTACTTTCTTGCCCAGTGGCTAACTTTCATTACAAAGAAGGTCAACTGTGTATGGAGTTTCTCTGATGTCCATAATCTTCTCTGAAGTAGATTGGTGCTGCCAGGAGCAGTTGTCCCATTGTTATAAAAAATAAGAACCTATGTTATTAAATGCCATATTCTATGGATCTCTGAAATGTTTGAAGAAGACCCGTTCATCTAAAATATATCGGTTTGACCTTGAAAACATATCTGACTATGTTTGAACGTAATGTCTAACTACTAACTTGCATTACTTTAATCCTAATTAGTAGGTAATAAAAGCTTTCATGTACTAGAAATTTGTATTACATTGTTAGATGAATTGAATAAGTATAATATCTTGAACAAGCATAGAGATATATGTACAGTAACAAAATTAATCTCAATATACACAATTTATATACAATATACAAAAATCCAATCCAATGTAAAATATTTAAGCTAGTAAATCCTTTTAAAAGATTCAATAATCTACCCTGATATCTTATTATATCTATATCTTCTGGAGGCGACAGCATCTTTAGGGGATCCTGAAAAGAACCGTTTTGTTAAACATCAAGTCCTGAAATAAGTAGCTGTGTCATTTGTTGTCCAGTCTCTGCACAACAGGAAAGTGCATAGCTTGTCTCAGGTCCTGGCTATAGTAGTCTGTGAAGCTGGTTCATCTCAGAGAGCTGCTTCGAAATTGTCCTGAGCAGTTTGTAGTCCAAATCTGATCTCTGGTTGGTGTTTGTCGCCTAGTGGCTTTGTCAGAGATGTAAGCGAAGTTTTACTTAGAAGGCACCAGTCCAAGATTGATATTTATTAAAATATAAACCAACACTCACGGTACAGGTAACAGCTTATAGCAGAGCCTGAACAGGGACTGGAATCTGGAACGGTGGACGATGGATTCCAAACCCGGTCTCTCCAGCAACCAGGAACCAGGCAAACACGCTTTCCAGGGTCCCAGCAGCCCCTTATCAATGGGGTTGGCCACGACCCCCTCAGGGGCCCGGGACCCTGGGTAAGCATCCTCCGATCTTATCAGTTGACACCTGAATCCCACCAAATCTCCCCCTTTTGTCTAACTAAGAAGGTTCTAAACTAAGACTATGTACAATAGTGAAATCATGGTTGTGGGGCCCCATCTTCCTTTTGGATACTTCAAGTTCACAATTAGGCATTGTCATAGATCACTGCAGAAAACCGATATGAGACTAAAACCCAACACAATTTACAGGAAGCTAAATATATAAGTATTTTTTCAGTATAGGTTTAGTAACAGTAGAATAGTCCCTTATTTTTTATTATTTCTCTGTCTCACATCAGGTGGCTCCTCTGATATGATACAGAGATTTTGTATTTTCCTTTAACAAGTATGCTTGGGTTTAGAGAAGGAGAGAGCCACACTCCAACTCTAAAGCCAGCTTTAAATTATAATTAAAGTGGGACTTCAACTTGCAAAAAATGATAAAAAGGTTAAGCAATGAAATTTTACCCTATAGAGTATACTGGTACCAATAGTTCCAATATTCTTTTGCTTGTAAATTTTTCTGGATAGCCTTCCTTCTTCTTTAGATGCCTACATGTCCAAGGTCTTGGGTATTTCCAGTTTTCTGTAAAGACAAAAACAAAACCTGCCCCAAACCTTTGTTTTTTCTTACAACTTATAGAATTGTAATATGGGTGGATGAGCTATCAATTCTTATTTTCATGACATTTCTCTGGTCCAAATCGAGTCTTTATTAATTTTGATGGTATCCAAAACTTTTCTTCACCTGTGAGAACAAAAGCAAAATCCCTTCTCCAACATAGCACATATCCTGGCTTCCATTCAGAGGTCAGCATATCTTTGAAGTAGACAGGCTGATTTAGTTCAGCTGTTTTTCTATAGTCCAATGCCTTTCAGCCGCTGTTGTTCCTTTCTCATTAGCATAGAGAAAATTCAAAGTTAATAAAGCATTACGTAGTCTATCTCTGGGGGTCTTTGTTATTCCTCTTTATTTAGCATATCCTTTAGAGTTTGATTTGATTTCTCTATGACTGCTTGCCCTGTAGGATTGTGTAGTGTTCCTGTAATATGCTTTATAATAAACAAAAAATTGTTTCATTTTATTAGAATATGTTCGTTGTATAAAGACTGCCTTTCAATATCATCATAATCTCCTTCCCCAAGAAGTTGGTCTTGGGAGACTTCTATGCCTCTGGCCTTGCTTCTTTGTTCTACTGTTTTAGCCTCCTCCCTCTACTGTAAAAGTAGCCCAGCCTCTAAAACAGCAGCAACCATATCTAACCAATCTTTAGGGGTGATCCGGTTACAGTATGACCAACTATTTAGCATTTGTTTTACAAAGGTGAGTACATCCCATAAGTCACAATTGCTTCTTTTACTCTCTTTAATTCTAGCATTTGTATTGGAGCCCAACTAGCTTCTCTGTCATCTTTATCATTGTTCAATTTTTAAAAGGTTACTGGGTATTTTAATGTTGCCTGTTTTTGTGTAATTTTAGACTACCTTGCTGAAATTGGTTCTTCACATTCCTGTTTGAATTTGAACATCTTTGTGTCTCTTTTGACAGGCTTTTCTAAGACTTTTCTCTTTGCATTTATATTAATTGACTTTTTGAATGATAAAATATTCATAATAAATAGTATGATAAACATTATGAAAGCTCTATCTACTTTACTTATCCAATCATCCAAAGATCACAGAAAGACCAAACACCCTCCATTGCCTTAAACAAATCCCCTCCTTTTTTTTTTTTTTTTAAAAAAAATCGATTTATTCACCAATCTAGTTGTCTGTGATTCAAAAGACCTGTGAAGTGGGGCAGCTACCTAGTGTGATAGTAGCTGAAGGAGGTGTCCAGAGAAAGAGAAAAACAAAAAAATAAAAAAATACCACGGCGCACCAGGATAAAGAGGCCACTGTCTGTATAACTTACCCACATGAGAGTGAAACAGAAACATGTGTGGCTGGTCTGCCTAAGACTGGAGGCTAATTCAGAATAGAAAACCTAGCTGGTAATTACTCCTCCAGCCATGTGTTGCTCTGAGGGTGGCAGGAAGGGGAGGAATTCATGCCCCAGAGTTGGATGCCAAGCGTTGCATGAATAAAGGAAACTCAGAGCCAGATCTCAGGGAAAGCTGAGATATCAAAGAGAGGAAACACCACAGTCAGATCTCACCCAGCTGTTTTCATCTTCCTCAGCCTCGCTCCTTGTGGCTTCTACTGCCTGCTCTGTCTTTCTATGCCTGCCTTAAATACCCTCTTTGCCCAGTTGTTTCACATCCAGGTATCCAGGTAAAGATTAAAGTTGTGGCACCACCACTGCCTGCGAGCCTGGAATTCCCTCTGTAAACTAAACTGGGCCCAAACTAAGATTTGCTGGGATTAAGGGCGTAGGTCACCACTCCCAGATATTCCCTGTGCTGGGATTAAAGGTGTGAGTTACCACTGTCTGATCCTCCTAGACTGACTGTGGGTAGATCCCTCTGATATCAAACTGGTTTTTATTAAATTTGAAACATATCCCCATAGAATATATAGAAAAATGTAGGAAATGGCACAAAGGTGGTGATTCTAGTCAGTCTCTTTAAGCAGAAACTCTGTGGACTGACTGATCAACTCAGAAGCAGGGGCAAGCTCTGCATCATGGTTATGGCAGACACTGTTGTTGTAGACAGGGAGACAGGTGCAACTGAGAGATTACATGTATAGAATTCAACTCTAACTGTGGCTTTAATCTCTTAAAGAAATCTAAACGAGACAAAATGCTGAGGCACAGGTTTGAGAATGTGAATTCCTGCATTATTCCTATCACCATCACTAGGTCTTTACTGTCAATTATATAAGGTGTATCGAGATGACAAATGACCAGTTCCTTAGCCCAGGTTCCTATAGACAACAACAATGAACGGAGAGGTTCTATTTATATACTCAAATGAGCTTTTTTGTTTTGTTTCTTGAGACAGGGTCTATCTGTGTATCCCCAGACATCTTGGAACTTGCTCTGTAAACCAGGCTGGCCTCAATCTCAGAGATCCACCTGCCTATGCCTCCTAATTGCTGGGGTTAAAAGCATGTGACACTACCTCTCAAAAGGAGCTTATGTAAACAGCTGTTTTGTTGTTCTAGATATCCAGAGCAGGGCAAGTTAAAAGAGAAAAATAAAACCTTAAGTAATTTTAAACATGAAAAAATAGCAGCCTAGAACAGTTTACAAAAGCCAGTGTGTGCCTTGGAAAAGTGGACTGTCAACCCACAAAAATCTTCACTAGTTCACGGGAGATGTGCCACCTCTCAGCTGTTACTAACAATCTGATTCCTCTGGGTGGCCTTTTCCTCTTTACCATGTAAAATGAAAGGCATCTTGATGTGCTACAAAATAAAAGCAAAAGACCCCTTCAATAGCAACTCTATCTTCATCCACAGATGATATACGTTATCTGCCTGTGCCATCCTGACCTGGGCATTTATACAGGCTCACTGATTGACAAGTGCTGTCAACTCAGCACATCATGCTGCTTTCACCAGGCACAGGCACAGACCCCTCTAACCAGTTATACAGCATGATCTAGTTCACTGCTTCTTTCCCAAAGGCTCTCTAAATGCAAAGCACCTCTTGGTGAAATGCCAGCATATGTCTGTAGGATCCCTACATATGGAATCACCTGTTGCATGTAGACTCTAGAATGCAAACTGAATATTTACCATTTTGCATAGCTATCAATATGTGTCTACTTCTCAGTGGATGTCTAAAGGTAGGCAGATGGATGGACAAGACTGTACTGTGGCATCATTTGTAGTACCAAGTACAGTTAGTCTGATGGATGAGAGCACCTATTGTGGTAGTTTAAATGTAACTGGCCCCCATGATCTCACAGGGAGTGGCACTATTAGGAAGTATGGCTTAGAGTAGACATTGGAGGAAGTGTGTCACTGTGGGGAAACGCTTTGAAGTTTCCTATGCTCAGGATACTATTCAGTGTCTTAGTCAACTTCCTGTTGCCTACAACATTTAAAACTCTTAGATATGTCTGCCTGCTTGCTGCACACCCCCCACCATGATAATGCACAAAACCTCAGAAATTATAAGTGAGCCACCTCAATTAAATGTTTTCTTTATAAGAGCTGTCGTGGTCATTGTGTCTTTTCACAGCAATAGAAACCCTAACTAAGACACTTATGCTACCATGAAGGATGACCAGAACCACAGATGAAGGTGATCTATCATGCCTGAGCACAAATAGTGGGTATAACTCACCCAGACAGAACTCCTGACTAGAACATCTGCAGCTTTGCAGCAGTCAAAAGTGACTCACTCACTCTTCTGGGAATCAATTTCTTCACATGTGAAATGATATTAATGTAGCAGTTATAACTCAAGGGCTATGGCCAGGATTTAAGGAGCCAAAAACAAAACTTCCTGACAAAGGATCTCAACTCATACACTAATAAGCAAGCCACAGACAGAATTTAGGAGTCCATGAAAGAACTGCTGCCACACTGTTAATTACAGGTGGGGACCTACGAGGGATTCCAGAACAGTGAGAGAACCAAGAAAGACTTAGTTTTTCAGCCTCTCTATATAGCTTTACCATTTGGTTTTCTAAAATAACACTGTATTTTGGGACAAAAACAATAAAATCTAGCCAAACAAAAAAATGTAGCTGTCCTTCAAGCCTGCCCTGTCTTGGTCACTCCACTGTTAATAGCTTCCTGCACGGCAGCGGTCCTCACAGCGTGGTCTGTGGAACCTTGGGAAACCCTTGGAGGACTCTTGGTCACTCCACTGTTAATAGCTTCCTGGATGGCAGCGGTCCTCACAGCGTGGTCTGTGGAACCTTGGGAAACCCTTGGAGGACCCAAGGGTCAAAGCTGTATTGACGACACAGATCTGTGATCTGCTGGACCAGTGCTGTCCTGTGTGGATGAGTAGGTCACAGGCAGCCAGCCCAGCACCATGCTGCAGTAGCACTCAAGTTCTGCAGGACATATGGCAAAAGAAAAGGTAAGGAGCCAGCTTTCTGTAGGATTATCCCGACAACACTGCAATCACTGAACTGACTTGCTTCTCATCGTGCGTGTAGTCAGGCTTTTCTGTTTTCACAAAGCCTGTCTGCTGCTTCTTCATGCACAATTGCCTTCAGAAAATCACCTCACTGCCACTGTTCTCACGAAATGTTATCTTCATTTGGAACGGCTTACCAATCTTGGTCATTCAGACAAGTAGTACATCTTTTAAAAATGAGAAAAGTGAGTCTCTTACTTCAGAGAAAATTATGGATAAAATCTGTTGTCAATAAAGTTTTCAAGAACACATTAGACTTTGGGGAGCCTATATCTACTGCTGCTGCTGACCACTTAACCCCTGTTGAGAAGTTTCTGAGGAAACTAACGGTAGCATTAATAAACATAATGAAAAATCTTAAAAAAAAAATCAGAATAGTCCCATGCACAAATACTTCCACAAAAGCAAAAACTATGGAGCTTGACCTGACAGGGTACAGAGGCAGGCAGATCTCTTTTGAGTTCAAGGATAGCCTAGTCTACAGAGCTAGTTCCAGGATAGTCAGGGTCAAACAAAGAAACCCTGTATTAAAACAACGAAAAAACCCAAACAATCCCCACTACGGTCCAAATCCCAAGGTACAGCTAGCTAAAGAACAAAGTCCCTACCAAGTAAGGACAGACACCCACCACTCCCTGGAAAGACTAATTGCTTCTCCATTTTCTAACTACAGTTTGAGGTCAAATTTTCTTCACAAATTTCAACCAACTGTAACAGACCCAACCTGGGAACAGATCTGAGGATCAGTTGTCTCTTAATAAGCCATAAAGGAATTGCTAAATATAAGACAATAGCATTCTTTTCACTAAACTTGTTTGATAAAAATTGTTTTTCATTAAAAGCACAACATATGGATTTATTTTATAGTGACTTTTTTTTTAAAATTAGGCTGTTTTAATTTCAAATATAGTAAATATTGGCAGGTCAAAGTCACACAGACAGAAGTTTTCTGGGTCTCCAGTAAGATTCCTGAGAGTCAGGATTTAGAGTGAGGTCAGCAAGCCATATCCTAAGGTAACTCGGGCAGCAGCAGGCCTGCTCATTTTAATGAGCTACAGCTACTCTCCCTCTGTGAAGGTTTGAGGTCAGCAGGTAAAGGTATGTACCCACTTCTGTGCAGTCTTTCCATGTGTCCCGCCTTTCTATACACTTGACTGACATCAAGCTGAAGAGACAAGCGTAAAGCATGACACAGGACACTGTCAAACAAAGTCAAACCAAGTGAAAGGACAATTCAGAGCCCTTTGTGGAAAAGTGTAAACTCCTGAGAGTTTGTCTTTCTCCCTAGAACATGTGTACTCCTACCCACAGTGACTCTCCAAAGGCCAGGATGACCTTCATACAGTTCCAGTGCTGTCAGTCTTGCTTAGGACCTTCAGATTGTAATCCCAACTCAAAGCCTTCAGAATCGAATTCAAGGGCTGAAGCATTATTACTAGCAGGGCTGGCCTGCTTTTCAGGGCATTCTTGCTTGCCAAAGGACCATATCTGGTTTTCATATTTCTCAGAAAGCCATGTTTCTTATACCTCTCAAAGCATTCTTTCCATGTTCTCTTCTTCCCTTCTTCTACCCTCCTCTGGTTCTCCATATAGCCTAGACCTAGCTGGGATGCCCTGTCCTACCCACTAACCGAGCTTCATTTCTGGACTTCCTACGTCAAGCACTGACAGCCCTTCATTGCACCGTGCTAATTCTTTAGCTTCACACACTATTCTTTTTCTTTGCATCCCATAGTAGCCAGCTCCTCTATGTTGCACCCTAGGTACTAGCTGTGTCCTTGCTTGCTAGGGCTTTCTGGTTTCTCTGGAATTTCACCAGCTCTGTAATGGTCATAGAAGCCCCCACTTTCTGGATGGGGAAATATAAGTATTTTGCTGACAGCAAGCTAGTAAGAGGGTGAAAACAGTGTTTATATCTATATCTATCTCTGTACAATGCCTTTCCATATATCCTGCCTTTTTGTTTTGACTGGCATCAATAATTGAAGAGACAGCCCAACCCATAATGTCAACTCAAAAGACAGTCCACAGTCCGTAGCCAGGTGTGAAGAGCAGCTAGAGCAAGGGTCTACCAACAAGGTGCAATCTGATGGAACAAGAAGGATCAGTGGCCTGTTGAAAACAGACAGGAAGCGAATAGAATAATCTTGAACAGGAAAGAAACAGGAGCAATAATACAAAGAGGGCAGCATCACAAGGGAACTGAAAAAAAATCAAGATGCCCGGTCTAAAGACAGGATTCAAAAGACCGCAGAGGTAAAAGGCAAATCTCCACTTAAATACAGATAAACCCAAACATTTCAAGTTGATTCTTTAACAACCAGATTAGTATTTAACCAATAACAACAGTACTGCACCTTTTTGATCATAAATCTTTTGGTGTGATTTCTAGGGGGGAAAAAAAAAATCAAGGCTCAGCAGAGACCCCCCACAACTGGTAACTGCTGTACACACCCTGAACCCTTCAAACAAGAAATCTTAAAGTGGGGGGGGGGGCTGTGGGAGAAGGGATAAGAGGGGAATCTGTGGTTGGTATGTAAAATGAGTAATAAAAAGAATCCTCACATCAAAGATTAAAAACGTCCTTCATTTAATGCTAAGGACAATCTTGCAAACTACACCTAACTATGACCTGGTCAACTCCCTGGTCATAGATCCAACTTCAAAGATGCAAGTGGCTGACTGACTCAGTATGAATGAAGAATTGCAGGGGTCTTGGGGCAAGGCAGTGTCTGATTTCTCCTTCCCAGCTGAGTGCCACTGTAGACTTACTACTACTGGATCACTGGCTTCACTGATGCTCTCCATGATACACTTTCCTACAAGCAAAACAAAAATGCTTCAACAGAGCACAGAACTAATACAGAAGACAATTTAACTCACCAAACATTGGACCACTGAAAATAAAAAGGGAAAAACGTGGAAAGGTCCATGATAAACACCAATTTCCACGTTCTGTATGTGGAATCAATCTTAACACATACAGACTGTGACTAAATATCCCACCCCTGATACCACACTCCTCCATTTAACAATCTATGACATACCATGTCTTCCTTCCTTTTTCTTTTCTTTTGATTTAGAGACAGAGTTTCTCTGTCTAACTGTCCTTTCTGGCCTGGAACTCACAGAGATCAACCTGCCTGCCTCTGCCTCTGGGGTTAAAGGCATGCGCCACTACTGCCAGGCTGAGATGCAGTTTACATTCAATGAAACATAGTTACCTCCTGCCTTTAGCCCAACTTCCCTTCATTTTGTTACCTTCTGGGGCTTGTTTCTTTCAAAAGGCCACCTGACTCCTAAGGAAGGCCTTTTTTTTGACCTTAATATAATTTTTTTAAACCTTTATGCCAGATCACCCAGCTTGCCAGGTCACTTAAATAATCCCTAAGGGTTTGACTTTGTACTATTTCCTTAGGTTAAAAAAAAAAAAAGTTAGGGGTTGGAGAGATGGCTCAGAGGTTGACAGCACTGACTACTCTTCCAGAAGTACTGAGTTTAATTCCTATCAACCACATGGTGGCTCACAACCATCTATAATGAGATCTGATGCCCTCTTCTGGTATGCAGGCAACCATTCAGACAGAGCACTGTATACATAATAAATGCATCTCTTAAAAAAAAAAAAGGTTAAAATTGAATTTAAAGCAATAAATTATCTCATGGATTAATTAAGAAATGATAGAGCTGGCCAGATGGCTCAGTGGACAAGAACTTGCTACCAAAATGGACAACCAGGGCTAATTCCTGGAGGCTACAGGGACCACTCCCGTCTTCTGATATCCATTCTCCAAATATAAGTCAAACAACAAGCAACAACAAAACCCCCAGGTTATCCAATCTAAAAGTACGTATGAGCAACTAAACAGACTATAGGTTGTGTTTATTCTTCCTTGTGTATGTGGGCGTGTATGCGTAATTAATTAAAAAAAAGTCAAGAATCTGAGAGGTAGTGTGGGATATAGAAGGAATTAGAAGAGGATGAGGAAAGTGTAGAAATGATATAAATGAAGAAAAAATTATTATAACAAAATAATTAAACAAAACGACAAGGCATTTAAAATTTCAAGTTCTGAAATGAAGGAATTAGCTGTTATACCCTGTTAGTTGATCTTGTAATACCAAGCTCAAAAACACCTAGCTCAACTTTCGATCAGTTCCCCTCATTTTTTTCTGGAAAAACAACAAAGGGAGAGGCCCTTAGGTTCCCCGTGAGTGAGCTGACTGCAGATTGCTTTAAAAGTAGTAAGCGTCTGCCTTGTAGGGCTCCACTACTACTTGTTACTTGTCTGTGAGGCTTTTTAATGTCAAGCCTTAGAAAATGACACTACATTTGAACTCTTCTGACTTGTTTTATCTGATAAACACCCTCCCATTTAGTTATTGTCCCCCCCCCCTCCCCCAGACAGAGTTTCTCTGTGTTTGGCTAGTCTGGAACTCAATCTAGGTTGACTTCAAAACTCATAGATCTGCCTGCCTCTGCCTCCCAGAGTGATAGGATCAAAGGCTGCGTGCCACCAAACTGGGAAGGGCAGTCTTTCACACTGGCAAAGGTAAAATTGTCCCTGCACTATTTCTGGCACACAAAAATGTTAGCTATCACTGCTTTTTAGCTGGATCCTGTGCAAAGCCTAGGAAAGGGGAGGTCACAGCCAGCCTTTAGGTTTGAGGACTCTGTGTACCAAGTACAAACTGCCAAAGATTGTAATGTCATGCAATATTCACTTGCAGGAAGCATGGTCAGGGACAGAGAGCAGGAGCTGGTTTTGAGTCACTGCACATCACAAAATCTGCCCAAATAACTACCTCCTAAAGCGGTGACTAACACCCAGTACTTGGAAGTCCCCTGGGTTTGCCATTTTGATTCTTGCTTCCCAGTCTACCCTTCAACAGGGGAAGGAGAGCCAATCACTGTCAGCCACTCTCACACCTGGCCATCAGTTTTCTCCCTGTGTGCCCAGCTTGCTCCCATTTACAGGTATATGGGACCCACTGACCACACAACGAAACCATGACTTTGAGCAGAAATGGTTACCCGACTCACAATAAAATCTAATTCTTATATCATAAAAAAAATCAAAGTGTGCACAGTTCAATATTGTATCAGAAGTTACTAGGTTAAAAAGATGAAACTCCAACAGAAACAAAAGCCTTTTCATCTTGCTCTGTCTGGCTTGCCTATTTACACCCCTACCCTCTGTTCGCCATGCTCTCTGGGTACTGCCTGCCAGGTCAGAAGACCTCAGACTTAATCTCTAGGACATATCTGACTGCCTATGCCCAGGACTACAAAAAGACAAGCCAGGAGCAGGGTTACATGCAATTTTGCAGAGCTGAACAAAAAGCTACAAGCTACAAGTTTCAACAGATAAAATTTTGCCATACCTTAAGTTCTCAAATCCAAGTATCAGCTCATGAAATAAAGCCCTTGAAATGTTACCTTCTAATTACCTCTCACCAACATTTCCATACTTGGATGGGACTGGGGTAGCAATTCTTGTTCCTACAACATGTCCTAGCTGCCTTTTTAAGCCATCACTAATAATCAAATAACACCACAGCTCTAACTGACAAACGATAACATACCAAATGATGAATTAAGAAATAGTTAAAACGGACAACTGTAAACACATATAATTAAAAAAAAGCACAGATAATTACCACAGTATCATACTCATATATAAAAGGCTTACAAACTAAAATTTTAGATGTACTCAAGGTTTAAATAGGGGTTTAAAAAATAACACAAAAAAGCAAGTCAGAGGTAGTGCAAGTAGGCCTTTAGCCTCAGGTTCATTTTATCTTGGGAGGTGGAGGCAGATTTGTGAGTTCAAGGCCAGCCTGGTCTCCAGAGTTCCAGGACAGCAGAAAAATGCTGCCTAGAAAAATAAAAACAAAATTTAAAAAAAACATAATACAAAAAGTTCTAATGTTTATCACAACAAAATATTTCTATCAAGATTTCTAAAGAACATCATTTTCCAAAGCATAAAGTCAGTTTAAATTCATTTAACTTATCAATAAAAACCAAATCAAACCACACAGAAACCAGAAATTAAGGCTGATTCACCTTCCTACCATCATTACCATAACTACAAAAAAAATCACAGGAGTAAGGCTGACCTGTCACCTACTTGGCACATGCAAAATGAAACACAGTAATACATTACAGAAGAAACAAAATCAATAAACTACTTCACATACAAGTCATCTGGCTTCAATCTCAAACTATGTACCCCTGCAACTTTTGGAGAGTAATTTCGTGGGCCAAGATGACCTGATCTGGTCTCATCCCCTGGGACCATAGACTTCCAGATGTTCTCAAGGGTAAGAGACACTGGCAGGAAGAGACAGAGTGAAGGGGGAACACAAAGCAAGACAAGACATCTGAAGAGAGGCTGATGGTGGTAAAGAAGGTGGGCGGGTGAACAGACTTCTTGGAAAATAAAGGGCAAAGCCCACGTTTATTAGATGGCTGGACAAGTTGCAATGAAGCCATGACTCTGACATAAAATGCTGATGCTCAAGTCAAGAATTCCACAATCCTCAAGTTCTCTAAGTCCCTGCTTACTAATCCACAAGCACAACACAGTCAATGCTGTCATTAGGGGAATGATAGAGCAACAGACAGACACTTTGCAGTTCAAGAACAAAGTCTGAAACTGGGCATTGTGGGGCCAGTCAAAAAAATTCAAGGCCCAAACTGGGTGTGTCAGAGGCCTTTAATTCTAGGCAGAGGCAGGCTGATCTCTTTCAGTTTGAGGACAGCCCACTTGTAGAACAAATGCAAACAAAGGAAGAATTCAAGGCCAACTTCCAGCTACGCAGGGAGTCTGTGGATAATCTGGGCTACACGGAACCCTGTCTCAAACAAAAGTAAGTAAATACATTTTAAGAAATAAGTGTGTGGGGGGGGAGGGGGGTGGCGCGGTTGGTAAGATGGCCTAGCAGGTAACGCCACCTGTCCACCTGTCCCTGGGACTCATGGTAAAAAGAATCAACTAAGACAAGCAAGCTGTCTTTAACCTGGACCTGTGCAGGGTAATGTACAGACTCACACTCAAGACACGCAGGATACAAATAGAAAGTGTGCTTGAAATCCCAGCACTTGGGCAGGATGGGGCCTTGGAGAGCTTTTCTCAACCAACCAAACAACAAAACCAAAACAAAACTAAGAACAAAGTCTGGAGAAGTGACTTTAAAGGAACAGTGGAGGGAGAGAAAACCTCATGACCAAGGAAATCTCTCTTGCCCAACCAAGACCAAAAGATGGAAGCCCAGGGCTAACCAATGTCTATCTGGCCTGAGATTGAACTGGGCAGATTGGCTCACTGGGGAGGTCACCCAGAGCACACAATGTCTCAAGACTTCAGCCTTACACTGAATGAGTCCTAGTGACTCATACATGGTCTCCTTTCTCCTTGTACAGGCCCCAAGGAGACCAGAGTCCATGGTCCCCTTTTATACTACCTGGGCCTTTACATCAGTGTCTGAGATTTGGTGTACCCCTCGGGGCCTCAGGACCAACGGCCTTTCCCCCCTTCCTCCTTCCCACAACAAATGGGCCTTATCTCTCTGTTTAGTACCAACTCCTAGCTCAGTGACCAGCGTCTGCAGCCCTGTCTCCCTACAAACTCTTGGGGCATGCATTCAAGACAGTTATACCCCCTAGACTTTAAGAGACCTGTGGCTGCACACCTACCTTATCCCGTATGGCTCGATCAGTGCCTCCCGCCTTACCTCCTCAGACGTCCCACAGCATCTGCCCACTGACCCCCGAGACCGGTCCACGACCATCTCCCCACAGCCTCCCGAGGCTGGCATCCATTGCCGCCTCCCAAACAGACTCCAGAGGCGAGCCTCCGCCGCAATCTCTCCCCATCACCGGCTCCCTACAGCCTCCCCTCCCTCTCTTTAACCGCTCGCCCGCCGAGGGTCTCGCAGGACAGCGCCGGTCAGGAGGGCAGAGGCGGCCGCATCCGGACCGGCAGCTGAGCGTGACCTTGCGCCCGGGGCTCGGTCGGGTCTCACCTTCCGCCACGTCCTCGTCGACAGCGCCCTTCACCTGCGAGAAGCACCACTGGAAGTCGTTGCTGCTCGCCGGGCAGCCGCCTCCTCCGGCTCCTGCAACAGAGCGCGCCGTCAGGCCGGCCCCGCCCCGTCCCACCACCACCGTCCGTCCACCTGCCCGCTCGCGCACGGCCCTCACCTGCCATGGCGCGGGCGGGACGCGCCCAGCCGAGCGCGGCCGACCGAGGCGCTCCGAGCGCTCAGCCCCGGCCGCCGCCGCCGCCGCCGCCGCCGCTCCCGCCGCCGCCGGGGAGGGAATTTTTTCCCTTTTCAAAATGGCGCCCAATGCCCGTCGCCCCGCTGGATGACGTCATCCCCCTCCGCCTCCTCCGACGGCCAGTGCCGCGGGGGCTGCCGGGGGCGCACCGTGCGCCGATTGCGTCTGCGCGAGCCAGCTCGAGGTTGGACCTGCGTAGCCGCTCAGGGCCGTGGAAGGAGTGTTTTGGAATAGTCCGCCGGCAGGTACAGGAGGCTTTCTCGAATTGTGTTAAGAGTCAGGACGCGACGCCCCCTGCGTCGTTGAGGGCTTCAGACTCGTTTCTGTGGCCGGCTGGACCTGCTGCTCGTAGGCCGGGACCCTTCCCGCTGATGAGCCAGCGGGAACGTGGAACGTGAATCTGCCAATCGAGAGCGCTTGGCCGTGGGCAGGCGAGGCCTCTGAGCCCTCTAGCATCTGGAGCCCAGCACCTGAGTGCGTAACTTTGCTCATCTCCCACGTCTTCTTGCCCCAGTATCTTTCTTAGCCTCTTTGCACCGTTAGCATCAGAGTGTTACTTCACAGGGTCCTTGATCTGTCAGTATAGCTTCAGGGAGATGATGTCGACTTTTGCTTTATTTGTAGATGTGTTTTTTTCCTAGCGTCAAGAGGAATTATTCGCTGGTGAGCTTGACGTATGAAATCAATTTTCATAGGTACTGTGAAGTTGGCAGTGAGAGGATTGAACCACTAGACGGCAGTTGTTCCAAACCAGAGAGCATGCTCATCTGCCTTTTCTCAGGCTCCTGCCTGCTCTCGGTCTTGGCTGGAATGCTGCTCGTGTAGTGTTGATTCGCCTGTCGTGGTGGAGCTTACTCCTTAGTGGAGAAGACACAATAAGAAAAACATAGGAAAAGTCAAGACGAGCAGAGAGTAATACAGCAGAGAAGGGGAGAGGCGGCATCTTAAGAGAGCAATTGGAGGAGACGAGCGCGCCAGCCCTGCAAAGTCTTGGGCAGCTGCTAGAAGCGGGGAACAGCCAGTGCATATGCAGGGCCACCGTGACCTTTTCTTTTTTCGTTCTTTGAATTTATTCTTATGCTCTCTCTCTCTCTCTCTCTCTCTCTCTCTCTCTCTCTCTCTCTCTCTCTCACACACACACACACACACACACACACACACACACACACACACACACACACACACACACACTTTGGTTGGGGTCTTGCCCTGTAACCTGAAGCTGGCCTCCACCACAACCCAGCTTCCTGATGTTTAAGGAGCAGCAAAAACTGGAGAAAATGGCCGAGGAAGTAGTCATAGTAGTGGAGACAAGGAGGTAGGGACAGAGGGACTGACAGGGAACCATTTTTTGGGAGGTGGATTCTCTGATGAGATGGCTGACTGTGGCCATGAGTTGGGGAGAGTCAGGATGGACAAGTGCCTTCCATCAGCAACACCCAGGGTTGCTTCTAAAAGAAACTTGTCTCTGCAGTAAGTAGGAGAATAAAATGAGCTGCAGACTTCTGGGTGTGTGAGACTAAGGGAGAAGAATGGGGAGGGGGGCACATGAGCATTGAAGGTGTAGGAGTAGTAGTGGGTGACACCCCAGAGCTTCAGGTCATGTACATCCTGGGAGGATGGGCTGGGGAGGAGCTGACCCTGGGCAGCCAGAGGAACCTAAGGAAGGAGCATTAGGAGACTGCTTGCAGAACTGAGGTAAGTTAAGTTTATTCAGACTCCGTGTAAAGCATGGGTACCTCAAGTAACAACAGAATTGTTAAACATTCCATTCTGCCAGATTGTAGCTACATGTTTAAAACAAGCAATGTTTGAGACAGCTTCCACTGTCAGGTGTGTGTCCTTGTGCATTGGGATGCATCTTTATGAAGAAGGGCCGACTGAATGGACAGACTTGTGACTGCCCAAGTAATTGGTGACGGGCAGTGTGTATTGGGAAATGAGCTCTTGAGTAAAAAGAGGAGGAAGAGGAGCAAAGGGGAGGGTGAGCACCCCGAGGAGGAGATAGCCGTCACTACCACCCTTACTGATTCCAACTTGAATCACTGAAGTGCAGTAGGGAAGAATGGGCTGTCACTACTCAGTTTCTGACACTGGCACACACAGCTTCTGCACATTCTATCCGAAGCATCTGGGAAGGTTCTTGGCTGCTTTGTGTATCCCTCTCTAGTTCTAGCTCTGTCTTGGATGCATCACTGTGACAGTGAGCAGATTTAGATACCAGACAGACTCTTGAGTGTCACATCTCAGAACCTCAACCTCCTCACCTTTTAAATGGGCTGTCCATTTGCATAGCTGCACTGTGATCGTTGATGTAGTTAATAGACTGTAATGCTGAACTGGTGCTTGTGGCTTGTCTTGAAGTACTGGGTCACAATTTGACCTCTGTTGCCACTGTCTATGGGGCTAGAATTCTTCTTACAGTGATTTTGGATGGGTTTGACTTTGATCATTTTATTTTCTTTTTAAAAAAGCAGATTAACTAATTTTTTTTCATTGTTTAGTGTGTTTGAGACAGGAACATAGCTTGTAGCCTTAGTTATTCTGGAACACTCTATGTAGACCTTGTTGCCCTCAAACTCAGAGACTCCTTTACCTTTGCCTCCTGAGTGTTGGGATTAAAGGCTTGGACCACTTAGGACCAGTTGGGGTTACTATTGCTATGAAATACCACGACCAAAAGTGAGTTGGGGTGGGGGTTACTTGACTTAACTTCCACATTATAATCCATCATTGAAGAAAGTTATGGCAAGAACTCGAATAGGCAGGAAACCAGAAGCAGGAGCTGATGCAGGGATCATGGAGGGGTGCTGCATATTGACTTAGTCAGCCTGCTTCTGTACAGAAACCAGGACCACTAGGCCAGAGTTGGCTCCACCCATAATGGGCTGGACCCTTCCCCATCAATCATTAAGAAAATGCCCTACAGATCTTATGGAGGCATTTCTCAATTGAGGTTCCCTCCTCAGACTCTACCCTGCATCGAGTTGACATAAAATGAGCCAGCACAGGCCAAATTTAAGTTTAAGTTTGTGCACATTTACACTAAGGCCAGAAGAGGGTGTGGAGTTACAAGAAGTTTCGATCTGCCTGACATGGGTGCTAGGAGTCAAAACAAGTCCTGTTGAAAAGCAGCAAGTGCTCCTAACTAACCACTGGGCTCTCCAGCCTCATCATTGTCTGCTGTTACTTTAGTATGGAAAGGACGGTACCTGCCTTTGTTTCCCACCTCCGCCCTACTCCCTCTTCCTTATCTTGTCCCTGTTGTCCCTCCTTTCTAGTGTGTTGTCCTCGTCTGAGGGTCATTTCTGTGCTCTAGCCCCGCTGGCTCTGCCTCCACAGCAGTGTGAGCTCAGAGTCCATCGGAAGTGGGTCATATTTGAGCCGTATCTATCAGCTGTGTAAGGAGGGGACAAGAGGGAGTCCATGGATCTCGGCAGAGTGGGGGGTCTGGGCTTTAGCCAGAAAGGTGGGTACTGAGGCTATTGGGCTGAGGAAGGGATTAGAGGACAGAGATGGTGCATGTATCTAACCTTGGGTACAGAAAGTTGAGTGCCTTTGAAGTGGGAGTGGAGTATGTATCATTCAGATGAGACTATCTCCATTGGAGAGCAACATGCAGGGAACATCCCCCAAGAGGTCTGGAGCAGGAAAGGGGACCTCTGAAGAAGCCATGGTTTATTCTCATAGTGCTTACTCTGTATAATAAGTCCAAGGAGCCTGAGAATCCTGAACCTGGGAAAGGAGTCCAGGCTCTGCAGCACACCTGTCTTGTACAGGGTGAAGCACCAGTTCTGTGACACAGATCTTCAGCCCCTATATGCTTATTCAGGTAGCCAGTACAGGTCAGCCAGGAGGGTCATGGTCAACAGGAGTCTCCGATTTCTTAAGGGGTTCTCTTTCCAAAGCTCTTTGGGAACCCTACTAATAGGAATTGAGTGGGAGAAGTAGTATATTCAATCATGGCCTAATCTGAGGTAAGGCTGTAGAAACATGGTTGACTCAGGTAGCTATATATGCCAGTACAACTTCAGTCTAAGCTACCATCCCAATTCAGACTTTGGGCTCTTTGAGGCTGAACAGGAACCTAGGGGAGAAGGCAGGTGAGCATAGACAGACCCTGGGGACAGGGAGGAGCAGGAGTCCTGGGACAATTATAGTTTGCTGGAGTTTCTGGCTCAGTTGTCAGCCTCCTTGCCTGGAATCCCTGAGATTACTTTTGGCCAGATTCCAGTGATACTTCTGAAACCTCTAGGGTGTCACCCAAAGTATCAGCAGCGAATACATTACCGAATATGTACCCATTGGATTTGGAAGATGTTCCTGGTATGTGTATGTATGTCATTGGCAAGTCAGAGGTTATTTAAGAGTTTAGTGTATGAATCAGGAATTTACTGCTAACCTCTCCCCACACCCTAATAGTGTCATGCCTAGGAGTGGAGATTCAGCACCAGGTTTGTAATTTTCAGGATCTACAAGTCCTGGTGTCTATAAAAAGCACTTGCCTTGCAAATTACCTGCATTAGTTCATGAACTCCCAAGGCCATGGTGTTAACCTGTGGGAGTGCATCTGCCCCCTCTGCTGCCCTCCATGGTGCTGTTCCTCCCATTTCTGAAGGGGAGGCAGAGGTAGGAGCTAGAGGGCTGAGATGTGCTGTCCTTGCTGACATAGGGTACAGCTTGGTGTGTTCATCCTGAGCTAATACACAGATTCAGGCACGTCTCAGTTCAACATTTTGGAGCAACACAGCAGGCTCTAAATTATGAGCAGAGCATGTTCTTCATTGAGTTAGAGTATAGCAGGTCTCTGAGAGGTTGGCCTAGAGACTTAGGAAAATTTTTCCTCTCCAAATTTGATAGATATCTGTACATTTTCTATTTTTTAAAAACACTATCAACTAGTTGATTTTTTAAAAAAATTTTGAATCATATTTTAAAGTGAGAGAAAAACACTTGCTCATTTTAAGTGCTTTTGTGAAAAAAATAATTCACAGATGGGGATAACTTCATTTCAAAAATAAAAATACAGCTTCCCAATATTCTTCAATCTGGCTTTGTTCTCTAAATTATAAAATCAAGGCAGCTTGAGAGCATCGCAGAGCCGGATGGCAGCAGAAGGCATGGAACTGAAGGCACAGACCCAGTTCAGCAACTTGCAATTTTTCTTCACTGAGAACCTATTTGAACTTAAATTATGCACAATAAATGTCAAATCTACCCCCATTTATCTTAGTAACTTAGGAATCTGGTATATTGAGAAAAGCTCTTTATACATCAGAGCTCCTTAACAATGCAAGTTGTCTCATCTTCTCGTGGGAGGAAATGTCATCTTGATTGATGTGATCTGGGGAATGAGGGCTGCTCTGAGGAGAGTCCAATGCCCAGGCTTCTCCCTCTTCTGCCTCAGCTCTGATTGCTTGCTCTATGGGAAGCCCTTTTAGGGCAACCTCTTCAGATTAGTACCTGATATCTACCCCATGAGTCACCTTTAGAAACTCCACCATCAGTAACAGAACCCACACGAAGCCCAGTGAGTCTCCTGCCCATCTAGAACAAGGAAGGGACAGATATGCAAGAAAGGTTAAGTATTCAAAACTTAACCCACAGTGGCCCCATGTCCTGTCCTCTAAGCCCTTTGAACTAATACAATGGGTATCCTGGAGCTTGGTCTTGTGAACTTGACAGTAGCTCCTGGGACTTAGCCTAATGTTAGTGTCCAGCGGGAGCAGTACTCCACCACCACACTCCCATGGAGCTAGAGAAATAGTAGAGGGTGTTTCCCTAGTGGCCAAGGCCAGGAGCCCAGTAAAGTCAGGAATCACGCTTCTGCTTCACCAGATTGGAAGGCTCAGCTCTCTGGCCTCCCTCTCTTTCTTGTTAGTCTCACGTGGGTCAGTCTGATTTTGGAGTCTACAGAGTCCAGGACGATGTGGAACTCCTGTCACTTCCTGACTGTCTTCCCACTGGTGGGATTACAGGTGTGGATCACCATACAGGTATATGTCACCAGTTTCTAGTTTCTCTGAACTAGTTTCTTCATTGTCAGTAGTTAGGAGTAAGGGTTCCTAACCTAGCATAAGGAGCTAGGAGGGCATCAGGAAGTAAACTGAAATTCTACATAAACCTTATTTGTGGCCCCAGTGAGAGATTTTTGTTAGTGAGCTTCAAAGAGGTAAGAATTATGGGTATATGTCACATACTCACCCCTTCCTTAAGCACAAAGCTGGTACCTGGTGCTTTCCTCATCAGGGAGTTGCTGCCCTCTGCTGGTCGAGACAGGAGAAGCAGCTCAGTGCCCACCTTGGAAGGCCTGAAAGAGACCAAGGTAATGAATGGATAGGAGGTAATTGGAATTCTGTTTTTACAAAAGCGTTGTGGGAGCAGAGATCCTTTGAGATCAGAAGTTGAGCCTTACCCCTATACGCCAGCAGGATTTTACACACTAGTAAAACCACTGTAAGATCCTGGACAGAAACCTTTTATCAGCTTTTTGAGTTGGGGTGTGTAGTAAGAGGTTTCTGTCCCGGACTTTTGGGCCTAGCCTCAAGGTTTAGACCCATAGACCCACAGACCCACAGAGACACACAGATGCTTACAGTTGTTTTAGGCTGATTGACCTAAGGCCCAGGCATATCACTTGCTAATTCTTTACCCTTAATCTAACCCATGACTCTTATCCTGTTCAGCCATGTGACTAGGTACCTTTTCTCAGGGCAGCATAGTTGTCCTCTGCTTCTTCTGGCTTCTGTCTGGCCTTCTGCCCTGTTCTTCCTGTTCCCAGAGTTTTCTTAGTCTGGTTGCCCCACCCACACTTCCTGTCTGCCTTTGGCCAATCAGCGCTTTTTATTAAACTGGTGGGTGGGACAATAATTTACAATGGAACAACATAATCTCCCTACAGGGGTGAGGTCATTAGATGCATTTAAGCTGTAGATAGACATGCCCTGTCTAACCTTTAGTCTTGGCCTTCAGCTGATGCCAGAGGGGGAGTGGGAGAAAGAAGAAGGGAAGCAGGAAGAGAAAAGTGAATGTAAGCAGGGTATGTGTGTGTGTGTGTGTGTGTGTGTGTGTGTGTGTGTGTGTGTGTGTGTGTGTGTGTGTATGTGTGTGTATGTGTGTGTATATATATAAATATGTATATACACACATATACACATATACATATATACATATAAGTTTACATTCCTTGACAGATGACCTGGCCTAGTTACCCTCACAAAGCAGAACAGGTCTCTGCCCCTTGGGTTTCTGGCAAAAATGCCACAGCTGCCTCTGAGGCATGTCTGATTGTTCTATGTCTGGTTCAGGGATGAGACTTTTGGGCTCAGGTCTTCACAGGAGACCTAGCTGGCCTTCAGCCAGGCATTTTGTTTGAGACTGTGAAGTTTTGATAAACATGATTGATGTTTTTGGGAAAATATGTCCATATACTTCTTGTGGTCTATTGCTATTTTGATATAAAAATCAAGTCTCTGCTTGGAGAGGATATAGTGTCTCCTCCATCAGTGAGGCAAGAAACTCAGGCCGACCAAGGTTCTTGGTCTGAACAGGTCTGAGCCTGTTCTCAGGTCTGAGCTGTTCTGGTTCTCTCAGGGCAGACGCCAAGCTCACAGGTTCTTTTGGGAGACAGAACTTCTGAGCTGGAATGCCTGCCTGACCCTTCTTTAGTGATTCCCGTCTCCTCAGCCCTTCTGTCAACCATCTGCAGGAATCACCATAAGAACCCAGCATCAAGATGGGTGGTAGTGGCACATACCTCTAATCTCAGCAGAGGCAGGCAGTTTGAGGCCAGCCTGCTCTACAGCGTGAGTTCCAGGACAGCCAGGTTACATGGAGAAACCCTAACCAAAACAAACAAAAAATGCCAGCATCTGTCCGATGCTACTGTTAGTGAAACTTCCCATGTGAGAGCCTCTCTAAACCTTACTAAGATGCTGAAACCAGCCAGGGAGCCTTAGGCCCCCTTATCCTCCTTGTGATCTGATAATGCCATTTCTCCTTAGGCTAACCCTTTCTGGTGGTGACTATGAGGCTGAGGTATCTATGCTTCCATTCCTTGAACTATGAGTAGGGTCTCATTGGGTTATGAGGTTTTGGATATAATCAAGCTGAGAGGCTTTTAGAATTTTTTTTATTATGGGTGTGGATATTTTGTTTGCATTATGTCTGTGTATCACATGTGTCTAGTGCTTGTAGACTAGGGTTCAGTTAACTAGTTAGCCATCTCTCCAGTCCCGAGTTGAGGGTCTTGAGATGATGATATGGTTATCTGGAGCCCCAGATACTATGGAAAGTGATCTTACTGTATAGGCAGAGGGAGAAAAACAGGAGCAGGTGAGGTGGAGAATGAGGGGGCCACTGCAGTGGTGTACTTGAATTGTTTTTGTGCTAGAAGGCAGAAAGAAGGACCTTAGAACTTCTGGAAGGAGCCCAGCCAAGCCCACAGTGAGGCAAGCTGTGAACTTCTGATATCCTGAGCTGAGGGAGTGATGTAGGAATGCCTTTCTGTATGCTGTGAATCTCAATCTTTAAATAAAGGAGCTGTTTTGGCCTATGACAGGCACCATAGAAAAAGTAGAAAGAGAAATCAGAGCATAGGTAGGAGAAGTGGGGTGGAGTCAGGCAGACCAAGGTGAAGCCCAAAGGAGCAACATGTAAGGAACACAGGTGAGCCACGGGCCACGTGACAGATGAATAGAAATGAGTTGATTTAAGATGTAAGAGCTAGCTAGCAATGTGCCTGAGCCATAGGCCAAACAGCATGAAGTTAATATAAGTGTCTGAGTCATTTCTAGGAGCCTGAGCAGCAGCGGCGGGCGGCTAAGGGGGCTGACTGCAGGTCTGTGGGTCTGGGCCTCTGGCTGCCCGGGACCAAGAAACCCCACTCACTGTTAGAGATGGTGCCCCACGTTGGGCACCAGATGTAGGCGAAGTTTTATTTACAAGGCACCAGTCCAAGATTAATATTTATTAAAATATAAACCAACACTCACGATATAGGTAACAGCTTATAGTGGAGCCTGAACAGGGACTGGAATATCTGAGCGATGGACGATGGATTCCAAACCGGTCTCTCCAGCAACCAGGAACCAGGAAAACAAGCAGCCCCTTATCAATGGGGTTGGCCACTCCCCCTTCAGGGGCCCAGGACCCTGGGTAATCATCCTCAGATCTTATGAGTTAACACCTGAATCCCACCACAAGGGAGGGTACATTTCTGTTGTTGAAAGTCATCAAGTCTGTGGCAGTTTGTTACAGTAGCTGGATGAATCAGTACATCAACCAGCCCTCTTCTCTGGGTTCCTCTGTGTGTGTGTGTGTGTGTGTGTGTGTGTGTGTGTGTGTGTGTGTGTGTGTGTCTGTGTGTGTGTGTGTACCAAAACACACACAGACACACACAGACACACACAGACACACACACACACACACACACACACACACACACACACACATATTCCTAAACAAAACCTGTTCAGCCTGTAATGCTACCTCTATATGTTTTCAGGTTGGCAACTGAACAACCAATTGGTGTGCTGGATTTCCAGTACCAGGCATCATTTCCTTCTTTTCTAATGGGTCTGAAGTCCAATTAGAGAGCTTAGTGCCAAGGTATATGCACCACTACTATACCCTTAGGGTTATCGCTAGTCATTGATGTGGCTCATAAATGTCATAGCTGGGTAGGACTGTTGGTTAACTTCCCTTCTTTGGAAGCTTGCATGGTGTCTTCTTGTACCATGAAAGCTAACCCTCAAGGCGGGGGTATTTAGGTCAGTTCTAGCTCAGGGGTCTCTGGGCCCAGTTTCCAAACAGGTATCTTCAGTGCATGGTGTCTTAGCAATAGGGACTTACCTTCCACTTCTGGGGAGTGGTGATAACCACGGACAACAGCAATATGCCGTATATTTTGGGAGTCTCTTGAACAGCCCTACCAGGGATGTTTTGAGACTATTTCTTTCAATTTGTGACAGGTTTGCATATAGTAGAAGCTTTGTGTTTTAGAGAAATCCAGCCTAGTTTTTCTTCCACATTTGTGGTTTTGGTATTGTGCCTAAAAACTCATTGCCAAACCTCAGGTCACAAAGGTTTTACCTTTTTTTTTTTTTTTTTTTTTTTTTTTTAAATATTATGTGTTTATTATGCCTGGTCGTTAGGTCTATAATTCATTTGAGCTTTTTTTTTTTTTTTTCTTTTTAAATTATGCAAACAGTGTGCTTGTATGTATGCCTTGAGGCCAGGAGAGGGCACTAAACCTCATTACAGATGGCTGTGAGCCACCATGTTGTTGCTGGGAATTGAACTCAGGACCCCTGGGAGAGCAGCCAGTGCTCTTACCCTCTGAGCCATCTCTCCAGCCTGAGCTACTTTTTTTTGAGAGGAGCCCATCTCTGTCTGAGTTACTTGTTTTTGTGGACATCTGGGGATTTCAGCACCCTTTGTGGAATAGACTTTCTTTATTGATACTTGTGTGGCCTGTTTCTAGACTAGCTATTCCATTCCATGTTTTTATTTATTCTCTTATTTCAAGTATAATGCTTCCTTGCCTCTTGTCACTATATGAACTCAAGTGAGGTAGTGTTGATCCTCTGACTTCAATTCTGATGTTAATTCTTTGGTGCTTATGGCTGTTGGTGCACAGGAAAGGAATTGGCTTTTGTGTTGTGACTCTGTCCTGCAGCCTGGCTGCGACCACTTTGATCTTCCAGGAGGTATTTTTGTTGGCATCCATTCATTGGAATTTTCCACAGAGACGATCAAATAATGGGAACAGAGACTGTTGTTTCCTTTGTTCATCTGCCTACATTTCCTTTCCCTTTCTGTACTCGTTTGTCTCTCTCTGAGGCTGAGTAGGAGTGGTGATGGGCACCTCAGCCTTGTGCTTCTGATCACAAATGGAAACAATCTACTTTCTCACCATTAAGGAGGAAGTCAGCTTTAGGTTTTTGTAAGTGTTCTTTCTTAATTTAAGAATTTCCACTCTACTAGAATTTTACTGTTACTTTAAAACTGTCTCTTCTTTTACAAGACTGTTTTCCAGAATCAGCAGTGGAGACCTGTCTAGAGCTGTTGTTCTCCACGCGGCTGCTCTGTAGATACTGCCCGTTTCCCCATTCCCTATGTGCTGGTCCCTTTTTCCTCTGTCCCCAACCATCCAGTCTCCACCACTTGAGTCTCCCCAGGCCTTTTCATTTTGGAAAAGTGACCAGACCACTAAGGGCTCAAAATGGGATCTCATCAACCAGTTGTTTTTTTTTTGTTTAGGGGAAAATCTACTTTATGAAGCAGATTTAAGCAGTCAACTTGATCAGGCCAGTTCTCCATTGCCCGTCTCTTTGGACTCATCACCACCATGCGTCATGCCTCAGGTTCAGATCCTGCTGGGAAAATGTCAGATGAATTTTTGTTGGCATATGCACTACCTGAACAGCCTCCTGCCAGAACCTCTGCTGTGAGCAATCCAAAAGCTGGCCGTGCTCCTCAGTGGCTAGGCTTCGGCCCTCGAAATAACCTAAATGCTCCACTTGCTATGCTATCTGGACTCCCACCAAGTACAGCAACCTCCACTGTGCATTTTGGACCAGCACCAACAGGAATGTATCCTTCCATTCCTCCAAATGGACCACCACCAGAATCCCCAGCTTCCTTTCTACCTTCTGGACTGTCATGTCTCCAACCTAGTGGTCCTTATCCAGCCCCTGCTGTACGAGGCCCTGGTCCCACAGGGCCATATGCTACACGAAATATGCACTTTCCAGAGCTACCTAAGCCCTATGGTGCACCCACAGATCCAGCTGCAGCTGGTACTTTAGGTACACGTGGATCCATGTCTTCTGAATTGTGGGCACCAGGAATGGGAGAGCAGCATCCTAATATCCCATATTCATCTCCAGGGCCACATCCTACTGCTCCTCCTCCTCCAGTGTCAGGGGCACTGCCTGTTCGATGGGGCACTGTGCCACCAGGAGCCTGGGGACCACCAGAACCATATCCTGCCCCTGCAGGATCATATCCCATGCCAGAACCCCCTTCTACTCCGAATAATCTTTACCAAGTACCTTCAGGACCTTCTGGTTCTCCACCAGTGCCTGGTGGCCCCCATAAAATGAATGAAGTCCCAGGTGGCTCCCGTCCTGATGCACCCAACCAGGAGAGCACCCCGGAGACCACTGGACAAATGAGACAACTGAAAGTAGACGACAAGCCCATCAAGAGGAGACGTGCCAAGAAGAAGAGGAGGCCAGTAACTTGGGGAGACATCAAGACTTTAACTCATGAAGCCGAGACTTTGGGGAAACAACAAGGACACAATACTACTGACCCCAAAATGATGTTGCTATGTTTAATGACTATATTGCATGTTAATTCTCAGAATGACAATGCAGACTCCAAATAACTCTGTCAGTGGGGTTAAAAGGCACACCTGTAATAAACTATGATGTTGTTTTGCCAAAAAGGGGGAAAAATACTATCACCAGTCAACTTTTTGTTCTGGGCTTTGTCCAACTTTGTGGGCTTGGTGGTTAGTGGAGTACCTTCAAGGGACAGCCAGGGCTCTCAGGTTTCACTGATACCAACCAGAATCAAGCGGTGTGGTCTGCTCCAAATGCAAAGACACCAGCAGTAGCAGCAAAAGGCTTCCCCGTAGCCCTAGTTCTCCATTAGGATCTGCCCCCTCCTTCCAGATCAGTGGTCATAGCTTGTAGGGAAGACCAGGCCACCACTGCGCATTGTGGCACCTGCCTCTTCTGGGAGGACTGTCTGAGAGTCCTCACCCTGGACCTTCCAGTTCACTTCTCTACCTTAACCAAGTTTTCTTGGTTGATGGCAGGGTTGCCTCAAAGAGGCTCCCCACATGTGCCTTCTGGGAGGCATGTGCTGCTGCAGATCTTCATATAAGGGATCCTGTTAAAAGGAAAATACAGAAGCAGGCAGGTGGGAGAGACTCACCACAGGGTGGTGCTCTTGTATCTTACTTTAAGGGATTTTCCCCCAAGGTAACTTTTTTTTTTTAAAAAAACTAATTTGTCTGCAAAATGAACAGGAGGCGGAGTCTTGAAGTGAGACATAATACTGCGGGGATTCCTTGAGACTCTCGGGCTTCCTCTTCCTCCTCCCTACCCTAGGCATTGTTTCAGGCATGAGTCATTTGGCTCTCCTCTGCAAGGGAAAAAGAACAAGATGCTCTGCTCATTGAACTGGTTGGATGCTAAGATTTCTGTTGAGCTGGGGAAAAGGCACACAGTTCTGCACTGGGAATTGAACTGGGAACCCTGAACACTTAGCTACATTGCCAGTCCCCACTGCTGTGGCCTCTAAGGAAACACTAAACTGTTCATCTGGGTTTATCTAGAATTCCTAGATAGACAGAAATGTGTCATTAATGAGTTTTCCAAAAGGCTATGTAACAAAGGATTTAGAAGGTTTCTGCACTTTGATGCTAGAGAACCTGTCTGTTAGTGTATGAAAAGCTCTGGGGAAGGGGACCTGGGCAGTCCATAATGCCCTGTAACTCCAGCTTCAGGAGATCCAATGCCTCTCGCTTCCGTGCACATCTAGACTCATACATATTCACATGCAGAGACTTGCACATATACACGAGTATAAATATTAACATTGAAAAGAAGCTGTTGGCTAGGGCTGTAGCTCATACTAGAGTGCTTGCTTAGCATGCATGAAGCCCCTGGTTTGATGCCTACATCACTCGAACTCAGCACTCAGAGGTGGGGGTTCAGGAGTCCAAAGCTATCCTGCTGCATACTGAGTTTGAGGCCCTGGGGTTACAGCAGACTATGTCCCAAACAAACAGCGGACTTACCAAATTGCAGGTATAATTGGTAGACTTAATAGGTGTAACCTAGGATCTTTTGAACCTCCATAGTTCTCAGGGTCACCACTGCAGAGTTGTAGGTACAGGACTGGGTTCTTGACTATGAGCAAAACTGGGCATGAGGAGTCCTGAGGTAGTCCTGGGACATCTTGCAGCCTGAGATAGTACCCAATGACTAATTTCAGGGCAAGGCCACAGTGGGCAAGCACTATTTAGAATATAGCACCCAAGAGAGACACTGAAGGAACAAGGATGATCCAGAGCAGGGACTTCTTCCTTCTGGTGGGTTGGTGGGGCCCCTTTGCTCTCACCTGCAGGATTGGATTGTGCCCTGGGTCTCCTTCCCCTAGCATGGAGCCTAGTCCAGGCAGCCCTTGCCTGGTCTTTGTAATCTTGGATTTTCCCCATGCTCCTGGCCTCTAGGAAGCTCTCCTCGAGAAAACAGGCTTCTTGCTCTTTGGCCTCAGGCTGAGTGTTTCCAAACCTGGAACAACCTCCTACTTCAAAGGGGACTTTTGGGGAGTGCCTGTGGGGTGTAGACAGGAGGCCTTGCTGTAGCAGAATATGTTGGTTCAGGATGAGTCCCAGTCTTTAAGGTCAGTTCTTCGTTGCCAGGGACCCGAGCTGGATGGTGCTTGGAGCAACCAGAAGCAAAATCATTGCTCAGAGTCCTACACTAGTCTTATGCAGCCTGCTTGCATTGCGTAGCACCATCATTTGCCCAGGAAATGTTTGAGACAGCTTGTATGAGAACCTTGGAGGACCTGAACACATCAGGGACCATGGAGATTAGATTCCACAAGACTGGCCAGAGGCCTTGACTACTTAGAAAAGCCACAGATACTCTGTCCCTCAGGGCAGCAGGGCCAACTTGGGTTAGTTCCACACATTCTCAAGTAAGAATAAAGGTACTGTTCTTAAGCCCAGGACACCTTTTCTTATGGCCCTTTAGCACCTGGTCACTCTTGAGTCCCAGGCCATGTAGATTCTGTATTCTTTTGGTTGTGGACTGGTTGATTTGTTCGATTTCCTTCCAGCATGCATCTGGAGACCCTCTACATTCACAGGCAGACCAACTGTCCCCTAGTGTGCCCTCATTTACTGGCCAGCAGTGAATCCCAAGTTCCCGTGTCTCTTCAAATGTCACAGAACATAGAGCAGACCCTTTGGGAATCCTGGACCAGAGGCTGTTCTGGGAACTAAGCAAGACCTTTTTGAGTGACTGGCCAGGTAACCTGAGTTACCTCTGGTTAGATGTGGCCATTGAACAGTTGAAAAGCCTGTAGCCTGTAGCTAGAAATAGGCAGTGTTCATGGTGTAGGCACACAAGCCCCTTCCCTCCCTGGGTGCTTTATCATTGGAGCAGCTTTCCTGTGACAAAACTATTTTAAGGAACATGAGGCCATAACTCATTAAATTCCACTAACTCTCGATTATTTGACATTTTAAATACACACACTTCAAGTGGCTTTTTGGATATTTCTATGCCCACATCTGAAGATTCACATCTCTAATTCGGAACTCATTTTGTTGCAACACTTGTCATTTCAAACTAATATATTAAGAGTCAGGGGAAAATAATTTACTTTGGAAAATCGAGACTCCATAAATAAAATACATAACAATACATAAGCAGTTTGAGTACATCTACAGAATACTGAAGTGGAATTTCAGCCTAGAGCTGTGCACCCTCTCATTAGGTGACAGCACAGAACTCATGCTGACCTCTGCTGAACGTAGAGGATTTCTGGAGGCCCGTGCCTTCCCCTTTCTCCCCGTGTAGCTCTTGGGCCATCTAGTGGATTGCAAAGGTTTGCCTCTGGCCTTAGAGAGGTATGAGAGATCCAGTACAGGTGTGGAGGCTTCCTGGGCCTTGTACATAATGGCACCTCAAGGGCTGTTGTGAATTAAAGTTACCAGGAGAAAATTTGTGCTTGGCTCTAACTCCCACTGCTGGGCAGAGCTCGCTCACGCTTCTCAGAGTGGATGTTCTCATTCTGTTGTCTTGGAAAGGTGTAATGTCCTGGAGAAAAATGATGAGCTTCTCAGAACACTGATTTTACTCCACAAAAATTTGCTCACACATTGTTTTATGTATTTAAACAGTGGTTAGCTTGGCTGATACAGTTATCCCAGCACTTGGGGGGGGGGGCTGAGGCAGGAAAGTGGTGAGTTTAAGGCTAGCCTGGGCTACATATTGAAAATGCTTCAAAATAAAATTACACAAAGACCCCATCAACCAGTGAAAGAATTAAGGATTATGGTACATATTAAAAAACACTGACATTTACAAAGAAATATCTTGGCTGTTTTTTTTCCTGTGTCAACTGCAGACCACACCCAGATGCCTGTTAAAGTGTATCCAGTTGTCCCTCTGTCCAGAAGCTCCACAGCCTTGGCCTCTATCAAGCATGTGGTGGCATCATCCCTGTTACTTACCCTTCACTCCTGCCCCGACACTCCCTCATCCTCTAAGGCAAGTTGCTCAGGGTTGGAGAGCCTCAACAGGTTAAGTGTGGGACCCATCACAGGCCAGGCCTGTGCCTGGAATTCCTAAAAACTAAAAAAAAAAAAAAAAAACCCTTAGTTTTTCCTCAGTGTTGGAGATAGAACCTCAGGCCAGCTTTTGTAGTGAAGGAATCTCCCAGGGTTTCTCAAGTGCTAGGTTAGCACTCTTCACTGAGCTACCTCACCCTGGACCCTCTATGCTGTGTGGGGGCTCAATCCCAGGGTCTTGTACATGCTAGTTGCTTTTGTTACCTTTCTCATTGCTATAATAAAATGCCCAAAGATACTTAAGGAAGCCAGGCTTTATTTTACTCAGTGGGTGTGTAGTTCACCGTGATAGGAAGGCATGGCTGTGGGAATGAGGCACCTATTCCTGCCAGGGAGGGGAGAGACAAGTGCTGTTGCTCAGATTCCTCCCACTCCTCCCCCTGCTCCTCCTGCTTCTCCTCCTGGTCCTCCTCCTCCTCCTCCTGCTTCTCCTCTTTATACAGGGTCTCACTATGGAGTTCTGGCTGGCCTGGAGCTTGCTCTGTAGACCAGGCTGGTTTCAGACTCACAGGTACTCTGTCTCCCAAGGGATTAAAGGGATAATCCATGCCTAGTCTAACTATTTTTTATTCATTTGGGACCCCGGTCCATGGGATATGATGGTACAACCCACATTTAGGGTGGGTTTTACCATTTAGTCAAACCCCTCTGAAAACACCCTTATATACATACCTTGAACTGTGTTTCCTAGGTAATTCTAAATTCAGTCAAGGTGACAGTGAGGATTAACTGTCACACTAGGCAAGCTCTCTACTACTGGGCTACTTACCCAGTCCCCAACCAGCCATGGCCTTTGTGTGTGTGAGTGTGTGTGTGTGTGTGTGTGTGTGTGTGTGTGTATGTAACATGGACCATGAGACGCCAGCTCCCATGGTCCACTCCAGAATAATAAATGCCTCAGAGTAACAAGGAATAAGAAACTCTTTTATCATAGGGTAATTAAGAATCAATCTCTATCTGACTGATAAAATAAGGAAACATACATGCTTTCTGATGGTAATGTTCTTTTTTGCTTTTTAAAAAATGGTCTTTGTCTTTACATGGCTACTTATCTCCACGCTGCTGCAGTCTATACATACAACTGTGTATCTTTCTTTACATTTATACGGCCATACATCTCTCTACACAGTTACATCTATTTTCACATGTCTACACCTTTTCTTTTACATACATTTCTCTGCTACATCTCCTTTCTATGGAGCTTCATTTTCCTTGCCTCCACACAGTTACAAATCTCCACATAGTCATAGCTATTCGTCTCATTAACAGCCCTCACCACATCACACCTTACACTGTCCTTACACACACTCCCACAGCTCTTGGCACAGCTCCTGTACAGAGCAATAGCTCCTTCACACAGCTTCATCTCTCACATAGTCACTTATACAGGTCCGCTTCTGCATCATTCACTCGCTCTTAGCTCACTCTCTCATCCATGACTCTCACTCCTCCTTAGGTTTCTTCTTCATGTCTCACTCAGCACACATGCACTCATACACTGCATAGCTTCATCCCTACATTGCTGCTGCTCCCCTGTATTCTTAGCCAAACTCGGGACAATTTTATGGTACACTTTCAGGGCCCAACCCATTCTCATAACACACGAAGTCACACAGTTATTCTCAGGCAAGTAAGGTCAGAAAGACCGGCTAGGGTAAATGCTTGGCCTTGCACATAACTTTTTCCCTGACAGAGACTGACACTGGAATTCAGGACATAACAATAACAGTAACAGGCTGAACCCAGAGCTGTCAGGGCACGTGCAGAAAATCAACGATTGCAAAGGATTTTGTCTCAAAACAGCCTGGCCTTGATTTAGCAATAAACAACACCTGGAGATTAGTCTTTGTGTATTTTCTGCAGGAGCAGTTTGTCTGAATTTGAAGTCTAAGATTAGTTCTTAGAGACTAAAATACTATTACTTTCCTGTGTTGGCAAAGAAGAATATTCTGGCATTATTTCTACACATCAGAGTCATATAGCTTAAATAGAAATAAACTTTCCTGACTATCCACAACTATAATTGTTCCCAAAGATGTAAAATACACTGCCAGTGCGCTGTGAAAAGAACCCCCACAGCTGTTCTTATTAGGGAGGTATAGTAATGGCACCTGGGCAAGTTACAGACAGAAAACAACTGGCCACCAACAGTCAGTGACCCAGTGGCTCTGCCAAGTGGGGCTCCCTGTCAGAGAATTAGACATCTGCTGGGTCAACTTATTAAACACTAGTTGTCACCTGCTTTATTCTCCCATGACCCTCGGCGTGTGTGTGTGTGTGTGTGTGTGTGTGTGTGTGTGTGTGTGTGTGTGTGTATGTGTGTGTGTGTGTGTATGTGTGTGTGTGTGTGTGTGTGTGTGTGAGAGAGAGAGATGTATACCTCTGTGTGTTCATGTTGAGAGTTGTCAGCTCTCACCCTCTGCTGTACTTTTTAAGACAGTGTTGCTCACTGAACCCAGAGCTCTCTATTTTAGGTACATTAGACAGCAAGCTCCAGGGGACCTCCTGTCTGTCTGCCCTGTACTAGGGTTAGAAATGTACATACCCAGCTTTGACACAGTGCTGGGGATCCAAACTCGGGTCCTCATGCTTGCATAGCAAGCGCTTTACTCATCATGGAAACTTGCCAGCTCCTCGACTTTGGCCTTTTGATCTCTGCGTTAAAGATGTGGTAGGCCAAGTATGTTCAACCTTTGTTCTGAGAGTCCATTTGGATTTTACTCTAACCACAGTAGGGGAAAAAGGGCTAAAATGGTTAATAATGAGTTGAGCTGCGCCAAGTACTGGCAGGGTGTGCCCAGAAGCTGCATGGCTCCCATGGAGCTTACCTACACAAGCATCTGCCAGGGGCTTTTATTTATAATTGTTGTTACTGTGTGTAAGTGTGGTATTTGTGTACGTGGTGTATGTGCACATGTGTGTGTGTGCATGGGTGTGCCCTGAAGCTGTGCGCACACTCTTGCAGGGGCCAGAGAAGGATGCCAGGTATTCTGCTTTATCATCCTTTCCTGTATAGCTTTGACTGAATTTTGGGCTTGCTGCCAGTGAGTCTCAGCTCTATCTTCCTGTTTCGGTCTCCCCCCTCTCCCCTGGAAGTGCTGGGGTTACATGCTGCGCACTTGGCCATGCTCAGTCCTTTGTGTGGCCCCTGGGACCCAAACCCATGTTTTTTTTGTTTATGCAACTTCCTTATCTACTGAGCCATCTCACCAGCTCTTGCCAGGAAGGTTAGTGTGGTGGCACTTGACTGTCATTCCAGGTCTGGAAGCAGGCATAGGAGGAGCCAGCATTCAAGGTGATCTTTGGCTATAGAGCAAATTCCACTAGCCTGGACCATATGAAACACCCTCTCTGCACCCTATACACGTATGCACGCAAGGGGAATCTCATGTGAATTTGGAGTGTAAACAAAAAGGAGACACCATGGACCAGGGATCTAGGAAACTCCCAGAAGCCTCCTGCCAAATGCACTTCTCTGGCTGTTCCTTCCTTCTTATGGTCCTTCCTCCCCAGGGCTCTGCAGAGAATGGCCTGTTTGTCACCATAAATTGAGCATGCTAATTTTGGACACCATTAACATGTTCATCAGCTTTGACTTTTAAAATATTTAAGTTCACAGCAGTTCAATTTTCCCCCTCAAATGGACTAAGAAGCAGTGTTGATTTATTCAGCCTATTCAATATAATTGTGAGGTAAGGTCTTAATTGCAGCTTATTAACACTTTTAATAGGGTGCAAAAAAGAAACTTTCAGCTGAGATAAAATTCTAGAATAATAATAAAAGCAATTATGAAAGCTTTAGGCGGCAAAAGGTCAATACTAGGCCTTATGTGGATGAGACTGGAGGTTTAATCACTAAACGTGGATTGATGTCAGCTGAGATTACTCACCAGGAGAAAACAGTGCTCTTCTCTTTAGCCAGCCTCATGAACGTGCTTTTCGCGTTCCCAGGAGACCAGCACGGCAGAGACCAATTTGCAGCTTTCAGTGGGTATGTCCCAGGAGCCTGCCTCTGAGCAGGAGGGGAACCTTCCTGCCTTTGGGACTCCTCAGTGCCCTATAGCTGCTGAGGAGACCCGAACTCACCTTTTCTCCAGATGACATTGAACTGGCTAAAAGCATGTGGTCCCAAGGATCTGGAGGGCCTCATGAAGAAACTCCATGCTGGGAGAGTTTTGTGTGCAGCTCAGTGTGCTCTGCTAGCTGAACACAGCTGTTGAGGACTTGAAACAAGACTCTTGAGACCAGGTTAAACGGTATTTTATTTAGCTGTAATTTGTTTGAATCAAAATGAAGTGGCCAGGGGTTACTACTGGAATGTGCAATTCTAGCGGGAGGCTTGGAGTGGACCTCTTTTTATAGAACTTCATGGAACCTCCAGAGCATCTGGTCTGGTTTCTCCTTCTAAAGAAGACCCAGGCTGCCAGTGTGCATGCTGGGAAAATTTGCTGACCTAAATGACACAGGGAAGTATTTGAATGACAACCATCTCTGCTATAATAAGCCGACCCTTTGATCGCCTTCTTTGATTCTTTTGTAACAAACCAGTTTTCTGTTATGTCCACCGATATATATTTATTTGTTTGATTATTATGACAAACTGTTATGGGTTGAAGATACAATGTTCCCAACAGATATTTTTGCTGAGGCTTGGTGACCAGCAGGTGGCGCTGTTAAAAGGCGGTTGTCTCAGGAGGGCGTTGATTTCATTAGGGAAGAACACACTGAGTTCAGTGCTGGATGCATTAGGAGGTCAGTCCTAGCTGGAGGAAGAAGTTTGCTGGGGGTTTCCTTTGAAGGGTGCGCCTTGTTTGTCCTTGGTCCTTTTTGTTTGCTGATTTTTCTTTCCTGGCCACCGTGAGATGAGCTGCTCTGCTTCATCCTGTGTGTCCCACCGTGAGGCTCTGTCTGACCATAGCTCAGAAACAATGGAGCCAAGTGACTGTGAACTGAACCCTCTGAAACTGATTCAAACCATCCTTTCTTTCTATAAGTTGTTTACTTTGTTACAGCAACAAAAACCTTACCGTCACACCAATCTTTGGTGACTCATGACCCCACTGTTCTTAGCTTTTGAGAAGTCTGGAGCTATCTCTTCCCAGGTCCTTGTAGCAATATGACATATTGGTGAGGGCGGGAATTGAGCTCCATCGTGTGCAGTTCTGGGACTCCTGGGTCTTAAGTGTACTGCATTGGGCAGTTTTTTAGTAACAAAGGAATAATTAAGGAGTGGATCTCTCTTTGGCACACATCGCTCAGCATTGTATCCTCCAGGTTCATTCACACATCAGAATTTTGTTCCTTTTTAAGACTGTCTAATGCTGCATTGCATGGATAGGGCAGAGTGTATATACAGTTATATGTAGGCCTGAGTTGGTGTCACCCTGAGACCTGATCCCTAGAGCACTAGTATTGAGAGATTGTGCCTTCAGGAGGCAGCTAGGCCTCAAGGACCAAGGCCTCGTGAATGTGGCTTGAGTCCTTGCAAAAAAGGTCTCTCTCTTCCATCATTTGAAACCCACTCCTCTCCGCCACTATGGGAAGGCGGAATGAGAACATGTCACCATGAAGCAAACAGGAGACCACTAGATGTCGACTGTGTTGATGGCTTGACCTTGGACATCTCAGCCTCCAGAGCTCTTGTTTATAAGCTACTGCGTTTATGGCATTTTGTTGTTGTAATGAGGTTTCTGGCCCTGTCCTGCTAGAGGTCTAGACTTATAGACTTGAAGTCTCAGACTGCTTAGCTGCCTGCCACTGTTTAGGTCTTTGGAAGTGACTTAGACATTTATATTAGCTTTGTTGTTTGGCCTATGGCTTAGGTACATTGTTAGTTAGTTCTCTTATCTTAATTTAACTTATTTTTATTAATCTGTCTTGTCATGTGGCCTGTGGCTCACTTGTGTTTTTAATATGTTTCTTCTTTGGCGGCTGGCTCGCTCTCTCTCAGACTCTACCCTCTTCCTCGTACCTATGTTTTGATTGCTCCGCCTACCTCTATGGTGTCTGCCATGGCCAAAATAGCTCCTTTACTTATGTTATGCCAATCTGAACAGAACAAAGCAACATGTTTATTTGCCTGTCACTTACCTACTAATGGGTACCGTAGCTGTAAATAATAGTGCCATGAACAAGGTTTACAATTATGTGGTTCAATCTCTATTTAAATATTTTCTTCAGAATTGGGGATTTGAGCAAAATAAGTGCTCTAACCCTAGTCCTACTTGAAATTCTTTGGGGTGTCTAACCAGAAATACAATTCTTGAGTCATAAAATATTTGTGTTTTCAGTAGTTATGTGTGTGCCTGGGGGTGCATATGCACATGTGTACATGCTCATATGTGCATGTGTAGAGGCCAGCAGCAGACATCAGGTTGTCCTCTACCTTATATTTTGAGGCAAGGTCTCTCCTTGATTGACCAGACTGGCTGGCCCCCAATCCTCAGGGATCCTTCTGTCTCTGGTCCCTGAATTGGGATCACAGATAAGTGCTATGACTGACCTTATTTTATGTGACTACTGGGGAGCTGGACTCAGGTTCTTAATGTTTGCACAGCAAACATTACCCACTGAGCCGCTTTCCAGGCCCGGTTTTGAATTTTCTGAAGGGCTGTTGTTTTCCACACTGGCCACACCATTGTACTTTCCTCTGCAGTACACAGGCTTCACTTTCTCTTCATCTTCACCGATACTTGCCATTTCCCGCCTTTTTGCTGTAGGCGTCTGGCAGTGGGAAGTGGTTCTTCATCGTGGAATAGCCTTTCTCTGGAGGTTGGTGGTCTGGGATGCCTTTCATGTACTCATTCACCATTTATGCTCAAGTCCTTTGCCTGTATTCGAGTGGGTTGTTGATTATTTACAAATATTGCTTTTGTAAATAATTTGCATTTGTACCTGCAAGAAATTATGGCTGGAATTTCTAACCCAGGCTAGGGACTGGGAAGGGTGACTCGTTAAATGCTTGTTGGATAATCAGCTGAGAACTAATGGGGAGCCAGGGTCATAGGCAGACCCCAGAGCATGGATCCATGGCTCTCAGTGGGGGGAGGGAGTATCTCAAACCATCCCAACCTTCAAGAGGAGAGCTCTGCTGACAGAATGGGTCATTAGTGTCCTTTAACTGCAGGGAAGATCAAATCCCAACCTAATTATTTATAGAAGTGCAGTTTCCTCCCCTATGAAAGCTACAAGCTTTAGAAATTAGCATGAGAGGCATCTGCCTGGAGATAGACCAAAGGTGACTTGGTGACATCAGCCAGGTTAGTCAGCACCCACAGCAACAGACAAATCCAAAGACGGGATGCCCCAGGTTGGTGGTGTCATGAAAGTGGGGAACACCTAAAATAAGTGATCCCCAGTCATTATTTAATCAGGAGAGAGATTCGGGAGCTAATACCAGCTCCAGGAATATGAGTTAATGAGGTGAGAAAGGGGCAAGAATCATGCAAAGGTCAGCAAAAGACATGGAATCGCCTGGAATTCCTAATGAGCGCTGGTGTCCAGATCTGCTCTGCTCAAGAGTACTTGGCAATTAGAGAACACAGGTGGGTAACTCGGAAAGAAATGACAACCCCAGCATTTATTTAGTTCCTGACAATTGACAAAGCCTTCGCACACACTTGCTTGGTTCCTTGCCAAGCCTTGTATGTGAGGACCCTGGGCCTGGAGCCCATGGGCTGAGTGGTCAGACCTTGGTGATTCCTCAGCATATTATCTCCAGTCCCTGTGGCCTCGCCTAGCCTGTCACAACTGAGATGAGTTGAACTTGCTCTAGGCCACCTGCAGAATGAGAGTCGGAACCACAGCCTCTTTTCAGGTCCACTCCATTCTCTCCAGCCCTGAGCTCACTGGGGTAACTGCTTAGACTTCACGGGCAGTGCCCAGTTGTCTCTCTCAGATAGCAGTAGGATCTGCATTGGAAAGGGCTCAGCTGGCCACAGAGCTTCTGGCAGGTGGGGGTGGGTCAGCAGTATCACTCTGTTCTCAGCCACCAAACTGACTAGCAGCTTGGTGCTTGTGTCCTTCCAACTGGAGCGAGCATGCCTATTGACAGGAACACAGGAAGGCTCACACGCATGGCTTACCTGAAGTCACTGGCTGCTGAAGGCTCTGGAATGGAATGGCAGGCAGGACCACCAGAAACCAAGACAGGTACAGACAAGCTCTCTGATAAGAGCTTTTCCTCATCACGGGCTAAGACATTTGTGCCTCCATCTTGGACAGTGTGTCTTCATTATGCTTGGCTTTAGATGACTGTCCAGCAGTTAGTGGATACTGGCCTGGATGAAGAATGACCTGTGTGGCATTGATGTTTTAAAGTAGCAAACAAGCAAGGGTGGCTTTTTGCTAACCCCTAGCACAGGCCTCCTGTCACAGGAAAAGTGACTAGCCCTCCTTTTTTAAAATTTCAGGTCACTAGCACCCGACTCTTCTGCACCGCACCTCTTCATGAGCTTCATCTTGACCTCTAACCTGGGCTCACTTTGCTCTTGTGTAGCTACTTCATTCACAGAATGAAGGGCAGGGACTGTGTCCATGGATGTTGTGGCCAGTTTCTTAAATCTCTTTTTAGTTTAGAATTTGCATGCACCTTACTGTCAGGTGACTTGGCGGCTGGGTCATTCAGAGGCATGAGAAAATAGGAGAGGAAGGGGGTGCTCAGCTTGGCCAGCGGGGAAACTTCCTTCCCTGGCTCTGGTGGTTATTCCTGAGGGTGGAGTGTGGGTAGGACTCACTAACTAGTCAGTTGACAAATTTATTCCATACTCCACTGTAGTCCATTGCTTATGGGGAGGCAAGGTGAGGGTGATGTGTGTGTGTGTGTGTGTGTGTGTGTGTGTGTGTGTGTGTGTGTGTTTAGGTGGGGTTTTGGATGAAGCTGTACCACCCCAGCATCACATCTGCCTCAGTCCTACATGTCCTGGGGGAAGGCACAGTGCATGGTGCTTGATGCTCAAGCTCCTGGGGCTTTGCAAGGGTCCTGCATGGAATAGACAAGGAGACTGGCCTGTTCTTGGGGATTTCTGAGGAAGTGTTTCCCAAGGGCTAGCCAGCTCCACTGAGGTAGGAAGAGCAGTAGTTTGCTCTAACAGCAACAGGGGGCAGTGTCCCAATGCAAATCCCAGGCTGCTCTGAGACTCTGGAGTGGCTACCCAGGAAGATGCACAGTTTCAATTTGCTGTGTTGTTATGTGCTGAGATCAAAGGTGGTTGTCCTTGGGTTGCCTGAGAAGGGCCCTGTAGTTGTCCTGGGCTCTGTAAAAGTCTGAGATGGGGCCAGGACCCCATGAGTCCTGGGGCGTAAGGGACAAACTGTTTCATGCTGGTAAAGCCCAGTGCCTTCTGTCCTCAGTGGGAAAGGGCTTATAGTAAATTTAAAATTTTTGAGACAGGTCTTTTGAAGCCCGGGATGACTTTTATATTTCTGATCCTCCTGCCTGCTTCTTCTTAATGCCCTGCTTACAGGAATCCATTACCACACCTGGTTTAAGTGATGCAGAAGGTCCAGTCCAGGTCCTTATACATGCTAGATAAACACTACTGACTGAGCTGCATCCTCAGCCCGAGGTGGTGGTTTCTGATCATTTCCTGCACTTGCCCAAGACCAGACTCAATTCCCTAACACCTCACAAATTCCAGAGTTGCCCCGAAGAAGGCTGGGTCAGGGTCCCTGAGGATTGGTGGTTCCTACTGTGGAACACTTTCTCAGGGATGTAAATTGAGCATATCCTTGGAAATAGCTTTCAGTTTCAGAAATCATGTATCATATGATAAAAAGCAGAGACCAGGAAAATACCAAGAGAGTGGCAGCATTTGCCTCTAGTTCCCCAGAGACAGCCTTGCTGCTGTGTGTCAGGTGGAGATTTATGTCATCCATAGCACCCAGAATGAAGATTGTGCTTGTCTCGTTGAACGGGTGGGCTTCCATCTAAGGATCAGTTTCCAGAGTGGGGCCATGGGCCAAGTAGATTCTGTCTGGATATTAGCAATTAGGGGAATCTCTTCAGCTCAGGGTAAGCAAGATTTGGTCACCAGCCATGAGACTGTGACCTCCAGGTGTTCAGTGAGGATGGACATTCCTGCTCTGTGAGCTACAAGCTGGATCCTGGCCCACACAACCTGTCAATATGGATGCAATGACCATGTGGTTGGAACTGGGCAGAATGATCAATATTTCAGGTCTGAGAATTGACCCTAGGAAGACAAGAAGTGTCATGAGTCAGGGGACAGGAAATGAAAGCCCTACCCAGAGGATTTCCATGGGTTTTGTTTAAGGGATTAAAAAATCCTATACAATAACAAGCATATTTAAGTTACACTGGCTCCTGAGACATTTACACCTTTCCCTGCCCCAAGATATTGTGAAATGCACAGGGTTATGTCTGTGATGGATATTTAGGCTGCCTGTTTATAAACTACTAACCCTATAGCGTTCTTGTGAATGTCTATTCTACTTTAAAAATGATTTCAACAGACATATATGTAAATGTTATATATTATATATAGATGTATATAGCAATACATCTACAGAGCAAATAATTCTCAAACTGGGATTCAGGTTGAACCAAGTTCCTAAGAATAACCTGAGACCAGGCACACCCACAGAGCTCAACTACGAGATTCCTTTGCCCGTTCTTACCTTTCTTTCCTGAATAATGTCTTTCAGATATGGCTCAAGGTAGAGTTTATCTTCTTTGCATTTTGGCCCCTGTTCCATAGACAAGATCTGATGCCTTGTAGTCCAGGGCTCTCTTAATATGGAATGTTCTATCATTATAAAGCTCAGAAAGAGCCTTACGGCCTCTTTCCCATCTTTATCCTCATGTATTGTAGCTTTCATAGGGGAGGAAACTGCACATGGGGCCTGTGTTTATTTTCATTTTCTGTTGCCTGGGTTTTGGGGGTTCATCAGTGGGCAGTCCTTCAGACAAGGGTTCATAAGGAACAGTATATGAGTGGCAGATGCCTCCATGGTACTCAAGTATTGGGTGGATAATTCCAGTTTATCTTGACATCTGCTGCTTGTCAAGAGCGTCTGTTTTAAGGAGGCACATGAGATGAGGTTAGACTAAACACCCCAGGGGGACAGTAATCTGAGGTTGGAAAAGTGGAACTCTTTCCTCTTGTTTTCAGTGGCTGACTTACACATAACTTGAGTGCTTTATGCACAGAGGTGGCAAGACCCACTTTTTCCCAGGAAAACACCTTTCATACGTCTTCTCCTAAAGGCAGCAGTCATGCCAGGGGCCTCATGGTCACAGAGGGTCACTTAGGGGTATATGACAGAAGGTGGCTAGGCCCAGGATGGCCTGACATCTGTGGTTTACTCTTGCATCTTTGATGGAAGAGCGATGGGCAGGTGTGTTGATCATATTTTTTGTCAACTTGATACAAGCTAGAGTCCTCTGGGAAGGGGAAACCTTAAGTGAGGACATGTCTCCTCAGTCTGACCTTTAGGCTGTGGGCCATTTTCTTGATTGATGTTTGATGTGGGAGGGCCATTCCCACTGGGAGGGAGTGATATCCTTTAAAGGGTGCTCCTGAGTTGTATTAAGAACCAAGTCAAGAAAACCATGGAGAGCAAGTTAGTGAACGTCATTCGTCCATGGCCTCTGCTTCAGTTCTTCCCTTCTGTTTCCTGCCTTGAGTTTCCGCACTGACTTCCCTGCATGATGAACTGTAAGTTAAAAATGAAATCAGCCCTTCCTCCCCATGTTGCTTTTGGTCACACAATGGAAAATAATTCAACTAAAAGCCCCGCGTACCGGTCCAGAATGCTGGTGTGAGGAGGCCTGGCTAGAGCCAGGGTAAGGCTCACAGGGAAAGCCCTCGAACTGGAGCCCATGTGAGAGAAAGGGTAACTTGGGAAGATGGAGACTGGGGTGGCCCTGTCCCTGAAATGACAGTACTGAAGCTAGTCATGGCCGAAGCTGCCTAGTCCAGAACCTGGGCATCCTTCCTACAAGGTATGCTCTAGGTTCGCTGCTGGGGCTGGCTAAGGTGGCTGGCTCCCTGGTGGCTCGCCAAGATGGGCAGAACAGGGACAGGAGCTGCTTCTCCAGGCCCCCTTGCAAAGCATAGTCCAAATCCTTGGGCCATCTTGGAATGGAGCTAGAGTATCCAGAGCTGGTGTGTTTGTGTGCGGGTGTGGTGTGTGTGTGTGCGTACACACATGTATGTATGAGGGTGCATGTGTGCAGGCATGTGGAGGCCAGAGGCTGACATTAGGTATCTCCAACTGTTCTCGTTGTTACTTTAGATAGGGTCTGTCCCTGGCCCTCCAGCTCACCAGATTGGTTAAACCGACTAGAAAGCCCTGAGGCTCCTCCTGCCTCTGCCTCTCCAGTGCTGTTATTACAGGCAAGCAGGAACACTTGCCTTTTTTTGTGGGTTCCAGGTATGGAACTCAGGTTTTGTGCTTTTGTGGTAATCACTGTCCTGATTGCACTCTCTCTAGACCAAGTGGGTGTGTTTTGAGATCCCTGCATCTACATGAGCAATCTATGCAGACACTGGGTCTTGAGTATGGCCAAAAGATCCTGTATTTGCCACAACATAACTCCTGGGGTGTACTTAGCAACCTGACCTCACAGTATGGAGGAAGGTGACCCCAAGCTTCACCCTCTCCCCTTCCTGTCCTCACAAGGGTGGTATTCACCATGATCCTGTTCTAGGCATCTTTCGTTCTAAAACAAGTGTGACAGCTACCTCCACCCCCTCATTTTCTCAGGTACAAGAAACATTCCTAATTGATCCTCCCCTGAGGTTTGAGCATTTGTGTGCAGCATGCATGTCTGAAAGCCTGGCTGTGCTTTCTGTGGTAAATAGGCCTGTCTTCCAAAACATCTCCTGAGCCTGCCACACCTTAAAGTGCCAGATGGGGAAGGAAGTCAAGGAAAGCCTGCTCCTGCACCTAGCTTCAAGAGGTATTATTGCTCCTTCCCAGGACAAGCCCTGCTGGAAGAAGCTGGCTGTGACATCCCTTTGTGTCCTTAGAGCCTGAAGAAAAGTAGCTTAGTTACTTCAGCTCATCCCAGCTCCAAGCCCAAGACAAGCCCCTTGTCCACGATTTTTCACTTGGTTGTCTCATGCTGGAAGTCAGTGGTGTGGCATCCAGGTTTCTGGAGAGTGCCCTACTTCTGAAGATCTGCCCAAATCCCCGTTTTATTTATATTGTTTTATTTATTATTTTTAAATTTTACTTTAGACATGGTTTTGCTATGTAGCTCAGGCTGACCCCAAACTAAAGATTGCTGTGAGACGGTCTTTTTGTATGCTGTGAATATGTGTTGCTACCATTGTTTAATAAAGAAGCTACTATGGCCAAGGCAGTGCACGGCAGAGTAAGGCAGGAATTTGAGCAGAGATACAGGGGAAGAAAGGCAGAATCAGGGGAGATGCAATCCAGCCCCTCCCCCCAAAGAAACAAGATGCTATCGCACTGGTAAGCCATGTGGCAATGCATAGATTAATAGAAATGGATTAAATTAAGATGTAAGAGCTAGCTAGTAACAGCCTGAGCCATAGGCCAAACAGTTTGCAATTAATATTAAGCCTCTGAGTGATTATTTTATAAGCAGCTGAGGGACTGTGGGTAGGAGAGACTTGTCTGGACTGCAGGGACCTGGTGGGACTGAGAAACCTTCATCTACACAAGATATTACTGCTTCAGCCTCCCTAGTGCTGGAATTACAGGCCTATACCTCCATGCCCGACCCTTGACCTCTTTAGTGTGTGTGTGTGTGTGTATATATATATGTATATATGTATATGTTTATGTATATAAAGTTTTTGACTTACATCCTTGCTTCTCAAGAGAGGCATTGGCCTCCTGAGGCTATGTCTCCAGCACTACTGATTTCTAGAAAGCTTCAAGGAAAGCTTGAGGTCTTTGGCCAGCACAGGACTGGCCAGCGCAGGGTTGGAAAGAGAGAGGGGCCCATGCAATTGGCTGTGCTAGGGTCACTTTCCACTTGCGTGTTGACTCTATGGGAGTTTTATGTACTTGTGTTTTGCTCTCTCTCACACCAGAGTGGGGAGGGGATCTGCTCTTGTCTCTGCTGGTTGTGGGTCACTGTGTGGCTGCTGGAAACTGAGTCTGGATCCTTTACAAAACGAACAAGTGTTCTTAGCTGCTAAGCCATCTCGCAAATTCCTCATCCTATTTCTTTGAGGTGTACGGGGGTGGGGGCGGGCAAGGAGAACATGGTTTCTGATGGGAGTTGGTGCCGGCTTACACCTTTCAATGCCAAATATTTTTAAACCAGGCAGCACTGTTTTTTTAACCCAAGAGGCAGAGTCAATATGGCTTACTTTGGTGACAAGGTGATGGTGGGGTTGTCCTGAGAGCCCTATGTGGATGGACAGCAGCAGGAGGCCAGGTGTGATGCCCTTCCAAACCCTGCCAGGAGCTCTGTCCTGAGTGTGGATGAGCTACCTCATTTGTCACTAAAATCCAGAGGTTTTGGTGACACATACCTTCTCTCCCTGCCTGTCCTGGGCTGTGTATTCAGGGTACACAAGAAGCCACCTCAGGGCCTCTTGCTATGTTCAGGTGCAGGCTAGACACTTTGTCTGGCCTGTCTGTGGGTTGAATGCACTCATATTCACTGAGAGTGGACTGGTGACATCTCAAGAGCGGCTTCTCCACCTATGCTCTGAAGTGATGTTAGTGCCAGGCACCTAGGGTCAACATAAGGATAAGGCTCTTCTCTGGCAGCCTCAATCATGAGCTCTGGTGACCCCATGTTGCTGAGTGTCTTTCCTGGGGTTTTGTGAGTCATCAGAAGTCCCACGAATGTCTGAGGGTGTTACTTGTTCCCTATATTGCGCTATGTGGAGACTTTTCCCTCCAGCAGCCATGCTTGCTCATATTGATTTGATTGGGGAAGAAATAACTACATTTATATCCAAGTGCAAGGTTAGGGTCATGCATGTAAAACCTTCCCTGGACTAGGTCATGGTGATGGGGTGGTGTTGGGGTCACAGATCCTGGTCGAATCAAGAGGCCTCATGGCTGACTTATCTGATGTTCAGGGGTAGAGCAACCATTCTGTGGTAATGTCCTTTTAAGCCAGGGCAGGTGTGTCTGGAAGTCAGAATGTCACGGCTGGGCCACATCCTTTCTTCTCTCCCTTCAGCTTCCTCTGACTCATAGGCCTTGTCTCCCCCCATGGGCCATCACGGTTTCCAGATCTTCACCTTTGTTATTCCAACACCTGGCAAACCTCTCTGTGCCTGGATCACTCACTCACTGGCTCTCACTGCCCAGTGTTGGCCCAGAGTGCATCCTGACAAGCAGGTAGTGGAATGGGTGTCCCTGTGACTGGCAGTTAGTAAGGTTCTGGAACCATCCTTTTGCTTTGACCTGGAAAAACATCAGGTTGCAAGTGTCATGTATGCAAGTGCCAGAACATGTGTGCCTGGGAGGGAGGCCCAGTGTGGTGGCTGAGGGGACATGCAGAGGCACCAGCTCCAAGTGGACCCTGGAGATCTATCGAACCATCAGCACACTACAGTGGTCAGAGCTGCAAGCTTCCTGGATGTTTGGTGAGGCTCACAGGTCTCAGACTATGGGATAAAGGAGAAATGTGGCATTTGGACATTTGGGATAGAGTTCATTCCAGCCCTGCCAAGTGCTAAGTGTGGTGCTGGAGGTGTCTAGGGTGGCTGTTAGCATCTTTGACAGTGACGGGGCTCATGTTTTGGCCTGACTGGTTAAAGTTGCTTTAGCTTGTAAAAACTGTCAATATTAACAGCACACACACTTTGCTGTAGGTAACTCTACTAGGAATTTGCATTATAGAATGAAAACCTGGGTGTGCAGCAGGTGTCTGTCCCAGGATCCTGGGCAGAGACTGGCAACGAGATCCCTTAACACGAAGGATGAAATGCCACATAGACTATTAGGGGAGAAAAGTCTCAGAAAAATGTACTGACCAGGTTCTTATTTCCTAGAATCAACAAGGAGGAAGGCCCCTCTAAATGTAAATTTGCCCGAATAGTCACATATGCATGTTGAAAGGACTGTGACAAATTTATATGCCACTTCTACCAAGGGCTCTCTGGGAAGTGAGAGGCTGGCAAGGGACGGAGGGAGAGGCAATAGGAAGGAGAAGCAGGTGGAAGATGGTGGGGAAGAGAAAGGCGGGCTTAACGTCTGATTTGTGTTGTAGACAAACGGGTGCACTTTTGCCAAGCAATGCATCTGTGAATATAAATATAAAGACATTTAAAGCTTACATTGCCATTGGATTTTATATCCTGATTAGTCCAAGGTAAAGCCAAAGCTTGTACTTGGTGGGGAGAAGGTTGGCTATCACTCTCCGGACCCAGAGGGTGCCTGGCTTCCCCACATGGGACATCTCGTGGCTGCAGGCTGGTTTCCACTAGCGGCCTCTGACTGGCCATATGCCATATCATTGCTGCTCTGGGGTTTAAGGAGGCGAGGCTCCCCACTAGAGGGGCCTAAAGGAGGAGAACCAGAGAGAGAGTGGACATGAGTACTGTCAGGGGCCATGGTGAGAGTGGAGGATGCCCCGGCCTAAGAAGTCTTTTTTCAAGGCTTTGGAAGCATAGGGCAGATGGACCTGTTGGTCCCAGAGCATTCTGTGCACTGCTTTTTAAGGAGAGGGTGACAGTGGAAGCAGGCGAAGACAGAAAGTTGGCTTCTGTTCCCAGATACTTAAAGGAAAACGTATGAAAGGGTGAGCTACACAACACAATCCAAAACACCCTCCATTTCCTAGTAATTAAATGCTTAAGCATTTAGATCATCCATATCTTATGCTTATCAAATTGCGAGTAGCCTTAAGGCTATAAAAACACGTGTCTCTCAAGCTTCCCAGATGCTTCATGGCTGTGTAATGACAAATCTCAAGTTGTCAATTAAACCCTTGCGATGGAACAGCATCACAAACACAAATGTTAACTGTAGCATGCTGCAAGGCCTAGCCGCATCAGAGTCTCCATTATTAAGAAAGTAAATCTTCCTCTGCTACAACAGTAAAGACATAACTACCATGTATCTTTTTTTTTTCTCTCTCCCCTAGGGGGGGAAAACTGATGTGGAAGATGGCCTCTAGAGATTGCCTGTCAAACACCCTTGAAGAAACATCTCCATGTTATTACAATAAGCATTCTCTAAATGGAGCGCCAGCTGAAGCGGCTGTGTTAAATGCTTCAAGTGCCCCCTTGCCCACGCTAAATTAAAGCCTAAGTTTTAGAAACAGACTTAGCCTGTCAATATGAAACTGCCTGAGGCAGCCACAGGGAAGGAAGGTAAAGAGTGAGACTCCCAGGAAACCCCCTGAGAATGCTGCACTGTCCTCCAGAAGCCTGAGAACTGACTGCAGTGGCCACAGTGGAACAGGACCACTCGCCTGGCTGTTCTAGCCAGGCTGTGAGGTTTGGTGGCTTCTCTTGCTGGCTCCTGCTATCTCCTTCTGGCCTCCGCTGGCCTCTTCTCTTGTGCAGTAAGGAGGAAGGGAGCTGTGTAGGAACTGGCTCACGTTAGGAAAGCCCAGCCACTTTGGTACGAGGGAACAAGACCTTGTTAAGATGACCTCTCCAGTTTCTTATCCAAAGCATGCACCTCAAGTGTTGCAGGCAGTGGTGCAGTAGCAGCTGCTGTGTAACAAGTTAGCTGTACCCATACCTATTATCTTATGATGCTTTCTGGCTCATAAGGGCACAGGTATGCACCAGGAACATGGGATGGGAGGTCTCTACTGCACCAGGCTTGGCGCCTGTACTGGGGAGACTTGAAGCCTGATAAAGGGCTGCCATACATGGTTTTGTCATAGGAGGAAGCCCTCTTAACTTAGTGGCTCAAGTCTGACTGGTCCAGTGAAAAGATGGCATCAATATCATCTCATAAGACCCAAGTGCCAGAGGTCACCCCATGAGCTTCTGTAATGGACCATAGCAGCCTGTTCTTAGACTGGAAGGAAGGAGTTTTAGGAAACACAGCTATACTTTTTACAGATGGCACCAATGACCTAGAGGCCAGTCAGTTCTCAGGGTTTCTTCTGCTATTGTGGGTACTTTCTTCTTGATATAGGAGGAGGTGTCAGGGGATCCGGGAATTTCCCCTGACAAGAACCTTATTGAATCTGGGGACTCCAGTGAAGGCATTGGTGGAATAGGGGAGACTGGCTAAGTGAGATAGTATGTGGAGCCTTTGCTAGCCTCCTCCTATGAATGGCTTCATAAATGGAGGTCAACTCACATCACAGAGCCTTGAACTTGATATGTTTATGTATCTCAAGAGGACTCCAGGAAGAAAATGACTATGCCATCTAGGAGCAGTATCAGAACACAGCATGCAAAGGACATGATGGAGTTGTGCAAACTGTCCCCGGTGTTGCTGCTGAGTTCTTCCACGTGACAGAAAATGTGCACATTCATACCACAGAGGTCATAGTCAAAGTTATTGGGTTTTGATCTTGCGGGGGGGGGGGGGCTACCTGAAAATCAAAACAGACATGGCATGGTGTGTGCCAGTCAACATCAATTTTGCAAATAGCTGAGTGAGCCTCAGGGTACCACACAGGAGTAGGGTGCCTCTGCCAGCATGTGTGCAGATACCACTTTGCCCTGTGGACAGCCAATCAGCATTTTGGCTGGCTGTGATATAGTGTTACACAGTGTCAAGGGCTGGCCTAAGCCTATCAAGTTCTAGCCTTGAGAGGAGGCAGGGAAAGTTGTGAGGCTGAAAAGTGTCATGAAGGGGAGGTTTTGTTAGACCATAGCTGGAGTGGTGTCAGTTCTGGTCAGCTGCAATGTTGAGCTTATGACTGAGCTCTATCCTCTAGCAGTATGATTTTAGGGTCCTTATACCACATGCCACATGGCGGTCAGGTGGGGAGGGAGGGAGGGAGGGAGGGAGGGAGGGAGAGAGAGAGAGAGAGAGAGAGAGAGAGAGAGAGAGAGAGAGAGAGAGAGAGAGAGAGAGAGAGAGAGAGAGGTTGAGATCAGAGCATGAGGCTGTGAAGCTATGCAGTGAGTGGTGATGCCAGGGCATAGCCCAATTCAGGAGTTGGATAACTGGAGGGTTCCTCAGGATAAGCATGTGCTCAGTTCATAGCCAGAGGAATATTAAGCACCCAAGATGTGGAATGTTTATAGGGCTGAATCGCTGTGTAAGGGACAACACGCAGAAAGCACGTTGCCCCTCCTGGCTTTGTCCTCACCCTATAGGCTCCTAGTTTGTGAGTATGTCAAGAGCTAAGGCCCTAAGGAGCTAAAAGCCCATTATTCTTGTGAATCCACAAGCCAACCATGTCCACCTTCATGATGATAACACCATTGCTACTTGCACCCAGCTGTAGACTTTGTCCAGGAACAGATAGATATTAGATGTCAGATCTGAAGAGGTGGGAGAAGGTCAGGACTGGAGAATTAGTGGCTTTTTTTTAAGGAGGGCCAGCCCCCCCCATGTGTGTGTGTGTGTGTGTGTGTGTGTGTGTGTGTGTGTGTGTGTGTGTGTACAGGTTGTTCATGATGGTGAGGGCTTACTGAATACAGAAAAGGCTGGCCTGATCCTGGCTTCTCACCTTCAGGTAGCTTCATGGGAAACCGAGAACCCAAACCAAAGTACACTATGATTGAAGTCCCCAAGCCTGCTGCAAAGCTTCTCTGTGACAGCTGATGGTAGAGGTGGGAAGGAGCCACATTAAACAGAAGTGTTACCAGAGTGCCTTTCCTCTAAGTGTGAGCCCGGAATGGCCAGTGTGTGACAGCAGGAGGGACAAGCTCAGAAAGCCTGTGTCCTCCAGCAGGTGGAGGAGTTGGCCTCTCCGCTAACCCACTTTACCAAAGCTCATAAATCCACAAAGAAAAGGTGGAGGGGGAAATGCTGCTGTAACTCTGAAGAGCATGCTAAGTTGTGCTCAGCTCAACCCTATGAGCTGGACTCACTGTGACTCTGTCTCTCATGACAGCTGGTAAGAGTTTCCTAGCAGAGACAGATCTGGGAAATATTGGGACCAAGAAATGACCCCGTGGAGGTCACCGCCTATATGTCTCAGCATGTTCCAGGGGAAGAGAAGGGTCAGCCATGCATTTTTGATGTCATTTGTTCATCCTCTCTGGGAAAGTGTCTATGGGACAGTTTTTAAAAGGTAGGTGGTCATTAAAAGGTAGGTGGTGGTCTGGGGAGAAGGCAATTGGTAAAGTGCCTGCTGCATAAGCATGAGGTCCTAAGCTCCATAGCTCTGGAGAGGTGAGAAGACAGGCACACAACTTGAAACTCTTTGGACAGACAGCCTAGTCAACTTGATGAGCTTCAGGCTCAGTGAGAGACCCTGCCTCAAAACATAAAGGTGGAGCGTTATCAAGAAAAAAAAATACATCTATTTCTGATATCTACACACAGCTATGCTAACAAATACTTGACACACACACACACACACACACACACACACACACACACACACACACACACACACACACACACACGAGAAAAAAGCTGGGTGGCTAGATGGCCAATTTTCTTTTCTTTTCTTTCTTTCTTTTTTTTTTTTTTCCCTAGAACTTGACTGTAGATCAGGCTGGCCTCAGCTCAGAAATGTGCCTGCCAAGTGCTAGGATTAAAAGGCCTGTGGCATCACCAGCCAGCAATGGGTGGATTTCTTATGATTTATATATTCTGGATACAAGTCCTTTATCAGATGTGCTATGTGTGGACATTTCCTCACTGCCAGCGACTTCTCTTTTCTCCTCTTATATTTTATGTGTATGAATATTTTTCCTGGCTGTATATATTTGCACCACACGTGTGCCTGCTGCCCACAGAGGCCAGAAGAGGGCATTGAATCCCTTGACCTGGAGTTACAGATAGTTGTGAGATGCTGTGTGGGTGCAGGGTATTGAGCCTGGAAGAGCAGCCAGTGCTGTTACCCCCAGTGAGCGTCTGTCTCTCCAGCCTCTCTTATGTGCCTTTTAAAAGTTAGATAGTCATAATTCTATGTTGTGCTGTCCATCAACTTAGTAGGGATTAGGAATTTGGGATCTCATTCAATAACTGTTTGCTAACATAAAGATTATATTTTTCTTCTGTGTTCTTTTGAAAGTTCTATAGTTTCTAATTTAAGCCTGTAGCCTGACTAGTTGGGGTTATTTATTTTTACATTTAATTTAGTGTGTGTGTGTGTGTGTGTGTGTGTGTGTGTGTGTGTGTGTGTGTACATGCACATGTGAGCACGTGTGGGGGTTGAGCTTGGGTTCTCAGTCCTGGCAGCAATAGGTACCTTTACTGAGCCGTCTCTCCCGCTCTTGATTTTGTATAAAGTGTAAAGTAGGTAAAGTCCCATATTTTTTCTTGTGTGCGTTTGGTCTAATTCTTCTAGAACATCTGCTAAGAAGACTGTCTATTCCCACTGTTCTAGCTTTTCTTGTTTGTCATAATTAACTGACCATCTCTGTGCTGGTCTGTATCTGAACTCATCTCTGTCTCTCACAATGGGATGCCATCTTAATCATTATGGCTTTGTGGTAAATCAGAATCTGGCAACACATGTCTGCCAACTTTGTTTTCTTTTAAAACAATATTCTATCTTACCATAATACATATTTTAACATGGCATCAGTACACCTGCAAGATCTGGACGTCTACAGAAAGCGCTGCTGGAAATTTATCTGGGGTTGTGTTAAATTTACAGGTCACTTTGGGGAAAGTTGGCATCTTAACTAAATCTGGTGTTCCAAGCCATGGCTGTGGTGTACTTTTACATTTATTTAGGTCTTCTTTGATTTCTTTCATAAGAATTTTATGGTTCTTGGTGTATAGATCTTTTATTTATTTTGCTAGATTTATGCTGACCTATTTCATTTTCTTGAGATATAGCACTTTCTTTTAGGCCCCTCTACCTAGTCTCTGGCCAGGAAGCCAGCATTTTTACTGCCCTGTGATACTGAATATGCTCTCAGTTAGGTGTGCCTCAGAGAGTGTGGGGATTCTGATCTGTGCCATCCCGTGGAATTGGCAGAGGGATGGCAGCCCTGGCCTTCTGGCCTCAGGCTGTGAGTCTCTGTTGGCTGAACTTGTGTAGCCTAGGGATTTGGGTCATCCTGAGAATAACTGAAGGGATAGAAGGAAGTAAGGTGGGACATTCACTGCATGTGGCCTGTATCATGCTTTATCTCTGCCATCAATTGCAGGGATCCTGTGTTCACCAGGCTCCGAGCTGCTGCTTTGTTATAGTCAGCGGGACAAATGGTGTCATTGGCTCCTGTCTGACAGGAAGTGTAAGCTTCTTGTACTTCATCACTGTAAAAGAACTGTCATGTTTATCGTTGACTTGAATTCTAATGTTTGTAATGATTCCTGGCACATAGTAGCCATGTGGTAAACCCAACATGGCACCAGCAGAACACCACATATGGAGGGCATGCCCCTAGGTGTGGCTATGTAAATCTGTGCCCACCTGCTCTTAAAAGGAGCCACATGAACTTTACTCCCCACCCCCCACCCCCCACCCTCCCACCCCTGCTTTCTCTTATTCTCTTTCTGCTTCTCTCACTCGTACCTGCCCAGAAACCTGCCTGGAAACCCCCTGAATAGATTCTCATGTGGCATCTGGCAGTGTGTGTCTGATCTCAGTGTAAAACCAACAACGTTCACTCTTTCTTTGTGTATTTTTGAGTCAGGAGCTTGTTATGTAGCCCAGGATAGCCCTGAACTCCTGCTCCTCTGACCTCTATCTCCAGGGACCAAGACTGTAAACCACCATACCCAGTTTGACTGAATTCCCTTTGTAAGTTGATTTTCACCAAGCAAAGTACATATACCCCTGTTCAGTGTCATTACCCATGTCCCTTTGCCTCCAGCTTCCTCTGAACTTACGGCCAGATACAGTGAGCTTCTTCTGGAACATCCATAGCCCAGCCCCACATGGCTCAGCAGGTTTCTGGTCCAGGATGCTCCTGCATTAGAGATGCATGGCTACGAGAAAGGCTGCCTTTGTGATGCTCTGCAGCTGAAGCTTGCTGTTGCCTTCCAGTCTCTGACTTGTCTGTCGCCATGGTTTCAAACACACCCTGTGCTTGAACTTCTTTCTCCCTTTCATGTTTCTTTTCTAACAATTCGAATTGAAAGGCTGGGGTGTAGTACTAATGGTGTCATCTGAACTGAGTGTGGACCTCAAGAGATGTAGGTGTTGGCCTTGTGAATGGCAGAGGAGGTTTCCTCAACTTCTAACAGGAGCAGAAGCAGCCTGTGAAGAAAAGAATTCAGAACCAAGCCCCCAAGAGACTCAATTACAAGTGGCATTTCCTATTCTCTCTCAGCAGTATTGCCGCTGCCTGGGAATGAGCAGATCTCATTAGGATCTGTTCCACTGGGTGGAGCTGCCTTAGGAGTATCTCAGGGTCCTGGGAAGGGCTGATAAAGGGGGTTTCCAGAGGCTAGCTGATGGAGGGCAGGACCCACAGGCTGGTCCAACTGATACTGCCCATTTTCCAAGTCTTATGGACCTCGTGTAGTAGCTAAAGAGGGATGTCTCTGTGCCCTCCAGTCCTAGGTCAATGCTCTCTCTTTCCTCTCAGCCTTGGACATTGTAGCACAGGACCAGCAGCAGGATCCAGTGAGCCTCCCTGAAGGCTCCACACTGCATAGGCCAACTGTACATCTTGGATCTGGGTTGGGGGAACTCTGGAGCCATCAGTCAACCCCACACAATACAGTGAATATTTATCAGGGACTACACCCCTATCATATGAAAATCATCTTTGGCCATTGGTTAATTTCTGACCATCTGCTGAGGAGGACCAGGTTGGTGCTAAGACACTGAAGATTCAGCATTGATCTGAAGAATACATCATTTCTCTGTCACAGACATTCTAGGCATTTGGTCCCTATACTAATGGCCATATCAGAATCATCATGGTGTGGTAGTTTGAATAAGAGTGGCCTTCATAGACTTATACATTTGAATGCTTAGTCATCAAGAAGTGGCCTTGAACTATCCATCCTCTGGCCCTCGAATTCTGGGATTAAACTACACATGGCCTTCTTTTCTCTTTCTTATTTCTTTGGCTTCTCATTATTTTCCTGCCATGGTTTGAAGAAAAGATAAGAAACTTTGGGACTAGGGAGCTGCTGCTGTCCCTACATCTTTGGATAGTAAACTCACAAGCCTCTGCCTACCCAGGAGAAACAGCTCCTCTGATGTGGCAGTTCTCTAAGCCTGGCTGTTACAGTTGTGGAAAAGTCAGATGCACCCTCTGATTAAGGCCTACTGTTATCTTCCTTATACAGAAGGGGTAACAGGCACAGAGTGACCTCAGAGTCTGGCTTTTAGTTAGATTGTTAGCTACCTACACTGCCTGCCTATAGAATGCCTTATTCATGGATGATTCCCAGCCCAGGATGGGAGTATCCCAGATGGCCAAGGTATGTCATCTTCCTCTACCTCAATGTTGTCATGGTTGATCGTCAAAATAACAATAGTATATTTTGGGGGCTGGTCAAAGGAATACTTCTTGTAGCTGGCGACCCATATAATTTTGAATAACAAAGTTCCCTGGACTCAGAAGTTCTCACTTGCTCCTTCAGGAAAGTAAAGGTAAGGTACTTTCTGGTCCACACATGCTGGCCCCTACCATGATATTGGGGTAAAAATCTTCATGGGGCTAGGGATCATGGAGGAGAACATGGAGCTGAAGGGGCCCATGGAGCATCCCATTGTTAGGGGAAGGGTTGGCAAGCTGCTCTTCCCAACAGTTTTGTATTGGAGAAGTCTGCTTCTGTGGCTATGGCCTCTGGCTTCCCGTGGCTGCCCATGTGGGTGTGGTGTAGTGTCAAAGTTGGTAGCTTTATACAGTGTCTTTGGAATAGACAGAATTTCCTATCTCTTGCTCTTGGGAGGTTTAAGATCCATCACTGCTCATTGATGAACTTTGGGGGTGGAAGAGGGGAGGGAGAGGAGAAGGAGGTAGAAAGGAGTGGGAAGGATGTAAAATTGCTCATAATAGCACCAAGACAATAATAGCAGTTGCCATGAGCTTTGCTGCTGATGCTGACCAATGGGGCAAAGACCACCATGGGAAAGTGCAGGTGCTCAAGTGGGACCAGGGCAGCATCTGCTATAGAATTCTATGACAAGCTCTTCAGAGCCATACTCACAACACTGAGGCCAGAGGCCCGCAGCCCTTAGAGTGACTGACTTTTGTCTTAATCCTTTATAACACGGTGCTGGTGGTTCCTACAACAGAAGAGGACGACTGTGCAGCAGCTTCTGTCCCTGTGTGATTGCTGCCATGGCTACCAGCACTGACCCTGAACAGAATAGGCTGTGCTGGGCTACACAGACAGGCTGTTTTTCTTCTTTTTTGATTATTATTTTAAGTGTGAGTGTTTTTCATGAGTGTATGTCTGTGTACCATATGTGTCCCTGGTACCAGTGGAGGCCAGAGGAGGGTGTTGGATCCCCAGGAATACAGTTACAGTTGTTTGTGAGCTGCCATGTGGATGCTGGGAATTGAAACCAAGTCTTCTGTATGAGCAGCCAGTGCTCTTATCAGCGGAGCCATCTCCCTAGTCCCGTTTTTCTTCTTAAAGATTTGTATCTGAATGAGGGACCAGCAGAGTTTTAATCCAGGCTTCCTGTTGGTCAGATGTTTTCTCCAAATGAGCAATGGGAACTTGCTACTCTGAGGAAAAGAGCCAACAGCTTTGGTTGCCAATGATGAATTTTGAGCTTTCAGGCAAAAATTAGAGTTGGGGAGAACTGGTGTCTGTCCTTGCACGCGTGAAGACTTCATAATGCTCAGTAACTTTCCTGGCCAAACCAATGGTGAGTTAATAAACATTATGCAAAACAAGTTCCAAATAGACATGGTGGTGAACACAAATCTACAGCCCTTACCTCAAAGGGATTAAGACAAGTGTAAGACAGACAGGGAAGGAAGAGTCCATCGTTCTATGTTGAAGTTTAAATGAACTTCACTAAGTTAGCCCATATGGAGGAGTGGTTTGTATCAAAGGACATCCCCAGCTGTTTGGGGGCTCTGTAATGCCCCCCCCACACCAGTAGTCTGTATGAGGCTGCTGTGCTTAAAAATTAGGAGAGGCTGTGACAGGAACTCAAGGTAGGAACAACGGATGCTGCTTACTAGTTACTAGGCACACATTCAGCTTCCTTTTAAATATATATTTCCCAACCTTCCTGCCCTGGATGGCACTGTCTACAGCCAGTTGGATGATCCTACATCAATTAGCAATCAAGAAAATGCCCCATGGACATGCCCTTAGGCCAATCTGATGGAGGTAATTCTTCAGTTGAGAGTCTCTCTTTCTAGATATGTCTAGGTTTGTGTCAAGTTGACAAAACTTGGCAGAGGGGTAGGCTGTAGAGAGAAAGGCTCAGGGGTAATGTGCTTACCTGATGACCCAAGGTCAATCTCTAGAACCCACAAAAAGGTGGGAAAAGAGATTGTATGTCATTTCATGGGCTCCCTTCAACCACACACACAATAATAATAGCAATGAGAATAATAATTAATAATAATAATTTAAAGACAACTTGGATAGCATGCCAAGAAAGATTGGTCATAATTAATAATTGGCCATAATTAATGAGACTACCATAAAGTTCACCATTTCTTAAGATCCACAACTCTGCTCAGATGGTGACACTATTAGTACTACACCCCAGCCTTTCAATTCATATTGTTAGAAAAGAAACATGAAAGGGAAAAAGACGTTCAAAAACAAGGTGTACTGAAACCATGGTGACAGACAAGTCAGAGACTGGAAGGCAACAGCAAGCTTCAGCTGCAGAGCATCACAAAGGCAGCCTTTCTCGTAGCCATGCATCTCTAGTGCAGGAGCATCCTGGACCAGGAACCTGCTGAGCCATGTGGGGCTGGGCTATGGATATTCCAGAAGAAGCTCACTGTATCAGAGGGAGCTGGAGGCAAAGGGACATGGGTAATGACACTTACTTTACCTCTAATACTTGATGGAAATCAACGGATAAAAGGAAATCAGTCAAGCTGGGTACGGTGGTTCAGGCCTTCAGCCCTGAAGCAAGAGACTTGTATATGTCTATTTGCAAGCAATACTTGTATATGTCATAGTATTTCTTAACTTGGATAATTATTTGTCACAAAAATGTTACCCTAAAATGAGTTTTATATTATAATTTTAAATGAATCAGTAAGTGAATTAATAAATTGCTAAAATGTTCTAACTTTAACTTTTAGTCCAACATGTATTATGGACCTAATCCGTGTGAGCCCAAACACACCAGGGTCCTTAATCACCTTTAAGATAATCTATTTTCTACTTTTATGTGTGTGTGTTTGTATATTTATCTGTGTGCATAGATGCATGTGTATGTTATGCATCTGTGTGTGCAGGTCAGAGGTCTCAACCTTGAGTGTTATTCCTCTGAGTATTGTGGGATTCTAAGTGCTTGTCACTACACCTGGATATTTTACATAGGCCATGGGCATTTGAACTCGGTTCCTTAGGCTTGCACAGCAAGTACTCTCCCTATTGAGGCATATCCCCAGCCTGACTTCATATGTTAAACAGTTTAAAAACATGTAGTCTATCAATCAAATTAATTGCTTTTGCTGTGTATATGTGTGAGTGCAGGGTCATGTATGCCATGGCGCATAGACAGAGGTCAGAGGACAAATTTCTAGAGTCAATCCTTGCTTTCCACCTTGGTAAAGCATTTGTTTTGGCCACAGTGCAGGATATTCCAGGCTTGTGAGAATCCAGCTGGTCTTCCTGTCTCCACCAGCCACCTCAAAGTAGAAGTGCTAGAATTACAGATTCAAGCTATACATCCAGCTCTTTACATGGGTTTGGTGAACTGAACTCAATTCATAATCTTCTGTGTCAAGTGTTTTTACCTGCTGAGCCATTTCTCTGCCCCCTATTCATGTCTTCATCACCATCACGATCATCGTCATCATCACTATTTTGAGACAGTGTCTCTTTATGTAGCTCTGCCCGTCCTGAAAACAAGGCTGGCTTTGAATCCATAGCAATCAGTCTACCTCTGCCTCTGAAGCGCTGAGATTAAAAGTGTGTGTTACCAGTGCCCAGACTAGTTTGATCTTTAAAAAAGTCATCTCTATTGGGTTCGAAGTTACATAGCAACAATTCCCATCTTCCAACTCATCATCTTTTGAGGCTTTAACAAATGCCCAACTCTATGTACCTTCCACCAGTCATGTGATCTCTGTCACTCCATTGGGTTTTCTCTGCTTTCCTAAGCCTCACAGAATCTGCTGCCTGGTGCCTGCATTCCTGTGCATCTGGCCTTTCATCCGCACATCTGGGAGATTTATTTGTGCCGCTGCTTTGCCTTCAGCTATTTCCTTCTCATCCTAAGCAGTACTCTGCTCTGAAAAGCCCAGCTACTATTGATTACTACTAGGTGTTCCGATGATGCTGTGACACGGGGCCTGGTGTGTGCGTGCATGTATTGGACTTTCTGTTCAGTAGATCAGTCAGGACAGGTTGCTGAGTCATACACGAGATGGCAAGATATAAAAATTGCTGGAAAAGATAATGGAGACTGGTAAGAAAGTGATGGATGACAAGGTGGTGAAAACTTGCAATCCCAATGCCCCGAAGGCAGAAGCAAAATTGCTGTAAATCCAAGGTCAGTTTTGTTTATTCAGTGGGTTCCGGCTCAGGAATTGTCCATCAGGATTCCATGAGATTTCAAAGCTTCTGAGCATCAAAGGAAACAACAGAGTGAGGAAACATCTTAGATATTTGGGGAAACATTTTTCTGCTGTCTGATATGGGATTAATATCCTAAATATACCAAGAACCCCAAAAGTTAACAATCAAAAAGGAATCTGATGAACAAATGATCTGAACAGACACTAATTAAAGGAAGAAATATAAACGGGACAGTGGAAAAGGCTCGGAGATGGCTCAAGGGGCATCTGGTGTACAGACAAGAGGACCTGAGTTCAAATGCCCAGAGCCTTCATAAAACCGGATGCAGTAATCATGTGCCTCTAATATCAGGGATCCTCCATGGAGGTGGGAGGCTCAGAGAGGAGGATCTGGGGATAGGCTTCATATTTAATAAAACCAGTCTGAGCTATCAGAGAGATCTACCCACAGTCAGTCTAGGAGGATCAGACAGTGGTAACTCACACCTTTAATCCCAGCACAGGGAATATCTGGCAGTGGTGACCTACACTCTTAATCCCTTCAGATCTGAGTTTGAGGCCATCTTAGTTTACAGAAGGAGTTCCAGGCTCTTAGGCAGGCAGTGGTGGTGCCAGGCATTTAATCCCATAGCTCCAGAGACAGAGGAGATCTTTCTGTGTTTCTATGAGTTCAAGGCTAACTACCAAATAGTAATAGTCCATGCCTTTAATCTTAACCTAGATGTGAAACAACTGGGTGAAGAGGGTATTTAAGGCAAGCACAGAAAGACAGAGCAGGCAGAAGAAACCAGGAGGAGTGAGTCTGAGGAAACTGGAAGACAGCTGGGTGAGATCTGATTGTGGTGTTTCCTCTCTCTGATATCTCAGCCTTTCCCTGAGATCTGGCTCTGAGTTTCCTTTATTCCTGCAACAGAAGGATCCTTAGAAGCTCATGAGCTAGTTTGCCTGACTTTTGCAGCAGAAAAAAGGAGACTCTTTCACAAAAGTTGGAAGATGAAGACAACCCTGAGGTAGTCCTCTGACTCCCACAGCTGTGCTCTAATGCCCAAACTTGTACACACCAAACCACACCACACACACACACACACACACACACACACACACACACACACACACTCTTCTACACCATTGACGGTTATGTAATCAATTTGGCCACCCTGAAAATTATCGTCGAATTTCTCAAAACACTGCAAACAGAACTGTCATGTAATCCAGTTCTACAAGTGGATTTTTACATGAAGAAAGTGGAGTCAGCATGCAAAACAGATACCTGCATAGCCACATGTTTATGGAAGTACTATTATTAAGAGGAAGAGTATGGGACTGCTGTAAGTTTCCATCTGTGGGAGGGTGGATAAAGAAAATGGAGTATTATTCAGCCATAAACAAAGCAGAATCATGTTTGTGGTAAAACAGAACTGGAGAACATTATGTTAATAAGCCAGAATCAGAAAGATTCACACTTTTTTTTCTTATACATAGAAACAAACAAGCAGAAATACATGGTTGAAAAATAAAAGATGGATTGTTAAGGAAGGTGATGGGGAGGAGAAGGAAGTGAGGATGGGTGAGAACAACCAAAACACATTATGTGCATGTATAGAAATGTCGCTGTGAATCCATTAATTTGTACAGAGAGCATGAGTTAGCAATTAAAATAATGAAGAGATGCTCTGGTTGTGATGAGATGGTTTCATTTTCTTCCTATTTGGGTCAAACTCATCATTGTTTCTTCCTGAATCTAATTTAAATTTCTTATAAAAGCTGGTGAGAGTTTCCCACACCTGTTTACTTCAATCACTGTACTAAATCCATGGGGGCTGCAGAGGCCACTAGGTAGTTGGATAGGCATGAAAGTATGTGAAGGACAGGAGGTCCTGCCATGTCCACTGTCCTAGGTGTCAGGAATGAAGGTGACAGTCATGGTGCATCTCACCCTGACTCTGCCATTGCTGCCCCAATGTAAAGGAGAAATTGGCTCCTTTACTCTGTCTGCTAGGGTGTGAAAGCCTGCATAACCTGGATCCAGTCCAAGGGTCACCATCCGACACTCCTGTCCTTTTGTGTTTCAGCAATGTCTTCTCAGTCCCCTAGGACTGTCACTCAAAATCTGTCTCTTCACTCAGCTTTGTGGACCATATCAACCATGACTGTGGTGTTAGCCTTTCCAAATACCACAGGCAGTCATTGGTCCCAGTCATTGCTGGGACCAAAATACCCCCTCAGAAAAAGCAAATTAAGGATGAGTCTCCTCTGGTTTCATGATGGGGAAGGGATGAACATGGGAGCTTGAGACAGTGGTCACACTGCATCCAAGCTCAAGGAGAGAGAGAGAGAGAGAGAGAGAGAGAGAGAGAGAGAGAGAGAGAGAGAGAGAGAGGGGGGGGGGGGGGAATGTGGATACGCAGCTGAGCTGGCTTCTTTTCATTTAAACTCACATTCAGAGTGGGGATCCCCCTTCTCCTGTCCTGCCTAGACAAACCTTTCTGAAAATACCCTCAAAGAAACACCCAGAGGTGTGTATCCATGGTGATTCTAAATCTCTATCAGGTTGACAGTGGAGATTAGCCATAGAGAAAGTGTGATAATTATACCACAAAGGAGAATATCAAATGGGCAAGCACTGTCGTGAAACTATGTTTAAGTAAACTCTGTTTACAAAATCAGTTGTATTCTACACAAAACAAACAATGTCTAGATGGATAAAACTGAGAACAGTCATCTAATTAATTAAAAATCACCTCTAAGCATGGAGCCTGAATGTGGCTCCTGGGTTCTCACAATAGGGATTTGAGTTCACAAAGCATGGTGAGTTGATCTGAAGACTTGGGTGTATGGAGTGAGATTCTTAGCCACAACCTGGAAGGCTTTCCCAGGTGTGTACATGTTAAGTGCCATGGCTACTGTGGGGACTCTCTGAATTGAGTTTCTCTTGGACACCATTAAGAAACAGGGGGAGGGGCTCCTCATGCCTGGAGAATCCTCCCATGAGGCGCTCAGAGCTTTTCTAGTGTAGGTTCTGCTCTGCTGGCCACCTAAGCTTCCAGAAGTTAGGGGATGTCAGTTTTATTTATTTTTTTATATACCCCCCTCTCTCTGTGTGTTATATACTTGTTAGTATTGATATGTGCACATGTGCATGTATGTGAGTGCCTAAGTATGTATGCATTCTGAGATCAGAGGTTGACATCAGGTATCTTTCCTTAACTGCTTGTGAATGTATTTGTTTGAATGTAATTGGCCCCCTAATCTCATAGGGAGTGACACTATTAGGAGGTGTGGCTTTGTTGGAGTGAGTAGGCCTTGTTGGAGGAAGTGTGTCACTGCTGGGCAGGCTTTGAGGTTTCCTATGCTCAGGAAACAACCCAGTGTACAGTTGACTTCCTGTTGCCTGTGAGATGTAGCACTTTTGGTTCCAGCACCATGCCTGCCTGCACACTGCCTTGCTTCTTGCCATGACAATAATGGACTGAATCTCTACTAATGGTCTACTACAATTAAATGTGTGTTTTTTTTTTGTTGTTGTTGTTTGTTTGTTTTTGAGACACACATGGTCATGGTGTCTTTTCACAGCAATGAAAATCCTAACTAAGACACTGATTATCACATTTATTCTTTGAGACAGGGTCTCTCACTGAGCCTGAAGCTCAATGAATCAGTTAGGCTGGCCAATGAATTTCAGGGATCTGCCTGTTTCTGCACTCCAAGTGTGTGTGCTGGACCTATCTTTTATGCTTTAATGGCATCTTCTCTGGGGGTGTGTGGTTTTAAACCTATTTATAGAAGATTTTGAGAGTTCTACACATACACAATATATAGTCTAGCTGTCACAATCTTTTTAGATTGTGTAAGATAGTAATCTTTTTATATTGTGTAGATAGTAAGTAAAAACTACTCAATGTTAACACTGAGAGGAATGCCCTTGTACAAAGGAGCTGAGCAACTGAGTGTCTATGTAAGGGAGAAATAGTAAAAAAAAAAAAAAAAAAAAAAAAAATCCAAAAACCCCAACTCAGTCCTTGCATGATAGATCATAAACCTAAATGTGCAACCTGACACTATAAAACTTCGAGAAGAGACCAGGAAAGAAAATCTGTAGACTTGAGCCAGGAGAGCCCCTCAACGCAACACCGTAAGAAGATGTGCAGATCTGTAGAAGTTAATAAATAGAATTTCATTAAAATTATAAATTTTTCTCATCAAAATACATTACTAAGAGCATGAAATGATAAATTTCAACAGTTCCTTTTCTGAAGGGTGTATTAGTCAGGGTTCTTTAGAGGAACAGAATGGATAGAGCGCATTGTTATAAAGAATCTTGCTAGAATGGCGTACAGCCCATAGGGCTGGGCAGTCCACCAATGGCTTGCCATACACTAGAGAGTCAAGAACCTGGCAGCTGAGCATTTCAACAGGCTGGATGCCTCAGTAGTCCCAATCTGCTGACAGCCTGGAAGATTCCTGGTGAGTCACTGGTCTTTGTCCATGTTAGAAGTCCAAGAAGATGGATTCTTTTGTTTTAAAAGCTTTGATCATATTTTTCCATTCCCCCAACTCTGCCTCGAGTCCCCTCGTCTTCCTACTTACCCAATGCTATCCTCTCTTTCTGCTCCCTTCATAAAATCCCAAAATGAAAATCAGATCAAGCGAAAGATCAATAAGAGAAATACCCAAACAAAATAAAAATGAAACAAAAGCACACACACATATACACACGCACACACATGCACACACACATGCACACACATACATACACACACGTGCACACACACATACATACACGCACACAAACACACACATAAACACACACTCACATGCATACACACATACACAATACACACACACACACACACACACACACACACACGAGTTTGTTCTGTGTTGGCCAACTACTGAGCATGGGATCTGCCCTATGGCTGATTACCCAGTAACACTCCATTGGAGAAAACGGATTTTCTTTTTGCCAATGGGTGTCAACTGCAAATAGCTTCTTAGGGATGGGATCCCGTGTCCACTTCCCTCTCAGTGTTGGACACTGTCTGGCTTGAACCTGTGCAGATCTTGCGCACGCTGCCAAAGTCTCTCTGAGTTTATAAGTGCATCGGTCCTGCTGTGTCTGGAAAACAGTTTCCTTGGAGTTACTCATCACCTCTGGCTCTTCCAGTTTTTATGCCTCCTCTTCCTCATAGATCTCTGGGGGCGGGGGTTTGATGAAGACATCCTACTTAGAACTGACTGAGTGCTCCAAAGCCTCTCCCACTCTCTGAACATTATCCAGTTGTGAGTTTCTGTGTTCGTTCTCATCTACTGCAAGAAGCTCAAGCTGGATTCAGACATCATTAAAGGATGGTTGTGGCAGCAGCAACAGAATGGGCACACTAGTAAGAAATAAAGGCAGACAGCCTCTCTAGTTGAGGCTACCTTCTGAAGGTGCTGCTCTGGGTCTGGGGGATGTCTTTCCTCTAGTTAGCCCTTTCTGGAGATGCTCCCACAGATGCAGCTGGAGCTATGCCTCTTAGCTGAGTTCAGCAGATCCCATCAGGTTGGCAATGAAGATTGCCATCACAAAGGGTTTGTATCCATAGCATACAAAACACAAAAGTAAGAAACAATGATTCAGTGTAAAATGTTGGTGGTGGAGGGGAGGGGAGGGGAGGAGAGGGGGGGAGCAGGGGTGGGAGGGAGGACTAGCATTTTCTCTATGTGACACAGTAAGACAGACCCTCACCAGAACCTGTAGCATGCCATTTGGACTTCTAGCCTTCAAAATTGTAAGCTAGACTTATCACTTTTCTTTATAAGGAAAACAAAACAAGAGCCAAAGTGAAATCAAACCCAACAGAAAACCAAACTGACAAGAAATTTACACATACACATCACCAAATAAAGTGTATAAGTTAAATACAACACAAAATCCCTCAAGAACATTGGTTAGGAAAATGCTCAGGTAAAGTCATCCGCTACCTCATATCATACCTGCTGTAGTAACTAAATGGAAAGATTAAACATGAGTTATTTTTCTCTTCTAAGTGACCAAATACCCAACAACAGGCAACTCAGGGGTCACCATTCACTTTTGGGGGTTCTGACTGTCGTGGCAGGGTCAACAGCTTCAGGCTTCATCAGTAGTCAGGAGTAGAGCGATTCTTGGGAGTGGCCAAGGCTATAACTTGGAAATCCCTCTCTTCAGTGATCCACTTTGTCCAACTGGACCCCCATCTCCAAGGCATCCACAGCCTCCCGGGAGGGCACCACCAGTTGAAGACTGATGACCCAAACACATGAGATTATGGGGACATTTCTCATTTAACCCACAGCACTGGACAATGACAGTAGTACCAATTACTGTCAAGGATGAAGGACAATTGGAGCTTTTGTCTTACTGGTAGGAAAGGTGGGAATTTAATAGGCCTCCAGCTGCTTTGGGAAGTGCATGGAGGTCGCTTTGCAATTAAGCACACTCAAGGTTGGCACCTGCTGAAAGGGATGTATCATGTAGATATTTACACAGCCTTCTTGATAATTACCTGTAGTGGGATTATGTTTTTACATTGTAAATAATTGTCCCGCCTGCTGGGGGGACAGTAAAAATGCTGATTGGCTGAAGGCAGACAGGAAGTGTGGGTGGGGTTACCAGACTAAGAAAACTCTGGGAACAGGAAGAACAGGCAGAGACACCACAGAGATGCCAGAGAAGCCAGCAGATGCAGAGGACAACTATGCTGCTCTGAGAAAGGTACTGAGCTGCATAACTGAACAGGATAAGAGTCATGGCTTACTTTAAGAGCAAGAGCTAGCTAGCAATATGCCTGGGCCCTAGGCTGATCAGCATAAAATTAATATAAGCCTCTGTGTGTTTCTTTGGAACTTTGGGACTGCTGATCCAGATCTTGGGGATAGTCCAGGCCAGAAACTTAATCTAACAATTGCCCACTATTTTAGTTACTATTCTATTGCTGTGAAGAGATTCCATCACCAAAGCAAGTTTTATAAAAGAAAGCATTTAATTGGGGGCTTACTTACAGTTCAGAGTTAGCTCATGATCATCATAGCAAAAAACAGATAGGCATGATGTTGGAGCAGTAGCTGAGAGCTTATCCTGTTCAGCTGGCAGCAGGCAAAGGGAGAGGCACTGGGTCTGGCATGGGCTTTTGAAACCTGAAAGCCCACTTCCAGTGACACACCCTCTGCCCCTTTTCAAATAGTCCCACTAGCTAGGGAACCAGTGTTTAAGCTTATGAGCCATGGGGGCCATTCTTATTCAAATCACCTCACCCACATTGGAAACAATCCAGCCACTGATAGGATTGAACAGCTGAAGAGCAGTTTTCAGCCTCCAGGACACTGACCCAGGCTGGACCTTAGTGATCTTCTCCTGCCTCTGCAGGAGAGTAGAGAACCCCCATTGTACATAGTGTACTGTAAAAAACAGAACTTCAGGGGACAGATGAGGGTAACTGGAGAGCAGAATGGGGTAGGTCAGATGAAAGGTCCATGAAGAGTGAAGCTTGGGGCATTGTGGTGCTATTCCATGTCATCATTGGACACAGGACAACTGACTGAACAGTGTGATTTCCCCTGATTTTAACAGGCTCCAAATGACCAACAGCAGGGTTTAGGCAGAGGTCCACTTGGTTCTGATGCTGTGTTAGCTATTGAATGCTGGCCTCTTCCCTCTACCCATGGAACGTACAATGGCCAGGAAGGAAAAGGATATGTTCTCAGAGCCTCAAAGGAAAATCTCAGTATCCAAGATCAAGCCTGGCCTCCTGCCCTGCACAGATGTCCTTCCCTTGGCCGAGAGCTCTAAAAGGATGCATGGCACATAGACTGTTCTTGGAAACCTGAGCTGGGACAGGGTTCTGGATACCAGACTGGGTTTCTTCTCTTCTGAAGTGGCCTTCTTATCAGCACACACTGAAATAAGGTGCTTTTTCTCTTTATGGAGCCCTGGACCATGAGTGGGCTGAGGCTCCCATCCTGCCCCAGGGCCTTCCTGTAAAAGGCAAGTGTCAAGATCCCTCTGCCTGGAACTGGGAACCGTTCAGCGCAAAGCTGCAATACACATAAAAAAGTTTACATAAGACTTGCCTGGAGCTGTGAGTGAAGGGATTCACCTGATCCTCTTAAGAGAACTCAGTGCAAACTAGACTTGTGAATGATCAGTAGCCACAGTCCACATAGTACCGTTTAGCTTTTTGTATAGGAGAGATTTATCAGTCAGGGATGGGGACCCTGAGATCATAGAAACACATGCTGTGATGCCCTCTCTGACTTGACATGCTGGGATGACTTGGCTTGGTCGTTGGAACAGAAATATCATCCTAATCTTGTAGCTGAGAGGAGCCTTGGTGGGCGGGGCCTCTTGGTACCATTCTCCTCTGTGGTCTGAGAAGCTCTTCCCTCCACCACTGCCTCTGACTACAGAGGATGCATTAGAGAGGGTTGGCTGCTCATTGGACAGAAACAAAACCCAGAAAGAACGTAGTCACAGGTTCTTCCAAAGCTTCAAGATTACAAAGCTGAGGTAAATCAATGTGGTTTTGTAAATGGTCAGTGTGTATGTGTGTGTGTGTGTGTGTGTATGCACGCACACATATCTTTTTGCGTTGGTGTGTGTGCTCTTTAGGAAGTATTTGGAGGCCAGGGAAAGATGTCAGGTGTTTACCTTAGTTACTTTCCATTTTTTTAAAAAAAATTTTATGTGTGTAGGTGTTTTTCTTGCATGTATGTGCTTGGTGCCCACATGGCCAAAAGAGGGTTCTAGATCCTCTACATCTGGAGTGGACAGTTGTAAGCTGCCATCTGAGTGGTGGGAACCAAATCTGAGTACTTTGCAAGAGTAGCAAATGACCTTAACCACTGAGCTGTTGCTGCACCTTAGTTTTTAAGATAGGAAGCTCATTTCAGCCAGGCTGGTTGGGCAGTAAGCTTCCTGGATCCGCAATGCTGGGGTTGCAGGTACATGGCTTTCACTAGTATTAGGGGCTTGATTTCAGGTCATCTTGCTTATTTGGCAAATGCTCTGAGCAATTCCCCGTCCCTATACCGGTTAATTTTGATTGTCTGATGTAGCCAAGGCAGAACTATATTCTCAGGACTCTCTGCACAACTGGTGACCTTTCCCAGGTGCCATGTGTGCATTTTGTTTGTTTTAAAAGAATTGAATCAATATTGTATGAATGGTATGACTGTTCTCAAATCATATATAATTCAAACTTCTGGAAAGGTAAGGCCTTAGTGTTCAGCTTGGATTTCCTTGGTGGAAACTGATGGGGTAGAGCGGTCGGTGTGCTGGCCCTGGGGCCATTAGCTGAGCAGGGAGGGAGGTGGATGAGTCTTGATGGCTCTCCTCCTTATGGGAAGCTTCTAAAGGCATAGCTTCTGAAAGGCTTTCGTACCCCCTCCCCACACACCCATTACAGACCCTCACTGTCCCTTCAGGAGGATCCTTCAGCTTGCAGTCAAGCCCCTCCAGATAGAGGGGAGGCCCCTTTTGCTCACTGTGAAAGCTGGGTAAGCAAACATGAGAACTGCCTCTAGGGGCTTCCGATCCACAGGGCACCACTCACAAATGCTTTGCTGGCGTTCATTCCCTTGTCTTAGGTTTTGGTGAGTGCACCGGTGTATCCATTGACCCACACCCCTTGAATTTGCGCATGCTCACCAAGTGGGCACTCCTGTCTTTGTGACCTCAGCTTCTTTCCTCTTGTTTCTGCCATCTTTGGGATAGAAGCTGCTTCCTTCAGCTGCTGCCTGCTGCGCAGTCCCAGGAGGCTTGTTAACGCAACTCTGATGTATTTCTTCTGTACATAACTGAATTACACGGACTTAAATATAGGTCTTTAATTCTATTTAAGTAATCTATGTGTCTATTTTTTTTGTTTGTTTGCTTGTTAGTTTTAGTGTGTGCCAGTGCCAAGGCATTTTTAATGCAATGGCTCTGTGGTATAATTTGAAATCAGGTATGGTGATACCTTCCAAAATATTGATTTTGTTTAGGATTACTTTGGTTATGTTTGGTTTTTCATGTGGTCATATACATTTTTATTTATTTATTTGTGTGTGTGTATGTGTGTGTGGAGGATGGTGTTGAAATATTGATTACAATTGTATTGAATCTGTAGACAGCTTTTGGTAGCATGGCCATTTTCACAATATTGATTCTTCTGATTCATGAGAATGGAGGGAGGGCCTTTCTACGTTCTAATGTCTTCTTCATATTAGCCAGGCAATTGAATCAACCTATATGTCAATGCAGAGTTCCAAGGACAAGACCCGGGAGCTTCACCCAGAAGGAGAGCTAGGATCATCTGAGAAGGAGGCTCTTGGACAATGGGGGGACCAGGACTCCAGAGTGGAGGGCCTGTTCCTGTAATTCCTTGAACAGGAAATGTGACTGGCTTGGCGCAGTGGGCCAAGGCTCCCTCCTACTTAAATCTTCTTAAAATATTTACACTTTTAAAAAATTGAAAATATAAAGTATGTACATGGAAACAAATCTAAACAGCATAAAGAGCATGTGTAAGAATTGAGAATTATCCTTATTCATATTCGAGAGCTTCTCAACTCTCCGTGCATGTAAATATGTGTGTGTATCTTTTTGTTAGGAGGATGAATGGTAGTGTATTATTTATGTTGTCCTGTACTTTGCTCTTTTAACTTATGAAATATTTAAACCATATGAAAAATGGAAAACAGCACCAAACATTCCTACTCTCTCCATTCACAGAACAAACCCAGGCAGGCTGTATAGGGGTTTTCTTGACTCTACCTGGCTGCCAGCCTCCCCCTCTCTCAGAGTTAGCAGTATTTGAAGTTGGTGTTTGTTAATCCCCTTCTGTGGTCTGTGCAGTAGTTTTGATACTGTGTATGTGGTCATAAACATTACATAGACTTGTCCTGTGTTTTTTTCTGGAGTCTGTACTCTAATGCTACATGTGTTATAGATGTTATATAGAGCTTGCTCTTCTGTTCAACACCTTTACCGTATTTCCAAGACTTATACCTGGTTCCATATCTCTCACTTGCCAACTCTATGGTTGTTGTGTGTGGTCAGTGGGTACTTACTGTGTGCTTCCCACTTCTGGTGCTTGCCTTTGGGTTGGCTCTCCTCTTCTCCCTGCCTCAAGATTTACTCATGTCTATGTGTGTGTGTGTGTGTTCCATGTGCATGCCTGATGCCTATGGAGGTCAAAAGAGTGTGTCAGATCCACTGGAGCTGAAGTTACAGATAGTTGTGAGTCACTATGTGGGTGCTGAGAAGTGAATTTGTATCTACTATAAGAGCAGCAAGTGTTCTTAACTCCTGAGCCATCTCTCCAGCCCCATTAACTTTTTTCTTTTCGTTTACATGTATGTTTGTATGCCAGATGTGTGTAGGTGCCTTTGGTTGTAAGAAGAAGGCTGTCAGATTTCCTAGAACTAGTTACAGTTGCAAGCTGCCCCGTGTGGGTCCTTTGGAAGAGCAGCAAGTACTCCCAGCTAGTGAGCCATCTCTCCAGCTTCTGGTTCTCCTTCTGACCAGTAGGAATTGCATAGCTGGAACATGGGATAATTATGATTTCAGCTTTCATTGCTAGGGAATGCTGCTGGAAGCCAAAGGTCATCTTGGGTCTTCTGTGCAGAGGTGTTCCACATACATTCAGGTATGGCATTTGTGGTACAATCTTCGACCTGCCCCTCAATGGATGTGCAGGTTATATTGCCCCAGGACAAAGTGCCAGCGTGGGAAGGAGATGGGCCTCATGTTGCTATAGGATGATGTCTGAGGTGTGCCAGTGTGAAAGGGAATTCTTGGCCACGTAGCCAAGGAAGGCTGAGAGCTGTCTGATGTCAACAGAGATGGGAACATAATCATATTCCATAGTGGCTCTCCTGCTCCTTTGAAACCTTTGGCATTCGGGGCATTCAGCTTTCTTTTGTTTTTAATTGTTTTTTTAAAGTTAACACACAAAGTGCCGATTTTCATGATGGCCGTTTATTATATTTGTTTTAATTCATCCCCATCCCCTGCTGCTCTCCTTAAACTGCAGTAGCAAAAGCCTCATGTCACTGGCACAAAAATATATACAGACCAGTGGTGTAGAATGAAGAACCCAGAAGTAAGCTTATGCAACACAGCCGCCTAATCTTTGGCAAAGCTGTGAAAACCTATGTTGAATAAAGATAGCCTTTTCAACAAACGGTGCTGGGAAATCTCAGTATTGGCTGACATTTTTCTTTGAGCTGTTACTTTGTCTTTTGTTGGTGAGTGTAAAAGTGAGGGCGCTAATAGTTTTTAAACAGTCTGCACTGGAATTAGGCTGATGTGCATGTAAATGTTGGTCCCTTCTCTGTTGCCAAGCAAAACTCTGTGTGTGAATGCTCTGTGTCTATTGTTCCTTTGTTTGCTAAAGGACTTCAGTGTGGTCATATTCATTGCCTAGGAGGAATATGCTACTGTGGGCATTTGTGTGCACGTTCTGTGCAGACATGATCTTCATTCTTCAGAGGAAGTACTGATAGTGGAGCAGTGGGCTGTGTGGACAGTGAGTATTTCACCTCACAAACTGTCACACTCTTCTCCAGGAATCTGTCACTGTCACTGACTCTCACTTGCGTCTGTCATCTATCTGAGGCTGGTTGCCTCCTTTCTTGGTACCTAGACTCTTCTATACCTGGAAGAATATAGAATGGATTTGTGGCCATCTTGGGCCAACTGGACTAGCATCACAGTCTCTGGTTTCTGGTCACTCATGCTAGCTCTCGGCCCTTGGTGAGCCATGCAGAAGGAAGGCTAGACAGGACTCTCCATCTGCTTTGGTGTGTCAAATGACAGATGGGGTCCCTCCCTGGTAATGACCGAGATTGACTCCCCAGACAATCTTATGACAAGATGGTATTCAGAGACAGATCTAATGTAAATTAGGAAATTGTAGGACACTCAGGACATGCCCAGGTCTGTGGCTGAGAGTCTCTGCCACATAGTAGCCATCATGCTGTGAGAAGATTAGGTGACATCACAGTGATGGCATCTCTGCGCATGAGATTGTTTTATAATGAAGTTCAATAGACTTAATTTTGAGGATCAGAGAAAAACAGAGGAAATCATAGAGGTGTCCTATATAACTCTATCTCTAGCACATACAGAGCTTTTCCCTTTTTTAGTTAGGGTTTCTATTGCTACAAAAAGACACCATGACCATGGCAGTTCTTATAAAGGAAAAACATTTAATTGGAGTGGTTTACATTTTCAGAGGTTTAGTTCATTATCAGCATGGGGTGATATGGTTTCATGCTGGCAGACGTGGTACTGGAGAAGCAACTGAACTCTGTACATCTTGACCTGCAGGCAATGGAAGTAGTCTGAGATACTGGGTGTGACTTGAGCATATATGAGACCTCAGACCCACCTCCACAGTGACATACTTCCTCTAATAAGGCGGTACTCACTCCAACAAAGCCACACTTCCAAATAGTGCTGCTCCTATGAGCTTATGGGGGCAATTACATTCAAATTACCACATTCTTCATTATCAAGTGTTCTCATATCTTGTGCATTTGGTAACATTGATGAGTCCACAATGACTTCCATTGTCACTCAAAGACCAGAATGCACAGTAAAGCTCACTTTGCTTTGCAGTTAGTGACTTTAGACAGTGTTGGATGTCATGGACCACATGGAATAGTATGCTGCTCTAAAACTCTTAGGTCTATTCAACCCTCCTTCTACACCCTGATAACCTCTGATCATCACTTTGTGGTTTCCCTTTTACAGAATAGCCTATGGTTGACATATAACATGTGGTTTGGTCAGGCTGGCTTCTTCAGCATAGGAAAATGTAACAGTTCATTCATATTGTTTGGCTTGGTGGCTCATGTTTTTTGGTTACTGAATAACATTCCCTGGTCTGGATGGATCTCCGTTTGTTGAAATCATTGGCTGCTTCCAAGTTTGGCACCATGAGGAAAGCCATTGTGTGTTTCAGAACATTTGTTTAACTGTGCAAAGATGTGTTGCATTTGTTTAACTATGTAAAGACGTGAGGCATTTTTTAAACTGTGTAAAGATGTGTTGCTGTTTTACCTTGCCTGCATAAAGCACCTGATTGGTTTAGTAAAGAGTGGAATGGCCAATAGCAAAAGAGGAGGTATAGGTAGAACTTCAAGGAAGGGAGAGGAGGAATTTAGGCTGGGAGGGGAAGAAAGAAAAGGAGATGCCAGGGAGATGCCAGGGCCAGTCATCCAGATGTGAGGAAGAAGAAAAGTAAGATAAAAAGATAAAAAGCCTGGAGGCTAAATGTAAATGAATAGAAACAGGTTAAGGCAAATTAAAAAGAGCTAGTACGACAAGCCTAAGCTAAGGCCGAGCATTCATAATTAATGATAAATCTCCAAGTCTTTATTTGGGAGCTGGTTGGTGGCCCAAAGAAAATGCCAACTACAGCTGTGAACACCCACAGAAGTTTACATGGTTTCAGGAGACCTTAGCAACATACAGTCCTGACTTTCCCCATCACACCTTAAAGTGTGATTCCCGTGTGGCTTACACACAGACACTCCTAGAGTTGGCAGAGCTCAGCTGCATCCAGGGGAGATAATTTTGTAAATTATGCAAAACGAAACTTAGAGAGAGTTTACTTGCTAGAGGAGCAGTGCATCTGTGAAAGGAAGGTAAGACTTGGAGAGGGAGAGTCCTACCTCTGAGGAGGGCATCTTCTCTTTACTCTGCGCTATGGTAGAGGGATGCTCCACTAAGCGAGGGCCAGCTGTGGGCCTGAGAATATGTGTCTGTCCCATGATAGAAGAAAGGATGCCCTTGTATCACATGCTGCTAGTGGAAGGTGATGTGTGGACACGCCAATCTGGTACTGTTCATTGATGAGCACACAGAGAACAGAATGAAGCAGCTACATGTTCCATTGTAAAGCTGGAGGACCAGATGCCTGGGATGCTGCACCACACTGGTGTGCCTGGTAAGTCCCACTTGCCTGCAGAGTCTTCTGAGTCTTCTGGGCGCCTGAGGTCCTTGTTTGTTGATGATCACGAATGGGTCCAGCTTCCTCTATTAGTTTTTACTCTCAGTCAACTTTTTTTTTTTTTTTTTTTTTTTTAGAACAACGGGGTTCAAAAAATAGGTTTAGGGGTTGTGGTGGAGCACCTACCAAGCTTGCAAGCAGCTCTAGGCTGGACCTTAGTGCAACAGAAGGCAGGTGCTGGTTTATGTCTGCAATCCTAATACTTGGGAGGTAAAGATCAGCAAAGGGTCTCTAGCCATCCTGGACCTGGCAAATATGGCTCTGGCAGACCCTGCTCTTCTCTCTCATTTCTTATGCCTTGTGAGAAACCATTAGATTACATTCCTAAAGCTCGCCACCAAGGTCTATTCATTTATTTGACCACTTCCTCCTCTTGAAGCTGACGACCAAGGTCCAGCTTTGATGGAGCTGAAGATCAGATAGCTACAATTATAGTTTTCCTTAGTTATAAGAAAGGTAAATTAGATATGAAACTTTGGACTCACAAGGATAAGGTGGATGACAGAATATTCTCTTTACTTTGCTAAACACAAATAAACTAGAAATTATAAGTGTAATTCTTGCCTGATAGTTGTTTTGTTATATGTAATTTTGCTATGTTGTTGAAACCCTCATTTTTGATTAGACAGAAAAGGGGAAGTGATCTGTGATGATTTTCTATATGCTGTGAATACCATTGGTTAGTAAAGTATGGAAGTTTAGCAATCAAAAGCTTCCTTAATTAATTAACTCAATTAACATGCTCAAGTAAAATTAAACACCTCATCCTAACACAGGGTTTCCTGCCATTTTCCTATGTGCCACATCTGTCTCCTCTGTTTCCAGAGGCAATCCTTTGTCCCTCTGGGATTAATACCTCTGCTACCTTTCCCCTGTTCCTTCCCCATCCCTTACTCTCTATTTCCTATGTTTATTTCTTATTCTTTGTCTTCTGTCCCTCTAGGGCAAATAAATCTCCTTTGTACTGAGAACTTGGTCTTGGGGTTTCTGAGCTGATACGGATCTTTTCAATCCAAGACCCAGACTTTCATGACCAGCTGCATGGGAGTCTGAGGCTTGAGCTAGAGATCCTGTTTAGCTAGTGGTCATTCAATCAATCAACCAACCAACCAACCAACCAACCAACCAATCAATCAATCATGCAAGCAAGCAAGCAAGCAAGCAAGCAAGCAAGCAAGCAAGCAAGCAAGAAAGCAAGCAACACGGTCCTTAGGAGTGTGCAAAGAATTCTCTCTAAGATTCCATCCCCTGGCTCAGGGATGTGGATCTTTTGCTCCAGGATTAAACTATCTTTGCAGATGGGGCCAGTCACCTATGGAGATGGTTGTAACCTTGGGCTACATTGGCTTAGAGAACTGTCCAGGGAGCCAGCAGTCTCCACCGTGCAGTTTGCTTTTTCTGCTGATTTAAAAAAAACAGTACCCATTATAATTTTAAAATAGAAAAGAAAGATATTAAGCTCATTGCTTTCATTAGTGAGGTGTATTATTTGATTTATTAAACTATTTCTGTGGCTATTTTCTTAGCACTTCTTCTCTCAGGGAACATTTCTATATTCAGATATTATAAAATGTGAGTTTCAAATTATTCAGAAACAGCCTAGGTGACCCAAAGCACCCGTGGAAATCATCATCAGCTCTGAGTGCTTAGTGTCTCTGGTTTTTGGAGGCTGATCACAGACCCGACACTGGAGGAAACAGTGTGTGCCAAGTGTTGTGATGACCTGGTCCACAGACATTCTAAGGTCATTTGGTGATTGAACCAGAGAGGGGTGTTTGTCCCAGTGCAATAGACTTCCTGTAAGCATTCTACTCTAGATACGTGCACACATCATTAACCTGAATTTTGCTACTATGTATAACGGAGGATGATGAACATATATTGGTTCTCATATTTAATGAAAATCTGAAATGCTGATATCATTCCATTGAGGTTTGAAGGAGACCTGAGCTCCCTCTTTCCATTTGGGGATGGAGGCTTACACTCAAACCCAGAAGCAGATAAGGGAGGCGCTTTTTGTGCAATGCTGTATTCAGTGTTTCTTGTTTCCAGTGTTTCTTGTTTCTGTGACCTCATGTTCTCTGTGGCCCCCATGATGCCCTACTTCTGGATATGCCAGACTGTGTGAGATCTTGTGTCACCTCTTCCCACCCTGACACTAAATATCTACACATCTTCCAGATATACCCGGATGGTGCCTGCTGTGGGAGATGTGGCTTCATTGTGTTGTCTGCAAGTGGGCCTGTCTTCCACACTATCAAACTGTTTTTTATTGCACTGACTTTGTCTCCCAAAGCCCAGGTTCCTGCATTGTGTGAGGCCTTCAGGGAAGAACCCTGTTCTTTCCCACTATAGTTCAGGGCAGGAGTCAGAAGGCTGGGGATGACTAGGTGGCCACCAGTGGTGGGATTCAGGTGTCAGCTGATAAGGTCGGAAGACGCTTATCCAGGGTCCCGGGCTCCTGGAGGGGGTGTGGCCAACCTGGAGAGGGTGTGGCCAACCCCATTGATAAGGGGCTGCTGGGACCCTGGGAGCTCTGTTGTTCCTGGTTCCTGGTTGTTGGAGAGACCGGTTTGGAATCCATCGTCCATTGTTCGGATACTCCAGTCCCCCTGTTCAGGTGCCACTATAAGCTGTTACCTGTATCGTGAGTGTTGGTTTATATTTTAATAAATATTAATCTTGGACTGGTGCCTTGTAAGTAAAACTCTGCCTACAGCCACCTGTCCCTAGACAAAGCACATCTCATTCTTTTCTCACCCGTTGAAACTCAGGAGTTATCTGAGGCTGGGCACAGTCCCATGAGGTCCCCCACCGTCTGCTAAAGAAGAAGACTCTTCTTGGGAAATTTTGCTTGACCATCCCGACTTTCAGCCTCAGAGAAACATGATCGCTACAGGTGAAACATGTCAATTCTGTGGTAGAAATTTCCAGCTTGATTGTCTTCTGAACAATCAATTTTACTCATATGAGTGTTTTGCCTGCATGTGTGCATGTGCATTACAAGCATGCTTGGTGTCCCATGAGGTCAGGAGAGGGTGTTGGGATTTTTGGAGCTGGAGTTACAGGTGATTTTGAGCTGCTGGGAACTGGTCTTGGATTCTTTGCGGGAGCAGCAAGTATTTTTAACCTCCAAGCCCTCCCTCTAGCCCAGTTTGGACTCTCTCCATGGCCACTCCCTATCTTCTGACTCACAAGGATGGAGGTCTGAGAGATAGAGCATCATTGGGGTTCAAGCTGTAGCCAGGGAGCTCACCACAGTCGGCCACTGGTGTGGCTGAGGACATCTGACAAGGGATGCTATGTTTCTGAGCCCACCTTTCCAGAAACCTCCCCTGTTACCTCACTCTCTCCTAAACCCTCAGCCTGGCCAGCTCCAAGCTCCATACTCTGTGAGTTCCATTTGGTTTCATTTATTTGTATGTGTAATTTAATGAAGCAACTCTGATCATGGAGATGATCCTGGTAAGATTTACAAAGCTCAATTTATCACTGGGAAATATTAGTCAGCTTTCAAAAATGTTTCTGTAGTGGGGGCGGGTATCTAAACTATATGCAAAATGGTTTCAGGCCACCCTAATGCTCTGATGGCCACAGCTGCTGTTTTGTCCAGTGATGAGTTGCAACAATTTTAGTGGCTTAAGACTGAATACGTTTACTCTGTGACATCCATGCAGGTGAGGAGTGTGGCTGGGGCTCCCTAGGCAACCTCCTTGTGGAGGCTGGGGAGCATCTTTTTCTGACCTCTTGTACTCTAGAGGCTGCTGCTTCTCTTGGCCTCAGGCCTGTGGTCTCTGCCTCCATTCTCAAGGCCATCTGCCTGTCTCTCTACTCTGATCCTCCTGCCTACTCTTGTGAGACACCTCCATCTCCAGATGACCCAGTGGTTTGGTCTTATCTTTGATGTCTGGTTAGCCACATAAAAGGACTCATTTGTGGGTTAGGCTGTAGATACTCATAAGGGCTGTTATTTTGGGGACCCACAGACCATGTCTCCAAACCCAGGAGGGTGAATATTTTGCCCTGTTGGTAGCAAGGCAGATGGGTAGATCCAGTGAGCCACCTGTTCTTGCATTTCCAAGGAAGCCTAGCTATGTGCCTCTTTAAAGATTTACCATCATGAGCACAGGTACTAGAATTCTTGTGATAGATTCTCTTTAATTGGACACAATTGTAGGTTTAAGTTTAACAGTTTGGAAAAAACCACAAAGGCCCATGTCAGTCTCTCCCTAGCTCCACCTGTAGTGCGGCCTCCTAGCCTGGAAATGGACTCCAGCTGTCCCTCTTCTTTACAGCATTCTAGTTCCTTCTCTGAGAAACCTAAAGAGGTCACACGGACAGGGTGAGTGGGCACCTGGTATGCTAGCACAGGTAGAGTGTGGGGCTCAGTCAGACTCACTCTGTTCCTTTGTCTCCATGACCTGTGTGGTGAACTTAACACTTGAGTACCACTCTGATAATGGCCTACCAGGACAGAGGCAAGCTACACAGACACACAGCACCAAGAGGCCACTTGGTCTCTAGAACATTTGGCGTTAATGCACAGGGCCCATGAGCCTTCACATTGACTGCTGGTGTCACGGCATCTCCAGTGGAGTCTGTGTAGCATGTTGGAAGGCTTGCTGCTGGACCTGAGGCAGAAACTTCAAGGAAGTTGGTCTCCTGGAACGCTTGGCCTCCCCTAGAGAAGGGTGTGTTCTTTGCTTACTGTGATTTCTTCTCTTGCTAACTGCATGAGCTTATAGGAACACAGTGGACTGTTACAGATGCTCTGTCCCCATGACCCCCACTCCTGGGTTCCCAGAAGAGAAGGTGCCTTCGGGACCCTCCGAGTTCCCCCTCAATAGAGCTATGTGGAGGGCCCTAACAGGAAATTAGATGGTGGGGGGAAGGTTTGATGACACAATTGAAGAACGAAGAGCTGTTTGTGGAAGAAGCAAACAGAAACCAGTACCTTGCAAGTAGCTTTTCTTAAGAATGCTTTAAAACCAATCCATACTTTTAAAAGTTACATAATTATTTCCCTTTGTCCTCTCTCTGATCTGTCCCATGGCCACTGCCCACTCCCATCCCTTCTCAAATTTATGATCTCTTTGTCTTTAACTACACATACACACACACACACACACACACACACACACACACTCAAATGAATAAATACATAAATGCAATCTGCTGGGTCTATTTAGTGTTGTTCAAATGTGTATGTGTTTAGGGCTGACCAGCTGGCATTGGATAACACATCAGGGTGTTCATCCCCAGGGAAGACTGATGCTTCCTTTCTCAGTAGTCATTAATGGCCTGTAGTTCTTCATTTAGCAGTGGGGCCTTATGAGATTCCCACAGTCATGTTGGTATGTCAGCTGGTGTTGTCATTGTTTAGGTCTTATTTAGGCAGCCACATTGTTGAGCTTTCACGGGTGTAGCTTCCCTGTCATATGTAGAAGAAACAATCTTACAATTGACGTCTTGGCCCTCTGACTCTTATAATCTGTGGTACTGAGACTCCAAGTCAGGGCTTTGCGTGCAAGGCAAGCACTCTACTGTTGAGCTACATCCCAGCCCACGTTGCTTTCTTTGTTGAGTGATGAACTATAAAAACCTCTGTAATTTATGGTGGGTGAGTCAATGCCTGACCCCAGTGGGTTCCTGATGTTCAGGCTACACTACCTCTGACTTATCTCATGTCTATGATATGGCCTTTTGGCTTCGAACTGTCTCTCCTTGCCATTGTGCATATGTTTTTTCTTCTGGTTTGCTGTTTCCACATCTTCTTGTCATGCTTAGAGGACTTTCTATTTAAATCCTCCTGAGAGGCTTTCCTTGGGCACATAGTCCTTTGCCCTGGGAACTCTGTAGCCTCGCCCTTCACTGAGTTCTTTCTGTCTAGTTTATACTTAGTTGATTCTGATATTTGTCTCCTTGAGTGAAACCTGAGCTCTGTGGAGGAGGCTACAGCTTCCTGATACCCTCCACTGTCCAGGAACAGTCACCAGCTGGGGTGTAAGGATGACTGGAAAGACTAGGCCATCTTTCCAGGACAGATGTAGCATGAAACAGAATAGGTTGAGATGTTTTCTTTTGCAGTCAAAGTCTCTAGAACTCCCATGGTACCCTATACCATCCTGACCTAGAGACCATCTTTTCCTTCCTCTGCTCCATCCTTCCTGTTGGCTAGGCTCTCTGTAGCTATTCTGTATCCTGAACCATGCAGAGGGTATGGTAATCTGGAAGGTCATATCAGCCTCCTAGGCTTTCATGGAAGAACATATACTGGGGTTTTCAGGTAGCAGAAGATGATTCTAAAGGTAGACAGTGTGAATTAGTACTGGATGTGATAAGTATCTGCTGAACACTCAGAAGCAGGTTTCCCTTACTGGGTCATATACTGAAGGCGCTACTGGCTTTTCCTCTCTGGGTCACATGTTGGAGAAGCTACTGACTGGCCCTAACAAGGAACATATTTCATATGAGGACACCAGCTTCATTAGCTGGGGTTTGGGACAGAAATGACAACAGATTTAACACTTTCTTATTGCCAAGTCCACAGCTTTCTCGTCCCCTACCTTCTACCAAACTGACTCCATTGTCACACTGTATTGTATAGGTGCACACCTGTGCAGATGTACACACTCATAGACAACCATAGTGAGGCACACACAGTTACCAGATGTACACTCTGTGGCATACCCTCGTACACACAGACACACTGTCTTTTTTTGCAGTCGGACACACTCATGCCAAGACATAGGCCCATGCTCACTTTGAGAGTGGTAGACATTGTCCTGAGTAAAGACTTTCCTCTTCAGGCTGGATAGATCCCCAAGGACTTGAAAGTCAGTTTTGCAGCTGAGCTGGTCTTTCCCTAAGCAGCAGCCGCTCACATTCCCTGCATCTCTGAGCAGACCTGTGTGTATCTCTGTCTGGACACCAGCCTCATGGGAGTGGAGAGGTGCCCAGGCATGAGTATGATTTATGAGATGCTAATTTGAGAGGACCACTCTCTGTGAAGATGCCCTTTACTGAGAAGTAAGAGAGAAGAAGAGAGCGAGAAAGATGGAGGGAAAGAGATGGATGGGAAGGGGAGAAAGGAGAGAGAGAGAGAGAGAGAGAGAGAGAGAGAGAGAGAGAGAGAGAGAGAGAGAGAGAGAGAGAGAGAGAGAGAATGTGAGAAAGGAGGGTTAGGGGAGGGAGAGAGGGAGGGGAGAGAGAGATGTTTCTTGCAGTTCCTGGAGCCACGAGGATGCTCAGAGCCTCTGTTCCTAGAACATGAGACACAGCCAGGAGCCAAATCTTCAGCTCAGCTCGATAAGGATGTAACAGGGTACTGTTCAGCTGTGACCGAATGAGCCGTGCTCTGTCTGTCTTAGACTTTGGTGTGTCTCCAGTGATACCATCAATCCATCTTACTGACAGTTCCCATCTGTCTTTGTCCCACCCTTCTCTACATTGCTATTTTCCATCCAGGGACAGTTTCTTTCATTCCTGGGCTACATGGAGGTTTTGAGGGATTTCCTTTGCTTCTTGATCCTCAGGGGCAAGGGTGCCTCTCAGACCACATGTTAGTTACTTTTCTTGTTGCTGTGATAGCAACTCGAGGGAGTGAGGGGTTCCTTTGGTCTGCAGTTTTAAGGGACTCAGTCCGTCATGGTAGGGAAGGCATGGTGGTAGGAATATGAGGTAACTGGTCATATTGTATCTGCAGACAGGAAGCAGGACAGGTGTTAGAGTCTTAGACACATGCCCAGTGATTCATTTCCTTTCATAAGGATGTACCTCTTAGCCTTCCAAAACAGCACCACTAGTTGGGGACCAAGTGTTCAATACAAGAGCCTATTGGGGGCATTTCACATCCAAACCACAGCAGGTGCTGGGTAGTGCAAAGCGACTCTAGCAAGACCCAGCCTAGGACATGAAGAAGGGCCTGGCTAGGCAAGGGGAGTGAATACACTGGGATACAGGCCCCCACAGGTTCTGGAGGATGACTGGCCAGTCCCACAGCACAGGAGTAGGGAGGGAGGTTGGCCTCAGTTGCTCTTTGTGTATGTTACACATCTATCTTCCCATTGCCAACCCCTATTCCCCTAAATTCCCAATGCCATTGCAGAGCCTACTTCCCAGAAATCTGATATCAGCTAGCAATACCCAGCGTCCAGTGGGACAGCCTGTATTTGTGCTCTGAATGGAGTTAAAAAAAAAAAAAAGGAGTCTCTTGGGACAAGGCATGGCCTGAAAAGTCACAGTCTAATACAATGTGGAGCAGGGCATACTTCACCTCTGCATTCCCATGTAGGGATAGCACGTCACCTTTCTTCATTCTCTTGTTCAAGGGAGCGCTGAGTGAGGAACTTGAAATCCTGGTTTCTGATTCTCTCTGGCCTCTGAGAAAAGTCCTGACTCTACTTGAATCACCCCACTGTGGTTATTGGCTCTGCTCTGGAGAGCTAAAGAACAGAGATTTGGTTCAGCAAAATTGGGTGACAGTCCGTTGCCTCCTGGCGCCCCCGAGGATCTGCCTATTTCCCAGCTCCCTTCACCCACACTTTACCCCTTAAAATTAGATTCCTGTTGATGCCCAGGGCTCTCATTGCGCCTCATTCCTTCTGAAATTAAAATAAGTTATAAAATACGTAAAACAGAGAGAAATGAGATTTTTAAAACATGCAGATTCAGCTTAAAGAGTAATAATGAGTTGAATCCCACATAGTCACACTCTGTGACTGTGAACATGCAGGACAGGAAGCCCGGAGGGACCTCCCCACTGCTTTTGGGTTCCCTTTTTCCCCTCCGTTTAGCCCCACATTTCCTGATAATATTCTCTTTTCATGTGTACTCTGCTGCACACACATGCATCTCTGAAGAGGGCACTCTGTTATTTTGCTACTGGCCTTGTGGGTGTGAAACAGGTGGCTATTCAGTGTGTAATCATCTGGTTCTGCATTTGCTAACTCTGGGCTTTGGAGGCTCATCCATGGGGGAGGGACTCCCCTGATTTATTTATCCCATGAAGGGCAGGGCCACACAGGACATGCCACCTATTGCTGGAGCTGCACTCTGGCCTGTTGTCAGTTGGGTCCTTGTCATCTTTGTTGAAAAATTCCAATGAGATCCACAAAGTACACTATAATAGACAAGTATGGTTAGTATTATAGCATGGCAGGAAACATTTTCCAGAATGAGAGTGGCCAGGTGCGAGGTAGTTTTAAACTATTTTAAAAATATTAAATCAATATTTCCTGATGGGGGAGGGGGACTTTTCCTCTCCAGGTGATTGACAGTCCCATTTGTATTAACTTGTTAAGAGAGAACAATGGCATGCCTTTGTTCCTTATCTAGCCTCCTGCTAGATAGCAATCTCATGATCTTCCTGGCAGTTCAGAAAATCACTTCTTCACCCAGGGCCAGAGATACAGCTCAGATCCCAATCTTCTGAAGAAAAAAATCATGTAACAGCAGATAAAAAAGAATTAGAATTTTAAAAGTGAATCTATAAAAAAGCACCATGCCTTTTTTTCCATTAAAGAGCTTCAACAAAGCCCTGCCACTCCATACTCCCTTCCCAAGGGTGGTGACTCTCAGGTTCAGAGTAGCCTGGCTCAGCTACAGAGACCTCAGCAGCCATTTACCTGTTCTGTGTATCTGATGGTGCCTCTTTTGTCTTTGGGGCCAAATGATAAACTCAGCTATGAGGACCAATGATAAGGCAGGAGGGCCAGTGGGTTGCTGCAGATCACGCCAATATTGCTGAGAGGCTCCCTCTTTTCCTTCTGTCTAACAGTTAGTAACAAACTCAGCTGGGAAAAGTGTGGCTGCCATGTTCAGAGGGCTTCTGGGAGAACTTGGCAGGTTTTTCTGAGCCTTGTGGATTCAGCTTTCTTACAGAGCCCACTCCCCAGGTGACTCACCCAGCTGGGGTTCATGCCTGCAGCTCTTGGTCCTGTGGCACCTGGCACATGCAGAGAGACAGTGTCCGGCAGATTGCTGCCATACTGCCCAGTTTGCAGGATCCCTTCTTTTTTGGAAGTGCTGTATTATTTGGGGAAAGTGGTATTTTTAAGTCACTTGATGCCACAAGCCATGGGTACCAGGGACTCTTCTAAGGCAAGAAAGACAGGGAGAAAGCAGAAGGTCTTTTCTCCTTTCCCAGTTGTGGAGGGGCCTGTGGTGGCTTGGATGACAATGACCTCCATAGGCTCATATGTTTAAATCATTTGTTCTTAGTTGGAGGAACTGTTTTGGGGAGGATTAGGAGGTGTAAACTAGTTTGAGGAAGTGTGTCACTGGGGGTGGTCTTTGAGGGTTTCAAAAGCCCATTTTCTCTCTTTCTCTCCTCCCCCCCTGTGGTTTTGGTCTCAACATGTGAGCTCTCAGCTACTGCTCCAGTGCCAGTCCTGCTGTGCCTGTTGCTGTGCACAGAATGTGTGGATGCTCTGTTGGCTCAGTCCATTCCAGCCCAGACTGGTGGTCAGTCTCAAACAGTGACTCAGCCTTTGTCCAGTTTCTTCTATGGTCCATTAAAAAAAAAAAAAAATCCTAGACAAGGAAGTTCATTGGCTATCTCTTTCTTGGAAGCCCCTCCTATTCTTGGGTGTGCTTTTCACTTCATTTCTCCAATTAAATATTTTAAATATTATCTTATGGGTATTTTACCTGTATGAATGTGTGTGTGTGTGTGTGTGTGTGTGTGTGTGTGTGTGTGTGTGTGTGTGCAACTACATGTATGCAGTACCCTTGGAGGACAGAAGAGTACACTGGAATCCCTGGAACTATGAGCCACCCTGTGGGCCATCTGCAGAGCCTCCAGTGCTCTTAACCACTGAGCCATCTTTCTCCCCTTTCTGAGGTTCTTAATAAAGCTTGCATCCACTTTGCATACTCCAGTGTGAGTTAGCATGTCTCATTTTCTTTGTCACAAGACAACAAACTCAGGTACTCTCCCAGGGAACTATTTGTGACTGAGAGTATCTAGCATCCTTGGTCTTTAGATCACATTCAAAACTCCTTCAGTGAGAAGATGAAGAGCAGACAGCATACACAATCACAGCATCCTGGAGACAGAGGCTAGGATCAAGAGTTCAAAGTCAACCTGGACTACTTAGTGAGATTCTGGTGGTTGGTTTTTTTTTTTTTTTCTTTTTTTTTTTTTTTTAAATAACAACAACAGAACAAAATGAAGGCCAAGGAAATGTTTCAGTTGGTAAAGTGGAAACTGGATTGGAGACTTGAATTTGCATCCCCAGCATCCATGTAAAAGGCTAGGCTTGATAGCATGTGCCTGTACCCCTAGAGCTGGGTGCAGGTAGCAGAAATAATGTATCCCTGGATGAACACACACACACACACACACACACACACACACACACACACACACACACACACACTGTGTACTGGAGATAAGCATGGATATAGCCATGGACCATAAAGATCAATGCTTTTGATAGCTGGCATAGTTTTCAGAGGCTAGTGGGAGCCCCCTGGGTTTCCAGGTTCTCTGAGTGGGAGATAGCTGGATTTCCCACTGCGGGGTGGGGTGGGGCTGTCTGTATCTCTAGCACCTGTGCTAGTGGCCTCATTTGGAAACAGGCCTTATGCAGCTGTGAGGCCATGTTAAGATGGAGCTGGTTAACTCTTTCCAGTACCAAGGGCAAAGCAGCACCCCCCAGCTTCTCCCCTTCTATCTTCCCTGGGCTCAGATGTCCTCAGGAGTTCTCAGTAGAGATACTCTATCTTGGCCAATTAACATTTAAATGTCACCTTTAGGTTTTAGTATTTTAATCACATATGCCTTTTCCAAAGCTTTCATCTATATTTTGATATTGATAACAGAGGAAAGCAGCTCAAGCTGGAAACCCTCAGGTCTTACTTTTGCTCCTGATGAGTGACCATGCCATATGTGATAAACCTCAGAAGAGACCCTCAGAAGTTTTCAGAAAAATACTTTCAAAATTATGTATACATATGTATGTCTGAGTGCATTTGTGCACACCAGGGCAGTGCCTACAGAGGCCGGAAGAGGGTGTCAGGTCCCCTGAAGTTGGAGTTATAGGTGGTTTTAAGTCATCCGATATAAGTGCTGAGAACTGAACAAGGTAATAACAATATGTTTTTAACTTGCCCCCAAAGTTTTTAATAAGCCAACCCGCTCTTAGTTTATGATGAATGCAATTGCCTGCTGAAACTGAATACTCCTTAGCTTTAAAATCTCTCACATGTCTGGTTGGGTGCCAGGTAGAACAAGACTGTGTGTCATCCCATGTCTCATGGGGTAGGGACAGAGATGTCCACATGTTGAACTAACTCCCAGATGTAGGATCTATAGGCATTTTTGGAGTGTTGAGAGGATAAGGGTGGGGGTGGGGGGCATTCCCTCCTCCTGTGCCTGCCTCCAGAGATTCTGATATTCCTAGGCAGATGTATCCTCTGCTCCAAGAACACTGGTATAACAATGGCTGACTAGCGTGTATCAGGTATTTGTGCGGAGCAGTAATCTCACCCAACGGGATGTAGAGAATGTAGGATCTCCCCTACATTGGCATGTTGGAGCTCCCCTCCAACCCAGCTCCTTCTGTGGACTCCTCCTCATTCGAGCCTGTAGCATAGGTCCTGGGGGTGGGAAAGACCCAGGAGAACTTCTGGGGAGAAAGGAGGCTAAAGGAAGTGGAGGATGGTTGGGGGCAGGGAGTTGGGTTTCCTGTTCTGCCTTTGTAAAGAGTGTGTCATTTCTTGCTGGCTATGTGGAAGCCTCTAGAGCAGGAGTCAGCCTACAGCCACCGTTTGCCAGACAGGAGCTCCCTCAAAACTCATATGCATTTAAGCTTTGGTCTTGGCTTTAGACAGAAATCTGCCCGGCATTTGAGGAGTTCTATTTAGGTGTTTGGGTCAAGGGACTCTACAAGTCAGTTTAATGTGATTGTTCTTTGAAATAAATACAGCTCTCATCAAATACATGTCCGTCCCAATGAGGTACTTTCTATTGCTTTGAAGGAACTAAAGTAGAGTAGACTTTAAAGGGAGGATACATCTTCAGGGGTCAGACTAGAGCCAGGAGCCAGCCTCCCGATTCCTTCAAGTCTATTTGTATTTTCTCCTGGCAGAATTTCAAACTCAGTTTCTCTCTTTGTTTTCATCAGTGCTGAACTCGGGTCTTTAGAGAGGAAAGGAATCCTTGTTCTTCAGAGGCAGCCATGAGAGAAAGAACAAATTAGCATGAAAGGCCAGGTGATTCAATGAATATTCATATGGGCAATTTAATCAGTGTCTGCTCATTATTCCCCTTTCCATTTGAGGCTGGCTCAGAATATGAATAGAGACAGCAGAGCATTGTGTTGACTTTCATTCGTTCTAACTGTTGGGTCTCCATCAACAGTACTTAATTTCTGTGTGCCCTGAGATGGCCCAAGCCAAACCTCAGGATTCGTTTCCAGTGCAGCAAACATCATAAGGACTCTAACTGATCTCAGAGACACCAGTGTCCTTGAGGTACTCAATTTTGAGTGAATGAGACAGCATAGTTTTCTAGAAAATTGTTTGAAGCGGTGTGGTGGTGATGGTTGGCTTGGGTGTTGGAGATCATCACGGCCTCAGCAGGCCCAGAGAGTTGTTTCTTGGGCTTTCCCCAGGCTCTGAAGTTCACAGCGACAGCTGCTGCTGGGTGTAAGGATGGGTTCAAGTGTTCTTGAAGGTAATGGTAATGTCTTGACCATCAGAGATGGCAATGGGAAGGAGGTTAACTGAGAAGCCATGGTGGTCAGTGGCTCAGCTGATGAGCTTCTCAAACCCTGAGTCAAGAAATGCAGACATCCATATTTGTGAGAGAGAATACGATTCCACAGCAGTCAAGCAGGTGGAATTCAAATGAGAGGTCATCTATACTCACAGCAGCGATAACATTGACACAGTAAAATCCAGAGTTAAGGTTTAGGGATTCTAGAGGGCAGTGGGCAACTGGCCAGTGTCTGGATTTACAGAAGAACAGACCCTCTACTTAACGGACTCTCATCCAGAAATGAATACGATGTTAGTTAGAAGAATATAGTAGTGAGAAATCGGAAGTAATTAACTACTCGGTAATAGGAAATGGGCTGAGTGATATTATGGGATATCAATAGGTTGGCAACTGTAGACATTAAGTCCACGCTGAAGCTTTCTACAGAACAACCCATGTTGTAGGGCTGAAGTTCATCCCTGGCTCCAGCTGTCACTTCAGGCTATGGAAGGACACACAGAGGACAGGTGCAGATAAAGGGACAGCAAACAAGCAAGAGCTTACCTCCAGGTATCCAGGGGATGGGCATTGGAGGCTATTCCACTCTGGAGGCACAGAATAAAGGAGTGAAGAGGAATATGTGCTGAGCCTTCCCAGGCATATTGAGAAAAATCACACAAACAGGAGCAGGTGTATCAGCCTGGTCCTCCAGCCAGAGCCTGCCAAACCCTGGGCCAAAAGACCCATGGAATAGCAGTAGATTCTTCTTGAAAGGCTGGTCTAACAAAGAGTTTGTTTGCTTCTTTGGGCTTTTCTGAGTCTTTGGAGTATTTGCCAGTGGATGTTTATTACGTTCTTGGTTCCCTCTAAAAGCGATAAACATTATATTGAGGAGACACCTGATGTGTTCACATCTCCCATCTCATGGCTGTTTGATGCTGGAAAGTAGCAGGTCAGAGTGTCTGTTGACCTCACCCCACAGCTTTCTCTATTTTAAGTATTCCATGCTGGCCCCTGGGTAAAGCTTCTTGCTTGATTCCCTTGAAGTGTCTTCTTCAAGCTGCATCCAGTCTTCATGGTGCAGGGTTCAGCCTCTCAGAACTAAGAACTCTCAGAGATTAAAAAAGAGTAATATGGTGCAGTGACTTCAAAGCCTTAGTAGCCAGGTTGTTACAGTCATAGCAGAAGGGAGATTAATGAGGTATGAGCTTAACATATGTCTCAGGAAAAGAACAGTCATTTAGTTTCTAACTTGGTGGAACTTGTAGCTGCTCCCGATTTGCAAGACTATTTTGCAACATGATTCTTTTTGCTTTCCAAGTAGCTGATTAAAACCAACCAATGGAATCGGCCCAGGAATAGGGAGGAGAGCTCAGAGGTAGGGTCTCCATTTATAAAAAGCCCAGGAATACAGGTGTGTCTGCTAGAAAGAGTATTTTAGCTGCAGGAGCTGGAATTTGCCAGGGGAAGTTTGGCACCTCCTGCCTAGAACTATATTTGACATCACCCTCCTTTTCAGGTAAAATAAAGGCCCACTGTATGGTGGGTTTAGAGTGTCCTCACAAAGCCATGAAGACCCCTCCCTTCAAAGGTGAAGCTTGGGTTCCTTCTCCTTTACCATGAGTTAGCCTTGACATCACCCTTGAGTAGACTCTGGAGACCACAGAGCCTGTGAGCTCTTTGTACATTGGGTTCTTTGTTTTTCTTTATGATTTGTAGGGAAATCACACCTTTAAGATAAACATTTACAGATTACAAAAGTGAGAATCCTCCCCTACTCCATCTGTGTTTTGATTAAATTTAAATTTACTTTTGGTATTGCCCTTGATAACAAAGCTTTATTTGATAAGGTTGTATTTATGATTCTTTGGGTTTTCTCCCCTCTCTCCCGTCACCCACCAGAAAGACCCTCTCCATCTTTCCTCTTCCAATTTGATTTTCCCATGAGGTTTGACCCACATAGAACTCACCTTTGTTCTTGATGAGAATAAGGGCCTGGATTCCTATGGAAGGCCCTTATCTGATGCTGAGACGCTCTTCTCCTCTCTTTGGCTTACTTCCTATGCACTGTGGTAATGTCCTGTATGTGTTCATGGCTATGCTTATGACTCTCTGCCCTGGTGCTCAGCCTGACCTACTAACCATAGCATGTTTCCCATGGCCCAAGCCCCCCAAAGACTATCCACCCTCCTTGTTATTTTTCAGAATCCCTTGGTTCTCCTGGAATTTATTTTGCATAATTTTTATTTTTTAAATTAAATTAAATTTTTAATCGATATATAAAAACATAACATTGTATATGTTAATGGGGTAACAAGCTCATGAATTGTTGAATATGTTTTACAAGTTTGACAAAAATAATTCCCTGGGATTTTGATTAGAACTGCTTTGCATTTATAGATTAGCTTGGGCAGAATTGGATCTTTATGTAACCATGTCTCCCTGTCCATCCCTTCTGTACATCTCTCCACTTACTCACCTTTTGTGTCCTTGAGTAATGTCATGCTCTCCTCAAGTATCTTAGACCTGTGTTAGATTTTTATCTAAGACAGATTTTAGTTTCTTTATTCTTCTGTCATTATGACTGAGAATCTTTTATAAATCACAATTTTCTAATTAGCTACTGCAAGTGTGGAACAAGGCTTTGATTTTGTGTTGAGCTTGTAAGCATATCCTTGCTGAACCTTCTTATTAGTTCTAATTATAAATTTTCTTTCATCTTTTTTTGAATGCAGTCATAAAAATTTGCCAATGATTATTCCATCTTTTACAGTCTGTGTACTTCATTTATTCTAAATTAACATATTGCTTTGGCAGGGCCTCTGACAATGTGATGTCGGGCAGCCTTGTATCAGTCCCTGGATCAATGGAACTAGTGTCTCTGGAAGGAGCCCCGGACATATCTTAAGTAGCAGAAGGATTTGTTAGTCAGTGGTACATGACAGGATATACCCTGGAGAAAAGGAATTATGGAATCTTCACAGCAGACTACAGGGCGTAGTACCCAGTAAGGAAGGAGGGAAAGAGAGCACCAGAGATGACCAAGGACCGTTGCATATAGAATGGGGCCTCATCTTTAGAGCAATGTGGGAACACTTATTGAGCTATCAAGTAGAGAGCCAAGATAAGTATTTATGTGAATGTGTGTGTGTGTGTGTGTGTGTGTGTGTGTGTGTGTGTGTGTGTGTGTAGGTGCATATGTCTGCACAGCAAAGGAAAAACTCAGATGTCATTTCTCAGGCGTGGTCTACTTTTTTTTGAAGACAGGTTTTCTCACTGGCCTGGAGCTCTTTAAGTAGGCCAGCCAGCCCCAGGGATCTTCCTGTCTCCACCTCCCCAGTGCTGGGATTACAAGTGTGTGCCACCACACCTGGTTGTTTTATGTGAGTACTGGTTTAATTTAGGCCCTCTTCTCTTCAAGGCAAGCCCTTTACCAATGGAGCTAGCTCCAGCTTCAAATACTCGAAATGAGATATTCTCACTTCTCCAAATAAAACCAGACATACCTGCTCATTATGTAACATGCAAATAAAAAATAGAAGCATTTCAGGAATTGTACCACTGCTCAAAAGAATGAATGATAACATCCTAACTTTAGAAGAGTAACTGGTAAGAACTGTGACAATCACGCTGATCAGGGGCAAGGCTGGAACATCCCTGTCACTCACAACTGCTCTTCAGTTGCATACTAGAAGTCTTAGCTAATGTGAACAAGACAAGAAGAAGGAGAAGGAGAAGAAGAAGTAGTAGTAAAAGTGTGCGGATTGGAAAGCATGAAAGAAAACTGTGATTGTTTACGGATAATGTAATTGTCTATATAGAAAGTGTTCAAGAACTGATGAAAACAAACTCCTCCTGTAACCAACAAGCAGTGAGAGCCATGTTCCAGGGTAGAAGGTAATGTACCAGAAAGTCAGTTGTGTTTTACCTACTAGTGGGAACAACTGAATTTTAAAGCTCAAAACAAACCATCATTTACACGTACTCTTTATGTGTAAGTCTAACAAAATATATGAAGAATACTATGGAATTGTGATTGCTGATGTTAAAGAAGAGTTAGATACATGGAGCTATATCCAGTGTTTACCATGGGGAGACATATCAGCTAAGGAGACATAGTCCACATTTGACACCTGGAATCGGATCCCACAGGGAGACCTAGCCCACATTTTCCACGGGGAGACATACCGCATGTTCACAGGGAGACATATTCCTTGTTTACTATGGAGAGTTTCATTCCATGTTTATACTATAGGGGCACATATCCCATGTTCATGGATAGGAAGTCTCAATACTATCAAAATATTTCTTTCCAAATTCTGCACTTTGGAAAATAATCCAAGTAGCAAGAGCCAATACAATATGGAGGAAGGAAAAAGTCAAAGACTGGCTTTCAAACTCACTGAAAATCCACAGTAATGATGGCTGTGGTGTTTTCAGAACTGCACAAACTAGTTCATGAAACAGAATGAGAGCTAACAACGCATTGAGAGCAACTGAAGAGGGAATGATAACTTTCCAAGTAAATGTTGACAGGACAACTGGACTTATGGATCGTAGATGAAAATATCCAGCTTGGAGCTCCTGGAAGATGACAAACCAAAGCCTTGATGGCCTTCAGGGTGAGGATGACTTCAGTGTGGTGTAGGCATACATAATACGGAGGTCATAATTCCTGAAAGAACCAACAAGCAGAGACTCCGTCTCTACAGAGAAAATGAGAAAGGCATTCAAAGGCCTGGAGAGATGTTTACACCAGGCACATCTATGTGAAGAAGAAAGAGTTGCTGTAGAAGGAGGACAGCTTGGGGGAAGGAAGCAATCAGTGGAGGGGGCAAAAGAGGATGATGGGAGACTTAAAGTGCATTGTAAACATGAGTGAGACAACATAAGGAAGCACATTCTGCTCACTTAGCATGAGCCCTTTAAGAGGGGAAGGTGAGATAGTGCCTACTGTTGGACCTTCTTGCCTGGCTCCAAAGCTGGAGAGACATCCAGGAACTTTAACAGATCAGTAAAAATCCCCCTTTCAACTCTCTTTTGGGAGCCAGGCATCCAAAGACTAGGGCATCCAAAAGGAACTTCAAATATGAAGAAAATCAGAGTGTTTCTGTGCATGCATATGGGAGGGTATAGGCTCACAAAATTCTTCAGAGACCCCAAGTTAACATCCTAGACTGATTGCCCACAGCTACAAAACCACAAACCAACCAGATCCCCCCTCCAAAGGCAGCCAATTGTTTGTGTTGTTTATGTATGTGTGGGGGAGGAAATATGATTTCTAGAGATATCACATTATTAATTAAAGTACCCAAATTTCAACAATAAAATAGCAACCTTTGGAGAAATAGGAATACATAGACCTTTCAAAGAGAGAAGATCAGGCAAGCACACGGAAACTTTCTCTAGCAGCCATGCTAACAGACAAGTTAAAAATTCTGTCTTGGGGCCACAGGTGCAGTTTGGTTGTAGAGTACTTGCTTACTTGTAACAAACACATAAATAAAAATAAACATTTAAAATAAAATAAAAAGATATCTGATAATACCCACAAAATACAAAAACCTTCAAAAACTTAGTAATAAGTAAACAGTCATCTCACTAAAAAACATGCAAAATGTTTGGATCATCTCTCCCCAAAATGGTTTCTAGATGGTGAATAAGCAAACACAAATGTATTCTATACCTCTATCATCACAAAATCAAATATTTAAACAACAGCATAACACCACACTCTTGTCACAAGGGCCAAAATAGAAACATCGACTACATTAAGTGCTGATGAGGGTGTGGGGAGAGAGAGAGCTTCATTCCCTGCTAGAGGGACTATAAAATGACCCTGACTGTCTGGAAGACAGCCTGGTGGCTTCTTAGAAAGCAAACACTTCCATAAGATCCAGTGATAGAACCTCTTGGTATTGACCTGAAGGAGTTGAAAAGCTTTGAGTCGGGACGTTCATGCAGTTTTAAAATTGCCAGAACTTGGAAACAACTGACTGAAATGTTCTTCCGTTAATAATGAATAAATAAATGATGCACAGACAGCAGCAAGAGAATATTATTTCACAACAAAAGAGATGAACTGTCAAGCCAAGAGAAAGCAGAGAAAGTGAAATGTTCATCAGGAAATGCCCCAAGCTGTGTGATTCTGTGACATTGTGGATGAGGCAGAGCTATGGACAAAACAAAAGGGCCAGTTTCTGCCAAGAGTCATGGGTGACGGATGCAAAGGTGGAGTACTGGGGGATTTAAAATATTTCTTTTAATTATGTGTGTGTGTGTGTCTTTTGTGGATATGTGCATGTGTATGCAGGTGCCCATTGAGGCCAGAGGTATGGAATCTCCTTGGAGCTGATCTTACAGACAACTGGGGCCACTCCATATGGGTGGTGAGAACAGAACTCTGGTCCGGTTGAATAGCAGTCAGTGCTCAGAACTGCTGAGCCATCTTTTTAGCCACCCCCCCCCCCCCCCACACACACACTGAGGAATTTTCAAAGACTCAGGATGGGACTGTAATTGTGATCGTATATCACAATACACTGTCAAACACAGAGGCTACAGGACACAAGAGTCGATGCTGCTGGATCTGTAGACTCTGGGGAGTAAGCAGGCTCAGTTTCAGTTAGTACAGGTGGGGATGTTGAGGTCTGTGTATGTTTAGTGGAGAAGTCAAGGTAACTTTTTAGTTGTTCTGTGGACTTAAAGTCACTGCAGATATTGCACTTCATTAATAAAAAAGAACCCCAGAAAAAGATTACACGAATTTCATCAACTTTGTAAAATGACTTAAAATCTATCTGTCAAAAGTACACTTATATCTGGTGGTCTTTTCTGGGTGTCCTCCAGTCACTTGTCCTCTGGGTGGAAAGACTCCCCCACCCCAAATAGTCTGCAGGAGAGTAATTAAAAGGCATTATTTACACTCCATTTTCCTTGATGACTGCCCTGTGTTTTTTTTAGAACCCCCGAAATAATGCAGACAAATTAATTAAGATGACAAGCTGAGCATGAATATTACATTGCCTTTGTGGCATCCTGATTTGGATAGACCACTGTAATTTGAATACACTGCATTCCAATCTCTAGAATACTTTTGTAAGTCTGTGGGGAGGGAGAGCGATGGCTTTGGGATACATTATGTCTCAGAAAGTAGACTCTATGTTGACAGAACCCTAAGGGGCATATTGAGGAGACCAGGGGGAAGTATTGGCTGCTGTACTTTTCTTTTGACCTGAGCAGTCGCATCTCCTATAGAAAAGGAAAGGGATGTAAACCTTAGCTTTCAGGTCCCCACCTAGGCCTTCCAGGAGAGTCTTAGCCTTGGCAGACACATGTAGAGATTTCAATAAAGGATGAAGAACATGTATCGGCCCCTGGAGAGTCATGGATCATCTTAATTTTTATGTGGTTTGTCTGGAAAGGAAATCAGAGAGGCCAGGCACTGGTGGTACATGCCTTTAATCCTAGCACTTGTGAAGCAAAGGCAGTCAATTTCTGAGTTTGTGGCCAGCATGGTTTACAGAGTGAGTACCAGGACAGCCAGGGCTATGCAGAAAAGCCCTGTCTTGAAAAATCAAAAGCCAAAACAAAACAAAGAAAATCTATTAAAACAATAACAAATGAAAGAGGGGAAAGGCTGAGAAGCTTTTTTTGAGGGCTTTGAAGACTCATTGCACATCTCTGTTCTAAAAGGGATGTCACCCAAGGCCTTTAGAAATACCCATGAATGAGTGGACTAAAATGAAGATGTTTCTTACTGTAGCTTTGTCTCAGAATTAAAATGCTTGTGAGTGAGAGAGAGAGAGAGAGAGAGAGAGAGAGAGAGAGAGAGAGAGAGAGAGTGTGTGTGTGTGTGTGTGTATAGACTGGAATCAACCTCAACCTCAAGTGTCGTTTATCAGAAGCCCACCATCTTGATTTTGAGACAGAACTTCTCCTTGGCCTAGAGCTCACTGATTTGGCTAGGCTGGCTAGTTGGTGACCGTGTCTCTACTTCCCCAGAACTGAAATTTCAAGTGTGTGCCTCGAATGCTAGGCTGTTTTGCATGGTTCAATCCATGTTCTTGCCTTGTTTGGCCTAGGAAATACACCCAGGCTTTCTAGAAGCAAATGATAGTCAAGGAAGCAGGCTGGAGTTAGACGGTTCTCAGGACTGGACTCCCTGTTGTCACCTCCTTTGACACCTCCTGCAATCCCGTGGGCCAGGCTAAGGCTGCTCCTCCACACTGGCCTGTACCTTCATCTGTCCTGTGGTCTCTCAGTAAAGTGAGCCCTGGTGATTTGGTCTTCAGCTCTACTAGCCTAGGTCTCCCTGGCCATCTGCAAGTCACCTATAGATAGCTCTGCATGTAGAAGGGGTTCTGGGTTTCTAATTTATACCCTGTCAGTTCCCTGGGCTCTTGAATCTCTCTGAAATCTTTGTTTTAGCCAGGCATAGTGGTTAACATTCATAACCCCAGCATTAGAGATCCCAGCCTCAATTTTAAGGCTATTTTAAATTACAAAGAGAGTTCTACGTGTGGAATTCATAGTGAGCCATTGCCTTAAAAAAAATGCTTTTTGCTTTTGTTGTCAAGTAAGATAAATGTGATAGTTGGTCTTAGTTGGTCTCAACTTGATGAGATCTAGACTCATTCAAGAGAAAGGCCTCTGAGCATGCATGCTTGCAATGGGATTATCTGGATTGAGTTAATTGTGGTGGGAAAACCTGCCCACTGAGGGGAGCACCATTCCCTAGGCTAGGATCTTGGCCTGTAGGAAAAAGGAGAAAGTGAACTGAGAATAAGCTCTCACTTTCACTTCGAGTCTACTTTCTGAATGCAGATGCAATGTAACTAGCCTAAAACTATGATCTGAAATAAGCCCATCCTTTCTTAATTTTTTTTGAAAGAGTATTTTATCATAGCAGCAGGAGAAATAACTATTAGGTTATATCAGGTAGGGCCTTTGCTGTGATAAGTCTGATTGTGTTCTCTTTAGACCACTGGACTAGTTTGTGGAAGAAATGTGAAAAAAATTCAGAATTTGGGCTAAAGTAAAACCTTTAATACTATAAGCAGAACATTATCGGCCATTCTGGTTGGACCTGGAGAATGTGAATGCTAAAAGAAATGTAGACTTTGGATGCTCATATGAAGCTCATGGGTCTTCAGAGAGGAACGAAGACTCGACCAGGAATGGAGGTGGGGAGCATGCCCGCTGTGAGTGGCACCATTCACTGAACTAGAGAAACAGAGTCAAATGCCATTCTGATAGTGCTGGCTTTTACCTGAGTGCTTCCTGTTGCCACAGCAGCCCATACTCACCCTGTCCTACGTTCTGGTGCTTCCTGACAAAGCACAAATTGCATTTATTTGGCCCTAGGCCGCTTTGTCTCATGTCAGAAAGCGAGCTTCAACCTGAAGGATTAATTAGCACAGGGTGTTGAACCAGGATTCAATTCTGCCAGCTACACACCTTCCACTCTTGTTCTTGGCTGGGCTCACCCTCACCCTCACCTACCTCAAACCCATGTTGTTTCTGCTCCCTGCTTTGGCCATAGGGGACCAATGGCTGTAGCCTGCTGTGACAGTACCTCCCACACGTATGGGTGGCCTCTACCCACGTGCTTGGGGTACACACTATGGCAACAACGCCTGTCTTCTGAGACAGCCTTCTCTATTTTGTCAGCAGAACTGGGAAACATCATAGAAAACAAGAGTATCTTCAGTTCTTAAATTAGGGAATTTATGGTAATAAATCAAGAGTGTCTACTCCAATAACCATTGAAGAAAATGATAATATGATTTAATCTTAAAATATTTCTAACATAATATTATAAAAATTGTATTTCAGCTAATATCTGAGTTAGCCTGTTGTGAATGTATGCAAATATCTCAAGAAATATTAATATATACTGCCAGTTTTAGCTAATTAAGGAAATAGTTTTGGGAGGAGCAGCCTCTTGATAATTTAATCACTGTTCATTCTTCACAGATAATTGTGGGATTTGTTATTAAGTTCTTTCTGATTTTCCACAGAATGAGAAATCTGATATAATCTTTTACCATGTGAGCCAAAAATTAAATTTTATTTAATTATGAAAATTATTCTGATCTGAATACTGATAGCCTCGCACCAGGAGCTTACCTTACTGTTACGATGCCCCCTTTATATTTGCAGGCCATCACTCTGGTTTCTGGGGTCTCAGAGGGCTCTGTGGCCTGCAAGACACCTAGGTGAGTTGCAGGACAAGGGGCCTTTGGGGAAAGGGCTCCGCGTGTTTGCCTTATGAGCACTTTAGAAACAGTATTAGTCACAGCATTTTAAAAAATGAGTAAGTGGAATGGTCTCAAGTGCTGAATGATAACAGGGCAATCAGATAAATGATCGTGAGCCCATCCTACCCATCCTTAAGGCTGCTTCCTTGTCACAAAGGTAAGGTTTTCCAAGTTCCTCAAATTTCTGTATTAATTGTAAAGGAATAAAACAGAAGACAGAATTAGTTATGCTATCATGGTCCAAATGCCTGTGTGAGAGGCCAGGGAGATGGGCTTGGTCAGTAAAGAGCTTGCTACACAAGCATGGGAGCAAGACCCCAGGCCCCAGCATTGATGCAAAAAAATGCCAGGGTGGGTGGTTTGATCTTGAAACCCCATCACTAGAGAGGCAGAAACAGTCTAGTCCCTGTGGGGATTCATTGACCATCCTGCTATTCAAATCAGTGAGCTTCAAGGAGGATGGCTCCTGAGGGATGACACTTGTCCTCTGGCCTCCACATGTACGCACATGCACACACACATGCATGCACGCACGCACGCACGCACGCACACCATAGAAGAACACACACACACACACACACACACACACACACACACACACACACACACGCACGCACGCACGCACGCACGCACGCTACGCACGCACGCACGCACATAGAAGAAGAATTGAAAACAAAACATTAACAATGCTGAGGTCTTCCAAAGTGGTAGGATGACATGGAATTGCCATCTTCTTCCTGTTTGCTGTTTCTGTGGCTACGTCTTCCCACCAGGATAAATGCTCATTGGTGTCATGGTGTCTTTATTGTTGTTATAGATGAGGTCCAGCTTCAGAGTTTGGGTCCATTTTCCCAAGGATGTGCTTTGAGGGATGGGGAGGAGAAAGAAAGATGTCTCCAAAGGAAGTGGACATAACATCAGCTACTCAGCCTTGGAGTTGAGCCCAGCCCAGCCCCTCCTAGCCAAGATGTCCTACCTCAGCCCACCGCATGAGCACTGGGGAGAATTATAAATGCTAAGCAGTTCTGGCCAATAAATCTTCTGTTTCTATATTCTAAATTTTCCTGCAGTAGGTTCCATTTTGTGGCAATCATTTGCTATAATTAAAATTGCTAATACTTATCGTGCCAAGACCTGTGATTTGTGGCTGAGAACTTCTGACAGTGACTATCAGTATGAAGCTGGGCCTTGCCAGAGTTCCCCTACTCCTGCCTCAGGAACCCTCTGGGTGATAGGGAGGCCACAGAGGCTCCCACGTCACTTTCATATGAACATTTATTATAGTAGGTCATAGCGATAAATATGTCTGTTTCCTTTCCAGCCTGTGGGTTTATTTTGGGCAGAAGTTGCATCTTGATTGGGGTGGATGCATGTTATGGTCTAATGCCAGTCCAGACATGTAATAAAATAACAGCTGTATAGAAACAAATTGAATATTGTGTTTAGTAACAATCTCAGGTTAAGTTTTTGTGTGAATAAGCAAGCAGATGAATGTGCTTGGAAACACATATATTCATGTTTGTCTCCTATCAAGGCATCATTATAGATCCAACAGGACAGAACAAGGATGCACTGGGATGTGGACAACCCATATTGACTGATGGCCTCTGCTTCTTTCCTTCTTTTCTCATTGTGATCAGAGCCTGTGGATGGGAAGGCAGGAAAACAGATACCTTCCTTCTCTACCACAGTTCTTTAAATAGACCTGGAGTTTCCTGAGTAAGGAAGTACTTAGGGCCAGGGAGATGCTTCGGCCTGTAAAGGCATCTACCACACAGCCTAGTAACCCAAGTTTGATACCTGGAGTCTCTGTAATGGTGGAAAGAGAGAACCCACTCCACAAGCTTGGCCTCTGACAGCCACACATGAACTATGGTACATATACCCTCCCACAATATAAAAAATGTGTTCATGTTCTTGAGGAGACAAAGCAGGTGAGTGCCAACTACCCAGCACACAGTAAGGCTACTGTTGTGGCTGAGGGACTAAAGGGCTAAAATTCATGAGTGTGAATGAGGGATGAGCTGGAGAGGAAAGTAAGTGTCCAGCTCACAGCAGCTGAGGGAGTCTGGGAGTGGAGAAACAGCCACAGTTGAGGTAAAGTTCCATCCGTAAGAAATGATCAGATTTACCCTTGGAGCCCAGGGCAAATGTTACTTGTACTAAGAATCAGGTTAGGTCCCATGTGGTGTGTTCTTGTGACCTTCCAGAGGTAAACTGTAGACTTCATGAGAACCTTAGACTCTGTCACTCAGATACAGGCTCACTGAAGGATTTTAATAATGGCAGTGAACAAGGAGTACATAGAAGTCAGCACTGAGTCTCCTTACCCCCAGGATGGGACACTGGTGATGGGTTTCACAAGCCAACTGACTGGGCCCCTGGTACCCAGATTTATGGAGGTTTGACACCGAGACTGAGAAAAATGCCCCCCTTCCCTCCACCGTGTGAGTGGCTCAGTCAAACCAGTTACAGACTCTATCAAGACAATGGGAATAGGCTGCAGGTTTGGGGAGTTTCTTAGACAGGCCTAACCAACAACTCAAAAGAGAGAGCTTCTTGTGTCTGGCATTGGGGTTTTTGTTAGGTGGTCTTTGGCTCTTGGGAGAGGGTAGCTACATCATATGGGCAGATGTTGATCATGTGAAGACCTTTTGCCCCACCAATGACTTGAGCAGTCGGCAGGGAGCCAAGCTTAGAAATGCTCTGGAAGAGAGGACCCAGGTGAGCTAAGAGAGGGCCCAGATGAGCTGAGAGGCCTCAGGAAGAAAAAGAGATGCCAATGTTACCATTTCCTTAAAATGACATTGAGAAAAGTTATCCAGTTTCCTAGTTGGTAAGAATCTTATAAAATGTTAGTCAGGATATGCTCCTTCCATCCTGGAGACAATGGATGTACATAAGGCCATGCTGATGAAATTTCAATTTCAATTTTTTTTTCTTGCTGGAAAGGGATAACTATTGCTCCTAAGTTTATAGATAGCTGCTTAAGTCCCTATTGCTATGAGGAAAAAAATCAAGACCAAGCCCACAAAGTTTTAATGTGACAAATTAGAGAGAATGATGAGTCATATAAGGTTGTCTTGTTCCTCTAAACCAGTACTTTAATATCCTCAGAAATTAACAGCACAGCAAAGCTTCCTCATTCATTCCTGTCCCCCAGAGGTTTCCCCAAGGTTCAGTTCTCACTAAGTGAGCATGTCCCTTCCTGATAATGACGACCAGCCTCCCAGAGCCCCAGAATGCAAAATCTTGAGAAAGCAAATACATAGAAAGTTAGATAGACTCCTGTCAACATGTTCCTGTCCTTCTGCATCTCTCTCTCTGTGATTCTCAGCTGGAGGTTTCTGCCGCAGGGGCATCTAAATGTAGAAATACTTCTGATTGTCAGAGGTGGGAGATGGTCCTGGCATCTAGTGGGTGGAGGCCAAGGATACTGCCAACTTTCTCTTGCTTAGGGTCCAGCCCTAAACAACTCAGAGTGGCCTGGCTCCCGATGATCACAGCTCTGAGGCTGATCCAGCCTATATTTCTACCTGAGTTCTTAAGATTTTTTTCAAAAACTACATGGTTTCCCTGCTAGAGGGGTGTGTGTGTGTGTGTATGTGTATAAGAGAGAGAGAGAGAGAGAGAGAGAGAGAGAGAGAGAGAGAGAGAGAGAGAGAGAGAGAGAGAGAGAGAGGGAGGGAGGGAGGGGGAGAGGGAGGGAGGGAGGGAGGGAGGGGGAGAGGGAGGGAGGGGGAGAGGGAGGGAGGGGGGAGAGGGAGAGGGAGAGGGAGAGGGAGAGGGAGAGGGAGAGGGAGAGGGAGAGGGAGAGGGAGAGGGAGGGAGGGAGTTGGGGGTCCATACTGTGCCATCTCCCAGGCAGTGGTGTGGTACATCATAGTTTATGCATAACTTACACTTGCTTATAAATCTCAGAATGGGACTCCTACAAAACTTCAGTTCCTCTGTCACAGATGAGAACATATAAGCTTTGTAGGCAAACAACTGTCTTGAGGACAGGATAGCTCTGTGGGGATTCTCCTGAGAATAGTGGGGTATCCCTCAGGGGTGGTCACTTAGGCTCAGGAAGGAGACAAAAGTAACTCTTTGTCCAGGCTCACAGAAGGCACCGAGCTGTCTTCTAACTCAGCCACATGTGCTTTTCGGCTAAGGATGAAATTTCCTCCCAGGAAGGTGAGAGCTGAGAATCTTCATGTCCGGTTCATGATGAGCCACAGTGCTGACTTTATGATGACCCCAGACTCTGCATACATGTTTCTCTTGACATACTGTGGGCCTCTAAAATTCAATGTCCTGGAAAACAATGGAGGATAGGGCTTGGGCTCACTTCCTTGTAAAGAAGACACATCCAGTTGAGGTTTGCTGGTGTTGGTCACTGTTCCTTTAAGAGGTTTCTCCTTATCACTTGATGGATGGGGTAGTCCTCAGGCTCTACAGTAGCCAGTCTGCTCCAGCACAGGCCCTCAGCAGCCTTGGAGCAGCCGTGTTCCAAGGAGAAGTGTGGGACTTTGCTGTTAGAGACAGGCTGAGGGAAGGGAGTTGTTTGTGAGGTTATAAAGTTCTCCTGAGTGCCCTGGGAAATGGATGGTATCTGCTGGTGTCATGAGCACGTACCCCGGTTACTGGGGAGGAAATAATCACTCTTGGTCTGAACTTGGTATAACTCTCGTTTATTTATACACAAGCAAAATTTATAAGAATATTACTATAAGGTATAAGGGTGTCTCCCATCTGGAGGTGGGAGTATCTTTTTTGATGGAGGTCTGGATTCACAACATCTGTTTTTCTGGATTTGCAACTCAGCTCATTTGTTCAATCTTGTTAGCAATGAGGACTGGATTTTTGGTCTCTGGTGGAGGAGAGTCTCAGCATGTCCCGCCCATGATGAGACCTGGTGGTCTCCATTCCTGGTCGAGGTTTTACTTTTATACCGCCGGCTGGCCCTATTATTCTATACCTTCTTGGTTACATTGCATCATACATTGCTTAGCACACTCAGAACACGCAGATGCTCTTCTTGCTATGCTTATTACATCTTGACCTCTTGCCAGCTAATTGGCCTCAGTCATTGCTTGGGAAATTCTGTTTGGTTGACACTGGGTCATGAGCTGATAGAAATGTATAGGTTCTTGGTTAGAGGATAGAATCGGATGTAGAAGGAGACACTGATGAGGAGTTATGGCCACACAATGCAGTGACAGGTGGGTGTGTTCAGACAGTCCACTCAGGGGCCCAGATTGACAGCAAAAGCTTTTGATGTGGCGTGTCAGGATGCTGGAGTGTTTATATATATATATATATATATATATATATATATATATATATATATATATATATATATATATATATATATATATATAATTATAGAAATACTTCTGTTTGTCAGAGGTGAGAGATGGTCCTGGCATCTAGTGGGTGGAGGCCAGAGACACTGCCAATTTTCTCTTGCTTGGAGTCCAGCCCTACAACTCAGAGTGACCTGGTTCCAATGATCACAGCTCTGAGGCTGATCCAGCCTAGATTTTTACCTGAGTTCTTAAGATTTTTTTTCAAAAACTAAACTAGTGCTACGCTACTCACACAAACACACACACACCTGTGGTAGGGCACTGGGGGATCCAAGGGAACATTTTAAGGGTATACCAATCTTAGCAATAGGCAAAGAATAGCTTTAGTTCCTTTGCATGGGTTTGCCTAGGCCCTCTCTAGCTTTAGTGCTGAGAATCTGGAGCATGGAGCATAGATAGAGTCCAGCCTCACTCTAATCTTCTTGGACAAAGCCATAGGAACTGGCCTCCCTGGGCATCCCTGGAGAATGATGGCTGTCCCAAAACTCAAGTGAGCGTGTTTACTCTTGAGAGAGCATATGGGTCAAACAAGAAACTACCCATAGGATCCTCAGTGGGCTCAGTCAAAGGGGGATGCCAAGAACACTTTGGGAGACCAACAGGAGCTGGAGGATCCCTGTGTGCTATTGAACAGAAGCCAAGCCTAGCTGGTTCTCTGAGGCCAGTGGCATGGTAGCTCTTCGCATCATGGAAGCACAATTGTCTGTCAGTAGTTTAGGTAATCATCATGAGGATGCTGAGTAGGCCAGAGGGAGCCAGAACTCCAGTAAGGTCACAGGGGGCAGAGGGCTGTCCCTCTCCAGTTCATAGATGATAGACACATTTGCATGTTCATTAGATCACTTCCCTTGACCTCTCTGACCGGGAGTTTTTGCTGCTTCAGCTCCAATCTGCTCCTAGATTGCTGCTCTTGCCCATGATTCTTATGCTCAGCTCTAGATACTTGCTATCTGTCCTACAGGCAGGTGTGACTCCTGGCAGAGGAGAATAAAATGAACAAAACCAGCAAAGGTCTGGGTATATTTAGGATACTAAATACTCCCCATAGCCAGCCTACCCTCTACAGTGACCAACCAAGAACAAGCATACTGCTCCTAGCCTCTAGCTGTCAATAATATCTGCTACAATTATCAGATGAAAATACCAGAACTTCACCAATGACTGTTTGTCCTTGAACTATGTCCAAGGTCAGCTCAGGGTCATCCAGAGGAAGCCAAGAGTACCTGTCTCACTGTCTACTCAGGATGCTGGCTGCATGTTTACTTCCAGTGACTCACAGACTTCCATCTCCTCTGTAGTTCCTCCATCCTCAATCTCTGTGATCACACATAGCCATGACCTGATCCTGATGACCATCCTCATGGAAAATCCCATTCCTTCCTGTACACCAGGCTTTCAGGGATCCTTAGTTGGACAAGGGTGGAGGGGAAGGAGACTTGCTTGTTTCAGTACTCTGGAGCCCAGAGACCTCCTGCCTGAGGGTCCTTATGGCCATGCGCCACACCCTCAGGTCACAAAACAAGAGAGGCTGAGCAGCGGTGTGTCATCCAGGATTTGGGTAGGAAGACTCCAGCTCACACACCCAGGTTAGAGGCTGGGAGGAAGAGCAGGCTCTGTTTTCATGACCTCCCGGGCTCCAGGACAGTCCCCTACTAAGGGGACTTGCTAAGGGCAGACATTGCTGGCTGGCTATTCATGATGGTCTTAGAGACAAGTCAGTTAAAACCAAACAAACAAACAGGTGAGGAGCCATGGCATCTCGCAGATGCTGCAGAAAACCTGGCACCAGTGGGTACTCTAGTTATTTTAAGCCTCTGCAAGCCCTGCTACGAATCTGTCTGCATTTTGGCTTCAGACAATCCAAATGGCTGAATGAAAACACCCCAACAGCAATTCTAAAATTTGAATTTGTGCTGAAGAAAATCACTGAACTGTCATCTCCAGAAAGCTTTTAAGTGGAGCATAGACTCTCCTGTTGAATTGTGCTTGGTGCTGGTTTCCAGCACAGCAGCAGCTGCCCTGGTCTTGGAGCTATAGGAAACAGCAGTGGGAGGTCAATGGGCTTGGACTGCAGGCTGGAGAGACTCTGGGCCTTTCTGCTGTAGCAAGGAGAAGGAGGGGGCCTAGCCCTGCAGCTGCAGAGCCTGGTGAGAAAAACAAGGCTGGCGAAGGGTCGTTCGTTGCCTTGCTCTGCACAGGCACCTGTGACACTGCAGCTGGGGGTCCCAGGTAGCTCTCACCTGAGATGGGTGTTTTTTGTTCCTTCCATACCTCATTCTGTTTCTTTACTATCTCAGTCCCCAAGCTAGCCAAGGAATGGAGACTTTGGTCCTCTAAGCTGTGATTCCCAGAGCTTCCCAAAGAACTAAGGTCCCTCTTTCTGGGCATTCTCCAAGATCACTCCCATCATCTCCCAGATTCCCCGTGACACAGAAATCCTACACTGCTCCTGTCCCTTCCCCCTAAAGTAGGGCCCACTTGATACCACTTGCTGCAAGAACAGAGGCACTTAGGTCTTTCTGCTATCCACTTGAGGGATTTGGCTTTTTTCGGTTGGGATTCTGATCTAAGGGCCTGATACCCAGGGCTTTCTCTCTTGGGCCCTCACACTTGCAGCTGATGCTAGTGAACTTACTTCCATCAAGCTGGTCTGCCACCCTGAGAACTGCTGCTCCCTACCCCACACCAAGGCTCTGGATGAGGAAGATTCATGTTTGTGGGATGTTTGTAGGAATAAGATGCCAATGGATATAGCAGGATTGTTAGCTTGGACCACTGGAAGGCCTCAGAGAGGCAGGAGCATCCGCAGGTGGGTAAGGGGCTGTTTTTGTTCCTTGGCTCTGATGGCCAAGGGCTGCTCTGGAGGGGGCGTTGTGTCCTCATCCTGTTCTCCCGCCTTGTATGTCAGGAACTGTGGAGGAATAAATCGGGCACTATTGGGCTTGAAGAAGAGCCCTGGGCTTTTTGGGGCACTGGCAGATGTTCTGTATCTCCTATAACTGGCCTAAGTATGTATACCACCACTCTGGTTTCTACACGGTGGCTGATGCAGACCTTTGTCTGGTAGCTAATGGACACAATGGTGTCAACTAAGATCGTCTCCTTTTTCTCAGGCCCCACCTTCCCGGGTGGATGGAGAGTGGACTTTTTCAGATAAAGCTCTACCCTGAAGGAAGCTCCCAGGTTCTCTTCTCACCTTCTCTCAACCTCTATCTCCAAAGTGGACTTGTGCACCTTGGCTTCCTCTGTGCATGCCTACGTTCTCTGTAAAGAAAATGACTATGTTCATCCTGCTGGAGCCAGAGGGCATAGGCATGCAATACCAAACTCCTTTGCTACTGTAACTATTTTAGAAAGAACTGAACTAGCAAACCATTCTGATTTTCTAGTTACTGATAAAAATATGAAACCGGAGCCCCAAATGATATTTGAAACACTCTTACATGTGGAATCCTAGTTTAACCCTATTTCCAATCCACACACCAGGGTGGGGTGGAGCCATTGGGAGGATGGGAAGAATGCAGGAGCCCATAGCTGGAGTGGTAATCCTTGCAGCCTGATAGACAAAGAACCCCAGAATGCAGACTGAGGGGAATTACACAGCAATATATTTCCAAGGAAAGTTATTAAAACATTGACATTTCATTCTCAGAGGCATAGCCCTCAGCCATCCTCCAACAGCCCTCACACGGGGCTAATTTAATTACCCTCAACTTACACCTGCTCTATATCAATCGAAGCCTTCCAGAATCCACTGCAATATGTACTTTCCGTTTAGGAGGTTTCCTGGAACTAATCTCAAGTTTCTGCTAGACTTCTAAAAGAAATTCTCACTCTGAAAACAAATGGAGTTGATCTTGGTGTGTGATGGAGCACTGTTTGAAATGGTCTTGCTTGTGCCTGCTCAACAACCCTCCTAGACACTCGAAGCCAAAGCTGTATGGGCTCCAGCTGTCTGGGCCCAAGGTGTCTCTGAGAACAAACTACAAAGAACTGTTGTGAATTTTTCTCCCTTTCTAAAAATCATCTTTGATGCCATAATTGGGGTCATTTGTCTTCCAAGAGGCCTTTGTGCAGGGCTGGAATCTTCTCCAGTGCATGTGAAACAAAGCTGAGCTGAGCTAGGCTGCCAGTGAGCTCAGTCAGTCCACAAAGGCAGGAGATAGTGTGCATATGAGGGAAGCTGGCCATCAAGTGTGGGAGTTTATCCTTGTGCACTTGAGCACACATGTGTGCATGTGCCTCTCTCTCTCTCTGTTATGTGTGTGTGCGCGCACACATTTGCTTGACAGCAAACATCTTTCATGGGTTTTCGACAGATGTTTGAATATTTAGTCCCAGCAAGTGCTTCCCACTGTTTGGGCAAGCTGTGGAACCTTGAGGAGGTGGGGCTTAGCTGGAGGAGGGGAGTCATGGGGGCAGGGTGCAAGCTTATGGACTTTAGCCCACTCTTGCCTCTAACCCAGTCTTTGCTTCTGGTCCAGAAGTGTTCAAGCTGTTTCCTGCTTCCTCCACCAAGGATGGCACCATGTCTTCTTCCTCATCATAATTGACTGCATCCTCTTGCCCCCGAAGTTGCTTCTGCTAAGTACTTTTGCTCACAGTGATGAGATGTACCTAACATAATGTTAAACAAGAATGCCATTTCAAGATAGAGGAAAGAGAGACATGTTTGTGCAGAACAGAGTGGCTCTCAAGGTTTCCACTTGGAGTGGGCTTCTCGAGCCGTTTTGAGCTGGGTTATTCTTTGTGGAAAGGTTCTTCAGAGAGATCCTGGGCAGATATAGATTTAGGGAGAGGGGAGAGGATGAGAGTCCCCAGCTCTTGGCAGGCAGGCAGGCAGGGCAGGCCTACCTAGTAGCTCACTTGTCACCAAGCTGAATGTCCCCAAAGGTTGGGGCCCTGATGCCTTCTGCTGTACCCATTCCAAGGCTACTTTCTGACCTTTGCTATGCTTTGCTGTGTTTCTTGAGGCATGGAGTCCTAGTAGGCACCATTTTCCAGCATGTGGGATTATTGAAAAGTAGTAGGATCCCTAGACAGTTGCTGCTCGGTCTCTGTGTACCTAGAGGGACCAACCCAAGGAAGGCATCATTCTCAGACTGCTAGAGATCCAGTCAGGGCATAGGAAAGCCTTACTCTCAGGTTGTACCAGGACCAGACAGGCCAGACAAAGCCCCGCTATTTCTCACATGCCAGTTCTCATGTCTCTTCAGGAACAGACTGTATTAATATGTACCCAGGGCCTATCCTGTGTCTCCTAGGACCCTCTAGGGAGGCATGGTGGGTGAATGACTGACAATCACATTAGGTTTTTAGCTGTTCATTATCCCCTGCTCTTGACTTTGTTGCGTGCAGAATTCCTGAGCACTGATATCATTGTCAGCTTGGGGAGCTTTGCCCAACATCAGGGGCAGAGGCAGTGGTGACCACTCCTTTGGCTGACACATAGTGGGCTTGCAGGAAAAAGGGGTTTACAGAGGGAACCTGTCCAATATATGTCTAAGCCTAGCTTTTGTGTATGTGTGTATGCATCTGTGTGTATGTATGTGCATATGTGTGTGTGTGTGTGTGTGTGTGTGTGTGTGTGTGTGTGTATGTGCAGGAACTGCCAAGCCCCCTTTCCCTACTACAAGCTTATAACCCAGGTAAAGCACATACTGCCTGGTAGGGTTAGGCCCTAAGATCTCACTCTCTGGCTCCATTCTGGGTTCAGGCATTCTCTAGCCTCTTGGGCTAATGAACTCAGTCTGTCTGTGCCTTCATGTTGTCCCTGACTGCTTCAGACACTGCCTGTGTGCATCTCCATGAACAGCTTGGGGGGTCTTTCCTAATCCTGTGTGAACTCAAGGCCCCTTCACAGTTATGTTGAAGATGTGCAGATTAACTGACCCATGAGAACTCTGATGGCGGAGAGCTGGAATGCTGTAAAAATAATAAAATATATCATATATAATAAAAAATAACCTTGAGCAATCTGGAGTCCTGGAGAGTCATTGGTCTCCACTCCATGTTAAAGGCTGAAGCAGCTGGGTTCAGATGTCAGGGAAGGGATGCAAGAGTAGCAGCAGCAGCAGCAGCAGCAACAACATCAGAACAGATAGATTCATTAATCAGAGGCAGGTAGGCAGGCAGACAGGCAAAAGCACATTGCTCCCCCTGAGCCCCAGGCTTCTTCCTATGTGGGCTGTGCTGGAAGGTTCTGCCCACTCTGGAGGAAGGTTCTTCCCTCACCTCAGTTAATCCTCCTAGCAACTACCCTCAGCCCAGCCCTGAAACTTGCTCTGCCTCTTAGTTGATGCCATATCCGATCTAGTTGACACCAAGATTAACTGTCACAATCCACTTAATAGCCATCCATGGCCATCCTCTGTGACTGGCCTGCCACCTTTGTGACTATCAGGTAAAAGCTTTGGAATATATGAACTCGCATAGACCATTAGCTTCCACCCACTGAAGCTAAGAGTGTTATAGCATCCAAAATCTATAGTAGAGATTTTTCTGTTCTTCTAGAAGCCACACACCTGGTGTCCCCACCAACACACTTGGTTAATGCATTGATTTGTGATTTTTATTTTACTGTTACTATAAAAAGCTCACATAACCACTTTTAGTGAAACATGTCATTTGGGTCAACCTGAATCCATGTTCCTGGGCCATGATCACTCATACAGAGCTCAGAATAAACTCTCATGGACTCTCTCTGGAGAAAACGCTGTGTTTGCTTTGGCTCCTGATCCGTGCTCCTGAGGGCCTGGGCTACTGTTCTTCCCATCTTCTGCTGTGGTCTGCATATGTTCAGAGACCTATTGCTTTTTCTTCTGCCAGGATCCATCTGCTGCTAACTCTCCCTGCAAATAGACAGATGGGCTCTAAATGCAGCCCCTGGCCAGGCCAAACTGAGTAGTTCTCAGACTACACTGCCCTTCTCCCATCCTGCTTCCATTATGTGCCCTTTCTAAGGACACAACTTTCCTGGTCTGCTCTGCAGGTTGGTGATGTGTGCTTAGCTCCACAGCTTTTGCTTCCAGCCCAAGGCAAATGTTTTCTTCCCATAGGTTTCTGGTCTGTCCCTGGGCTATAGCCCACCCTACTATGCTGCTGGTGGTTTGATGTCTCAAGATGACCCCTCTCCTCATGAGCTTCTGGAGGGTGGGATAGAATCTGTGCCTTGTGTGTGTCCTGGTGAGCCTGGAAAATAGGGGGTCCCTAGAATTCACCCAGAAAGCAAGCAAGCAAGGTGTCCTCAGGAACCCCCAGGCCTGGGGAGGGAAGAGCTGTCCTTCAGGCAAGGCAGCTGATCTCTTTTCACAGTTACAGAAGATCATGGAAGCAGGTGACTTCTGGGACCTGCAATTGACTCCAGAACTTTTTGGTACTAATGTCTGAGACCCTAGCTCAGGCCAACATATAGTTCTGCTGCCTCTACATCATCAGGTTAACTGTCCCCAATGGGTCATTATTGATGATGTTAACATTACCAGGGAGACAAAATTTCTAAGTGTTACTTTGAGGGAAATGGTAATATGGGTTTTACAGACAGAAATCATTAATTTCAAGAATCAATGAGCTCCTGGAGGAGAGGCTGACTGGCAGTGATGCAGGAATTGATCCTAGCTGATTGAGAGAGAGAGGGCACTGGGCAGGTGAGTGGAGTTTGTCAAGGAGGTTAGGATACCAAAAGATGCATCAGAAGATGCATCCCCTGGCAAATACGCCTTAAGGTTCAGCAGAGCTCCAAGCTGGCAAGTTGCTTTTTAATCATGGTGATTGCAATGGTAATAGATTCTACAGCACATGTTTCATTACTATTAAAAGCCCCCTTGTCTCTCGAGCATGAAAATGAACCCATTTACATGACTCTGGATCATATCCAAGAGCTGTTCCAGTCCATGGTCTCCTAGGGAAAGTCATTGCTTCTCCCAGGGGCTCTCAGGAATGGCACAAAACTGCAGCATGAGTTGGCTTCTTGAACTTTCAGTTCATTTGTTATTAGGAAGAGATACCATTGCCAATACCCATTTAGCTTCCAGAAATGAAATGTATATGATAAGTTCTGTTAGATGCCAGTGAATAACTTAAAACCACCACAAAGCAGGTGGCAAAAGGCCTTATATCCTCAGCACAGGCTTCCTCCAGTTCCAGTAATTGCAGGATGGGCTTTTAGGCAGACTGGCCTCAAGACTTCATGGCCAGAGGACAACCTCATTTACATATGTATTGCATATCATTTGCATACACACCGCTCATTGATTGCAACTGCCCAACTTCTGGGCCAGGCTCAGCCCTAGGGGGATGGATGCTAAGTAAGGGAGCACTCTGCTGGTAAGCACCCCTCAGTAAGACTTTGCAGCCACCCTTGGTACTTTGGCTCCCATGCCTTTCCTCTTCCACTGAGCCAGCACCCTTAAAACAGGGCCAGTGTGGGAGAGATGAACTCATCACTTTAAGTGCATCTGAAATGGAAGTGACTAAAAGGTAGAATCTGCCTAATCCAGAACTAGTGTGTGTTTCTAATGCCAGGAGCTAGAGGCCTGTGAAGGAGCTGCTTCTTGCTCTCTTTGGTGATCAGTCAACAGGGTGTGCCCTGATGATATTGGGTGCCTCGTTAGCCTTTTAAAAATTAATATGTATATGTGAGAGAGAGAGAGAGAGAACCAGAAGACAATCTCCCATGTTATTCTCAGGGATGTTACCTACCTCAAGTAGCTCAGTAGGATAGCACGTGATACTTACATTAGACAGGGTTCTCATTAGCTTGAGGCTTACCAATTCAGCTAGGCTACTGGCCAGTGGGACTCACTTGCCTTTACCTCTCCAGAGCTGGGCTTATGGCCTTTTTTTTTTTTTTTTTTAAACATGGATTTGGTTTTGGAGATCACATTCAAACCCTCATGCTTGCGAAATTAGAGCTTTACTGACTGGCCATTGCTTCAACCTTGTTCCGATGCTATTCTCAAAGAAGAACTCTAAAGATTATTTCAAAAGAGTGATTTCAACATCAAACATTGCCTCAGTGATACTCTGCCTGGAATATCTTAATGATTTCTTGTATTTCCCAAAGCATAAGAATTCAAGAATGCTGTGATGAGGTCCGGGCTCCCTCTGTGACTTGTGGTAGAGAGATAAGTTCTCCACAGGATGTTCACATCAGGCTGGAGGGAACCAGGGGGATGTCTAAAGATAATCTCACACTTGACACATGAAAGAGCTTACAGATATGTTTGCATTTATTTCTTTGTTTATGCAAAAGCTGAAGACCTCTTCGGAAGCAAGGCATCAGGCAGGAGGAGTCTAGAACTTAACTAACAACCTTGTTTCTACTAATAACACACCAAGAATGGGTGCAGTCTAAAAGTTTAAGAATTCAGTCAGGAGGATTGAAGTGACCTTGATGACCCTTTGTAGTGCTGGAGTCTTTGAAAAGGACAATACCTTATTGATGAATAGATTTGATGGGACCCGATAAAAGAAAATAAGAAGTTCATTGTGATACAATCAATAACAGTTTGCTGTGAAATATACATGTTGTTCCATATAAATAATGGCTGTGTGGAGCAGGGCCATAGGCATGCATCCGACAGAGCTATTTCAGTTCTGGGTGGCTGTGTACTCATGGGGATCAACGGGAGGACACTGCTGCTCTGCAGAAACAAAGTGAACAGTCCTTACACCTATTTATCTGAGGGTGATGTGAGTTAAGAGGGCGTGGAATCTAATCAGGTAGGACAAAGGTCTGGCCAAGAGCTGTCTGGAGCAATGTTTCTAGCTCTGCCGCTTGGGGAGCTCTGCCCCCGTTTTTATCCTAGTGGTGTGGTGGTAAGCAAAGCTGATAATGCACACTCGAGAAATCAGGATCTGACTCAGCTGCACATGTACTGGTGATCACTTCTTCACTGTGTAGGTAATGGACATCTGTTTTAACAGATGAGGAAACTTGGGATCATGAGGGCTGGGTAGCTTGTCCAAGGTCCCACAACTGGTGAGAGACAGCTAGAACGGAAATGAACTCTTTCATCCTGATGTGGGTTGACCTCATTGACTCTGCCTGACCTTTGATGCCACTCAAATGGATCCAAGGCTCAGCAAGGGGTAAAGGCAGTGTCTGCAAAGTCAATATTTGTGCAGGCACAGTTTGAACAGAAATTAGAAGAGACTCGAGAATGAGAATAGCTAGCTGAATGTATAAATTGGAATTTGAATGCTTCCTCAGCAGGGTTGTGTCATCACCTGAGGACAAGACAGTGCTTGCTGCTTCCCTGCCCCTCAAACCTGGTGCGCACCCTGGCAGAGTAGCATTCAATGAATGTTGACATCAGGAATGGTGCAGTGTGGCTGAAAGATCCTGAAAAGAGGATCTTATCTAGAAAACTGTTTCTCATGGTTGTTATGTGACTCCAGTAAAGGACATGGTCACTGCTATGGTATAGCATTTTCCATGTGTTAGGTGAGACTTGGTTCCCAGCCCACGGGGGGGGGGGGGGGGGCTGCTGGGAGATAGCGGATCCTTTGAGAAGTGTGGATTACTAGGAGATCTTTAGGCCAGTTTACTTTCTATCCAAGTGTCCTGGTTAGTTCTCGTTCTCTCCCTCTCCCTCTCCCTCTCCCTCTCCCTGTCCCTCTCCCTCTCCCTGTCCCTCTCCCTGTCCCTCCCTCCCTCCCTCCCTCCCTCCCTCCCTCCCTCCCTCCTTCCCTTTGTTCCTTTTTGTCACTTTGATACACAAGCTGTAGTCATCATCTGGAAAGAGGAACCTCAACTAAGAAAATGCTTTCATCAGATTGCCCGTAGGTGGGTGTCTCCTTGGTTGGTGATTGGTTTGAGAGGGTTTAGCTCACTGTAGGTGGCGCCACCCCTGGGCAGGTGGTCCTGGGCTGTGTAAGAAAGCAGGTTGAACAAGCACGTCAGGCATATTCTTCATGGTCTCCACTTGAGTTCCTGCTCTGACTTCTCTCAGAGTTGGATTGTGAGATCAAATAAACCTTTCCCGCACATGTTGCTTTTGGTTGGTGTTTTATCACAGCAGTTAGCAGCCAAGTAGAAGGCCAGGAGGTGAGCAGCCCCTCCTCCCTACACTCTCCACTCTGTGGTCTTTACTTGCTCCAGTCCCCAAACTACAGAGCCGAGTGACCATGAACTGACACCTCCGACCCCATGAGCCAAACAAACCGTTTCTCTAAGATGATCATCTTAGATTTTCTTTTTTCTTAAATAGTGGCTGAAGGTTGATTGACATTATTGTTAGCTCCCCTCTGACCTCATGATATGCTTCTCCAGTTTTATTAATGGTGATTTAGATAGTTGATTGCACTACTTTGTCTAAAAATGCTTTGTAGCTGTTTCAACAGAGGTGATTTCCTCTTGCTGAAGCACACCCTTTAGTAGTTCTCTTGTGAGGTTCTGTATGGAAACTCTGCATGTTCTCTGGGATGCAGCACAGATGGAAATAAAAGCTGCCCAGTAGCCATTGCTTCTGGCGGAGGTCTGCAGCTGGTCTGATAGTGTCTGGTCCCATGATGTTCATTTTGGTGGCTCTGCCTTTGCTCTAACACCATCTGCCTAGAAATGGAGAGGGTGCCTTAAGGCCATGCTTCAGGAGTGGATTCTGCATCCAGGTGCCACAGCATCTTCCAAGAGACACATTGTGGCTAGAACTGGCTCTCCATGTCAGAAAACAGACATTATATATATGCTCTTGAAAGTAGCCTGGTCTCATAGTATGTGAGTTCCCTAGAATTCTACAGTTTATCATATTGCATGAATTCTAGTTGGTATTTAATGAAAACCCAGAGCCAGATATTGGGGAAAAGCTGGAATACCAGAGAGAGAAAACAGACCACAGTCAATTCTCACCCAGCCAGCTTCTCAGGCTAAACAGGGTAAATAAACACCGTCTTCAAGAGTCCTCGGCCTGACTGGCTGTTTCTTCAGAATGAATGAATCTCTGCCTACGCCTGCCTTATATATCTCCCCTGCCCAGTAGTTTCACTACCGTGTTCAACTTTGCATCATAATCCTAGAGTTAAGATTAAAGGTGTGAGCTACTACTGTTTGGTTATTAGGCCTTGAATTCACAGAAATCCAGAAAGATCTCTGTCTCCTAAGTGATGGAATCAAAGGTGTGGGTCACCACTCTGACCGTCATGGCTTCACTGTGAGTGATTCTGTCCTCTGATATTCCAGGCTGATTTTATTAAATATAAAATATATCACCTCATATCACTACTGCTCCATCATCCCTCTGGGAACTATAGTCTACCAGTGCTTTCTCCATAATTCTCTTCCCAGCCCTGTTCATTCTGGTCCCTAATCTTCCCATTTTCCCTCCTCAGGCCTTGTGTCTCATACAAGATCTGTTTACATTACTCAGGACCTGCTGCCCTCGAAGTGCATCCTTTGGCACCCGAGCCTTCTGTCTAGGGTCCCTACCCTTCACTTAAGTTACGACCTTAGTCCCCTGTGCTTGGAGTCTTCCAATATACAATAGGCTGCAAACTGTCCCAAGTTCTTCCTTCCCCTTCCCAGACGATTTCTCCATCCCTTGTAATTTCTAGGAGACATGATAGGTGTCATCATGTACAGGGCAGTGGGACACACACTCTTCTGTGTGTTTTATTTTTTAATAAATACATAAATATGTATGTATGTATGTATGTATGTATGTATGTATGTATGTATGTATTTATTTATTCTTCATTCCAGCAGAAGTTTCCCCCCTCTTTTCTTTCAGTTCAGCTCCCTCCCCTCCTCCACTCCTCCCCATTCCCACCCTCTAATCCACACCTTCTGTTTCTGTTTAGGAAAGGGCAGGTCTCCCATGAGTACCAACAAGGCATGGCATATCAAGTTGCAGTAAGAACAGCACCTCTTCATGTATTAGGGCTGGGCAAAGTGACCCAATATGAGGAGTAGGGCCACAAAAGCCAGTAGAAGAGACAGAGACAGCCCCTGACCAAAAGCACCAAGCTACATAACTGTAAAATATATGTGGAGTGCCTAGGTAAGTCCCATGTAGGCTTCCTGGTTGGTTCAGTCTCTGAGAGCTCCTGTGAGCTCAGGCTAGTTGAGTCTGTGAGTTTTCTTGTGGTGTCCTTGACCCCTCCAGCTCCTACAATTGTTTGTCTTTTTTGCAGGATTCCCTGAGCTCTGCCCATAGTTTGGCTGTGGGTCTGCATCTGCTTCCATCAGTTGCTGGATAAAGCCTCTTCTGATGACAATTGGGCTAGGCACCAGTCTATGTATAGCAGAATATCATTAGGCATCATTACGTTGACACCACTCCTCCCAGTCATGTTTGATTCTGCCCTAGGTCTCTGGGTCATCCAGCTGGGGGTCCCGGGGCTCCAGGCATTGTCAGGGGACTTCTGTGCTTTTAACTCAAACCACCTGACATGAGTCTGACCAGGTCCCCCAGGATGAACAACCTAAAGAGGAGAGCTGAGATCCCTAGCCACCTGCTTGTCAACCCAGCAGATGTTTGATAGGGCCACCCAAGATCTCACAGAGCTGATCACATGCCTGTTGGAAGCACACAGGGAGGAGCCAGAAGATGATGTCTGGCCACTCACTGCCTATCAAGTTCTGAATCAAGAGAATGTCACCTGTCAAGGTTGGGGTATTCTGCCCATAAGTAATACATATGGTGACCAGCTTAAAATGTCTGTCTCATCTTCATTCTCGTACTGGGAACCTTGAGGGACTCGCTCACCAGGCTTTAATTAATCTTGTTTGAGGGTCCTTGGCTCTAGCTGGTGGGGATGGGGTGATTTCCTGCTTTCTATCATCTTATTTTCTGCTTTCACACTCTTAATCAGGGTATGGATTCTATATTATTTATAACTGGTTGAGATTCAAGAGTATTTTAGGATCTGATGAGTACATCTTTCCACAATTTATCTATTCAAATATGGCCACTTTCACTTTTTCCTCTATGCTTCCTTTTACTATCCAAGCCCATGTACTTTAAATAGAGCTGTGCTATGACCCCCTTTCCTTTGCATGCTCTGCCTTTGTGTCTCTCTGGGACACATTTTGGATAACTTCTGACATATCCTGCCCTCTCTCTCTTAAATTTAGTTCAATACACTGCTATTTCACTCACATTTTTACTAGTTTTTATTATTTTTCAAATCATCTTGTTCCCTGTTAATATATGTATGCTTTCTTCTTAAATGTCCTTTGAATTTTTTAACCATACTAAAAATTTAATATTACATGCCTGATACTTTCAATATCTAAAGTCTTACCAAATCTGCTTTTGTACCCCTCCTAATCACTTGTGATACTTTATTCCTGCGTGTGCTGTTGGAATGGCTCATCTTCTCAACTGGAAGTGCTCTGAAAGCTGCGTTAAAATTGTGTGTGTGTGTTTATCTTTCTCTGTGTGTATGTGTATATGTGTGTGTGTCTCTGTGTGTCTGTTTGTATATGTGTGTGTATATGTGTATGTGTCTCTGTGTGTGTCTGTTTGTGTATGTGTGTGTTTATCTCTCTGTGTGTGTATGTGTATATGTGTGTGTGTCTCTCTCTGTGTGTGTCTGTTTGTGTATGTGTGTGTCTGTGTGAAACAGTACACATACGAAGGTTAGAAGATAACCTGTAGGAATTAGTTCTCACCTTTCACCACATATATTTACTGAATCAAACTCAGTTGTCAGGCTTGGTGCAAATGCTTTTGCCTGCTAAGCTATCCCGTGGTCCTCCAGAGAGCATCCCCAACCCCTTCTCTTCCTGGTTTGGCCTTTGGGGATGCAACTGGTGGCCCTGGATTCTTTTCCTTTTCTGGTTCTGTTTTTCTATAGATGTTATGGCTATGCCTTCAGATTAAGATTATAATATGCTGGCTTTTTAAGTTATGTCAGGAATTTCGTGGTAGGAGGAGGGTGCGTTACAGAAGCAGAAGTCTGTGTCCTCCTCCTCAGTACCTCAGCAACGGTTTCCTGTTTTGACATTTGCTTTTGGGGGTCCATTTCTAGTGTGGGAGGAGTCTGTTTTGGGGTGGTCTTTGTTGTTTTGTGTTCTCTTATCCACTCTCTTACCCCTTATGGCCTTTGGCCTGTCGCCAACTTGCCATGGAACAGTAATCCTGTGGCCTGGGCATCTGCCTTAATGTTGTCAGTTGTGACCTGTTAATTGCCATGTGCTAGCTCCTTGTCCCAGCCTAGAGTTGTAATGCTGAAGGGCACATGGATATCAGCAGCACAAAGCTTGGGGGACTCTTTGGGAGTGGGCCATCACCTCCCATCCTGGGTGATTTTGGTACCTTTACTAGTCACACCAGACCACAGATGTTTAGTCCTGCAGTCCCGCTTGTGGATTCTCAGCCCAGCTCAGCACCACATCCTCTTTCTTCTCATTTGTGGAAAGCATGCTACATTGTATTTGTGTGTGTGTGTGTGTGTGTGTGTGTGTGTGTGTGTGTGCGTGTGTGTGTGGTTTTACTGGCAATTGTAGAACAGGAGGTACCGGAAGTGAAGACAAGGGCATCACCTTGACCAAAATAAGATCTGAAGACTACTTGATAGCTGTTGCCTTGTGGGAAGAATCATCTCTAATTAAGGTCTCCATGTTTCTCCACACAGGTTCATTCCTCTGGGAAGAGACCTTGATGTCATTGGTGAGAAGAGTGGCCTGCAATTTTTGTGCAAATCCTGGTTCTCTCGATTGATAACTGTAATCACCAGAAAATTGCCTGCTTGGGATAAATTCCTGTCAAATTCTGAAAGACCAGTCAGCAAATATCTCCTGAGAAGCAAGCATGTAGGGGGGTGTGCAATAGTGTGAAGAAGTTCTAATACTTGAGTTGTGTGCATATTAGGTAACTTGAAGGGTTATAGAAGTTGGTGAACAGCTGACCTCAACTTGGGGTTATTTTCTTGGATCATCTAGGTGACCTGCAGAATCACATGGGTCCCTAGATACGAAAATGGGCTGGAAAGCTGGTTGCCATCTGAGCAAGTTTTGCTGTGCCTCTGAAGACAGAGAAAAGTGACCCAGAGCCAAGAGGTGCAATTATCTTTGCAAACTGAAGAAGATACATACTGGATTCTGTCACGTCAGGTGAGGGACCTGCTGTTGCTAGCTCCAGAAGAAACATGGTTCTGCCAACACTTGATTTTCGCCAGTGAGGCCTGTGATAGACCTTGGATCTCCAACGCCGGGAGAGAGAAGTGTGTGTTGGTTAGTTCAAGCCATTGGTTTAGCAGAGTTGATTTAACAGCCATAGATATCAACTATTTCCTTCAAAGGCAGAACTGAGCCATGTGCGCTGAGTTTTGGATGCAGAAGGATCAGAATCTGCTTTTCCTTTTTGCCCCAATGGCCAGTAAGGTCCTGGGGCTACCTTCCTACAGATGTGTACTTTCAAAGCAGATTTCCCCTCTCCCCATCATGTCCTCTGACTATCCAGAAGGCTTAAGTGCCTGTAAAGTTTCAAACCTGGACAAATGAGTGAGCTGTCTATTTAACATTAAAGCTGGACTTGACAGCCAGGTTCTCCCAGCATCCCTCAGTCCCTACCTGTTGCAGAGTTATGGCTCATATACCCTGCCCTCCACCCTGGACTTTCCAGGCCAGGGCCTACACTGCCTTTCCCCTAGAGGCTCTTCCCAACCAGTTTGGTTACCTGCTCCACTAGTACCTTTGGCCTCTTGGCTGCTGGTTCCCCCCCTCCCATCTCCTTCCTCTCCCCCTTCTCCCACATAGACCAGCTCAGCTTGGCCATGTCCACTCCGGACTTTCCCAGACGTCTCTGCCTCTACCTATGCTTTCCTTTTTATCTACAGTAAACTTTATCTTCTGCCATGCCTAGGAACAGTTAATTTATTTCCTCTTCCCTCCCTCCCTCCCTCCCTCCCTCCCTCCCTCCCTCCCCGTGTGTGCTACGGATATGCTATATATACATGCATATATGTATTTTGTGTGTATTTGTGTTTTGTGATATATATATATGTATGTGTGTTTGTTTATACATGCTTGATGTATATGAATATTGTAATATACACAGGTGTAGTGTGATGTGATGTGTGTTATGTATGTATATATGTATTGTGTTTATTGTACATGTGCTAGCAGAGGTCTGCCTATCAGTCACTGAGCTGTCCTTGCCATCCTGTGATGACAAAAGCTGAGAATTAGGCTTTGCCATTAGGATAGGGCTGGGCCGGGCTGCCTTCCTGACGTTGCTAGCCACCTCTCACCTCACTTAATTGTCTTCTCACTTTTCTCTATCCCATCATCCTTTGTGAGGGTGCGGAGCTTCCCCCCTCCTTTCTCTTTCTCTCTCCTTGATGGAAAACTTGGTCCTTGGGCACTTCACAGTGCTGTAGAGGGTATGTGGGTACTGTGGTCACCCTGAGAGGCCAGCTCTGAAAGCCCTGCTATGACATTCCTGCTCTGGCAGGCTCAGAAAGCAGAGCAGATGGACGGCCATCTGTCCCTGAAGAAAAATGGGAATGTTTTCCCATCAATATTTCAGGATCTAAAAGAAGCTCCCTCCACCCTGACTGTCTTCAAGGTCACTTCTATTCTGAGATGTGTGTTCATTCATCAACATCCTGAGTCTCCTAGGAGGCAATTACTGTGCTGGGGCTGGGGAGGATCAGCTGAGTCCTGAGCCCTGAATGTTGATAGTCTGCTTCCCAAACTCGGGATACCAGTCAGAAGGTATCTAGGGAGGAACTTCCTGCTCTGTCACCCTCAGAAGCCTCGCCCACAGATCTCTATTTGCAGCAGAGTGGCTGCTCAGCTCGTTTGCATCCCTGTGGTTAGATGGTGAGATTCTGATGTTGCATCTTACCGTTGGCCTTCAGGAGAATTGTATGTCTTAGGAGGGAGCCCCACTGCCTGGATGAGATTAGCTTGATGGCTGTTTATGATGGTGCCTCTCCAGTTCTGCTACATCCTTGCCCCTGGGTCCTTGCTCTCCCTGGGGACTTAGAGCATGGCTGGCCTCTCTGATGGACCTCAACATGGGCCATTTTACATGATTATAATCAAAACACTGCTGCATCGAGGTTCTTTAAAATGACCTAGACATATTAAAGAGGATATAGCCTGAGCTCTGGTGGGGTTAGGAGCAGAAGGAGAAGAAGCCAGGAGTTGGGGAGTGTGGGGTGGGCAGAAAATGTAACCACACATCAGCCCAGCCATGAGAACAGAGAACTCCTTCCCAAGTCCTGCTCCCTTTGCTGACAGGCATCTTTATTATTATTATTGTTATTATTAAAAATATCATTTTTATCTATGTATCCCCCTTGTCCTTCTCTCTTCTCTTCCCAATCCCTCCTAGTCAACCTCTAGCCTCTCCCTTCCCCATCCACCTGTCCTGTTCCCTTCCCCAAAAGGGGAAGAAGTCCCAAGGTGGGTCAGCTCAGCTTGGCACATCCATTCTAGGCAAGTACGATTTACTCATCCCAAAGCCATGGCTGGGTTAGGTGTTCCTCTCCTTGGGCTCCAAGATGCCAGCCCATGTACAGGAACCCAGTCTGATCCCATCCCTCATGGCTCCACGTACTTCTCATGCCAGTCAACACTTGCCTACCCTTGGACTGCCTAGCTCCTTTTCCTGATGGATCTCCAGTGGTTATTCTTGATTCAGTGTGTCCCGCCCCCCCCCCCCCCCCAAGCTCCAGCCAGCCATCACTGTGGGAATTTTCCTCATAATCCCTATTCTCTTGCTCATACAGACTCTCCCCCACTGCTCTCAGTTAGACCAGGAGCTCAGCCCAGTGCTCAGCTTTGGATCTCTGCCTTCACCTCTATTCTTTGTTGGATGTAGGTTCTGTGATGACACTTAGGGTAGTTACTTGTTTGATTATAGGGAAGTCCTGTTTAGGCAACCCCTCCACTATTGGTTGGAGACTTGGCCAGGGACATCCTGCAAGTTCCTGGACATTCCCTAGCACCCGGTCTCTTTCCAACCCCACATTGGCTTCCTCTATTGAGATATCCACCTCTTTCTATCTCCCTCTTTGCTCCTCCCACTTAACCATCTCCTTTCAAGATTTGTTCCCACCTCTTCTTGATTGTAACCCATTATGAAAGGAGATCTTCTCTATTTTCTCTTCCTAGGGGAATCTCTGGATGTCTCTCTAAATTCCTTCTAATCCCAAGATGTTCAGGTGTTGTGGTTTGCAGGTTGGGTATTCTTTGCTTTTTGTCTAAAATCCACTTATGAGTGAGTACATCCTATGCCTATCTTTCTGGGCTTGTGATACCTCACTAAGGAAGATATTCTCCAAGACCATCTATTTGCCTGAAAATTTTAGGTTTTTTTTTTTTTTTTACTGCTGAGTAGTACTCCATTGTGTAGATGTACCATAGTTTGTTAATCCATTCTTCAGTTGAGAGGCATTTAGGTTGTTTCTAGGTTCTTGGTATTATGAATAATGCTGCTATGAACATAATTGAGCTAATTAATGCCTTTCGAGTATGAATGTGCATCCTCCTTTGGGTATATGCCCAATAGTGGTATTGCTGGATCCTTGGGGAGATTGATTCCCAGTTTTCTGAGAATACCACCCTACTGTATTCCAGAGTAGCTGTACAAGTTACAGGTGTCTTATTAAGCAGGAGTTTTCCTTCCTTTCTTGGGAATGGAAGGATTCCCTTGGAAATCTGCTCAGAGGAATTATATAGAGGTGAAAAGAGCTGACCCCTCGTAGTGAAACACAGGAAGGACCAGGGCCAGTTCTTGGAAAATTGTTCAAGATGATGAAGACGACTCTGACATCTTTTAATTTTTCCCCCTCCCTCCCTCTCTCCAGGTCCAAGTTCTGAGGTTAAGAGGCTTCAGTGTCAGAAAATGAGAGGGCAAGGATATCCAGTGGCGTACAGGACCCAGGAGTGAGAATAACTCTCTACTTTCCCTTCCTGGTGCTCCATCTTTGCCCATCCTCCATGCTCCTGTGGGAGCAAGGGCAGGAGAAACCTTTAATCCCAGGGATCTCCATGATACAAGAGGGAACCATCCCAGCTAACACCGGAATAATCCAGGCTACAGAGAGCAGCTGGTCAGCTCTGTTAGGAAGTGAGGACTAGAGTTTGCAGATCCCCTTCAAATGCTGTTTGGAGTAGCATATTTAAACATCACCATGGCTCTGCTCCTGGCTTTTGCAGAGCATCCCACTCTGGCTACATGTCCTCTAGTAGTGTCCTGTCTACCTCCACCCCCCCCCCCCAGATCCTGCTATGCCTATCTCCTACCCCAGTCTCCTACTGTGAACTGGGCCAGCTGATAAACTAGGGCTACCCCTGGTCTCTAGCTCAGGCTGCTGATCCCCATGGGGTGCCTTATGGTACATTTGATCTGGCTTGTGATCTGCTTGTGGGAGACAGGTCTTTTTAGGATAAGCACTCTTGTTATGTAACTTCTTCTGGGGGTTCTTCTATGAGCCCACCTATTTAGGTCACCTTTAAACCACATGAGCCCCCTCCCTTTGTCAATCACAATGCTACAGTTACCATGTATTGCTGCTCAGGCCCTGCCAATCAACCCCAGCTACTGCTCTGCATCCCAAAGGTCCCCGACCCTCTGTGAGCACCTTATAGCTCAGCACCAGTGTAAGATGTGCTGTTGAGAGAGACAAATGCCAAGCCAGCAGATGCAGAACCCACTGTCCTGGCACAGTTGGCAGGAATTCCGCGCAGGCAGGCTAGGCACCCACTTGCTCCAGGGATTCTTAAATATTGTAGCTCATTGATATTGTCTATGTCTGTCCTTCATAGTTCCAGTTAAATTTGTATTCATATTTTATGTCTCAGAAGGAGGATGTTCTCTCTTTTCTGACCCTTAGAAGCTGAAATAATATTAGTGACAATGCGTAGCATAGAGCAGAATATATATTCATTAAGTGTATTTCTCACTAGTTTTAATAGGCTCTCAGCCATCTGGCTTTGAATTAAGAGAATCCTAAGCACCTACAGGCAGCATTGCTACATTCTGTCCTGTCTCACCCTGAGGATAGGGTGCCCTGGAAAGACTTAGGTGCAGAGGCTGGGATGAGGTTAAGCCCAGATTTTACTTTATGTTTTAACGAGAGAATGAAGATCCATGGTTGATGCCGTTTCTGTATTTGGATGGGGCCTGCATCAGTTACTTTTCTGTTACTATGGTATAAAACACTATGACCAAGGCAACTCATAGAAGAGAGACTTTATTTTGGCTTGGGGTCCTAAAGGGTTAGAGTCTATAATGGTGTGGAGAACATGGCAGCAAACAGGCCCAGCAATAGGAGAAGGTAGGAAGCTGAGTGCTCACGTCTTGAACTGCATGCATGAAGCAGAGAGATCAAACTGGATGTAGACAAAGAGTCCAACCCCAGACATGCTTCCCGCAGCAAGCTTAAACCTTCCTAAATGGTCCTCTAATGAAGGGACTATGTGTTCCAATGCCTGAGACAGGTTGGAGGTGGCATTTCTCTTCAAATCATTACAGGGCTTTATAGAACATGGCATCTCCCCTGTCTCTGAGTTACAGGCTGAGTATTTATACAGCGGGATATGTTCATCCTTCCTGTGTAGCTTGGGGTACAATGGAAGGCTATGGCTTTTGTGTGAAGTCTGGTCTATGAGGTGGTGCATGCAAGGTGATAGTACAGACCTGTGCTCCATGAGTGATGGTGAGACCCTTTCTCAGTGTATTGCATCTTGTTTTTATGTCTGCCAAATGTCAAGGTTGTGATGAGAAGTAGAAAGCCAGAGCCTGCTCATTTGGTTTGAATGGCTTCACTACGATAAGGATTGTGGGCATTGTCCAAAGGAAAATAGAAGAGTCCAGAGGGCTTTTGGGACCAGGCTGTCATCAGCTTGCTAGGTCAGCATTCTGTGGCTACATGACACAGTCTTTCTGATGGATACTGTGGGACTATTACTGAGCTTTCTCATCTTGGATAGAAAGCAGAGCCATAAAGTCCCAGGGATCCCTGGGTGGTGCAGCTGCAGAGCAGTGTTGTGTCTGCTCTTCTCAGACTGGTTCCTGAGCATATACTCATTTGAGCAGATGCAGGTTCTATGGTTACTCAGCATATGAGCTCTTGAACCACATTCTGAGCAGCAGAGAGTCCATCTCTTATGACCCTTCTTCAGCTACTTGAACCCGCTGCCTAGGCAAGGCCAGCCTGGCTTTCCTGACCCTAGACAGGGCTCACCAGCAGTAGCTTCCAGAAAGGAAGGGTGGTAGGTGTGTGCAATCATGATGACCCTAGGATGAACCCCATAATCCACAAAGGAGCTACCTCTCTAAGCATAGAGTGCTTTGGTCCCCCAGTATCCTACTGTAGGTGAGTTCCGGGTAGAAGAGAATGTGATTTCAGTAGCAGGAATCAGCTGTGTGTCTGCCCATCTTCCCTCTCTCCAAGAGTGCCTCTTCCCATGTCATTTTTCTGCAGTTTGTGAAGATATTAACAAGAAGTGGTGGACACATGCCCTGTCAGGAAGGAGACAGAGGACTCCATTGAGTCATTTAAAACCAACAGCCATTGGGGCGGCCATTCCATCCAGTGCTGGCTGTTGGGAAATCCAGCACTTGGGTCCATTTGGCTCTATTGTTGACTTGAATTTCCATGGAAACTACCAGGTAGCTGGACACATAGGCATCATGTGAAAGTTTTTCAGCCATTATTTTAAAGGATTTTCCTTGTCTACATTCACATGGTGGTTTCTATGGAAACTAGAATAGAAACATCCAGACTACAAAAGAGGCAAATTCTGGCTCTCATGATCATCGGCCCATGAAAGAACTGAAAGGAAGAACCAGAACATGGAAGCAATAGATAGAGAGCCCAGTACCAACCCCCAGGTAGGAGCCCAGGTAGGAACTGTGGGTTGGGCTAATGGTTAGGGACAGCTTTTTCTTGGTGGGAACTTTGGGTTAGACCTGTACCTTTGGCAGCCATTCTTTCCTTTGGCAACCATTCTGCACTGATTGGTTACAGCTTGGGACAGGTGCCACAGGGCCAGAAAGGGAAGAAAAATTTCTTAAAGAAACCCCATCCTAAGGTGTGCTCAAATGCCAATCTCTAGTCCGTATGTAAGGGCCTGCCAAGGTCTGTGTGCCCAGATGTAGTGCCTAGCCCAGGTGCTGATAAGAGGCTTGACAAGAACTAACTCTTGGGCTTCCTGAAGAAACCCTGCTAGGTGGAGCCAAGAGAAATAGCCGGAAGTCCGGGGGTTAGCTTCCCAGTGTTACCCATGTTGTGAGCCTAGTGTGCTGCTGGTTTGGGACATTTGGCTCATTTCTTCTCTCCAGAGTTTTGTCTGTCTGGTACCTGTGTATACTGCCTTGTTTACAACAAAGAATCTTTGCAAACGGGATTGATGTAAGGATCTTGAGATGAGATCACCCTGATTTTATAATGGAATTTGAAATAGTTTAACAATGATATCTGGGAAATTCAATATTCATTGTTATCTATAAATGTGTTTGTGCAGGTGGCAGGTGTGTGTGTGTGTGTGTTTGTGCAGGTGGCAGGTGTGTGCATGTGTTTGTGTGTGTGTGTTTCTGCAGGTACACATGCATGTGTGTACACATACCTGTGAAGGATGAAGTTTGACTTTGGGGATTATTTCTCAAGAGCTGCCCATCTTTTGGGTTGAGACAGGGTCTCTCACTGGGACCTGGGCTTCCTGATTAGGTCAGGCTGGCTAGCCAGTAAACATCAGAGATCCACTTGTCTCCACCTCTCTAGCATTTTTTTTTTTTTTTAACTTGGATGATAGGGGATTGAATTTAGGTCCTCATGTCTGTATGGTAGGCATTTACTGACTGAACTATTTCCTTAATTATTTCCTTATTTCACTTTTTAAATTAGTTTATTCTTTGACAGTTTTGTTCACCTGTACAATACAGTCTGGTCACACTCATCTCTCCTCTTTTATCTCCCTCATACCCCTGCTATTCTGCAATTTTTTCTGCTTCCTTTGTGCCCCACTGGGTTTGGCCATGGTCACTCTAATGGGCACGAGTGTAGAGCTGCCTGCTGAAGCATGGGTAACTACATCACTGAAGACAATGATTTCCACCCTCCAGTATCTCTCTACTGCCATTTTTTCTCCTGGACAGGGTCTCACAAGCCCTTCTCCATCTATGACTGAGTGTCTATTGGTTCAGTCTTGTGCAGACCCTATATAGACAACCATAACTATTTTGAGTTCATAAGCACCACGGCTACATCATTACAGCTGTGATCTAGTACTTGGGACTTGGAAGTCATCTTCAGCTACATAGAGTTTGAGGCCATTCTGGGGATACATGAAACTGTCTCAAAAAAAAAAAAAAGATAAAATAAAGAACACATCACATTGTGATCTCCACAGACACAGAAAAGGCATTGGATGAAGCGTACTGCTTTTCTTGATGAGATCAGGTAAGTGGAGGCTGCCCACCTGACAAGGGGCCTCTGTAGAAGCTTGCAGTACATGTCTTGCTCATTAGCAGGGGACTGAATAATTACCCTAGGTCAGGGTTGAGAGGATTTGATATTTGTATTGTTAACAGATTGTCCAGAACTGACAATAGCAGATTAGTGCTTATCAGGGCCAGAGAGAGGGGGTGGGAGTGATTGGCAGAGGGTTCTTTGGGGCATGCCATCTGTGCTATAAAATTAGACAGCTGTGATGAGTTTATAACTTTGTGAATACACTGAAAATCCCTTAATTGTACATTATATATATAATATATATATATATTGTATGTGTGTGTGTGTAAGTATACCTGTGAGCATGTACATAGGTATGCATATTCATGTGGAGGCTGGCCAGCAACTTCACATGTTCAAGAGCCCTCCATCCATCCATCTATCCATGTCCCTAGCTCCCTATCTATCTCCCTATCTATCTCCCTATCTATCTCCCTATCTATCTCCCTATCTATCTCCCTATCTATCTCCCTATCTATCTATCTATCTATCTATCTATCTATCTATCTATCTATCTATCTATCTATCTCCCTATCTCCCTATCTATCTCCCTATCTATCTATCTATCTATCTATCTATCTATCTATCTATCTATCTATCTATTTCAAGGCAGGTTCTCTCAGTGGTTTGGGACTTGCCAAGTAGAGTAGGTTGGCTGGCCAGTGAGTCCCAGGCTCCTTCAGCCTCTCTCTCCAGCACTGAGGTTACAGCTGTGTGTCATCCTACCTGGCATTCTGATGTAGGTCTGGGGCTTGAACTCAAGTTGTCATACTTTACCCACTGAGTTTTCACCCAGCTCCCTAGTTGTAGACTTTCAAAAACTGTATGTGAGTTATGTCTTAGCAAAGTTGTTAAAAATTAAAACTTCTTACCATGACATCAACTGTTCAGATTCCACGTGAAGGAGTGATTGTGCACCACAGGTTCTTCCATCCCTGGCTCATATCATTAGGTGTCCTGTCCTCCAGATCTGTCTGTGCTCCCATCTAACAGACACATAGTAGGTTGTGGTGAAAGCAAGATGATTTGCAATTTGCTGAAAGAATGGACACTCAGTGTTCTTACCATTGTTAAGTGATAAGTGGGAGAGACAATGGCAATTGTGTTAGTTGCCTTTGCTGTGGTAAAACATTAAGATAAATGTAGGGGGATTATGTTGTTCCATTGTAAATAATTGTCTCACCTACTGGTTTAATAAAAAGTGCGCAGGGCTACCAGACTAAGAAAACTCTGGGAACAGGAAGAACAGAGCAGAAATGCCAGAGACTCCAGAGTTGCCAGACAAGCCAGAAGGACAACTATGCTGCTCTGAGAAAAGGTACCAAGCCCCATAGCTAGACAGATAAGAACCATGGGTTAGTTTAAGGGTAAAGAGTTAGCAAGTCATATGCCTGGGCCTTAGGCCCATCAGCCTAAAATTAATGTAAGCATCTGCGGGTCTGTGGGTCTGTGGGTCTGAACCTTGAGGGTAGCCCCAAAAGTCCAGGACAGAAAGTTCATACTACAGATAAAAACAGACTGAGGGAGAAAGGGGATAATTTTTATCTTCACCATTACAGAATGTATGTAATCCATCACGGCAGGGAAGACATGGTAGCAGGCAGGCCAGGTAGGTAATAGAAAGTCCTGTGCTCACCAGACTCAGGACCCCTGGTGCTTCATTTATGTAGCAGCCAGGCTTTTCTTGGGCTTGCTCTGTTTGTTATCAAATTGCCTGGATGGATGGTGAAGAGTTTTCAGTCCTTGGCCAAATGGCTATTTTTGCATGTTAATCTTGATGTGTCTGTCTCCTGTTCTTACTCTCAGGCCACAGCACAAGCTCTGGACATGTGTGTAGAGGTGACTCTCTTCACTGGCCTCTGCTCGGTGGTCAGTGTGGTACCAGAAGTACTCAAATAGCTGAGGGTGCTGTGGCCCAGTGGGAGCTTTATTCTTCCTGACCTTGGCTCTTGATGACTCACGTGTGCCCTAGAACTTGTATAACTCAAATACGTCTTTGGCAGAAAGTCCTGAGAACCAGGGGAGAGAGGCTTGCTAGTGAGGAAGAAGGAACCTCTCAGTCAAGGTGATCTTTGCCCATCCCCCTTCTGACACTTCCTTGCTGTAGGTGTATGGCTTCATTTTAATCTCAATGACCGGATTCCTTCCTGATTAATATTTAAATATAAAAGCATCAAATGAATTCTTAAGAAGTAATTAAGCTTCTTTATTTCTTGCTTAAAGAATTGAGGGATGGAGGGTCTTCTTCTTAGAAAGCCCCAATGGCCCTGGGCTGGAGAGGCCTCAGCTCAGAGGGCAGTGCAAACCCCCCCCCCCCCCCCCCCCCCAGTAAATGTGCCCAGCCCAGCTCTCTCAAATTCTGTCCTTTGTCTCCTCACACCCTTTAGGTGGTGGTCACAGGCGCCCCAAATCCACCTTTCCCTTGGGCCCAGAGCCCACTGCCCTGAACACCTATTCTGGGTGACCCAGGGTTTCTCTGACCCTTTGAGCCAAGCCTAGATCTAGCTTCTTCTGGGTTCTCACCTGTCTGCTCCTCTTGGGTCTTCTCTTCAGCCTGTCACTCACTACCATCCCCATAATGGTCAACGACCATCTGCTTCCTGGGGTCCTTCAGCCTTATAGTCTTCTGTGATGCCACAGACTCCCTCCTGGAGCCCCAGAACCCGTCACCACCCCAAGGCTTTGTGTGGCTTTCCCATGAGGATGCACTACCCGTCTCTGGCATCCCACTCCAGGGAGGAATCTCAGGCTGTGGTTCTTAGAGTAAACAGAAACTGGTCCCTGTTTCTCCTCTGGCAGGAGGGACAGTTGATCTCCTGGGTAGTGGTCAACACATGACATCCTTCCCTCTGAGCAGGGGGGCTGTGGTCAATAGGCTCCGTTCTTTACCCTTCCCAGCTTCCTGCCCTCTGCAGCAGATTTTATTTGACACCACAAGGCAGGTGGAAGTGCTGCCCTTCTGGGATTCTCCTCCAGGCCTTCTCCTTTCAGCCTGTTTAATCAAGGGGATTTTACAATCATATTGTTATATTAAACAGAAACCTTGCTCATCTCTGATAGAGTCGACCTTCTTTAGGGCCGAGTGTGCTAGTTGCACATTGCTGCTCTATCAAGGTAATGGTAATTAAGTTTAGTGGTTCACAATGATGCACATTTTTTATCTAAAGTTCAGGAGCCAGAGGGCTGGTGGCGAGCATGCTCTCCTACTGGGTCTGGAAAGAACTCAGCTCCTGCCCTTTCCAACTTCTAAGGGCCCTATATCCTGACTCACTGCCTTCTACTCTGTCTTTAGAAATGACCATACAGCATCAATCTCCTTTCCTGTGACCCTGCTGCTAGGTGTCCCGCTAGCTTTCTGTCACCATGACAGCACCCGAGGTGAATAAATTAAGAGGAGGTACATGGGTGCAGAGACTTCAACTCATGGTGAGTTGGTCTTCATGCTTTGAATCTGTGGTAAGGCAGCAGAGCATGGTGGGAAGGTGGCTGGCTTTTCAGAATATAGTGGTAGGAAACAAAGACAAAAAGGAAGAATTGGGATCCCAATGTCTCCATTAAGGGCAAACCTTCAACGATCCAACTTCCTTCTAAAAGTTCCACCACTTCCTAATAACACCCCAGGCTGGGGTCCAAGCCTTCAACACAGTCTTCCAGGGAAATTCAAGGTTTGAAGCACAGATCACCTTTTTTTACTCCTTGACATTTTAGTGTGAGAAGTGAAAATGAATAGTATCACATTCACTCTCCCTCCTTCCTTCCCTCCCTCCTTCCTTCTCTCCCTCCCTCCCTCCCTCCCTCCTTCCCTCTCTCCTTCCCTCTCTCCTTCCCTCCTTCTCTCCCTTCCTCCGTCCCTCCCTCCGTCCCTCCCTCCCTCCCTCCATCCCTCCCTCCCTCCAGGCATGCAGGCAAGACTACAATTCTCCCTCTATCACTCCTTGAGACTGATGAAAAAAGACAGAAAACAGTCAGGCAGCTTAAGGGGGACCTGGAAAGATTCCTGTACTTGAACAGAAGTAGCATTAGAGAAAATTTTGTTTAACTCTGCACAACTGATGAATCACCAAGTAGGGGCTTTAGAGTTATACGCTATCTGCCTCCTGCATTCCTGTGTAGAATAACACCCCCATGACCTAGACCTGCATTCCTGCACGTAGCAACCCCCATGACCTTTAAAAAGCTTTGTTCAATTTCAGCACAGGGCTCTCTGTTCCTGCGTGTTCGTGTTCGGTGAGCCCCAGGTATGCTTGGTAAATAAAAAATCCCCTTGCGTGTTGCATGAGAGAACGTCTCTTGGAGTCTTCCTTTTCGTGACGGATTTCTCAACCCTTACAGTAGAAGTGTTCTGGTTTATCCTCAACAGAGTTGAGAAATGTCGGAGGAGATCAGTCAGCTTTCTCTTTACTTCTTTTCTTTTAAACGAGCTCATCAGGACATGGTGGGAACTTAGGCGAGGCAGCAGGACACTTTGTGAGTGGATTACCTGGACTGACCACCTTCCCATACTTCATCCCAGTTTTTTCTGTGAGACCATTGAAGGCATCCAGAGTAGCAACTGAATGTCATTGCACCTCTGGGTGTCTGTATCTGCTTCACAGGAGCTTTCTTTTTAGAAAGCTCTCTCTCACCAATGCACAGCAACAAAAATCTTTTCTAAACACATCCTCCCCACATCTGAGCTTTATTCTTCCAGAAGACAAGAGTGTGAAGGTCACTGACTCGGTGCAAGTCTGTATGACCCTCAATATTTGTGACTCCTGAGTTAAAGCCCACCTGTGGTAAGAAAGGCAGCCTCTATTGAGCTCAAAGCTCCTTACTTTCCCCTTATCACGTCTTCCTCTTACAAGGGCCCTTGTGAGGACACTATGTCTCCCCATGGCACTCAGGTTGATATCTCATCTCAAGATCTTTACAAAGTCCCCTTCACTATCTCAACTTTAATCTAGTTTCTCATATTGTGGTGACCTCCAACCATAAAATCATTTCCGTTGCTCCTTCATAACTATAATTTTGCTGTTGTTATGAAACATAATGTAAATATCTGAGATGTAGGATATCTGATATTCAACCCCCTAAGGGATCACAGCACATGTCCACAGACTCTGGGGGATGGGGACTGATATCTTTGGGGCATTACCCTGCCTGTCTCTTGGCATCCTCTGTTACTGTCATTCGTATAAGCTTTCTACAAATCCACCCTGGAACTATACAGGAGGGAACTCCTAGCAGGATGTACATCTTCTGCTGCTGTGGTAAAAAGGCATTAGATTTTTTTTCCCCCTCAGTTGAATATTGCTACTATACAGAGAAAGTATTGATTTATTTAAATGACCACATTTTTCAACAGGAAATGAAATGACCACAGTTTCACAGGATTCTTTAACAAGTTGGCCTAGGTTTTCCTATTTTCTGGGTGCACTGTTACCACATTGAGGAATCATGCTAATTAGCTTCTGAACTATTAGGGTGTTTCAGAAACTTCTGGGGCTTTTGTGGGAGATTTAACTGCTGCACTGTTAAAGAGGTCCAGGCAGACAGGGAGGTGGTGGAACCCAAGTCTCCTTCAGGTTGAGGCCTGCAGCTCTGCTTTCCCTTCCGCAGAGGACCAGGGTCTCTGGTTGTATAGGAGTGGTATCCATTATTTTCTGTGCTCTGAGCTCTCTCACATGGATCTGTCTCTTGGCCTCAATCCCATGCCCAGCAGAGGCTGCCTATGGACCACAGAGGCAGAGTTGGGGGTGTTCTTGTGCTCTGGTATTTCTGTCAGGGGTACAGCAAGCAAGGGGAGTTGTCATAACCGAATTGCTAGGCGACAAGTCATAAAATACTGAGAGCTATTATCAGGGAAGAGAAATTAAGCCAATAATAAAAACAGCCTGGAGACTCAGTGCCTGCTCTTTTATTTATGAGGGCTCCCTTTTTAGGGAGTGCCAGCGTGGTGATCAAGCAGGGCTGCTTTCTATGAGCAGACCTGTTATCCTCTGTCTCTCAAGGCTGCTCCTGCTCCCCTGATCTTTACCAGAGGGCAACCTTTGCATCACTGAGGCATGGCGGCGCACAGGAACAGCTATAGTCTGTGTCTGTGGAGGGGTTCTTGTCTACTATGTGCAATAGGTGCCTCTGGCCCTGTTAGAGAATGGCCCGGACCTGAGGCACCCACTGACCATGCCAGGAAACAGTGGCTAAGGGGAAAAACATGCACCTCAAATGTCCCCGGAGTCCCCAAGGGCCTTTTGCATTTTGTTTGGAGAGCTATTTGTCTCTGAAGCTGTGTGTCTTGGAACCTCTCTGCTGGGAGAACAGCGGACAAAAGTATATTTCTGCAGAGCAGAAGGTCCCTGTGCACAGTTTAATATTTAAACAGATTAAATGGGATTTTATATTCCAGCGCCTAGTGATTCTCTGTCCCCATCTACAAGCTCAGCTGCCTTATGGAGGGAGTGACATGTGTTCCCTGTTTTAGAGATGGATGTCCTGTTGGGTATGACTCTGTGCACCCTCCTGGCTTTTACCTCACCCTGTGGCTGTGGTCCTTGGGTTGGTCCCACAGCTTTCTGGTGACCCAACTTCCTGAAGTGGAGGGAATAGTGGTGTGTGTATATGTGTGTGTGTGTGTGTGTACACTTCTCTGTAATGCATCTGTAAGTGCTCATGTGTATACAGATACACTGTACGAAAAATACATAGATACACATGAACTTATACAATTTATACACACAGATTCCCACAAGCCATGCACCCCCCCACACCATGTGTGTACACACTGCACTTTCATTCTGATCCCTGAAGAGCCACCTTCCAGGTGAACTTGGTGCTTGCTGAATCTGGGTTTTTTCACAAGCCCATAAGGCTGCTCTCACAATCTGGCATGTACTTGCCATGTCTGTCATGATATGCTGGCCCATCCCAGTTCTCTTGGGGAGTAGTGGCTTGCTAGAGAGGGGACTCTGATGGAGCTGAGTCACCTCAGGTGACATAGCATCAGCAGAACATCTTTTCTATGTCAAACACACACACACACACACACACACACACACACACACACACACACACACGCACCCACCCACACACACACACATGCACTCACACACACACGGTTTGCATGACAAAGCATCACTGTGTAACAGCGTTGACTGTCCTGCCTCTAACTCCCAGAGATCTGCTTGCCTCTGACCCTTAAGTGCTTGAATTAAAGGTGTCACTACTACTTGGCTTTAAATTTATATCTTTAATATAATCAATTAATTAATTATGTTTTATTTTATTTTATTTATTTATTTTTGAGACAGGATTTGTATAGCCCTGACTGTCCTGGAACTCATTCTGTAGAGTTCAAACACAGAGATCTGCCTGTCATTGCCTTATAAGTACTGGAATTAAAGGCATGTGCTACCACCTCCCAGATAGTGCTTATTAATTTGTCTTAAAATCAAATAAAAGCAAAAATTCAGAGGCATGTGCATCTATTGAATAAATTAAATGGGATTATAATGAATGTTTTCGGTCTGCCCTGGGCGTGAGAGGCTACCCCTCTGATATCTGTGATTCCCAATTTAAAACACTTCATAGGTCTTGGCTAAGAGTCTGCAGACTAAGGGGGACTACCTCAGCATACCACCTGTTTCCATAAATAAAGCTTTATTAACACACATTTGTGATTGTCTTTTGCTGTGGGGTTAGAGCCATGTTCCTGGTGGCTGGTGAATGAGCCCCAGCAATAGTGACAGCCTGTTCTGCCCTCCCTTTTAAGGGGCTCTCATGTCCATCTTCAGACAGTGATTTTCTAAAGCTGCTGGACTCCCGAATCTCCTGAGAAGTTCAATGTGAGAGCTACTGCCTGACCCTGCTCCTGGAAGTGCCTGAAATCATCAACAGAGTCTTCCAAAATCTTCCCGCTGGCTCAGGACTGCCAGCACCCACTGTCCTGGTCTCTAGAAGACCGACTTCTGTCACTCCAGCTTGAGGTGGGTCCTGATGGCAGACACCAGGCCCTGCCAAAACACAAGGTGCAGACCACCTCAAGGGCAAGGGCAGGCCCACCTATAACTGCACTAGAAGGATTTGAAGCTGGACCTTCAAACCCTCACCCAGTGGTCCTTTGGTCCTTCCCTTCCTGGTGGAGAAGTAAATTTTTTTCCCTTGACTACAGGTGAGATGGACTTGTTCCCTAACATGTGACAGGGAAATGTGTCAAATGGAGATTGAAGTAGACACTGCTGAGCGTCAGGATGAACTTCAGTGGTTTCTTGCTTCTTCCTCATTCAGGAAACTGATGCTTTCAAGGATCCAGGAAATGTTTCCTGGATTGTGGGAGGAGGGATGCCCTGTGGCCAGCACAGTTGTTTCTAACCATCCAGGAGCTGGAGCTAGCACTATGTCAGGGACCTGTTCTGCCTCCTGTGACCTCTGGATGCTCTCACACCCACACTAAGAACAGCTCAGGACCCAGCCTAGGAAGCTTTCCAGAACCATCACAAGTCATTGGCCATTTCCACAGCATTAAAAAAGCTGAAAGAGGGGAGAAATGCCAGTCAGGAACAGAGGGAGGCTTGAGGCGCTGGAGAAGGTCAGGCAGGCATGAGGAAGGCTGCATCTCTAGGGAGCAGTCACCAGCCCTGCCAATCATGACACCAGCACCACCTACCATCTAGACAAGTGTGGTTGCCTCCAGTGCAGGATTATTTATTTCAGCCATGGAAAGGGAGGGCATGGAGGAGTGAGAAATGTGATAACAGGAGAATGGGGCGCTTGCTTGCTTGCTCACTCACTAGCTCATTTATCATTTGATAAAGAGAGGCTCCCAGAGAGCAGCTAGTGGGAGCCAGCTGGATTCCGGGAGCCACGGAAAGGGCTTGTGGTTGGCTTCTTCTTTCCTTGGGGCTAGAGTGGCTGAGACTTAGACCTCCAAGAACTGTTAGTGACCCTGGGTTGGGCCCATCTTGTACTCCTAGCAGATTTCTGTGGAGCTGTAGCTGAAGACCTCATTGGTTCATGTTGGGTTATGTGGTCACAGCCAGAAGGGAGACCTATGGGCTCTGGGGACTCTTACTCTGATTGTTGACAATCAGAACGACTCTGGCCTCCAGGCCTCCGTTTTGAGCAAGGCTCTGTGATTAGCAGCTCCAGATGTGTGGTCCAGCAAGCATCCTGCCTAGTCCCATGGGATGCTGTCTATCTTTCTTGTTAGCCCTGGTGATGCCCTTGGAGTTTTTGACTGGCACTGTGGGTTTTGTTGTTGCTTGAGGCAGTCTTTCTGGCTGGCTTAGAACTCTTTATGCAGATGAAGGTGGAATGGAATTCATAAAGATCAGCCTGCCTTTGCCTCCTAGGGGATGGAATTAAAGATGTGTGACACCATACCTGGTTGACATTAGCCTTTTCTATAGGAAAGGTCTTCCATGCCACAGTGGCTGCTGAGTGGGAGAATGGCCCAGGCCAAAGCCTGTAAGACTTCATAGAGACTATTCATGCCACAAATATGTACATGGGGATATTCCCCCCCACCCCAAGTTGGAGATGGAGCCCTGGACTTCAGATTTGCTAGGCAAGTGCTCTACCACCAAGTCATGCCCTTAGCCCATGTACTATGTTCTTTGACATTTTCTCATCACTTCCCTGGGGGGCCATGTCCCAGTAAAGGCCATGTCTGAACTGTTTACAAATGGGGATCTGACTCTTCCACATGCTATCTGGGGACTCCTGCTTTGTACACGTCAATAGGCTCTTGAGGCTCCTAGGAGCCTTGTGGGGACTGACTTTGGGGAGGTGGCACTTTTGGGCAGTGTCTTTACAGTGTCAGATCTGCCTTAAATTTATGAGAATCCTTCCTTTAGCCCCACACCACAGGCTGTGCTGGCAGAATCATTGAAAAAGACCCTGGCAGGCTGCGGGCTCCCTGGTTCTGATGTCCCTCATCTTGGCCCCTCTTGTCTCACTGTTCTGAACTGTGCCATATGCAGCCCCTCTCTGTACTGTGCCCACAGATTCTGCCTGGCACTGTTAGGCACAAGTATTTTTCTTCTGGGAATCAGTAAATTCTCACTAATTTCCCCAAACATTACCAGAGTCTGTTTCCTTAAAGTACAAACATATACAGTATGTTCATCATTTAAAATATCATTTCCTTAATGGTTGAGAGTGTTCTCTGGCTGTTTCTTTCGAACTGTGAACAATTAGAGACTAGCACATTTCATTTTAGAAATAAGTACTGTTAGTGATCATCATAAGCATCAGATGGTGGGATAATTAAATTAGGGTAATATACTGGTTCCTTTGCTAATCGCTGACAATCCATAGTGGCTGTAATAACTGTGATTTGTCACGTCAGACTGCAGTGGAGCCCTCAGTGATGGAGATGGTTGCCGCTAATGAACCTGCAGATCCCAGTCCTATAGACAAGCTGAAATGCCGACGTTGACTGCAAGGCTTTCCTGCAGTACGTGAGCATGGTGTCAGAGGCTCTGAGTGAGTGCATCCTGAGGCTTGTTTGTGTTGGGAACATAGTGTGGACATGATGTGAAAAGTGTGTGTGTGGTGGTCTTGGAGGTGTCATTTGATGAGGACAAGAGATAGAAATTGCTAGGCAGTTTAGGATAAGAAGATCTGAAAGTTAAACTGTTTTACTCCCGCCCACCCTGGGGTTAAAAACTAAAACTATGTCCTTCTCCCTAAATGAGCATCCCTTTCCTGGGATCCATGCACAAGGAAGCTACTGAATGGACAGGCACCTGAGTACCTTGTGAATGGGAGCTGTTGTGGGAGATTGTGTTGCTTCATTGTCAATAATTATCCTACCCACTGGTTTAATAAAAAGTGATGATTGACCAAAGGTAGACAGGAAGTGTGGGCGGGGCTACCAGACTAAGAAGACTCTGAGAACAGGAAGCACAGAACAGAATACCAGAGAGAAGCTGGAAGAAGCAGAGGACAACTATGCTGCTCTAAGAAAAGGTACTGAGCTGAATGGATAAGAGTCATGGGTTAGTTTAAGGGTAAAGGGTTAGCAAGTTATATGCCTGGGCCTTAGACTGATCAGTCTAAAACTATAGAAAGCATCTGTATGTCTCTGTGGGACTGTGGGACTGCGGGACTGCGGGTTGGTCTGTGGGTCCTAAACCTTGAGGTTAGGCCCAAAAGTCCGGGCCAGAAACCTCCTACTACAAATGGCAGCCCAACGTGGGTAAAATATACTCACATAAAGTCATAGAAATATTTAAAAAAATGGTCTAGAGCATAGAAACGAAGGCCAAAGCAGCTTCCGAGTTGTGGCTCTGAAGTGGCCGGCAGTAAAGAGACTGAGTGGTTTATGAGATTAAATTATAAACTGCTGTATTTGCTACATGCAACTTAAGGTGAACAAGGCCAGCTCCTGAGTCTAGATGTAAGCAAAGAGCTCTGTATGGTGGATTTAAGGTTTCTATTAATAAGGACAAAAAGAACAGAATCAGAGATGGCTTCTTAATGTCGCTGTTTTCATGGATCAGCTCTGTTTGCCTGAGGCAAACTGAGGCTTGGCCATTTTAAGAGAAGCTTCCTGATTCAGCCTTAGAGGCAAAACACTTGTGAGTCTTTTAAGAGGCCCTGCTGCCTAATACTTAAATGGAGTTAATGAGCAGCAGATGGCAAAGCTTTACTTGGTCATTATATGGACCCTAAAATTCCCCAGAGTACCTGGACTAAAAAGATAAATTCTATGAAATTAGACTAGGAGCTGGGTGGAGCCATCTACCCATCCTACCAACCTTGAACCTTGGTGGACTACAGGTGTGTTCAGAAACAGAAATAAAAGAATCTGGGCGGAGTCAATCACCCTAGCCAAGCAAAGGTGTGCTCAGAGACAGTAAAGACAGTTTCTTGTAAAAAGTCTAAGTGGTTTAGAGTGTGTTGAAAATATAGATACATAGGCTTAGAAAAAAGAAAAAAAAGTAGAGAAAGCTCTTAAAAAAGAAATAGAGTAAAATAAATAAATAAATAAATAAATAAATAAGCCACGTAAAGATGGAAAATACAAAGAATGTCTGGATATTGTATATTATTCTCTTATCTTTAAGCTTCTTGACTGAAAATGACTTAGTAAAAGCTGCTAAAAGACAGGTGATTATAAATGTTGTTGGAGTAATTCAACCTATATATTTTGTAAATGAGTTTACTTTAAAATTGAAATGCAAAGATATGCTACTTTGGAGAAGAGGTTTTCATTTTATTTCCACAGAAAATGAGAGGCTGTGGATTTATTTCTGGATAAAGAACATAAAGTTTGATAGAGGAAGACCCTCTGAAAAATATCCAATGGAAATGGATGACCCAAATGATTCAGCATTTCAGAGCACCTCAGTTGAAGTTTCCCAAGCTCTGTATCCAGAACAATTTCAAGGAGACTGGCTGTGATGACCCAGTCTTACAGACTACACCACTAAAGACTTGTACATAGACCTGAATTTTTCTTTGGATTCCCATGAGATTGCCAATGACCCCATTCAGCAGGAAGTAGCCTAGAGAATGATGCCCACATTCCCAAAACATGGATTATGGACGTTTATGTTTATTTACAGTGTTGTTTATAAGTTGTTATAGATAATGGGGGGGGGGAAGAATATTAGATTTGGAGTTCTTTTTGTTTTAAGAAGAGAAAAGGGGATATGTGGGAGATTGTGTTGTGTCATTGTAAATAATTATCCCACCCATTGGTTTAATAAACGTGCTGATTGGCCAAAGGCAGGCAGGAAGTATGGGCGGGGCTACCAGACTAAGAAAACTCTGAGAACAGGAAGCACAGAGCAGAATGCCAGTAAGAAGCCGGAAGAAGCAGAGGACACCTATGTAGCACTGAGAAAAGGTACTGAGCCCCATGGCTGAACAGGATAAGAGTCATGGGTTAGTTTAAGGGTAAAGGGTTAGCAAGCTATATGCCTGGGCCTTAGACTGATCAGTCTAAAACTATAGAAAGCATCTGTATGTCTCTGTGGGACTGTGGGACTGCAGGACTGCGGGTTGGTCTGTGGGCCTAAACCTTGAGGTTAGGCCAGAAAGTCTGGACCAGAAACCTCCTACTACAAGCTGTGTTGACCAGTCCACCCCCTTCCCCCCATTCCATGTCTTCACCCAGAACAGCCTGGTTATCTCCAAGGCAGGGTCTCTCAGTGGTATCCCAGCCATCTCTGTTTTTTTTTTTTTTTTTTTTTATATATTTAACCTTCCTCCCTCCTTCCCTCCCTCCCTCCCTCCCTCCCTCCCTCCCTCCCTCCTTTCTTTCTTTTAAGCCATCTAAAATCCACCTTCTGTGGTCCATTCATTCTTCAAATTCTTGAGACAGGATGCTAGAGGCCGCCTACTCTGGGGGAGTTTTGTGTGACTCTGAGAGTCCAACAGCTTAACTTCTGAATTAAAAGCCCATCAAAGAGTTGAGCAAGGCTTTCAGACACCCTGAAATTTCTTATCTTGTCTTTGGCCCCACTTTATTCACGTTCTGTGCATCAGTTTCTATTCCTGTTGCTGTGGCAAAGTGCCTGACAATGGTGACTGAAGGAAGTAAGGGTATATTCTGGCTCATGGCTCCGGAATGCCATCTTTTTGGAGATTATACAGCAGCAGGAGCTGGAGCCGCTGGTCACCTGCATTCATAGTCCAGAAACAGAGGCAGGAAAATGCTGGGACTCGACTCCCTTCCTTATTTTTATTCCATCTGAGATCTCAGTCTGTGGAATGGTACCATTCACACTTAGGGTGGATCATCCCACCTAGAGACCGCCCAGGTGTTTTCAAAGGTTTGTGTTCAGGAAGCTGTCAAATGGACAATGAGGGTTAACCTTATCACAAGGTGGGATGAATGTGAGACGCAAGTCTGGACCCTTTCTCTCCCACCCCTCTGAGACAGTCTCCTGAACACAGTAGGTGCTTCATAAACTCAGCATGATCTGTGCAGGATAGGGCTAGCCGACTGAGGTTTTAATGGAAGGATGATCTGTGAACTGCCAGAAAAAAACAGCACAAGAGATGCATAACATCGGTCTGGCTGGTTTGGGGGATTTATTTATTTTTTTGTTTTTGTTTTGATATGAGGGTAGGAATATAGACAAATGGGATTATTAAAAGCCCCACCTCCTGCAAGGAGTTCCTCAGCAGGGTAGAGAGACTACCAATGTGAGGGGAGAGAACATCTACAAAACACAAATCTGAAAGGGAGGTAATATTTGGGGTACCCAAGAAACTCAGCTCCATGGGAGGAAAACACCTCAGTGGAGAAATAAGCAAAGGTAAATACTTCTCCAAAGGAGACATGACTGTTTCAGTGGCATGTGACAGAACATTTTGAACCACCAGTCATCAAGGAAATGCAGATTGAAGCCCACGTTAGAGTCTCTCCTTCCAGCTGCTAAGTGTCTGTTATCAAATAGGTGGCAGAAGAGTGCTGGAGAGGATGTAGAGAGAGGGGAACCCTGGGTACTGAAGGTAGCATGGGCAATAGGACTGTCACTGTGTGAAATGGCATGGAGATTCCTCAAAAGACTGAGATGAAACCATGTGACCCAACAGTTTCTCCTTGGGGTTCTAAGGACTTGGAGCAGAGAGGCTGGAGATCCCTATACTCCTGTGCACAGCACAACATTCTTCACCGTGGCGGAGATGCAGAGTAGAATGGAGATTCTGTCACTTACAACATGAACGTATCCTGAGTGAGGACTTGAGGAGTAGGCAAGCCACCCAAAAGGGAGTGTATATATCACCTCTACTGGAACTAAAAAGTCAGGTGCAGATACACAATAGAATTGTGGTTTTCAAATGTTGGGAATATGCTTGGAAAATGTTGACCAAGGGCTGTGAAATCTCAGTCAGGTAGGAGTAAGCTCATGGTTTCTGTTGTATGCTAGGGAAAGTATAACCAACAATAATATGTGTTTTAAAAGACAAACCCCAGAAGACAAACAAATGGAGATCATGCTCATGAGTTGAGTTCACCCAGTCAGATGCCAATTTCCTTAGTGAGGCGACTGGAGGGTTAATATGGCATTCTTTCAGCATAAACAAGCTTATCCTAAAATTTAAATGGAAAATCTCGGGCTGGAGAGAAGCTAGAATAGTTTTGAAAAAGGATAAGGTAGGAGGAAGTACTGTTACCAACTTCTCGACTTCTGTAGCTGTGGTGTATCCAGGCAGGGTGCCTGGGTGAGGAGTAGACAAACAGGTCAGTGGTACAGAACTAAGAACCCACTGTGGACTCACAGGAATCTATCCTGATGCATGTGTAAAAGCAGTTCAGCAGAGGGAAGTTCCTTTTCAACAAGCGGGCCCAGAGCAACTGGACATCCACGGAGAAAAGGTAATCTTAATCTACATCTCATGCTTAGACAAAAGGAAAATCATAGTAGATCCCAGGCTTCAAAGGGAGGCATGAAGCTTTCTATAAAGTGAGAGAGGCAGAGCTTCTAGACTGCGGAAAACAGAATCCCTGTGTGCTTCCTGGTCTCACGTCAACTTGACGTACAAACTAGAGTTATCTGGAAGGAGGGAACTCAGCTGAGAAGATGTCTCCATAAGATGTGGCTGGAAAGCATTTTCTTAATTAGTGATCGACAGGAGAGGGCCAGCTCATTGTGAGTGGATCTATCCCTCAGGTGCCGGTCCTGGGTTCTGTGGAAAAGCAGGCTTACTAAGCCAGAGGAAGGAAGCCCGTAAGCAGCACCCTCCATGACCTCTGCATCAGCTCCTGCCTCTAGGTTCCTGCCTTGTTTGAGTTCCTGTCCTGACTTCATTCCAGGATGAACAACAATATGGACGTGTTAGCCAAATAAACCGTTTTCTCCCCAACTTGCTTTATGGTCATTGTGCTTTGTAGCAGCAATAGAAACTAACCAAGACACCATGGGAGGAGAAATTGACGAACTTGACCCATTCAAAATGGAAAATTCACTCTGAGAATGCTTGGCAAGGATGGCAAGCTTGTTTCTTAGCAAGCTACACATGGTGAGACTGTGCTTGATAAGTACATCTCCAACAATCTGGAACCTTCTACAGCAGTTCCACTAGAAGATAGAAGACACACAAGTGAGAAGGCAAATAACTACTCTGGTCAGCAAGTGGGAGAATGTAAATAAAACCATAGCATGAGCTCACCGCATTCCTGTAAGAGCGGCTGAGAGATAAGTGTGGCAATCCCTATGCTGAGGACTCCAGGGAGAAGCCCATTCAGGTACTGCTGAGAGAAAAGTAGCAGGCAGCCTCTTGGGAAGTTTTGCAGTTCCTTGTAAAATGACACACGAAAGATATGGCACATCTCCACACACTTAGAATCTATCCGAAGAAGTAGAGGCTAACTGTGACTCAAGGGGTGGTGTGTGGGTGGTCACAGCAGCTATGCTTATGAGCAATGAATCAGTCCTGATGTGTCCCAGTGGGTGTATGCACAGCATGGGGCAGACATGGCAACCTGGATAGGGCACCCCCTGCTAGAAAAGCAGTCTCAGGAAGATGCAATGCATAATCCCAATGCAAGACATTTTCAGTTGACAAGACTTCAGGAGGAACACACATAGGCTAGTTGAGTGGTGGCTAAGTGTAGGAAGGGTTGAGGCAGAGGAGCGAATGAGGGGAAAGAGAGTGAGGTGAGGTTGGAGGAGTGTGTGCAGCAATAAGAGGTCAGCCTGACCGTGCACAGTGGAGTACTATTTAGCTATGAAGAAGAGTGAAATGCTGACATTTCCAGTAAAATGGTTGGAAAAAAAGGAGATTGTGTTAAGTGAAACAAGCTAGGCACGGAGAGACACGCATGGCATGCTTTCTCATCTATAAAAGCTATAAACGATGACTTGAAAGTTGAATCTTCACTAAAGAGTGGGAAGGAAGGGTATGTGTGGGGAGTGTGGAGAGATGGTTGGATTTGATCATCGTGTGCTGGATGCATGTGAAGCAGCATGAAAAGCCACTTTAATATGTACAATTAAAGATGTGTTAATGTTCTGAGGGCAGTGGTTCATGCCTTTAATCTCAGCACTCAGGAGGCAGTCAGGTGGATCTCTGTGATTTTGAGACCAATCAGGTTTACATAGTGAGTTCCAGGCCAGCCAGGGCTATGTAGAGGGACCGTCTCTTAAAACCAAACCAAAACAAAATATGTTGAAGCCATAGATCAGTCTGGGGGCTTTTGGGGTGAGTGCTACATTTCCCGGCCATGGTGGTGGGTGCGTGACATGATGTGATAAAACAGACATTGGGCTGGGACTGGAGGCCAAATGACAGAGTGCCTTCATAGCATGCATAAAGCCTCATGTTCTACCCCTAGTACCTCATACAATAGAATGTGTGGTGCATGCTTGTAATCTTAGTACTTGAGAGTTGTTGGTAGGACCAGAAGTTCAGGGTCATCAATGTTGACACCCAGTTTATAGAGTTGTGCAAAGAAGCCTCATTGTGGATAAATGATAGGGGCTCTCTGGGACTCCAATGAAGTCCACTCACTCACTGTGGCTGCTAATAGATCCACACAGTGGGCTCACACTCCTTAGGGTGGAGTCCAGGAGCTTAGGATGCATGGTTTCCATGGTGCTCTGTGGCCTGATTTCCTCACCTGCTACACAGGGATTATTGTGTACCTACCTATGAGGTTGATGTGTGAATTCATGAGGTATAGAGAGTTCGGGGGATACTTGGCCCTCAGTCACAGGGCACTGTCATATCACTGAGATCTCAGGAATGAGCCATATGTGGCAGAGACTGTAGGAACTGAGGAGAAGTTCTGAGTCCCTGGGTGAACCTCTCTTTCAGAGGGAGGTGACCTTCGAGCCCAGGGGTAGGTGGGACATGGGGCTCCTGTATCCTGGCTGCATAGGAGTCTGGTCAATTCTCTTGGCCCAGGGGCCTCCTTCTAGGACACTGGATGGTTGTGATTATTGGGGTGTCTTTGGGCAGCTTGTTTAGTTTCTTTTATGATTGGCTCAGGTAGTTTCTTTGAGTGCAGGAAGAAGAATTAATTCAGTGGCCTCCAACTTGGCTTCTGTGCCTCCTATGTGCTATTTACTCTATTCCTGACTCCCTTCCACTATTCCTGACTGCTTCCAACAGAACACCCTGAAATTCTAGGGATAATCTCCCAAGGACCATTTGTACTTGACTTACTTGGACAGTTCACCCCTCTTACTGAAGGTAACTTGCTTTATGCAAGTTCCCAGTTCCTGGACCAGCTTAACTTTCCAGTGTAGCCATCGAAAGCAAAATGGTTGCCTGAGCAATAGTTGTTGTATACGTGTATGTGTGTGCAACCTGTATGAGCATCTATATATACACCTCTGTGTGTGGCTGTGTGTTTGTATATGTATGTTTATGTCTCCATGTCTGTGAGTGCCTGTGTTACATTTCTGTATGTATACTTGTTTTGTATATCTGTATTTGTGTGTGTATATGTATATATATGTATGTTTGCCTGTGTCTCCCTCCATGTTTGTGTTCCTATGTATATGTGTTTATCTGTTTGCCCATGTGTTCTTGTGTCTATCTCCATGTATCACTGTGTGTGTGTTCATGTATCTGTGTGAGTGTGCTTGTTTATGTCTTATTGTGTATATCTGGGGTATTGGAATGAATCCTATGTCTATTGCATGTCTGTGTATGTTTTAGTGTGTGTGTGTATGCCTATGGTGGTGTTTATGTGTATGACTGTGCCTCTCTCCATGTTTCTGTGTGTGTTTTTCTGTATGTGATTCTCTCTGTGTGTGTTTCTTTGAAGGTGTGCCTCTATGTATGTGTGTCTGTTTCTCTCTGTGTGTTTTGTGAGTCTGTGCCTCTGTATGTCTGTGTGTCTCCCTCTGAGAGTGTACCTTTGTGTGTGTTTCTCTGATTCTCTCTCTTCCCTCTGCCCCTCTCTTTCTGTGTCTCATTGTCTCTGTGTGCACTTTTGTGTGAGCCTCTCCCTCCATACGTCTCGGGGTGTGTGTGTGTGTGTGTGTGTGTGTGTGTGTGTGTGTGTGTGTGTGTGTGTGGTATAATGCACATCACTACATTTTAAACTGGTATCAGTGAGCTGGGAAAATTTGTTCTTTTTAGGGCTGAACGGATTGGGGATGTGTGTGATTATGAGCACATTCCTTACAACAAACAAAGGCACAGAATTTCCAAAGCAACCATCAGCTATGAAGCAAAGACAGATTCTTTTCAAGCCTGACCTGTTACCATGTGTAATGCACAGCTCCACAACTGCTACCAGGAAACTATCCTGGCCTAATAGAGGGTGGGGACAAAGTGTCTGTGAGAAGCTCTAATTTGCTTCTTCTGAGCATCACAATTTCAGGAAGAGTATAATTATTTTATTTCTAGAATTGGCAACATGGATGTGAAGCCGGGCTTACTTTGACATCACCCACTTTGTATCAGTTATATTTTTCTAGCAATAACTTTCAATTTGCCAGATCATTTATCATCTACTAATATTAGACATGATTTTGACCTATATGGACAATGGCAAATGATCTTAAGAATGTATTTATACTCCCCATCTTAAAGGACAAATTCTATACATATTTTCCCTGTAATAGTTGGCTCAAGTCAATCCAGTCATGTGGACTGTGACTCCTGTGATAATAGGATGGTTGTCATTTTCTAATCACTGGTTATATCATGGGGTGGTTCTAAGCCAGGCATATGTCATGCTTGGAAATTGGAGAATGCCATTTCTGAAATATTTCCTACCAGCATTTAGTATAAGTCAGCTAACCATGCTATTACAGCAGCTGTGTAAAATTATGTGTTTCTTGCCAAATGCCTTGGAAATCAAAGCTTAAAGATGGCTTCTAACTCACGTTTGCATATTATTTTGGACTCTGCAATAGAGTGTATTCTTGTTGCTCTGCTGTGCTGCTGTACGACTTGTTCACAAACTCCTATAATCCACGATCCCACAAATCTCTCTTCCAGTAAGCTCAGGGTCCACAGATAGGTTTTGAGGACACAGTAAGAGCCCACACATGGCAAACAACCCCCTCCATATCAAGGGCTTCTGATTTCTTTCCTATCCACCATGGCCTCTCAGGTATTCTCTGCCCTGGCTTTCTCCAACATCATGGACTCAAACAACAATCCACTCTTTCAAAGGAAAGAAGCCCACTATCCCAAGTTCTGCCAAGCCCACCTTTCTAGGCTCCATACCTGCTCTTACTGGACCCCAAGCTTTTGCTTCACCTTCCAAATCTGGCTCATCTTTTTCGTCCCCTGTGCCCAGGGACAATTTGCTTTTCCAGGTTGATTTAGCCTCCCCTCTTTCCCCGAAGGCTCAGGTATTCCCTCTTCCTGCTGATCCCCATGGTTTTGCTCTGAATGCCAGCGCTAAACTCTGGCTTCAGTTCATGGAACAGAGCTCAGAGTCACTGGGGCCGCAGGGGTGGGCATTGCAGTCTGTGCAGTGAGACCTTGCAGGTGCAGGGCATGCTGCTGGTTTCCTTATTGTTTTGCCTGGCTAGCAGGTTGACAATGTCTAGAGCTGGTAGTTTAGTGGACTTCAATACTCAAGCCAATGGATCTCACAAGTGAGTAGGTTTCTCTCACTTTTCCTTGGGAAAACCTGTAAACAGTCATGTTTGAATTTGGCTCTCTCCTCAGGAATTGCTTAGTCTCTTTCCAATGTTTCCATTTTGCACTGCCCAACTCCTACAGGCCTATAGTTTCCATAGAAACTGGGGAGAGAAACCAATGTCTTTCCAGAGAAGTATTCCTTCTCTAAGGTTGATTTACTATAATCCTATGCATGGGTATTGGTCACCTATGTTTTGCCACTGTGGTCAGCCCTGGACCCCAAGTCTACCCATGTTTCCAAGGCTATGGCTATAGCTCTGGGCCTTATAGATTCCAAGGTCAAAGTTAGGTCATTATCTTTAGGTCATTATTCAGACTCTTGGGACCAACAGTTAGAATGATTGTCACTTTTCTTCTCTGTTATTCTGTGGGTATTTTGAGCTGACCTCGGGTCATTTTTAGGACTATTGTCATTTGGTAGCCTGATAGAAGAAATATGGCTGGTTCAAGAGAGCACATTCCTGTGTAGGGCAGATGGTACAGAGCTTTGACTATGAGACCTTTCATCCCAGAATCAAGGTCTAAGGGAGGGGTCAGTTTCAAGGCCTCATAAGACTGAGGTTCTAAGGTCAGCAAGCTTTGCTCTTTAGGAACAGCAAAGGCCTGTCACAGGGTAGGCTTAGGTGCCAGGAGAGCTACTGATGAGAAGGCTTGATGATGTTTTAAGTGCCTTAAACACAGAAAGACAAAGGATAAGTCAGAATCCACCTTGCTTTGTTTTAGCTCTCATAGAGTTGAGATATCATCTGAGAGCAGAGGAGGAAAGAGAAGTTCCTTCAAGGAATGAGGATTATGTGAGGAGGAGGAGGAGGAGGAGGAGGAGGAGGAGGAGGAGGAGGAGGAGGAAAATGAGGCATCATGCCATGGCATAGCATCACTCCAGCCTGGCAAAGGCACAGGGTGGGAGCACCTAGTGTGCATGGGGCCACAGCAGAGGTACTCTCGGCTCTGTTTTAGAGACTATATTCTTGGCCTCAAGGAAAGAAAATGTGCACAGCTCAGGATGCTGATCAACTTTGCAGCATCCTCCCCAAATGTGAAACCATATGGTGGCTGGATTCACAGTAGGAGAGCAGAGTTTTGTAGTGGTGGTTATACTGCGAAAGCAGGGAGATGGGAATGGAGCTGTACTTTCCTGTTGGGACCACCAGCTCACAATGACGTGGAGACTTGGTTCTAATTATGAAAGCTTGGCCTTAGCTTATAGGCTTTTTTTTTTTTAAACCTCTTATAACTTAATTAACCTGTTTATCATTATTATTAATATTATCTATTAATCTATGTTCTATCACATGGCTCTGTTTCTTTTACTCTGTCCTATATGTCCTACTTAGTCTGAGTCTCCTTGGTATTTTACTGGTTCACTGATGACTCTGCCTTTCTTCTCCCCAGAGTTCTCTCTCTGCTTAGAATTTCTGCCTATATCTCTTGCCTGGCTATTGGCTATTCAGCTTTTTATCACACCAATCACAGCAATACATCTTCACACAGTGTACAAATATCCCATAACACAGGAAAGTCCCAAATACCATAGTAGGGTCATTTAGCTGTGCAATGGAATCTACACAGGCATTAAAAGGAATGTTCATTAGTGCTGAAAGGTAACCACAAAAGCACAAGAGTTAAAATATTAAGATGGTGGGCAGTGGTGGTATGAGTCTTTAATCTCAGCACTTGGGAGGCAGAGGCAGGCAGATCTCTGAGTTCAAGGCCAGCCTGGTCTAGAGAGTGAGTTTCATGACAGCCAGGTCTGTTAAACAGAGAAACACTGTCTCACAAAACAAACAAACAAGATAGAAACATTGGATGAAAAAGTGTGTAATGTTTCTACAATTTGCAAAAATGCTGTGTGGGTGCACATGACTGGCCATGTGAGACATTGCTGATGAGTGCCGAGCTCTATGGTTCTCAATGGGGAGGAGAACTGAGACTAGGCCAGGGCACCCCCTTTTGTTGCTTAGGCTTTTGACATAGTACGTACATCTAGTAAAAATGTAATGAAAGACAGCTTTACCCTTATGCAGCTTTCGGCTCCATTTCCCTGGGATCTGGCTAAGAATACAGCAGTGAAGCTGAGATTGCAGCTACCAAGAAAACAGGATAAATATTTGGAAGAACATCTGTCACCACTTCCAGGACACATGGGCAGGTAAGAACTGAGACTTTCAGGGCCAGACATGTGCTCTGGGATCTGGGAATTCATATCTGTGAAAGATGAGGAACCAACCTGGGGGCAGCACAAAGGGAGGGCACAGCTTAAGGAACAAAGCAAAGGCTAAACTAAGCATGATACTGTCATCAGAGGCACATAGGTCACTTTGGAGACAAGGCATGTGTTTAGGGTTGTTTGGGGTCACTGCTGGGTCTTTTGGGTCCTTCAAGGTTAAGTTTTTTATGAACACCGCTACACAAATCCTGGCCTTTTAAAGAGGAACCTGTGGTATGGGAGTTGATGAGGAACAAATAGCCCCTGGCAGTGAGGCCTCTCAGGACCACAGGTACCCAGGGTACGTTTGCTGTTAGCTTTTTGGTGTTGTGAGAAACCCTTCAGTGAAGAAGGTGTGCTTTGGCTTACACTGTTAAGTCTTCAGTCCAAAGTCAGCAGGTGTTCTAGTCAGGGCTACTACTGCTGTGATGAAATACCATGACCAAAAGCAAGTTGGGGAGGAAAGGGTTTATTGGGCTTTTGCTTCCACATCCATAGTCCATCACTATAAAATTCAGGTCAGGAACCTGAGCAGGGCAGAGACCTGGAGCTAGGCACTGATACAGAGGCCATGGAGGAGTGCTGCTTACTGGCTTGCTCCTCATGGCTTGCTCAGCCTGCTTTCTTATAGAACCCACAATGGCATCACCCACAGTGGGCTGGGACTTCCCTCTCAATCACTAAGAAAATGCCTTATAGTTGAATTTATGGAGGGATTTTTCTCAACTGACGTTCTCTCCTCTCAGGAGACTCCAGCTTGTATGAAGTGACATAAAACCAATTAGCACAGCTAGCTTTCCTCCTCAGGTGAGGCTAAACAATCACAGTGGTCAAAGCATGTGAACAGAGTTTCTTTTCCGATAGCTGAGAGGTGGAGGTGAGGCAGAGACAGGAAGTAAGATCTATCTCTCCAGGGCACACTCCAGTGACCCGCTTCCTGAAACAAGGTCCTACCTTCTACTTTCTATTCTGTCTCAATAATGCCACTAAATGATGATTCTTTTAAGGGGTCACTCCATCTGAGGGTCCTATCACTTTCTTCCAAACCATCAACCAACAGTGGAAATTTCCAATACATGAGCCCCCAGGGCACATCTCAGAGTCAAATCATGACAGTCCCTCAAGGTCACTTCCCATTAACGAGCCTGACTCCAGGCTCCACATGGAACCTACACAGTGAGTCTGAGTATGAGCAAAAGCATCAGCATTGCTTAGTGAAGTTCCCCCAGGTCATGGGACACTGTATGACCCAGATAACTCCCCTGTCATTGGACAGGTGCTCCATAGACAGGGCAGACCTTGGTACCTGCTTCACACAGAAGGAAAAACTTTCTGCTTGCTAATGCTGTGCCTTCAGCAGAGACCTGCAAGATCCTTTGAAAGGGTAATGAGATAGGTAACAGTGGGTGAGAAACCATGGGTGAGGAAATATAAGGGATAAATGCACTGCGCAGCTAATCACCGGATCACCAGAGATAAAGCAAAGACCTGTTTCAAGTATTCCCGGGACAGCAGAAGATGCCTCAATCAGGACTGTGCCTCAGAAACTTAACATCTGAGCTGAGATTGTCTCTGAAGTTCTGGTTCTTGGGAGGTGAAAGTAGGCTACACAGAAGGTCATGACATCTTTAGCCTCTCTCAGCCCTCTGAGCCCCACATAGGAGTGTGGAGGCTGTGTGGTTCCCTGTTAGAGTACATGCATGCACACAGACTTCTAGGAAAACAATACAGAGGTAGACTTGGACTCCCAGGCTGTTTCCCTTTAGCTTGAAGGATGAAACTGGGTTTGATCCTCTGTGTGATCTTGGAACATGCACGGGAATGTGCTGGGTCATCTGATCCAAGGGCCATCAGGCCATGCTGGAAGTATTGGCCAGATGACTGGGCCTTCACACGACCCCTTTACCTCAGAGCCACTTCTCTGGCACTTTCCATGATGACTCTTTTTTACTGATGCTAATACTGAAGCCCAGGTATTCAGAGCTTTCTCAAGGTCAGCTGAATGTGACTAGGTGGCCCAAGAGGAGTGCCAGCCAGATCAGCAGCTAATTCTGCCATCAGAGCTGGGAGTCTGTGGAGTGGGGGGGGGGGGGTAGAACATAAGCAGAATGGAGGATTGAAACTCACAGCCCACACCAGCCCAGTTAAGTGTGCATAAATACCAGCCACAGTGGTTCATTCACTAGGGGTCCTTTCCTGCAGTATGCTCTGTACCTGTCCTCTGGTTTGGAAGTAGCCATTCTCAGGCTGTCTGGGGAAGCAGCCCCTCATGGGAGGGACCCTAGCTTGTTCTTACATTTTGTTCTCCTGTTTCCTGACTGAATGGATTTGGCCCTGAGGACACGGTCTACTCTCTTCCAGGCCTGTGTGACTGGGGCAGCAGAACATAGCCCTTAATCACAAAGCCAGGCAGCTGTCGGCCACTCGCCGCTCTGCTGAGCCGAAATGGCCACAGTGAAAAATGCTTATGACTCCTCGTGGGAATAATTCATAAAAGTTTTAAAAACTTTCTCCTGGCACTCTCTATGCTTTCATTTTTATATGACGGCAGACAAAAAATGACCTCTACGCTAAAGCCTCCACCCCTATCGAAAGTAGTCTCAATCCTCCATCACGTGTATGTCCCAACAGAGTCATCTGAAAGACCAGGGAAAGATGGAGGCCTGCTCCCAGTGCCTGTATAATCCCTTCTGCAGTTCTACTAACTTAACGGTCAAGGACACTTTCTTTAGGAGGAAGTTTCAGACTCAGAGGCCTCAGATTCCCCTCTTCACAGGAAGATCTATTAGAATAGACAATGGTAGGAAAGCACCCACCCTCAGGGTGAATGGCACTGGCTTCACTGAGGGGCAGGGCCAATCAGAGCAGGACAGTGGGTGGCATCTGAGGGCCATGTGGCGGTTAATACTTACCATTGGGACAGATGGTAGTGATTTCACTTTTGCATTGCCAGGCTGCAATGCGGTCAGATGCGGGGGCACCACTGAACTATGAAGGCCCAGGCTCAAACCAAGTCCTTGGGAGGTGGCTTTCCCCACAGGTATCCAGGTTTATGTCTGGGCGGGTGGGGAGTCTATAACAGTCAAGCTACCTCATCAATTTGCCTCTCTGCGGTCCTAATGTGATCCATTCTGTAGCTGAATGATGTCTTTAAAGATGCTATACCTGATCCCAGAGCTGTGATCATTTACCTTACAAAGGAGATGAAGGCCTGCGGGTCAATAGGTCATAGAGGTTGAAGCTGGCCTTGAAGAAAAGCTATGGAAACTCACCCCATTGTTAGCATCTTTAAACGGAGGGGAAGAGGCTGTGAAGCAACACACTGGGGAGGCATTGGAGGCTAGAGAGCCTCTCTGAGTGTCCTTGGAGGATCTGGGTCTGTCATATTTTCTCTGAGTTCAGCTGAGACCTTTTCTACTCTGGTCCACAGAGCTTAAGCTTCGAAAAGTGGTTTTTGTACCGCTGGGTTGGTGGCCATTTGTACAAACCCCATTGTGACCTTGGCAATGAGCTTCCATTTGAACATGATTTACATGCTTTGTGGAATCCCCAAGGAGAGGTATAATGGCCAGCAGTTCATGCAAGCTAGAAACAGAAAAGGATAATTTCATGTCCACTAGGCACGTGGGAGCTAACATCTGACAGGGCAATAGCTGGGGACTAAGTGCTTTTAACAGCTTCGTTTGTAAGTAACACACCCAAAGTGTGGACACTTAATGTATATAATTGGTGGCTTTGGATGTATGCATGTGCTTTTGAAACCATCACCATAATCAAGTAATGACTCATTTGTCACCTCCCAGTGTTCTCCCAACCCCATTAATTCCAGAAAGAGTATTTAATTCGAGACCTCCTTTCTTAAAGTTATATAATGCCATACACAGAATATTGTTACTACACATACCGCTGTATGTCATGCTGTTCGAGTGTGAGACATGTAGTCAGGATGGAGGACAGTATGGAGTTCCCTCTAAAAATTATAAATAAGGCTTCCATAGAACCCCGTGCTCACGTTGATGGCTACACTACCAACAACAGTGCAGATACAGAGGCAAACTGCCCATAACTCTTAAGAAACCCACCCAGGGGGAGACAGTGTGAAGCTTATTAAAATAGTAGGCTATTTCCTGAATGACTTACTCATTTTACCCTAAAAATAAACCTGCAGTATTGTTTCATAAAGAAAGGTCTCTATAGTGGCTTCTAGGGAAGACTTTGAAAGCAGACCACCTGTGGGCAGCATAGAGAATGGGCAGGGCAGATGTGAACCTTAAATATGGCCGCATCCCAGTCTTGCACTGTGAATGTATTGACATGGCAGAGTTAAGATGTCCAGATGAGACATCATCTCATGTTACACAGATAGGCTTCATGTCACCAGAAGGATCCTTATAAGGGACAATGTGATGATGGGAAAGAGGCCAGGGAGAAGGGACAGAGACAAGACTGGGGAGTGGAAGAAGAAAGGAGATAGAGCCATGGGGGGAGAGAAGAGAGAGGAGAGAGAGGGGGAGGGGAAGTGGGCAAAGTAGAGAGACATGTGGAAGAGGGAAGGGGTAGTACACTGCCTGCTATCTAGCTCATGAGGTCGTAGGTCAGAGGTCACGAGCTCATAATGGAACATGATGTTTGGACAAACCCATTTCTCTTTGTAACCTAAAATCCAGAAGAGAGACACCTACCTGCCAGGGTCTAGCACAAGGGAACTCTTAGGACTGATTTAGAATAACTGTTTACTAGTGTCTTGGTGATGATTCATACATCAAAATTCTCTGTTGTTTTGTTCAGATAAGAATCTAATGAGAAAGCCAAACACTGGTAGAGAGATGTGAAAATTACACAAATCCCCTAAGCATGCTGTGAGTTTCAAACATATTAGTTTATTTTAAAAGGCAATTGTGTCTATTATTTGTTCAATGGTTATTACCATTTTAATTCATATTCATAAGAAGAAGGTATGCTTGGAACAACAGTGTCCAGTGTCCTCTCCCCTTTCTAGTGGAGAGAAGCTGGGTGGAGGGCTCTGAGATGGGAGAGCCAGGTTCAGCCTTTCTGGTAAGCCCTGGGGTGCTCTCAGCAGCCTGTTCTTTTTCTATGGGAGGCATAGTTGTGTGGCCAACAAGAGTGGCATCAGGTGAGTCCTGCTTTTAGCTCTGGTGGCAGATTAAGAACTAGGTATTGGATTGGGAACCTGATTTCGGATTGCAGAGTCACCCCCTTGGCCAGGGCAGTGTGGATTGATATAGGACCAATGTTTGACTTGATCATTCAGCCTGGACAGAGCTAATGGTTCTGTCTAGGTCTTTCTGGGGTATAGTGGCTTTGCCAGCTCTATACAGCAGCTGGCTTCTCCCAGCATATTCTCTTGCCTCCTCCTTGGCTCAGATATTCTGATAAATACATTTTGCCTAAAAACCTGTTACCACTTTCTCTCTGGAAGCCCCACAGCTGAGAGCCATAGTACGGACCCCAGGGAGGGCTCATCTGTGTTTGGTCCTTCCAGATCTGAAGGCTTATATGCTAGTGTTTTTTAAGGATGTGCTCTAGAGAGCCAGGGAGACAGCAGGCTTAGGTGACTTCTGGAGTTCAACCTCTGTAGGATCTTATAGAATCCCACTGTCTCCAGGCACAGGGTCTGGTCAGGGAATCCTGTACTAGGGCCCAGCACCCAAGGGTATCCTCAGCAGTTAGGTGGAGACTCTCCATGGAAGTCTGCAGAAACTGACATGTGAACCATAGTGCTGGACCAGGAGGTGTCTTTATACATGGCACCAGTGTTGCCATGATGATGCTTGGAACCTTGCCATGTTTTTACCTCTAGTCAGCTCTATTCACCTGATTTTAGTTATGAGCAGGACCAGAAGTCTCAGAGGGAAAATAAGAACAAATTCATGTGGAAATGATTCAATCCTCCCTAGGGAAGAATGGGGGGTTTCTTGGGCAATGACCTGCCCAAGCCATCAAATATGAGATGTCCTCTGTAAGTTCAAGTTTGAACACTTGGTGCTCTGATGGTGGTGCTGTTTGGTAAGGTTGTGAAACCTTTAAGAGCTGAGAGCCTGCTGAGAAAGTGGGTCACTGAACAGAGGTGGTGGGGAGAGGGTGTGGGCCTTGAGGTTTCATAGCTGGACCTTATTTCATGTTCAGTCTTTGCTTCCCGAGTATGGATGCAGAGTGGTAGGCCAGTGATGTGGAAATGGCTTTCTGTATGCTGTGAATATCAATCTTTAAATAAAGGAGCTATTTTGGGCCATGACAGGCACCATAGAAAAGTAGGAGGAGAAATCAGAGCATAGGTAGGAGAAGCAGGGAGGAGTCAGGGAGACCAAGCCTGAAGCCCAAAGAAGCAACATGTAAAGAACACAGGTGAGCCACGGGCCATGTGGCAGACAGATTAGTGAGAATGGGTTGAGTTAATATGTAAGAGCAAGCTAGCAATGCACCTAAGCCACAGGCCAAACAGCATGAAGTTAATATAAGTGTCTGAATCCGGGGCCTGATTAGCTGTGGGCGGCTAAGGGGTCTGGGGTTGACTGCAGGTTTGTGGGTCTGGGCCTCTGGCTGCCCGGGACCAAGAAACCTTACTACAACAGGCCAGATTTCTGCTTTTACTGCTCTTCCTTCCCTCCAGTGATGCACGGTATCCTCACAAACTGTAAGCCAGAACAAGCTGCTTATTGTCCCTATTTTGCTATAGCAACAAGAGAAGTAACTGCCATACATGCTAAACCTCATGCTTCAGGGAGGCCCAGTGGCTGGAATTCATAGCCAAAGCTAGAAAACTGATATGACTATGTGTGACATGTGCCTAAACATAGGTACAGACCTTCTGCCATGTGACATTCCCTCATTTTGTTCCCTGGAAATCTTCTAAGCTCAGTTTCTATACAGCCAGTCCACAGGGTCCTGCGGGAAGTCTGTAGCTCAGCTGGGGAAGGATCCTAGAAGACAGTTCATCCTTAGCCTTCTCTTTGAATCCCAAGTGTGCAACAATGGGGAAAGATTCTCCATGATACCTAAGCATGGCCCCTGGAGATTCTAGGCCAGGACTTATGAAGAGACCCGGCCAGTTTGAGAGAGAAAATGCACTAGCATGAAGAACTGATGAGAGTCTGGCAGTGCCTGCCTGCTAGTCTAATCCATTAGCCATTCATATAGATGCACTGCACAGGCTGTGGTTGCCTACTTCTGATGTTTCCCAAACTGCTAGTGCCGTCCTTAGTAAGTGAGATCTGATTTTTCTTGGATTGAACCTTCTCCAAAAAGACAGAAACAAGCTGGTCTCCAGGTGTCCTAGGGGCCAGGCCACGTTGTCATTATAGGACCTGGACAGCATGCAGTATTTTCACAGGGAAAAGAAGGGCATTTACAGTCCTAGAACATTACTATCTAGAACTGAGTCAAGGGAGGACCCAGGATCCACACGAACAGGCAGGTATGGATGCTGCCCTCTTTGCCAGGGCTTCTGAAAAGAACAGACATCTATGTTCCCGCTGAGATGGCAGGAAGACTCTGCAGGGAAGAGGGAGGCTCCATGACTACACCACAGCATGCATTTTAAGAGATGAGCTAATTGGCTCCTGATCTGCATCTCCCCACAGTCTTAAGGTGGAAAAGTAGGCAGGCAGTCAGGCCAGAAAATAATGGAAGAACAGGAATAGCGACCAGCCGTGAAGGACTACACACCCCAGGTCTATGGGTAGGAGGTGTGTATCAGAGAAGGAGGATAGTATGTAAGGGAAGGGCTTATCCCACATGTAAACATCAGAAGTCAGGGCAAAAGAGGCCAGATGTTCCAGTCTGGAGACAGCCCAAGGTCAGTAATGACTGTGGAGGGAGTGAAGGCCAAAGGAAAGGACAAGACTGAGGTGCACTGGGGCTGGTGAGAAGGGGGGGTGGAGCCAGGCTAGGTACAAGCTTGGCTCTACTTGGGGGACACTGGCTGGGACTTTATGGCTCCATGAAGAGTGTCCTTAGAGGGGACAGAGCTACTGCATGCTTCCTGTCAACAGAAACATCAGGGGGAGAAGAGACAAGGGACAGAGTAAGCCAATGTCCCCTATGGGGAACATTCCAGACTAAGACTGTAGCAGATACCCACTGCAGCGACATGGATGTCAACTTGATGGATTTAGAATGAACTGAAACTTCAACTGATGGGCAATCCTTTAAGGCATTTTCAAAATCAGATTAGCTGAAGGGAGAGGACACACCCTAAGTCTTGGTGACATCTTTAGGTAGCAGCCCAGGCACAAGGACACAGAAAAAGAAAACTGCTTTTTGTCTGCCTGTCTTCACTCTCACTGGCAAGTCTATCCACCTATTGTGAGACAGCTTCTTCACTGAGATTAGGATGAACTTCTTTGGATCCCAACATTGACAGAAGACCAGAATCTCTCCTGGTGTCTTTCAGGTTAGGACAGCTGAGACATCCAGCATTGCGGACTGAACAACTACTGGACTCTTAACTTTTCTGAGGTGAGATAGTCATTGTTGGATTATCCAGACCATATCTTATAAGCCAATCTAAATAACTTATATCGATCTGTCTGTCTGTCTGTCTATCATCTCTCTCTCTCTTTCCCTGCCTATCTACCTACCTACCTTACTGTCATCTATCTATCCTGTTCTATTCTATTTACCCTATTCCTTTGGAGAACCCTGCCTAATGTTGTTATCTATGTTCACACCAGGAACAGACAGATCCTAGACCTGTGATGTTTAATGATAAAGCCATTAGACACCTGCAGCCACTTAAATTAAATCCAATAACCCAAATTAAGGTTTGGCTCCTGTGCCCTGCCCGGCTACAGATCTGCAGCTGACCTGGGCTACCGTGCTGGACCATCAGGGCACCTGACCACTAGAGAAGGAGGTGCGGATGCAGGGCTCCGGTGCAAAAAAGCTATGCGCACAGATTTTTCAGAGTCAACTGTGATTCCTATAATTTAATTATGATGAAAGTTGGAATGTAGTGTGATTAAGAATCAGACCGTGGAGGTATGTATAGGAGAAAATTAAAACAGCTGTTAATTTAATTTGAGTCCATATTCTTGGAGAACTGATTGTAAATTGAGAATCCTAATTAATCTCACTCCTCACATTTTTCACATGAGCAAACTGACAGTAGTTAAGCAGTGGCTAGAATATGGCACTTTATCTGGCCAGGGGCCTTTCAGCTCTTGTGGTCTAGGTTTAGAGCCTGTAGGGATTTGGGTTGCATGTGTCCAGGCAGGGATTTCTCTAGATCTTCTCAGAAGTGTCCCTGTCCCTCTCTCTTGGCATCATCCTGGCACATACCCAAACTGTCTAAAATTTCAGAAGGACTCTGTTGCTGCTGTACCAGTCTCCAGTGTCTCTTCATAAATCCCCAGGGAGTGCTAACCTGCTTGAGTCTCACCAATTAGTAGACAATATCTGCATACTGTGGCCAGGGTAAAAAGACAGGAAGCAGAAAAACCAACACCACCCAGTGGGAGATAAAGCACACACTTGTGGACATCATGCCTAGAAAACTTCAGGAGAATTAGGTAAAAATGCACCCTAGTCACCAGAGTCCGGCTCATCTTGTGGACCCAACTGTTTCATAAGCAGCACTTTTCAGTTGAGGCGGCTTCTCCAGGACTGACTAGAGCTGAATGCAGGGTCCTCCTTGGCCACAGTTTCCTGGAATCCTGTCACGGGTTCAGGTGCCTATACAGTACAGTACCAACATCTTCAGAGGTAGCTACTTCTCTCTTGTTCCGGCTTCTTGCTCTGAATTTCAGCTCTCTTCTCATCTAGAGGACAGATACTTCTGCTCACCTCTTCCTGTACCTGAGCCTGCCATATGAGCAAACCTGAGATTTCTCCTCTGTCTCTATATCCTCCGTCTCTAGTCCTCTCACAAGGCAGGCCAGTGAGGACTTTCTGTGCTTATCCACTCTTTGCTTATCCTTATATCCTTAGATGCCCCATAGTAGTGTATGTCACTGACCAGGCCATCAACCAATGCCCTAGGTCACATAGCAACGGACATAGGATCTGATACAGACCAAGCACTGGACTTCAAAACCCCGTAGCTGCGATGTCCCTGGATATAGAGCTGCATGACTTCAGAGAGACGTTTTATCTCTGTCACTTTATTTCAGAGATGGACAGTGAGGGGCAGAGGACAGGAAATAGAAGCATTAGGCTCCCAGCCTCTTACACTTCTCTGAATTCAGATTAGTTTTGGACACAGTGCATGACCAGGCCTGCAAGTATGACATCTAAGTGGAGCCTCCCTAGCTGAAGTTGGAGGCTTCCCTTCCTGTGATATGTTCTGGAGAAGCATGAACTGCAAACAAGTCATTGCACTTACATGAATGAATCAGTTATTCCACTTAAAACAATTTCCCAAAAGCAACCAGCTGCCTGACCTGGACATTCTGGCATAGTCCCAACTACTTGCTCACTGACATTGGGGCCACAGCTAGAAGTCTTAAATAATATTTGCACCTAAATTACTTTGTTCTTGGAGTGGTTTTAGCTTTGGAGCTCTTGTCCTCTAGAACTGCAGGTGACATTAACTGTCCCCACTTTGTCCCTCATCATCTTCATTGCACCCTTCACTGCCTCTTTTTGTTGGGTAGAGAGGAGAATGTGGTATAGACAGACACTGGCTGTGTCTACCAGCTGGAGCCATGGCTCTGCCTGAGACTGGCTCTGGGGCTGGCCAAGAGTCCTTGAATCACAGAACTAGCTAATTGATTCCTGAGAGTTGCTTATTGCATTTTAATAGCTTAATATCTTAGTCAACAGAGTTCCGGAGACTAGGGTTGGCTGAGATAAGCCTTGACCGGACTGGGTATATTCTACACAAGGAAAGAGAGCATCTGTTCAGAATCCAAGGTTGCCTACTGGTAACTTAAGATGCTCCTGATCTTAAATGGCCAAAGATGAGCTAAGAACTATGCCATTTCTGTCATGCAAAAACAGGGAACATTCAGAAATCACTGAACACTTAGGTAAATAAAGCACATCCAGCTAAACAGCCAACAGGCAAGTATTCAGATTTATCTTTGAATCTCCTAGTCTCTGTTTCTTGAGGTTTTTGTGAATTCACTCAGCTCTAGCTCCACAGTTATAGTTTTAACAGTGTGTTATATATCTCCTGATTTTTCAAAAGCAGCATCCCAAAACACCTACAACACACAAGGCTTGAGCAGCATCCTGAAGAACCTTCAACACACATGGCTGGAGCAGAGTCCTAAAGTACGTACAACACACACGTTTTTAAAGCAGCAGTAAGTCTTGCTTGCAAACAAGATTTTGCATTTCTCAGGGTACTGCTCAGCATTCTAACCCCCCTTTTCCTTCCCTCTTGACACAGCCTCCTCCCCTCCCTTCTCCTTAGACACCCACAGTAGGGGCGGGTTAATTGGCCCCATGTGCTGTTGGGCCCTGAGCACTGGGTTCCCTGGCTTCTTCCAAGCTTCCATCTTCACCTCCAACTATATGCACTATCTTCTCTCCCTTTAGGAGAAAAAAGGAAAGAAAAAAAAGAGAAAGAAAAAGAAAATAATTTCCTCCTCAGGTGAAAGATTCAAAAGAATGCACGTGTAACTACAATTTTTTTTTTTTTTTTTAAAAATCAGGAACCATAAAAATAACATTGAAAAAAAATGGTGCTGAATTTTTCAACTGACGTACAAGTGTGCTGGAAATCTACATGATGGCAAGTGGATTTCTAGTTTTGCCTCCTTGCTTTGGCGGGGCAGCCTAGTTCAGGTAAGTGGCTGGCATGTGTTGTGTGAGACTCTGGTTGGGGCCTATTTTTGGGTGTTTGGTGGCTGTCCTTCTTAGGGATCTTCTACAATGCTCCCCTGCTCTTGTTGTGTAGGTGGAATTACAGGGCTCAGTGTTCACTTCCCTCCTGACACTATAGTGGTGCCTGAATTATCTTGCTAAATAATAATTTCCACATTTATTTTAAAATCTTAAACAATGAGAAAAGCCCTGAATATTTATAAGTGTTGGGGACCACCTGAAGGATTCCTTTGGCAGCCTGGTTCACTTCTTTCAGTGGCCAGCTGGAGTAGCATTGAGACATAGAGTACTTGGCATTGACATTCACTGATGCTACCAGTAGCTAGAGCTGGACAGTTGTGAGAAGCTGATACATAAATCACTTCAGGTCCTGGGGTCTCGTCCTTTCTCCTGCCTAAGTTCATTGTGCTTTTTGAATAGCGAGTAAAGATGTATTATTTCACAAGGAGGATTGAGGTCCTAGTTGGTGAATGGAAGAGCCCTCTGAGAAGCACAGACACGCCCCCACAGGCATTATTTGGTTAGAAGGGTGGGAGAGGCCAGAGTGAGCCATGGCCACTGGCCAGGCAGGATGACTTTGGGAACATATGGAAAGGAGATCTAGTTGGCCTTCTGCCCCAAGTAATGAGAATATCTGTAATGGCAGATTAAGGGATGTGCTTTAGGTGGGAAGACATGGCAGGCATGCTGGTCAAGTGTGCCCTATACCAGGTGTGATCTGCTTATCTCTTCAGATCATCTGTGAGGAGAAGGACACAGATGGGGAAGCAGTGCGCAGAGTATTTGTCTCCTTCTTCCTCTTTCTGACTTGCATGGCACAATGATGTTCCCTGCCTCCAAATTTCCATCTCATACCTTCAACTTCTGATGTTTGTGCTTTGCAATTATGGAAATACTTGTGATATTTATAATAGCTGTTCCAGACCCTTATTGCTATAGTTCATTTTTAATTTTTGTTATTTGTACCACACTGTTTACCCCATGCCCTGTGTACCTGAGGCCCTGTTCTGATGGGAATGCCACCCATCCCACTCCTGTATGAGCTGTGGGAGTTGTTGGAGCCATAGCATTCTGGTGGGTCTTCTTCAGACTCAGAGTGCTAACCATTCATATGGAGCTCTCAACCCAGCTTGCCTAGGTCCCTGCACTTCCTGTTGCCCTCCTCATGTTCTACCCAATGCTGCTGCTCTGCCTCCTTCAAAGCCAGATGGCTGGACTTGTATGAGGCCCCTTTGGCTCTGCTCCCTGGAGCCCCCTGGGCTATGAGCTGGGAAACTCTTGAGTAGGTCTCTCCACCGCAGGGGGCTTCCTTCTGTGAGCCTGAGGACCCACAGGTCTGTCCATTGCAGCTTTACTTCTTTTAAGAATCCTATTTATTTGATACCTGTTGCCCAGTACTTGAGAGCTGTTATTTCATATATTTAATTGGTTTTTTACTTCTTTCCACAAGGAGGTCAGTTCCCACAGCCATTGATCCCTCAGGCTATGGAAGAATCAGAGTGAGGGTTTGTTATTTAGTTTATGATGGTCTATTTTTCTTTTTTGGGAGGAGGGTAGGATCTCATGTAGCTCAGGCTGGCTGGAACCTGCTTTATATCCACTATGCGCTGTCCTGAAAAACTATGTGTAACATTATAACCTGGATGTCATTCAGCATGGGTAAGATCAACCAATCTTATTCAGCCTTGTGTGTGTGTGTGTGTGTGTGTGTGTGTGTGTGTGTGTGTGTACCTGTCTTTCTTTTCTTTTTTTGGAGAGAGGATGTTGTATGTCCTGGGCTGAACTCAAATTCAGTACATAACTAAAAATGTTCTTAAATTAATCTTCCTGCCTCCACCTACCATTACAGACATGTGCCATCATGTGGTGCTAGGGATTGAACCCAGGGATGAAAGAATGTTAGGCAATCACCATATTAAGTAAACTATATCCCTAGCCCCACTATTTTCTCAAGTTGAGGGACAAAGAACAAAGCATCAAGGTTACTGGCTTCCATTGAACGTCTCTCCCTGCAGCACATAGACTCTCAGTCTTAACCTTTTGAACCATAATAATCACAGAAGTAAGCCATATTTGCTCCCCTGGTTCCTTGTGAGAGCAAGTTCTTGCACAGGTAGCCAGATAGGGGTACATGGGAGGGTGTACATGCAGCAGTATGTGGAGAGAGAGAGAGAGAGAGAGAGAGAGAGAGAGAGAGAGAGAGAGAGAGAGAGAGAGAGAGAGAGAGAGAGAGAGAGAGAGAGAGAGAATGAATGAATATACAAAGGTTCAAGATAAAGAGTATTATTTTAGGACTATGCTTTTGTACACTGTAAACATTTGTCACTGTAAATATTGGTTTAATAAAATGCTGATTGACCAGAAGCTAGGCAGGAAGTAGAGGCGGGGCCACCAGACAAGGAGAATTCTGGGAATTGGCAGCAGATGCCAGCCAGACACAGAGGAAGCAAGACAAGAATGCTGCACTAAAGCAAAAGTACCAAGTCATGTGGCTAAACACAAATAGGATCATGGGCCAGTTTAAAAGTAAGAGTTAGCAAGTAATAAGCCTGAGCCATAGGCCGAACAGTTTATAATTAATATAAACTGTGATTATTTGGTACTAAATAGCTGTGAGACCGGCTTGCTGAAACAGAGAAACTTCAGTCTACAGAGTAATGTTGTTTGTTTAGGTATACTCAGCCTGAGGCAGGACTGACACAGAATAGACTTTCCTAGTTCCTGCAAAGCCTCTTTCCTCCTAGGGTGTCTGAGCTCAGTTCCTAGATGCCCCTCAAGCAGCTGAATGCCTGCACTGAGCTTTATGCCCCTTTTGGCTTTTCCTTCCAGCAAACCAGGCCTCTTAGAGGAGGAGATTACCGTCTCCTTAGGAACAGAAAGCACTTTATTGGAAGATCGCCTTGTGAGTAACAGAGACTTTAAATTAAGTTTAGCAGGCTGGTGCCATGACCTACATAAGGAAGTCCCGGGCTCCTTACTGTGATTGTGCTGCCTGTGAGGCTGTGAGAATTGTAGGGAAAGATTAAAGTGGACCTTTACTGCAATCGCCTTCCACAGACACAGTGGATTGCAGAACATGGGCGCTTGTGGCTCCCGAATATAAGGGTGATAAGCTGGTAAGCCCAGGGAGGCTTGGCAGTGCTTGGTGGGGTCATGGGTACTTGGGGGAGAGTCTGGCTGTTGGCTCAGGCAGAAGAGTGCCAATCACCAGCCTCCAGAGGGTAATTAGAAGTCAACTGCAACCAGCAAGCTCTCATTTTTCTCAACATCAAACAAAATGCTGAGATTAGCTTTAGACAATTGATAAAAATGCATCATGCTGTCTCACAGCCTGGACCAACAGGGGCTGTAACTGCCCAGGAAGTAGTGTGCAAGGTAGAGGCAGATGACAGCTACCGGACTCTAAGGAGACTTCTGTTTCCCTTGGATACCATCAGCATTCCCACAGCCATGGCTGCTGAAGTGTTCTGGTAAGCTCACAGAGTTTCATGTGGTTTGGACTGTGGGATATTCCCTGCTGACAAGTGAGAGCCTGGGGCCCACAGGGACTAGATTTTTCTGGGGTCCTTAGAGTAAGTATCAAGTCTGCAATCACGCTTTGGGTTCTTGGGTATGAAAAGGTGGGGATTTAGAGCAGCTGTACACTTTCCTGGCATTCTGTGAGAGACTTTAGGGAAAGGGTTATGAGAACTATACTCATCCGTCTATCCACTCATCTATCCACCTACCCATTCATCTACTTCTCACCTATCTAGCTACCCGTCCATACAGCCACTTATCACCCCTCTCATCTATCTACTTACCCAAGCCCTCAACCATGTACCCACCTTCCTATCAGTCTACCTGTTCATCCACCTTTCCACCATGTACCCACCCACATATTCATCTACTCATCTACTTACTCACTTGTCCATCTACCTACTCACCCACCCGCTCACCCATTCACCTACCCATCCACCTATCCATCCATCCTCACTCATCTATTATCTTCCTACTTACCCACACAGCCGCTCACTTACCCCTCAGCTATCTACCCACATACTTCTCCTCCTACCCACTCTCAGCCATCCATCATCTCACTTCTTTACAGTGCTGTGGATGGAGACAGGGCCTTGTGAAGTCCTGTACTATATCGTGAACCACTCCAGACATCCTCGTGGTTCTTCCTGGATCTTTGCACATAGCAGCTGTGGAATATTCCCCAGGACCAAATGTGGCATGAGGTTAATCAGGAAAGAGTATGTTTCTTGCACTACAAGAGCAGCGATTTTTGTCTTTTCACGCGGAAAAAAACACACAAATAAAATCAACCACACAGTCATCCTAAGACCAATGTGCTGGCACGAGACAGGATCTGGGTGGTAACTAGGGTTAGATGACTCAGGAGGTGCCTGTGTATTAGGATAGTGTTCTCAAGGGTGAGTGCACCAGAGAACATCTCCCCCACTCCCACAAGAGGTCAGTGGCATACAGCAGGAAGGTGGGAACCTATAAAACAAGAAAGAGAATGCCCAGAGACCTACCATGCAGGCATCTTGATTTTCAACTTCCTAGGCTTCAGAGCAGTTAGGAATAAGTGCCTGCTGTTTAAGTGTCATATCTGTGACTTATTACCACAGCCTAGACCGATAGATGTGGCTCAATCCAGGACAAAATATGAAGGATTTCTGTTTCCTGAAGCAAAAAGTAGTGATACAGCCTGGCAAAGCTTTGTCCACCTTGGTTTGAAATCAGATTTCAAACAGCATCAAAGAGATAAAGCTGTGGCTTTTATCTAGTTAGTGAGCTTTCCAGCAAGTCATTCAAGTACACAGAAGCAGGGTCCCATCTTTCATGGAACCTCTCTAGTGTCCCCCGTATTTGTGGCCACCCTGTCCTCTCATGCAAGTTTCTGAGCCTCATTTCAGAGGCTGTCTGATTTCCCCTTTCTTTAAATTCAGTGTGTATTTTCTCATTCTGTTTATCATTCACAGATCAGTGGTCTCCTAACGAGGAGAATGGGGTGATCTCTCTCTGGATGCTGAAATGACCCGCCCCATCCCAGATTCTGACACTATGAGCAACTCCAACAAAGAATTTTAGGGGTTGCTACTCTGCAGATTCAGGGAACCGAAAGGGTCACAGAAGTCATATAGCCACACCTGTTAGCAGTGAGGAGGCCACCATGAGGAAGAAGTTTCCCAAGGCTCCCTGGGAGGTCTTCTGGCTCTGATTTTCTGACATCTCCAGCCTTTGACTCAGATTTTTCAGTGCTGGGGTGTGGTTTGAGGGAAGCAGGATCCCAGGCTTGACTTTGTCTCTAAGAAAAGAAGTCCTATGTGGCCCCTGGGTGCCCCAGGGCCAGCGGCTGCATACCCGCAGCCTGTTTGCCACAGCTCTTGCAGAAAACACCCAAGTCCACTTCCAGTGTTTACTCCCATCAAGTTGCTGTGCCAAGGCTACAACTCCCATGAGGGTCTCTGTGCTGGTGCACCAATGCTGAGCCCCTCCCTCAGCTTAGCTACTCTAGGCAGTCTGTTGGCTACAGAAAGGACAGGGACTCTCTACTCTTCCTTTCTCCTAAGAGATACATAAAGACTTGCAAGATCAAGTCGAGCATTTCCTGCTCTAAATAAAGCTCTCATTTAGCATTTTCTTCTTCTAAGTCTGGCACTAATGATGCTGGAGCCAGGGATTTAATATGCCAGGTCTCTGCCAATTGTATAGCTCCCTCTTTATCATGCAATAGTCTGATGACTTCTGAAGATAGATGTCTTTGAGGGGATCAAGAAAAAGGCAGAAGGCAAAACTTCCTATTTCTTCATAGTTTACATGTTGTTGGGGCTTTGGACTCTATTCTTTTGTGGGCCTTCCACCTAGCTACTAAATAAATCATACACATGGAGACTTATTCTTAACTATAAACACCCGGCCTTAGCTTGGCTTGTTTCTTGGTACTTTCCTTAACTTTAAATTATCCCATCTACCTTTGCCTCTGGACCTTTACCTTTTATATTCCTGTATATCTTTCTTTCTTACTCTGTTGCTGGTGTGTAGCTGGGTGGCTGGCCCTTGCATCCTCCTGATCTACCCCTTCCTCTTTTTTATTTTTCTCCTCCCCGATTTCTCCTTCTATTTATACTCTCTGCCTCCCAACCCTGCCTAATTTTCTCTCATGCCTCGCTATTGGCCATTCAGCTCTTTATTAGACCATCAGTTGTTTTAGACAGGCAAAATAACACAGCTTCAAGAGTTAAACAAATGCACCATAAACAAAAGTAACAAACCTTAAAATAATATTCTCCAACAGTTACAAGCAGTGAGTGGACAGTGGAAACCTCTATGGCCAGGGTTCCTGCCTAGTACATTCCACTTCCTGCCTCTGGGAGACCCTGTTGAGGATAAAAGATGGACATTGTTGTCTTACATTAAATACACAAACTAAATGATCTCACATATATGATTAAGGATTCTAGCCAGTTGTCTTTGAAATAATCAACAGTGAGGCTAACCTGGGTGTGACTGAGCTAATAAAAGAGCCCTTAGAATGTAGAGTTCCTATCGGCCATAGGGTCAGATAGCATGTTGAGTACTACTCTGCAGGGGGCCAAAGGCTGAGAGTCCTCTAGGAAATGAGAGTCATTGAGGAAATAGAAACTTCTGCACTATGGCTGCCAGAGACTGTGTCAACAACCTGAGAAGATTCCCAGGTCTAGTGAGGATGAACACTGGGTGGACATCATAAGCTGAGCCTACAGAAGCTTTGAGAACAGTTTCCAGGCAGCCTGTGTCTGAACTCCTGACCCCAGGACTCTGGGTTTGGGCACCTACTTGTTTCCCTACACTAATTTATCTCCCCCCACCCCTTGTGTAGCTCTCTGGAGATCCATTCAAAGTCTTTTTTTAAAAAAAATTATTACCAAGTGACACTGGCTGGCATCAAGTCTGAACACTATGTACATACTTTTTCATTGCCCTGAGATAAATATCTCAAAGTGCAGTTTCTGGGCTATGGACAATGGAGGTTGAATTTTTAGGTAACTGAAGGGCTTCTTCCTCACAGTCACACCAGCCATGCTGAAATGACCCAGTGCCTTAGCACCCTCCAGCATCAGCTGTCATGGTCATTCCTGCAAGCAGTCTTTTCATGTAGCTTTCATGTGCAGCCCTGAATTAGTCACTCACAATTTCATGCATTCTTTGCTCTATGACATTTTGGCTATCCCATGCTCTCTCTTCATTGGTTAAGTGGCCATCTATACCTAAAGCCCCTTCAAATGTGGTTTTCAGGTTTCAAGTGGTTTAGTTGTGAGCATTCTCTGTGTGTTCTAAAGAGGAATTGTTCACTGTGTGTGTGTGTGTGTGTGTGTGTGTGTGTGTGTGTGTGAGAGAGAGAGAGAGAGAGAGAGAGAGAGAGAGAGAGAGAGAGAGAGAGAGAGAGAGAGAGAGAGAGAGAGAGAGATCAAGAGAAATTTTCAGGCATTTTCTCCCCATATGTCCTCTCAACCTCTTATTGTGTTTTCAGAATTAAAGTTAGCAATTTTGATACAAACTAATTAATTTATAGCTTGTATTCTCTATCCCTGTCTCTTGGTCCCTGCCACTTTCTGTCTGTCTCTCTCCTGTGTGTATATGTGTGTGTGTGTGTGTGTGTGTGTGTGTGTGTGTGTGTGTGTGTGTGTGTATGTATGTATGTATGTATGTGTGTGTGTGTGTGTATGTGTAGCTAGGAGGTTAAGGATGGGTAGCTTACTCATTTGTTCATATCTATTTAAACCAAGATCTCTTACTAAACAGGGAGCTCGTCAGTTTGCCTAGACTATCTGGCTAGTGAGCTCTGGGATCTGGTGGTCTTAGCTTCTCCAGTGCTGGTTATAGGCATGCCCCGCTTCAATCAGCTTTTTATGTGGGTGTTGAGGTTCTTAACTTTACATTCTCATCCTTGCAGAACATGGACATTACCAATGAAACCATCTCCCTGGCCCCTGGATTGGGATTCAGATGCCATGTCAAATAACTCTTTGCTTGAGGGACAGGAAGTGGCTCAGTAAGTAAGAATATGTACTGCTCTTGAAAAGGACCCAAGCTTGGTTCTTAGCACACATATTGGGCAGCTCATAATTTCCCACTAACTCTAACAATGGCCTTCTCTGAACTCAGTGGCAGCCTACACTTACATGTGCACGCAGTCACCCTGACATATACACAAAGTTGAAAAGAAGTAATAACTGCTTGGCATTAGATCCTTTAAAAATGTCTTCTATGTTTGTTATAATTTGTGGTTTTCACACCAAATTTCAGGATCTATTTTCGGGAGTTTTCTGCAAGATATAAAAGTTAAGCCAGAATCCATATGTCTGTCTGTCTGTCTGTCTGTCTGTCTCTTTCTCTCTTTCTCTCTCTTTTCCCTATTGCTCCAACATGGCTTGTTGAAAGTTCTTTCTTCCATTGAATTGCTTTTGGACCTTTGTTAAAAATAAGCTGAGCACACACTTGTGGATTGGGTTCATTCTTCAGTTCTATATTTGTTCTCTTGACCTATATATCCATCCCTCTGTAGGCACCACAAACTCTTGACTTCTGGAACTACATAAAAGTCTTAACATCTGTGGGCTGAATTCTGTCATCTTAGAGTTGGGTTTCCTATTTTAGTTCTTGGTATCTTATATGTACATTTTAAATGGATGTGTTTAGATAAAAATTGCGACTTTTAAAAATAGAAATTGTGTTAAATGTATTAATTTGAAGAGAATTGGCATTTTACAATTAAGCATTTGAATCCCTGAACACAAATGCCTCCACTTATCTATGTCTCCTTTGACTTTTTGGGGTTTGTGGCCTTTTTTGTTGCTATGTTTGAGACCAGGTCTTTATATGTAGCTCTGGATGTTCTGGAACTTGCTATGTAGACCAGGCTGGCCTTGAAATGGAAGAGATCTGCCTGCCTCTGCCTCCTGAGTCCTGGGATTAAAGATCTGCACCACCATGCCAGACAGTGTTTTATAGTTTTTGACATAAAAGTGTACATGGTTTTAAAGGCATTTGTACCCTAGAATTCATTTTTTGTAATATTTGCATTATTTGGTGGCCTTATGGTTTTAATCTCACTGTCCATGTAAGCACACTTGTCAGTGGAAATGCAATATTGTTTCATATACAAACCTTGCAGATTCACTAATTAGTTCTGAGAATTTTTTGCTTTTGGTATCATTTGGGAAATTTTTTATATAGATGACCATGGCACTATGCAAGCAAGGATTTCTCTATTTCTTCTTTCCTACTCTGCATTTAAAGACCATGTTCTTGGGCTGGCCCAGTGGATAAAGGTACCCACTCAGGTGGCCTGAGTTCAATTCCCAGCATCTTCAATGTAGAACGAGAGAGCTGAGTTCTTTGAGATTTCTTGTAACCTATGCCTGAATGCTGTCACTTGTGCATAAGATGTGGCTTGGAACCCTGGCACTGTGTTGAGTAACAATGGTGAAGGGTCACAGGCTTTGCTCTTAAAAGTTGGAGCATAACATTTAGCTTATCAGCATGGCTTGTTTGAAGTAGATTCATTTTTTCTAGTAGTCTCTTGAAGCTAATTCTTTCTTGTCCTTAACTTGCCAAAAGTCCCAGCTCCTTTTCCCATGCTCCCCCCAATCTGGTGAGTTTTAAATTTTCAAACGCTTTTTTCTGCATCAAATGATGGCAATAATATGGTTTTCTGTCTCTAATTTGTCGATACAGTATTACATTTACCGGTCCTAAAAGCTGGATTGGTCATCATTACTTTCATTCTGTTTCTATTTTAGTCCTTTGCTGGAATAAGGGTGACAGGGCTTCTCCAAGAGGGCAAGCCTGTCTCTGTGCTCTTTAAATCAAGAGTCCTTTGGATGGGGCCTTTGTCATTTCTGGTGTTGAAGAGCCCTCAGAGTTGGTGATGCACCAGCTAGGGATCCCTCCCTCTGTGAAGAGCCCCTGGTCAAGGCAGTGTCGAGACATGCTGGTTTGGTCTCTGAAAGCACTTGGAACATCTTTGCCACTATAGGAAACCTTAAAAATGATAGCTCTAGAACCTTCTACCCGGAGAAATATTATACGTAGTGGAAATGTCCAGCTTTCCTTCAATGAGATTCTGGAGGGTTCTCTGACACAGAGGGACATAATTAATTTTACAATGGGTTTCTGGCCTGGACTACTTCTACAGTTCAGACCCTCCTGCTGCTGCTTAGCTGGACCAGCGATCCCAAAGTGCCAATGAAACACACAGATACTTATATTAACTTCATGTTGTTTGGCATATGGCTCAGGCACATTGCTAGCAATCTCCTTCATCTTAACCCATATCCATTAATTTGTCTGCCATGTGGCCCATGGCTCACCTGTGTTCCTTATATGTTTCTTCTTTGGGTGTCTGGCTCGAACTGTCTCGACTCCATCCTTCTTTTTCTACCTATTCTGATTCCCCACCTATTTCTTCTATGGTGCTCACCAAGGATCAAAACAGCTCCTTTATTTAAAGATTGGTATTCACAGCATACAGAAAGACATTGCCACATCAAATTAACTGTTTCCCACCCTCATTTCCTTAATCCTTGGTCCTGGATCTCATGGGACTGGATGAGCATCTCCACTCATCTGAGTTTCTGAGCTTCTGGTCCAAATTGTGTCCACTGAAATAATGTTCAAACCTCTTTCGTGTTCTGGGCCTATCTTCTGAACACATTGACCTTACCCCCATGCTTGGTACCTCTCTGGGCATCTCTAGGGCTTACCTCCTTCTCTGATTCTGGTTCTTTATATACCCTGTTCCTGAGATCCAGAATACTTCTGTGGTGACTGCATCTGACCAACTCCCTCCTGAGCTATAGTTTGTAGATCAGTGTTAGTATCAAGCTCAGGCAGTCTGGCTCCTGTGTGAATGCCACACTGAAGTCCTGCCCCAGGGGAGTCCATCACATACCTTACCTCCTTGTCCCTGTGAGATACTGATGTTCTGAGCAAAACCCTGGGACCCTAGTGCATGAGACTGTGGATGGATTTAAAGGACAGGGGAGGGGCTATTCAAGATTGATTCCCACATATACAAGTTAAAATGCCAAGTGGATTAGCCTCTCCCCTTCTCTATAACAGAGGTCATGGTGTCATTCTTATAGAATATTCAAGAGCAAAGCATAACATGAGATTTCAGGGGCAGTTTAAAGGAAATTATGTATTAAAAAAAGGAAAGTAACTTTTGAGGAGAAACACCCACTGGGGAAAAGCAGTTCTTAAGAGCCTAAGAAGTAATTGAGCTGTAAATTACACCTTCCAGATGGTGTGAGCACACAGCGAATTCAGAGCAGAGCTGACCCCAAGAAAGAAAGGGAGGCCTTAGTTGGAGAAGGTACAGAGCTTCCGACAAGTAATTATCCGTAAACACGGGTAAGGGTGACCAGGAAGCTGCAGGTTTCCTTAATCGGAGAAATGTTCAAAACAAGGGCCCAGCACTTCTCCACAGTGGTTCAGTTCTCACAAGACATGAATATTCATGGACAAATCTGTTTTTAAACCAGGCCACTTTCCCCAGTCACATGTGAGCTAATCCAGACACATGTCATCCTGATTGTGTTGGAAATGGGGGCGGGGGACATGGCATCCAGGCCCTTCCCCAGCACAAGCAAATCAGCCTCTGGGTATGGGGTATCCAGAGGCTGATGAGACTCCAGGTTGCCTTCTGGTATGTGAACCTAAGCCATTATATGGCCTATAAGCAGTCAATGGGGCATTTTGTTCAGAGCTAACTGAAATAGGAAGGCCAAGCATACTGTGGGTAGTGCCATCCTTAGGCAGGTGGGCTCAGACTTTGTAAGATAGGCAGCTGAATGTGAGCCTGAGAAAAAAGCAGTAAGCGGCCTTTTACAGTTTTTGCTTCAGGCTTCAGCTTTGGCTTCCTTTAATGATGGACTATAGCCCAGAAGATGAAATAACCCCCTTTCTTCCTGAGTTTCTTTTTCTCATAATGTTTATCACAGCAACAAGAAGCAAATAAAAACAGGGTCTGCACGCAGAATCACAAAACGTCCAAAGGGCATGCAGGACTGCAGTAGGAAGCTGGAAACCACTGTGCCCCCTCCCCAGGGATTCACTGCAGTATGGGAGTAAGGCATTCTATGTGAGGGGCTAGTGCTGTGCCTCTTCCTGCCTTGCTTCCTCTCCAGGAAACTGGGTTCAGTTGACCCTCAGAACATCTGCATGGAGAGACCATCCAAGGTTTTTGTCTGGCTCAACCTGGGGTGCAATTGTCCTAGGCTGGTATTCTCAGGATCCCCTGTGTCGGGCCTCCTTTGGCAGTGTTCATAGAAAAAACATGGACACCTGCCTGGGCCTTGGCTCTTCCTCCCTGAGAGCAGCAACTCAGTAAAGAACTGTTCATGTATAGTTCTCTGACGTCAACACAGAGCCTGGGGACAGCGTGTCCCTTGCTGAGCTACTGCTTCTATATCCTTGTGTGCCCTAGAAGAACTCCTGGGGCCACAGCTTCAGCAGAGCTCCACCACTGTGGGACTTTGATGAGAGGTTCAAGAGAGAAAGCAGATGGTACCCCAAAACTGTATGATTGGACACTGTAACTACATCTCTACTGGCCTGGCTCTTACCTGAAGTCTGTAGTCCCCAGTGACCACAGTGATTGTCTCTCTCTCTCTCCTAACAGGTCCCAGTGCCTTTGGGTCTGATGAGAGTCACAGAGCTTAGGCTCTGAATTTCCAGTGTACTCTGGTGTGCATGTATATGTGCTTGTGAATATGTGTGGGCACTGTTTTCAGAAGTATGTGCATGCCTTGGTGGGTGTGTATGTGCTGTGTTGATGTAAGTTTGTAAGCATTGTATGCCCAAACATGTGCATGCTCCAGTGGGCACATATGGGTTATGAAGGTGTGTGTGTATGTTGGTGTGAGTGCTGTGTGCATATGTACTTTTCTGTCAGTGTATATGGGCTATGCTGTGAGTGTATATGCTGTGTGCACAAGTGTGTTTGCTCCTTTGTGAGTGTGTATGGGTTTTACTGATCTGTGTGTGTGAATGCTGTGTGAACTCAGGTGTGTTTGTTCCTCTGAGTGTATATGTGTTGTACTAATGTGTCTGTGTGTCTTTGTGTGTGTGTGTGTGCTTCTGTGCTCCTGTGTGTGTATGCTGTGCTGATGTATGTGTATGAGTTCTGTGTGTCTTCAGGTATGTTAGCTCTGTGGTGTGGTGTGTGTGTGTGTGCTGGTCTGATGTGTGTGCAAGCATGTTTGTGTTAAGCTGATGTGTGTGTTCTTGTGGGTGTTTGCTCTTCTGTGAATGAGTATGTGTGTGCTGTGTGTGAGAGGTTATGATCACTGTAGCATGGAACTCTGGTATGGCCCTTGCACTGTGGATTGGGAGTTTCAGGATGATGCCATCTGGGGAAGGGCTGCAATCAACTGGGCATCTCTACATCCACAGCTCTGTGTGTGTGTGTGTGTGTGTGTGTGTGTGTGTGTGTGTGTGTGTGTGTGTGTGTGTGTATGTTTGCTTCCAAGTTGAGAACACATAGTTCTCGCCAGGACACATGTAATCACCATTTCACAGATTGTAGAGTACCTGGAAAAGCCAGTGAATCTGGATAAACAAGACACCCACTGAATCCTTGCCAATGCCCAGGTGCATCATTTACTGGCTTCCTTGGTGGTAGGGTGAAGGTTAATTTGATGAAATCCTCAGCTAAAATAAAAGCAGCACAAAGCAACAGCAGAGCTGAATCTGGACCTGACTGTTCTGATTTCAAAGGCTGAATCTGTTCTGTGATACTCGCTGACATGGGGCCTTGAACAAACACTTAAGCCCCTATCCAGAACCTCAGTCCTAGTGAATGTTAGGCTCCAAGTTGGGTGTTGGCACTAGAACTGACCTCAGGGATGACCTTTCAAGGGTTTCATGGCTTCCATGTGCAAGATTTGGCACATATCACTTCTTTAGGTCTATAGTAACCTTTACGTCTAACCTATGTGTGGCACAGGGTCTCTCTACACAAGTCAAGTTTCAGACCTGAAGTCACTTTGCTGAGAATGAAATTTCAGGACCCAAGAAATGCTTGAAAGCCTTGCTCAGACCAGTGAATGCCAGGAGGGAGGCTTGAGTCCCTTGGGCTCTCAGGTGGCTGATGGGCTCTGCTTTTGCAGACAGGGCCATGGATGCTGGCTGCCCTTTCCCTTGATCACTTTAGGAGGACCCTGGCTTCTTAGCACACTGCCTGGAATGAGACAGGCAAGTGCTCACATTAACTTTCTGGAGTAGGTCAGAAGCAGCATACAAATTGAGATGTGGCTCTGTTCCTAATAAATAGGCAGTTTATCTCTGAGTGGGGACGTATGTAAGTGGAGGAGACAGTCTGAGCCTTGCGGTGATGGTCAGGCCGACTCCAGGAAACTGGCATCAGTCACCGCTGTCACTCTTTTTATTTCAATGAGCAGGCCTCTCTCCCTCTGTTAGTGAGATAGTTTCCAGGTATTTGTGCCCCAGGCCACCCTTATAGCCTGTCCTTTGAACCTGAACCCCACAAAGCTGTCCCTCCAAGCAGCTGCCTTCTCAGTGGAACTTCACAGGCAGTTTTCAACACTTGGGTTTAAGGAAGCAGAAATTAGGGCTCCTGCAATAGGCAGGAGGAAGCATGGAATGCACCTTGAACCTTGTTTCCAAAGCTGAGATTCAAATCAGGCTCAATTTGAAGGGCATCGTGCATGGTGTCATAACTCCAAATTAGCGCTGAAGGAAGAGCAGGCGGGGGATGAATGCTCCTGCAGCCAAAGTAAAGCACGATGATTGGCCCAGCTGTGAAGAATAGGGATTTTTATCTCCTCCTTACAGCAAACAGCCCATTAATAGAGGAGCGTTTACTGTCATTTCCTGAGGAATAAAGACATTAAAGATGCTTGATACTTAAAATTATGTTTACGTTGTCTGTGAAAATGTGATAAGTACACCCCATAAAAACAGCAGAGAACTCGCCTTCTGCTAAGTTGCAGATTCAGAGCCTCATCTGGAAGGAGCCCCTCCTGTGTTGTCAAGATGTGTTTCCCGGGAGATGGCCCCAGCCAAGTCAGTAGAGCTGGCGTCCCTGGCAGGGGCAATGGGGCTGCTGTGATGTCTGGCTGGATGCTGTCCATGTCAGAGGGCTCCCTGTCTTCTGTCCGGCCTTCCTCAGCAGCAGGTGTCCTGGTCAACCTAATAACCGAGGAGGCTAGCCTTGGCCTTCTCCTGCCAGCTGCAGCCTAATTACTGCGTCTAATTTGGTAACAGGCAAGTGCAAATTGATGCCAGCCAGCAACAAGGGTCAGGAAGGAGGTGCTGATGGTAGCTGGAGAGCACAAGCCTGAGGTGGCTTTGCCATCTGTATGCAGATTTGCTGATGCAGATGAGTCGGAGAGAGAGAAGGGACCTTGGAATGTCTCCTTCGGAGTCTCCTTCAAATCTCAAGTGATCAAAATGCAAATGGCTATAAACAAGGAGGTAGAAGTACACTCCAGCCCCCCAAATCCCTGCTGCTGGAGCCAAGACTGTGCAAGAGGCACCTCTCAGAACAGAGGCACCAGGAAGCTTATATTCAGTGTGCAGCTGAAGAGAAAGCACACACTTGGCTGTCACTGGAAGGGGACACAGATTCTAAGATACAGCTCATGGGCACAGACTCCATGAGCTAATTACACCTACCTGGGTTCCCACTGTTTGCTCAATTTTTTTTTTTCATGCATATGAGGATTTATCACGCCTCTCTTTAGAGTGCTGAAGTTGACTGCAGTCCCCCGCCCCCTCATATTTGGCAGCTCCCCTTTAAGTGAGACTGTCAAATCAAGAAACACAATACCATGTAGTCTGGGTCACTGGGGAGGAGAATTTGGGGTGCTCATTTGCATGAGACTGGAGTTAAAGCACACCATAATTTACCCTTCTGATATTGCCTTGTATCTCCCTGTCTGCCTTCCATTCCCATACTGCATGGGTATAGAGGAAATAGATGCTTCACTGAGAGATACTTAAAGCTGTTTGTAGACTTTGTAGATACGTTCTCTGAGATGCTACCCCATGACCCTAGCTGGAGCAGAGGCTGGATTATGATGTTGAGAAGTCACTGAAAGTCTGGTGGCCCTGAAGTTTCCCCTTGGGATTGGGGACTAGTGAAGGACTCTCCAGACCTCTGGGGAACAACTAAGCCTGGGGGGGGGGGTGTTACCATTGAGATGGGGAGTGCATGTCTGCACCTGTGTCTCTGTTTCTTCTTTTGAAAACAGGTGTATTATATGCTGCTGCCTCGCCTGTGAGCACTGAGTTGCTGATTTGTCATTGAGATTTGTGGTTTGGGGAGCCCAGAGTCACTGTCCCCAGATGATGCAGGCCCAGTCCCTGATGGACTGACTGTGGCACAAGGCTAGGAAACACAGAAAGGAAGCATCCCCTCTCCCCACCTCTTCCCTTCCTCTCAATTCTGCAATCTGCATCTGGCTTTAGAACACACCGTGGAAGTGAGGCCCAAGGAGAAAGGCCTGGGTGAAGGGCTCACTGACAGCCCAGGGGAGCCTACCAGTGTCTGACTCAGCCACTTGCCTCTGAGAAGCAGGCAGGCATCTCTGAGACCCAGGACCAGGGCAAAGTCAGAATAGCCATGTGAACTTTACTTCCCTCTGGTGTCTCATTCTTTGTAGGGCCACGAGGGTGTGACTTTTGATCTTTTCCTTGGATTAATCTTTATAAAGACAATATTTAAATAAAACCCCCAAATGTACAATGACAAGTGATAAAGCTAATTGAGCATAATAAGAAAACCTTTTATTAGCCACTGAGATGGTCTGGGTAACTTCTCAGATAGGAAAATAATGAAAGATCAATACTACTGGTGGAAAGAACCCAATGTGACTATATAAATCAAGGGGGCTTCCTGAAAGGAGGGTATTTTACACTTGTGAAGTGAATTAATCTAAGTGTCAATAAGGAAAACAATTACAAAATGGAAAGTAGCCAGCCTGTCCCCCAGGAGAGGGGTGCACAAAAGGCCTTGAGGAGATTCTTTTCCCGCCAGATACAAGTGTATCCTTATGGACATCCCAGCCAGGGCCTAGGATGTTGCAATAACAAAACAATTATTATATATGATCCAAAACACGCAGCCCCCACCTCTAGTCTTAGTCACTATCCCTGTCCCTAACAAACAGCATATGGGAAATTAAAAATCCCGGTGGTTCCCCATGTAAATGGCTGGTAATTAGTGCTCACTTAGACATCTCAAAGATGTTTCAAGTGGTAATTATTTGAGATCTGGGCTACTTGACATACGGTCGTGTGTTATTCTATTGATTTATAGTTTATTAACACTTTACTAGCACTTATGTTGTATAATATTCCAAGTGTGAAAGTCATCAAGTATATGCAAATTCAAATTTGTAATGTGTAGAAAGAAAAACACCGGCCAAGAGGCTCAGTCATGACCCAGATGTGGCATCCAGGCTTGGTGATGCATTATGGGCAGAGGGTCCTATCACATTCCATGGGTCTAAAAAGTCAGTCCTGAAATTGATGACCAGAAGAAGGGATGGCTGGGACACTCAGGATGCTCTCACAGGGGACAGCAAGGAGCTGGAGCCACCTACCTTGAATGGTCAGATGCTTCTGTTTCCAAGGGTGGGATATTTCTTGAGACTTTGGAAACTCTACTTGATACATCTTACTTGATGGTGCTTTGTTAGACAATGGTCACCAGCCAGGTCATTTCCAACATGTTTCTTCCCTTTGTGAATGCAGGACACTCCTAACAGCAGGATCCTGGGATTAATCTAATAAAAGCAAAAACTGCCTGGATGTACCTTTCTGATTAGCCTTTTCCAATTTTTCTACTTGACTTTGAGAGACCATTGAGGGCAGGAAAACATGACCTAAAAAGAAAACACTGCTCTGGTACCAGTAACCTGTGGATGCTCAGTGCGCAGGTTTTATTGTTACTGTGACAAAAATACCTTAATAAAAGTAACCTAAGGAAGAAAGGGTTTATTTTGGCTCAGGGTTCTAGGTTACAGTGTGTTATGCTGGGGAGGTCAGGGGAGCAGAAGCCGGAAGAAGCTAATCACATTGTATCTAGATAAGAAGCAGACATGATGAATGCATGCTCCTGCTCAACTCTTTACAAAGATCTCAGCTGGGGAGTGGGGCTCCCTAAAATGAGCCAGTCTTCTCACACCAGTTCACATAGTTAAGACAGCCCTCATCTCCTAGGCATGCAAAGAGGATGGTCTCCAGGTGATTCTAGAGTTGACAGTTAACACTATCACACCATCTGAAAGTGTGTTCACATTGAGACACATACCCACACAGCTAGATGTCCTCCTCTGCAAGCACAGGGATATTTGTTGCAGATATATGTTATCCACTTATGGGGCTCAGCTTAACAGAAGGAGATCATAGGGATGGGAGTGGATTCACAGCCACTGCATGTATCATAAATGCCCTGCTTCTAAGTCCTACAAAAACATGCTACCCTTTATCCCACCCAACATCAAAACAGCACCCATCTGTAGAATGAAGTTTCTGTCCTATCCAGCCTGTAGTCCAGACCCACAGTCACATAGAAACACATAGACACTTGTATTAATTTTATACTGATTGGCCTAGGGCCCAGGTATATAATTTGCTAACTCTTTACTCTTAAACTAACCCATGATTCTTATCTTGTTCAGCCATGTAGCCCAGTACCTGGTCTCAGCAACATTTCAACTTCTTTCCTCTGTATCTGCTTGCATCTCGCTGGCATCTCTGCTCTTCCTGTTTCCAGAGTTTTCTTAGTCTGCTAGCCCTGCCCATACTTCCTGTCTGCCTTCAGGCAATCAGCTTTTTTTTATTAAACCAGTAGGCTGAACAATTATTTGCAATGTAACATAATCCCATTACACCCATCCTTAGAGAATGGATGGTTCCCTTCATCACTCAGCATGTCCCCAAAGACTTTCCTAGATTATCACTCAGCCTCCACCCCCATTGAGCTGTCCTTATCTTACATCAAACTTTGTATCAAATGCGAAGGCCACTACTAGACCTTTTGAGGTAGACAGTTTATAAAGTTACACAAGGATTGTTACAAAAATAGTCACTATGCCTGCTTGTGCTGAAAAACTGTGATATTTGAAAATTATGCTTATTCTGTGAAAGTTCTGCAGAGCTGGTGTGTGTTTTGATGGTGCAGTGTGCTTCAGAGCACATATTTTAGTCAGATGAAAGCAACTAACTTGTTTCCCCTCATTATTATCCCTCTCAAGCATTTATTACACGTCAGTGAGACTCCTCATTGTCCCCACCATGGAAAATAAGGGGAAAGTCATCCTGTCCTTTATGGGGAATGAATCCATCAGTGTGGACAGGAGTGTAACTCACATTGTTCATGAGGCACCCAAGAGGACATGTAGGGACAATGTTTGGTGAAGGCTCACAGCCTTCTCTTAGGCACACTGCTCATCAGGAAAATGGAAACTTGGAGAAGTGGCTGGGGAGGGGGGAGTGTTTTCTAGATGACCACTGTTCCCTGGGACACCATGGAGGTACAGTAGCACCAAGGTGAAAAAGCATCATGAAGGCAGTTCCCAGGCCCATTCTGAGTTCATGGCCTCACAGATGACAAGACTGTGGACAGGATGCTTATGAATGGTAAGAAAGTCATTTTTAAAGTTACAATTGTATCACCAGTATGTACCTTCTGTCTTCTCTCCCCATTCTGTGAAAACCTCAGACTCATGCATGTGCATGTTCTTGCCATTTGTAAGTGATTATACAGTCATCTCTGGAAAAATGAACAATTCTGTCATTAAACTTATTGCATGTGATACGGGGAACATTGTTTTGAGAAAGGTTCTCACTATATAGAACTATTGTCCTCTTCTGCCTTGACTACTGAGTGCTGGGATTACTGCTGTGTAGGAAACTTTAAGCATACTGAAAGGAATAAAAAAAGCTGCCAGGGACCCTGGCTGTGTCTTCTCGTTAGTAATAGCCTGATTGACCATTGGAACATTTCAGAAGTTCCCAGCCCACTTTCACAGTAGAATATAAAAGGAATTCTTTCAAACGCAAGATACTCTTATGTCCTACCCTGAAGTCATTGTCACATCAGGGTCACGAGAAATGCTTCTGAGGACAGACACTGGGATCATAGTCCATTGTTATTCTGTTCTGTCCACATTGAATAATGGACCAGTGCAAAAGTGGGTGCAGGCCCATCTAAGAGGAGTCTGGCAGTGGAGGTGTTCTACAGGGTAACTAGGCAGAAGGAACCATCAGCCAAGTTGAAGTAAACACTTCCCTTCCTTGCCAAAGGCCATGGGACTGTACAGAAGATGACAGTTATATTCATCCAGTCAACCCACTAGACAACTCCCTGATGAGGAGCCACATTTGGCAAAGACTGTGGGAGTACTGGACGTGAATGACTGGTCGGTTTGGTCTGTATTTTTTTCATATGAGACTACATTTCTCTCCTAAAAATAGCTATAGGTATTTTCCCCATGGATTGTGTATTTATATTGTGAATTTATTCCATCGATTTGGCATACACATAGCTATGGACGATCAGGAAGATGATTACGTCTTTATCTGTATAATTCTGATGAGTAGAAATAAGACTGGACTTTTTATTGCTCAGATTGACATAAGGAGAACAACAGTATCCCTAGTCACAAAGATTGCTAATTTAGACTTTAGAGTGAATCTAAAATAGACTAAATTGGCCCTAGAAAACAATTTTATCAAGGACAAATTTCCAGGTTTCTGTTTGCTTGTTATGGAATATTATTATAAGGCGTGTTACTTTTGCTTAAGTTGCATTTTTTTTTTTTAACTCTGAGAAGCTGTGTTACTTTGCCTATCTAAAAAATCTGACTGGTCTAATAATGAATGGCCAATAGCTTTGTCATACACTGACAACTGGAGACCCCAAAGCCTCTTGGTCCACAGCTGACTAAGAGCCGATTAAGAACCACCTAAGAGCTGACTAAGAACAACCCCTGTAACAACTGGAGACAATAGCTCCTTGTCCTACAGCCAACTAAGAGCCAACTAACAGCAGCCCCTGCAATTACTGGAGACACACAGACCCGGGGCCCACAACTGACTAAGAGCCAACCAAGAGCTGACTAAGAGGAAGCAATGGGCAGATGCCAGTGCAACAACATATATAACAATGTAAAGAAAAACTAGATACCACCAGAAGAAGCTGGTGGTTCTATAACATCAAGACCTGAGCATAACAATAAAGAGGAAAAAGAAGGAAACAACCTTAAAAACAACTTTATGAAGATAATGGAAACTTTAAAAGAGGATATAATAAACTCCCTTAAAGAAATAGAAGAAAAAACAAACAAAAAATTGGAAGAGATGAACAAATACCTGAAAGAAAATAAAGAAAACCAAGAAAGAGAAAACAAATAAGTGAAAGAAACATTCTGGGAATTAAATATAGAAATAGAAGCAATAACGAAGTCACAAACCAAGGCAAAGCTGGAAATAGAAAACCGGAAGAAATTAACTGGAATCACAGATGCAGCATAACCAACAGAACACAAGAGATGGAAGAGAGAATCTCTGGAGCGGAAGACTCAATAGTGGAAATAAATATGCCAGTTACAGAGAACACTAAAACCAAAAAAGTCACAACACAAAATGTCCAGGAAATCTGAGACACCATGAAATATTGAGGATTGACACTTCATCTTGGTGGATTTTTCCTGAGATGAATAAGTAATGTCCATCCTAGTCTCTTTTGATTATTTTAGTTTGAAGTCTATTTGTTAGATATGAGGATGGCTACAACAGCTTGTTTCTTAGGACCATTTGATTGGAAAGTTTTTACTCAATCCTCTACTCTGAGCCTATGTCTGTCTTTGAAGTTGAGGTGTGTTTCTTGTATGCAGCAGAAAGATGGCTTCTGTTTTTGTATCTATTATGTTAGGGTGTGTCTTTTTATAGGTGAATTGAGTCCATTGATACTAAAGGATATTAACAGCCAATGATTGTTCTTTCCTGTGATTTTTGGTGGTAGCTTGTGTATATTTCCCTGCTTTGGGTTTTTCTTCTGTGGGATTATCAATTGTTTGTGTTTTCATGGATGTATCTGGTTTCCTTAGGTTGGAGTTTTCCCTCTAGTACTTTCTGTAGGGCCAGATTTGTAGATAGGTATTGTTTAAATCTGGTTTTGTCATGGAATCTCCATCTATGGTGATTGATATTTTTGCTGGGTATAGTAGTCTGGGTTAGCAGCCATACTCTCTTATTGCCTGTATAATATCTGACCAGGACCTTCTTGCTTTCATTGTTTCCATTGAATAGTCAGTCAGGTGTTATTCTGATAGATCTGCCTTTATCGGTAATTTTGTCTTTTTCCTTTGCAGCTTTTAGTATTTTTTCTTTGTTTTGTAGGTTTAACAGCTTGATTATTATGTGGTGAGCAGACTTTTTTGGGGGGGGGTCTAGCTTATTTGGTGTTCTTGTATCTTTATAGGCATTTCCTTTTTTAGATTGGGTAAATTTTCTTCTATGATTTTGTTGAATATATTTTCTGGGCATTTGAGCTGGTGTTCTTCTCTTTCTTTGATTCTGATTATTCTCAGGTTTGGTCCTGAATATTTATGCCCCAAACACAAGGGCATCTACATTTGTAAAAGAAACACTACTAAATTTTAAACCTCACATCAAACCCCACACACTAATAGTGGGACACTTCAATACCCCACTTTCAATACCTTGGATAGGTCAACCAGACAGAAACTCAAGGAAATATTGAGAACAGAGAAATAAGGAATCTAACAGATAGTATGACCCAAATGGACTTAATAGATATATACAAAACCTTCCCCCAAAACACAAAGGAATTTACATATTTCTAAGCAGCCCATGGAACTTTCTCTAAAACTGACCACATACTTAGGCATAAAACAAATATAAATAGATAAAAAAAAATGGTAATAACTCCTTGTATCATATAAGGCCACCATGGCCTACAGTTAGAGTTCAACAACAATAAAAATCACAGAAAGCTTACAAATTCATGGAAACGGAACATCTCTCAATGGAACCACGTCTGGGTCAAGGAAGAAATTAAGAAAGAAATCAAAGACTTCCTAGAATTTAATGAAAATGATTCCATAATATACCCAAAATTATGGGATACAATGAAAGCAGTGTAAAGAGGAAAACTCACAGAACTAGATGCCTATATAAAAAACCTAGAGAAATCACACACAAAAGACCTAACAGCACAGCTGAAGTCTTTAGAACAATTAGACGCAAACTCACCTAGAAGGAATAGATATCAGGGAATAATAAAATTTAGGGCTGAAATCAATACAATAGAAACAAAGAGAACAATACAAAAAATCAATGAATCAAAGAGTTGGTTCTTTGAGAAAGTCAGTAAGATAGATAAATCCTTATCCAAATTAACCAAGAAGCCTAGAGAGAATATCCAAATCAATAGAATCAGAAATGAAAAGGGGGACATAACAACAAAGACCCAGGAAATCCAGAGAATTATCAGGTTATTCTTTGAAAATCTATACTCCAGTAAAATGGAAAACCTATAAGAAATGGACAGCTTTCTGGACAGGTATGGTACCACTTACCAAAATTAAATCAAGACCAGTTAAATGACCTAAACATACCTATAACCCCAAAGGTTATAGGTTATAGCTGTTCTTAAAAGCCTCCCAAGTAAAAAAGCCCAGGACCAGATGGTTTCAGTGCAGAATTCTACCAGACATTCAAAGAAGAACTAATACCAATACTCCCCAAACTATTCCATAGAGTAGAAACTGAAGGAACATTGCTGAACTCTTTTTATGAGGCCACAATCACCTTGATACCTAAGCCACTCAAAGATGCAACAAAGAAAGAGAATTACAGATTCTTACAATCTCCCTCATGAACATTGATGCAAAAATACTCAATAAAATTCTGGCAAACCAAATCCAACAACATATCAAAAAAAAAAAAATAATCCTCCATGATCAAGTAGGCTTCATTCCAGAGATGCGGAGATGGTTCAACACACGAACAACTATGATTGTCATTCATCATATAAACAAACTGAAAGAAAAAAAAAAACACATGATCATCTCATTAATTGCTGAAAAAGCCTTTGGCAAAATCCAACATTTCTTCATGAAAAAGTCCTATAAAGATTAGGAATACAAGGAAAATACCTAAATATAATAAGGTGATATACAGCAAGCTGACAGCCAACATCAAACTATTTGGAGAAAAACTCTAAGCAATCCCACTAAAATATTGAACAACAAGGCTGTCCTCTCTCTCCTAGTACTCAACATAGTTCTTGAAGTTTTAACTAAAGCAATAAGAGAACAAAAGGAGATCGATCAAGGAGATACAAATTGGAAATGAAGAAGGCAAACTATTTGCAGATGATATAATAGCATACATAACTGACCCCCAAAATTCTCCAGGAACTCCTACAGCTGATAACCACCTTCAGCAATGTAGCAGGGTACAAATTTACCTAAAAAAAAATCAATAGCCCTCCTATACACTAAGGATAAAGGGATGAAAAAGAAATAAAGGAAACATCATCCTTTATAATAGCTACAAATAGCATTAAATATCTTGGTGTAACTCTACCCAAAGAAGTAGCAGACCTATTTGACAAAAACTTTGAATCACTGAAGAAAGAAATTGAAGAGGACATCAGAAAATGGAAAGATCTCATATGCTCCTGGACAGGTAGGATCAACATAGTAAAAATGGCAATTTTACCAAAAGCAATCTATAGATTCAATGCAATCCCCATCAAAATCCTTACACAATTTTTTACAGACCTTGAGAGAACAATACTCAACTTCATATGGAATAACAGGAAACCCAGGATTGCCAAAACAATCCTGCTCAATAAAAGAACTTCAGGAGGAATCATCATCCTTGACTTCAAGCTATACTATAGAGCTACAGTAATAAAAACAGCCTGGCTGGCATAAAAACAGACTTGTGGATCAATGGAATTGAATCAAAGACCCCAACATTAACTCACACACCTATGAACACCTGATTTTTGACAAAGAGGCCAAAAACATTCAATGGACAAAAGATAGTATCTTCAACAAATGGCATAACTAGATGGTGGTATGTAGAAGAATGCAAATAGATCCAAACCTGTCACCGTGGACAATACTCAAATCCAAGTGGATCAATCTCCTCAACACAAACACAGCTACACTGAACTTGATAGAAAAGAAAGTGGGAAATACACTCCAATGCACAGGCACAGGTGACCACTTCCTGATATAACACCAATAGCACAGACACTAAGAACAACAATCAATAAGTGGGAGCTCCTGAAACTGAGAAGCTTTTCTGTAAGGCACAGGACACAGTCAATAAGACAAAATGAAGCCTACAGAATGGGAAAAGATCTTCACCAACCCTACATCTGTAAAAGGACTGATTTCTAAAATATATAGAGAACTCAAGAAACTAGAGCCCCCAAGCCTAAATAACTCAATTAGAAAATGGGTTTCAGAGTGAAAAAGGAAATTCTCAACAGAAGAATTACAAATGGCTGAAAGGACTTAAAAATTGCTCAGTATCTTTAGCCATCAGAGAAATGCAAATCAAAACTACTTTGAGATACCATCTTACACTTGTCAAAATGGCTAAGATCAAAACCACAAATGATAGCCTATGCTGAAGAGGATACAGAGCAAGGGGAACACTCCTCCATTGTTGGTGGGAGTGTAAACTTGTACAGCCACTCTGGAATACAGTATGGTGGTTCCTCAGAAAACTGGGAATCAATCTTCCCAAGGATCCAGCAATACCACTATTAGGCACATACCCAAAGGATGCACATTCATATCCCAAAGGCATCAGCTCAACTATGTTTATAGCAGCATTATTCATAATAGCAAGAACTGGAATCAATCTAGAAGCCCCTCAACTGAAGAATAAATTAACAAACTGTGGTACATCTACACAATGAAGTACTACTCAGCAGTTAAAAAAAAAAGACATCCTAAAATTTTCAGACAAATGAATGGATTTGGAGAATATCCTCCTGAGCAAGGCATCACAAGCCAGAAAGATAGGCATGGATGTACTCAGTCTAAAGTAGACTTTAGACAAAAATCAAAGAACATCCAAGCTAAAAACCACAACTCCTCAATATTTTGGGATTAGAAGGAACTTAAGAGAAACATCCAGAGATTCCCCTAGGAAGAGAAAATAGAGAAGATCTTCACAAAATGGCATCATAACAGGTTGCAACCAAAAAGATGTGGTTGGGTGAGAATGGTAACAAAGAGGGAGAAAAAAAAAAGAGATGGATATCTAGATAGAGGAAGCCAATGTGGGGTTGGAAAGAGACTGGGTGCTAGGGAAACCTTCAAGAAGTCACAGGATGTCTCTGGCTAGGTCTCCAACCAATAGTGGAGGGGGCGCCTTCCCTTATAATCAAATGAATAACCACTTTAATTGTCATTACCGAACCTACATCCAACAATGAATAGAGGTGGATATAATATGAGGTTTCTGGCCCAGACTTTTGGGCCTAGCCTCAAGGTTTAGGCCCACAGACCCACAGACTCACAGAGACACACAGATGCTTACAATAGTTTTAGGCTGATCGACCTAAGGCCCAGGCATATAACTTGCTAACTCTTCACCCTTAATCTAACCCATGACTCTTATCCTGTTCAGCCATGCGGCTTAGTACCTTTTCTCAGAGCAGCATAGTTGTCCTCTGTTTCTTCTGGCTTCTCTCTGGCATTCTGCTCTGTTCTGCCTGTTCCCAGAGTTTTCTTAGTCTGGTAGCCCCGCCCACACTTCCTGTCTGCCTTTGGTCAATCAGTGCTTTTTATTAAACTCATTGGCAGGGGACAATTATTTATAATGGAACAACATAATCTCACTACAGGTGGAGGCAGAGAGATCCATGGCTATGCACTAGGCAAAGCACCTGGTCCAACTGAGAGCAGGGGAGGAGATCTGTTGGAGCAAACAGATTATTATCAGGGATTATCGGGAAAATTCCCACAGAGATGGTTAGCTGGAGCTCTAGGGAGCTCAGTGACTCAAGAATAGCCTATGGGAAACCATCGGAAAAAGGAGCTAGGCCCTCCAAGGGTAGGCAACTGTCCATTGGCATGGGCAGTATGTAGAGCCTCGAGGGGTGGGATCAGACTGTGTTCCTGTGGATGGACTGGCATCTTGGAGCCCATTACCTGCAGAGGAACACCTAACCCAGCCTTGATATTGGGATGAGGAAGTCGGACTTGCTTGGAGTGGATGTGCCATGCTGTGCTTGCCCTTTTTGGGGAGAGGATTGGGGGGCAGGATAAGGAGTGAGGAAGCTGAAGGCTGACTGGGAGGGATTGGGAGGAAGGAAGGGAGGGGGAGCAGAGGGATATATAGGAAAAAAGACTTTTTATATAAATAAAAAAAAGATGAAGCTACCATCAGAAAGCCTGTATTTTCTTATTTTCCCCTAAGATAGAAAACTCTATCCCTTGCTGCTTTTGTGGATATTTTTTCCATATCTTGGGAGAAGTCTTGGAGCAGGCACTCTAAAGCCCACCAGTAATCCTATTGGGGGATGGGCAGTTAATAGAAAAGCAGCTTCCTTTCTGTCCATGATGCTTACCTCAACCCTGTCGTGTCAAAGTTACTTAGGTCAAAACATGGTTTATTTGAAGCAAGTGATAGATAGCACTAGGCTATGAGAGTCCCTCCCTCTGAATTCCTGGGGAACTAGGCATTCCATCTCCTCTCTCAAACCAGAGCTCCTGATTGTCTGTGCCAAGGAAGGCCACACTATCTTCAGTGTAAGCCAGGGAGGAGTGTGTTCAGGGATCTCAGCAGTGGAACATGTTCAATCCTATCTGGCTCATGCATAATGTCTGCTTTCTCTCTTCAAACAGCCTTAGAAGTAGAGGCCTTGTGACTGTAGCTGGCTCTAGCATGAAATGTGTGCTTTGTAAAGCAACGGAGTCAAGGTTGGTCTGGAGAGGGAAGAATTCCAGGAACCATTAGAGAGATAGATGAGGACAGAGTGGCTTCCTTTTTCTCATTTCACAGGTGCAGTTCACGGGCAGCAGGTGTTGCAAAGCCTGCATACCTGCTCCCAGTGCTCAGAAGCTCCCTCCCCAAGGACAGCTTTGCCAGTGGGTGAAGTTCTCAGGCGGGGCTGTGTATGGAAGACTTGATACCTAAGGGAATGATTTAGCTTTGCAGCTGTGTTTAACTCAACATTTAGAATAGTTTACATTCACTTTTATTTTTTATAAATATTACACTTCTTATCCATGGCATGCACTTTCTCCTAAGAACACAGTGCAGTCCTCAAGCAGATGTCCTTTATGTCAGAGTAGTGTAGTGTGGCATCCACAGAGGGTAGTGCCTCTGCCTCCTGCTGTTGTTTTCTGAGAATATCAGTCAGGCCACTGAGAGGTCGAAGCACCTAAGAACTGAGGTAACAAACTGTGCTGGTGGGTCCAGTATTTTGCGGGGTTCAGACCCTGGCTCAAGGGGAGAAATGACTTGCCTCTAATAAGCATGCAGAGATGCTGAGCAGGCCAGTGCCAGAGACTCACCTCTGCATCTAGGCCAGCACTTCCTGTTTGCTACCTCAGGTACCTTGGTGGACTGTGTCCTGTTTAACCAATGGAACCTGCCAGACCTGTGGCTCTGTCTACTCAGAACATCCAAAAAAGAAATCTCCTATAGACTCTGCTTCTCCTTAATGTGAAATGTAACTGTCCCAGTGTGCCATGGACAGGATTGTGTTAGGATTGCTGTCAGAGCCTAAAATGCAACCCCCATGTCAAGTTTAATAAGAGAATTATACAGATGATTGAATCAGCACTAACAGAAACTTTATAGCTATGGCGAGAATGGAGTGCCTATGTCTCCACTGGCACAGAAAGGCAGCCACCATAGGCTGCGTTACTTCAGGGAAAACCAGGCATGGCAGTGGACACTTGCAACCTTGGTAGTCAGGAAACAGAGGGAGAACCTTAAGTTCCAGGCTACCCTGGGCTTCAGGACTCTGTATTTTAGAAATACAAATTTTATTTTATTATTGTTATGTGTGTAGGTTTTGCCTGAATGTATGTCTGTGCATTCCATACATGCCTGGTGCCTGTGAAGGTCAAAAGAGCCTGTCAGGTCCACTGGAACTGGAGTTATAAGCAGTTTTGAGCTACCATTTGAACCTTGCTCCTCTGGAAGAGCAGCCAGTGTCCATCTCATCCTAATGCTAACTCTCTCTCTCTCCCCAAAATCAATTGAATAAAATGTCTCTGAAATCTTCATATTTTAATTTAAAATCTACATTTTTTTCCAAGCTGGTCTCTGCGTGAGGGAGCAACCTAGTTTACTTCTTATTCTATAATGGAGTGGGTGGAATTATCCAATAAGTACTCACTGAATCGAATCAAAGGATACCCAAGCATCACTACTCAGCCTCCATGCTCTGAATACAATTTTAAAAAATATCCAGTCAACAGATTTTTTGTGAAAAATTCATACAACACACGAGCCCTTTACAATTCAAAAATAACTTAGTCAGCAAGCACTGGAGTGTTCACAAGAGGCGGGGGGGACCCTAAGTGTGTTTCTTCCACTTCTGCCTTTGCTTGCTGAGGCCTCCTTACTGACTGATCTGAGGCAGGAGGCTGTTGTAGTCTTTAGGCTGGGTCTGTGGGGGTGGATCTTGGCAGTAGGTGCATGGGTCTGTCGGAGTTGATAGGTTGTCTCCCCTGTACAGTGAGACTGTGGTGTGGGTTAAGGGGCTGAGAGCTCGTGACAGAGCAAGGGTGTTCTGAACAAAAACTCTCATGCATGCCTGGTCCAAGGGGGTTGGTCTGTGATGGCTATTCTTTTTAACAGGCAAAGCATGTTTTACAATTCATAGATGATGACAGGAAAGGTAAATGGTTTTCATATATTTCCATTTTCTAGGCAAATTTTATAATTTTTTTGAGAGTTTTTCCCCCCTTTATGGGACAATATGTCTAGAAGTACACTGCTCTCATCTCTGTGGGGACATAAGCCACTGTGATGTAAACAGGCTTTCTCTCTCTTTTTAGGAAATCTAGGAAAATATGCAGACTCACTCTCTCTAGAGCTGGAGGTAGGCTGTGGTTATTCTAACAACAAACCTACTGGATATGGTCCCATGAGGAAGAGGGTCTTACATATCCAGTGAGTCTACAGGAGCCTTTGGGGGGTGGGGAGATACTCAGGGCCTATGTTGTACTCCAGGCATAGGTTAGACATTATAACTACTGAGGGTATTTGAAGAGTGACAGCTGTTTGGCAGCTGTGGGACAAAGCAAGCTGGAGTGTTGGGAAAATATGGAAAAAAGTGAGTCTGCAGAGCCTTGACTGCAGGCGGCAGCCATGCCCACACTGTGCAGGGACACAGGAGATGTTCAAGGAATGGTGAGTGGCAGGCAGCATTTGAAAGATGAAGGTGGACCTTAGGGCCCTTTTGGATACCTAGCCACACACAATTGTTGAAGTCCTTATGGAGCTTGTTAACTGATGCAGGCACACACTCGCTAAGGCGTATGTTCATTTCATTATTTCAGTTCTCATGAAATTGCTTTTCTGCATAGACAGCTAAGTTAAGGTCTTTGGGCCATGGGCCATAGTTTTAACCTTGAATTTGGATTCAGGTCCACCTTCTGTCTGTCTCTGGATGTTTTTCATTCCAGCTTCTCTGAGCTTCTGAGCAGTAACCGTAACTGAAAGACCCTGTGTAAATGATCATTCATTTGCTCTCACACAGGTTGTGACTTTTTCTAACATTATTAACATAGACCATGGGAAAGCAGTTCATGTGGTGCTGTGGGTCATCGAATGGGTTTTCATTGAGGGTGGATTTTTATGCCAGCAGCAAATTCAACTCACCATTAGCCATTCAATACTGCTGTTTTTGCATACTAGCCTGAGTTTCCCAGAGATGCTCTGAAGACCAAGTCAGTTCAATCATCTTCTTTGTTGGGGAAAATAGCCCCAGACTTCAAGTACTTTTGAGAGATGCAGAGTGTTTTCCTGCACTGAATAAACTTTAGACCTTGTTCTGTAGCTGTGGTCTACAAGGGGGTGAGAAATCTTCCACCACCAAGCTGGGTGCCATGCTGCCAGCATCATAGGGAGGCATGTCAGTGGAGGTAGAGGAATCTGCCTGAGTTCTCCATTCCTAGGTGGGGCTAGACCCATATCCTATGTGGAAAGAAACCACAGTGTCGTGACAGCATGTCCCAGGGAAGATGAAGATGTGGTGTAACCAAAGCTGAAGTCTTGCATTTTTGCCCCACGATTTTCCCCTTGTGATGTGGGAGTGTCTTTCTGTATGCTGTGAATATCAATCTTTAAATAAAGGAGCTGTTTTGGTCCATGACAGGCACCATAGAAAAAGTAGGAGGGGAAATCAGAGTGTAGGTAGGATAAGGGCGGAGTCAGAGACAGATGGAGCCAGCTGCCAAAGAAGAAAGGTGTAAGGAACACAGGTGAGCCACTGGCCACGTGGCAGGACAGATTAATAGAAATGGGTTGAATTAAGAGAAAGAATGAGCTAGCAATGTGCCTGAGCCATAGGCCAAACAGCATGAACTTAATATAAGTGTCTGAGTCATTTTTGGAGGAAAAGCAGCAGCGAGCTAAGGGGTGGCAGGTCTGTGGGTCTGGACCTCTGGCCACCTGAGACCAGAAACCATATTGGAACACCCTGGGGACTGAGTGCTTTATTAGCCTGCTAGAAACATGATGTCACAACCTCGTCTTTTCATCTAGGACTGGCAATGTCCTTCTTCTTTCTATTCCTCTCCTCTGGGCCTCAGGGTCTTCGTCCTGTGGGGACAGAGAAAAGCTGGATGCTGCAGATACGGTAGTTGTGCTCTTTCCTCTGCTTCTCAGAATAAAACCTTCCAGCATGGACCCTGTGTGAAAGAGAACTCTTGGAAAGAAGCTGTATCCACAGAGACGGACTCAATATGACTTCAGTGAGGTGGAGGGACTGGAGAATTGCAGGTCCAGAGCCTCTCATCCCTTAATAGCTGTCCCTTGCCTACCTCTGTGTCAGAACTGATACCCCGTGACTAATGGTTAAAAAATTATTTTTGGAATCTATTAACTTAGATTTCAACTAATCAAATTAGATTTCCACTAACCAAATTAGATTTCCACTAACCAAATTAGATTTCCACTAACCTGAAAGCTAAGAATGTCAACATATAGCAGCTGAAGCCTATAGGAGAGATTCCACATTCTTGCTGTAACCACCTCACTGATGGTTCCTCTGATATATTTGAAAATTGCCTCAATTTACGACTCTCTGTGTTCAGCTTCCATGAAACTGCCTCCATGTTGGACACAGAACCTGGGTAACCTTGCTCTGTTTCTTGGATTGTGCTCACTCAAGTTTGGCTCCAGAATAATCTACCTTTCATTCCTTTTGAGACAAGAGCTGTGTTCTTCTGTTGACTCTTGAAATTCCACTTAGCTGCCACAAGGAAAAACAGAAACACCTAGTTTTCTCACTGGCCAGTGGTGAGACATAGCCACAGATTCTTAAGTTTTCACAACAGTGGTTTCTATACATATTACATCAGATCCACATAGTTCATTATAAAAGAGGTGATTATCCAAAAGATTAATATTTCAAAAGTCACAAATACTCTCTAAAATGAACAAGTTTGTTTAATGCAAATCTGTTAAATGCTAATTTATCAATTTATGGGGACAGTCTCTGTTTTCTGACATCAGATCCTTGGTAGTTGGTGGTCGGGAGGCAGTTGGGTCTGGGCACTGGGCCGGCCTGGGCTGGCTGGCTTCCTTTGTAGACATTTGGACCACAGGAAACTGTGGGATTCTCAGTAAGTGGTGGGGTGCACTTTTCTCTTCCGGCTCTGCCTTTTGGAATGAGACTTTCGAGCCCCTCTCCCTTTCTCAGACTATCTTGCCCAAGCTCTGCAGTTGTGACTATTTGCGGAGCTCACTGTACAAAGAGATTAATTGAAAAGTGCAGACTTCATATCTCCCACACTAGGAAAGCATTTTACATTCATCAAATGCTCCCCTTAGCACTTACCCAGGTCTCTCTCTTCCCATTTCTGAGATGAGGCTGGGCTACTCACAGGTGGGGGAGGCAACAGTGGGTTGAATGATTTCAGTTTCTACTCTAGGCAGTGGACCAGGGCTCCCCAGCAACACCCCTTAAAACTGTCTGAGTCACTGTGTGTGACACTGGCAGCCACAGAACACAGGGATGCCTTGGAAGTCCTGGGTGAGGACTCCATTATTACTTCCTAAGTGTGAAGAAAGCTGCGTCCAGTGTGGTGGCACACCCCTTTAATTCTAGTAATAGGGGCAAATGGATCTTGGAGTTCAAGGTCAGTGTGGTCTATATAGTTAGTTCCAGGCCTGCCTAGGCCACAAAATGAGACCTTGGGAGGGGAAAGAGCTTTATGCTCTGAACTGCATGTGGCTCAGGAGTGCAGAGAAATGACTGATTATGAAAAGTAAAATTGCCCTGTGGTTTACAAACACTGACTATGTGTTTTAAATGTTGGTGCCCAAGAAGATGTTAATAGTTGAAAATAAGATGATTTTTTTTTAAAAAAAATAGTTTTCATCTGGCAGCTCAACAGGGCTGATTGCTGCTTGGTCTGCAAGGTCTCATCATTTTCTTTTGGAGAAGCCAGCTCCTGCCCTGGACTCGGGACATCCCCCTTGTACTTCTTGACCTTGGCTGAATGTTTGGAGGGATCTCAGCTTTACCAATAGCGAGCAGCCTATGGTGGTCAGGTGGACTCTCAGGGAACCTTGGACCTATGTTGTGATTCAAATTCCCTCGTGCCCCCCCTCCCCATCCTTTTGAGAGCCAGCAGCAACTGTGACCTAATTCCAACCTACAGAGCTTGGTGGGCATGTTGGAAGTGGCTTCCACAACTGTCATAATGTGTGAGAAATCCTCTTGATAGAGGCTCAAAGATTTTCCAATGAATTTGGTGACAGTGGCCACGAGGAGGACCAAGGGCAGAGAACTGTGGCCATCCCATGGGACCTGAGTGGTGTGGAATATTCTTCTACACTGTATGAGGGTATGTCACTGTGATTGGTTTAATAAAAAAGCCAAATAGCCAATAGGTAGGCAGGATTTTTTAGGCAAAGAGAATGCTGGGAAGAAGGCAGAGTCACCAGCCATCCATAGAGGAAGCAGAATGGAGAAGGCAGGATAAGGTAGTTGAGCCACATAAAGAGAGTATATATTAAAAGATATGACCTAATTTAAGTTATAAGAACTTGTGGTAATACGTTTTATATTTAATGAAACCGGTCTGGAATATCAGAAAAGAGATCTACCCGCAGTCAACCCAAGAGGATCAGAAAGTGGTGATCTACACCTTTAATCCTAGCAGATCTGAGTTTGAGGCCAACTTGATTTACAGAAGGAGTTCCAGGCTCCCAGGCAGGCAGTGGTGGTGTCAGGCCTTTGATCCCATAGCTCCAGAGACAGAGATCTTTCTGTGTTTCTGTGAGTTCAAGGCTAACTACCAAATAGTAGTAGCCTATGCCTTTAATCTTAACCTGGATGTGAAACAACTGGGCGAAGAGGGTATTTAAGGCAGACATGGAAAGACAGGCAGGCAGTAGAAGCGAGGCTGAGGAAGCTGGAAGACAGCTAGGTGAGATTTGACTGTGGTGTTTCCTCTCTTTGATATTTCAGCCTTTCCCTGAGCTCTGGCTCTGAGTTTCCCTTATTACAACCAGAATTTGTGCAATAGTAACTAGTTGGGAGCAAGCCTATGCTGCCGGATGATCTTTCATAATTAATAATGAGTCTCTGTGAGTTATTTTGGAGCTGGCTGACAGGACCGAGAAAGACTCACTACACCTGAGGAAAGATTCTAGGAAGTGAAATTGGCTTCAGCTAATAGGGGATAGATATGGAAGCTCTTGGTGAGGAGGTAGGAACCTGAGTACTATTGCCTAGAAGGCTATTCCTCTGAAAGTCTGGAGAATTCCTGTCCCATGTTGATGCCAACAAGACCTGACTGGTGAGTTGGTCATGTTGAGACCAAGCTCCTGACCAAGTGAAGGGTAGATGCTGCTTCAGGCTGCCAAGTGTGGTAACTGTTTGGCCTGGAAAGCCAGCACATTTCCCAGAATAAGGTCTAATACAGACAGAGGACAGTGTGCCTTGAAGCCAGACTCAGGTATTGCTGAGCAGGCTCTTTGTCCATCCACTAAACCATGGAGCTATCTCAGTGCCCAGTGGGTGGGCCTCTGGGTTCCAGCTTCACTGCTCATGGAGAGCCTTCTTCTTTATTCCTGTTCATTATCCTGCAATGGGGCTGCTGAGACCCTTAGGGGACAGTGCAGGGGGAAGGGTGTTACCTAAAGCTCTCAGTTCCTAGCTGATATCAGTTTATCTCAGACATCCCTGGAATCTATTGGGCAGCAGGGTGAGGTGAGTGCAGGGAAAATATTCCTGAAGGAAAGTCGGGTACTCACAGGGTTATTCAGCCGTTCCCTACTCTTCTAGGCTAGCCCGAACCTCCTAGGCTAGGCTTCCTCACTGGTCACCTCTACCTCAAGCTGTTTTCTCAGCAATCCTGTGAGCAAGCTATGGTGACTTGAGGCTATGGAGCTATGTATTTAGGTGCTTGGCATGTTGAGGAGTCTTGTGACAAGCACTGGTTGACATTTATTTTTCCCTGCATAGAGGGCAGATTGAGAGTCAGTGTCCCTGCATGACAGGACACCTTTCTGCTTTTCCTCACGTCCACCTTGGGCTGACCTCTGAGGATATCATTAAGGGTGGGTTTGAAGGATTTTCTCACTTTGGATTCAAATGCCAGCATCAGGGTTTCCACATGCTACTCTGGTAATTGGTGTGGACCAAGCATATGACTCACAAGCTTTACTTTGGTTACTGTAGAAGGAAGAAATGGAAATGTGTCTGGGCTGTCTGCCTGGACAGAGATGTAGGTTCCAGGAGCTGGGATTTAGTTGTAATCACTTGGCATTTTGGGGACACAGGGTCGGTATGCAAACACTAGCCCATGTGATCAGGGCCAGCAAGACACAGGAACCAATGTTTGTCTAAGGCTCTTTGTTGTATTTCCTTAGTTGTTCTATTACCAATAAAGATTTGAAGTCAATATTGGGATGGAAACCTGATAGATCAAAGAAGTGGTGGAGAAAGGAACCAGATGACCTACTCCCCTCACTTCCCAGACCACAAGTAAAACACAAAAAGCCTTTGAATGTCCAAGTCTCTCTTTATTGCTTTCTATGCCACTCTATCCATATCCTAGGTCCTTCATATTCTCTATGACTAATTCTTGACAATTAGTTGCTAGCTCCCCTATACCCCTACTCAAAGTTAACTTTATTAACACAGTCTCAAGGTGTCATAGTGCAATCAAATAATCCTTCAACAGTTCTTGCTTAGAAGCTAGTGGGGCTCATGCAGGCCTGGTAGAGCTGGAAGAATGTATAAGTGTTTGCCAAGGGTCCATGCCACGGTGAATTGCATTTAGGTCACCATCACTACACTCTCCCTATGACAGTGGTGTCAGTTATCCATATGCTCCTAGTGATGGAGAAAAGTCACACTGGAAATCCACCTCTCAAACATTTCAAAGCAAGGAGCCTTCAGACTTCAACAGAATCCTCATTGTAGTGACTGCAGTTGAGAAAGAGACAGACATGTCTCATTGGTTCTTCTCAGTGTAAAATGCACGCAAGCTGGGAGATGTGAGTTATGTCAACAGTCATCTTCCAAACCATAAGGGACAGTGCAGAGTACCTTTCTCAGAAACAATGGCTTCTTCCTGCTGACCAAACCCTGTAAGTGGAAGCCTGGGCTGTCATGGAAGCGGGACATGGAAATCCTGGTGGGGAGACGGACCTACGATGTAAGTGCCATGAGGGAGTGATGGGACTAATAAGGGGGTTCTGGTGTTATGGAGATGTAGTGTGGACATCCCACTAGAATGGCAGGGACGAGCCTGCCCCTCTTAGAGTTATATATCTGATCAGATCCATCATTACTGTTACCCAGAATTGTCTCTTCCAAGAGTGGGAACCACTGTCAGGAAGGCTTTCCCTGTGACCACTTTAGATGGGAGGTGTCCCATGACTACCTATTTCAGTAGCCAGCCCTAAAGATGAGCTACAGATCTGCTGAAAGCTTAGGTATATTCTTCACTGGGGGAGCTACCAAGAGGAGTCTTTCTGGGTATGATTAAAAAAGAAAAAAACCAGGCACACAGCAGCCATTGGGGCTTCTCTCAAATGCTGATGCTCATGTCTCTTCAGAGAAGCAAAACTGCAATGGGCAACAGCTGATGTCCTCCACCCACCAGGCACTGGATCCAGTTTTCCCATTCTCAAGCAGCCAGAAGGTGGTGGCCGGGGGTTGATGCTTCCTCCTCAGCTGGGACTATGCATTTCTGGGATGAGAATGCACCATGAGAGCTAGTGGATGTCCACTGGGAATTTTTGGATTCAGTTTTTTTGTGTGTGTGTTGGGGAGTCAGTCTAGATTGTGCATTGTCAAGTACGCATGAGTATTTTCCTTCTATCAATCAAGCTGTGACCAGAGGCTGATCCAGCAAGTTCTCTCCACTTTTTCTATAGTATCTCTTCCAGCTGTGGAGAAGGACGGAAATTGGTAGGTTCAGGGTCTTCAAGTCAACAAAAGCTGGAATCTGGAAAGACCAAGGAACTTGGAAGTCACAGGCAAGACACTGGAGAGAAAATAGCCAAGTACAGGAGGATGGCAAGGCCTTCTAGAAGATGTTCTCACGTCTTATCCATACTATTGATCAATGAGCACAAAACCACCCAGACCAGAGAACACTGCAACAAAGGGAGAGACTCTCACAACACTATAGTCTCCATCCTTGCCCTCCAGAATGGATCCCTTCATGGAACACAGGGCGTCAGGTGTGCATTAACAGGTTTGTGCCTTGGCATTTGGCAAATCAGCTTAGTGCAGAATGCTGCTGCCTTAAAAAGCTTGAAATCAAGAACTGAAAGAACAAAATCGTTTTCAAGCAAACGACCTTCTTTCTATAGACAGCTAGTGATGTGGGGTTATGCTCTTGTACATCGTAAATATTTGTCCCTCCACTGCTTTAATAAAATGCTGATTGGCCAGAAGACAGATGGGAAGTATGGGTGGGATTACTAGACTAAGAAAACTCTGGGAAGAAGAAGGACAGAGCAGAGATGCTAGGGAGATGCAGAGGAAGCAGGATAAGAAGGCTGCCCTGAGAAAAGGTAGTAAGCCACTTGGCTAATCATGGGATAGTTTAAGAGTAAGAGTTAGCAAGTAATATGCTAGAGCCATAGGCTAAACTGTATGTAATTAATATAAGACTTTGTGTGATTTTTTTTTAGAACTGCTGGTCTGGATCTTGTGTCAGGACTGGGCCAGAAACTTCTAACTACAAGCTAGGTTATCTGCAAGAACACAGGCAGCACGGACCCCAGAAATGAAAGCACACTGTCTCATATGCAGTAAGGATTGCTATCCATATAGAGAAGCAGGAAAATGGCTCTACACAATGAAAACATTAACAAAGGCTGTCTCATAAGTGACACATAGTATAATTGGCAGACATGGCCACTAAAATGGTCATTATAACCCCGCCTAATATCTCTAATAAGCTAGGAAAACCTGGAGCACGTCAGTTAAAGTCATGAAATACGTAAAATGGCCCAGTGCAAACCTCTAGGGTGAGGACTGCAGATTCAGGTAAAAATTAGTGGGGAGTGTTGGGAGAGATAATGTCCCACTGTGCACTGAATAAGACATTGTGTCCTAGACACTCATTATCTAATAGACACCACTGTCCAGTAGCGTTAGACAGTGTATTTTGAACTTGAATTTTTATCAATAGAGATTATCAAAATGGACACAGACTAGAGCCATGATATGAATGCTAAGCAACCTAATAACCTGGTAATTGGAAAGTTAATGAGTTGGGGAGGTGCAGGAAAGATGTGAAGGAATGAGGGTGATAATTCCTACCAGATTCGAGAAACTCAAGAAGCCAAAAAACACAAGAGACACAAAGAAATGACATTAAGGCGACATACCAGAGGAAAAGAGACGTGCACAGAGGAGCACTCTAGGGACAGGAGCAGATTTCACATCATAAACAATGGAAGAAGAAGCAGTGGGTCAGTAAATTAAAGTACTAAGTAAAAGGGAAACACCAATCTAGAATTCTTCATCAATGGAAGCAGCATTCAAAAAGTTTTCCAGATGTAAAAGTTAAGTGTTCATCACCAGCAGCAGAGATAGGAAATAAGAAAGAGTAAAAGAAAGGAAGAAAATAATGCCAGATGGAAATCTTAATTTCCATAAAGTCCTAAAAATAGATAAATTCAGAGACACCTTCTACATTTTAAAAATATCTCTAAAAGATGTTGATTGTTTAAAGCATAAGTCGTGCACTCTGGGAGTTTACAGATGTGTAGAAACAACACATAGGGAAAACAGAAGGAAAATGAATAGACACAGTTGCCAGTTCTTGCATTACACATGAGTTAGTGCGACTTGCTAGAACCTGACTATTGTAAGGTGGATGTACAGATTCTAAAACAACCATTAAGCTAACAAAACAGACAGAGCTGCCATTCACAGAGGAGATAAAGCATTCAATCTAAAGAAAGAAAAAGGAAGAGAAAGTTGGACATGGTGGCAACACTTGCAACTAGCTACTCCAGAGGCTGGGGCAGGATTTCTTGACTTCAGGAGCTTGAGGGCAATATCACAAGACTCCATCTTAAAGAACAAAACCAAACCAAAATAAGAAATAGGGGAAAAAATGAACAAAGTACACATGAAGCCAATTGAAGTCAGGATTCTCTAGAGTAACAGAACTTATAGACTCTCTCTCTCTCTCTCTCTCTTTCTATGTATATATATAGTGGATTATTTCTTTACACTGTCAAGATATGTCTCTGTATAAGGTGCCTTCTGACTGGTTTAACAAAAACTTGAACAGCCAATATCTAGGCAGAAGGTCTAGATGGAATTTCTGGGGAGAGAAAGATAGAGGAAGAGAATCTGGGTGCACAGGAAATGCCGGGAGACATGGAGAGGAAACAGAAGGTGCAGCATGGAAGAGAGGTGATGCCATGTGACCTAATGTGGATTAATATAAGTGGATTAATTTAAATTATAAGAGCTAGTTGGGAACAAGCCTAAGCTATAGGTAAAACTTTCATAATTAGTAAGAAGTCTCCATGTCATAATTTGGGAGCTGGCAGGACAGAGAAAGACTTGTTGCATACATACATATATACACATACACACAAAGGCTATCACAAGTCCAGTTTTCCAGTCATGTCCTTTTTGTGTCCCTGATCAGCTAATCGATTGTCTACAGCCCATGAATCGTGAACAAACACATATGGCCATTTCTCCTTCTAAACAAAATGTATGACCATATGTACCACCCGAAGTTCTGTCCACTGGGAAGATTCCCCTTCACTGGTGTCTTTCAGGGTTGTCCCAGAAAGGGGTTGTAATGCTGCAGCTGCCCGCTTCTTCGCGGTCCCTGCAGAATGTGCAGAGCCATCAGTAAACCAGACCCTAGTCTTCTCTTCCTCGGTCAACCAATCATAAGGCACACCCCCTGAGGCGATGGGTGCAGATTGGCAGCAGATGACACTGTAAGGAGAGTAGAAACCATAAATTTTAGGCAACTTCTTTGTGTAACTTACTTATACCTTCAGGACTTGCGTGGACCTGATCAAGTGTATGCTGCATCCATTGATATTGGATTGCTGCTGTGCATGTCCTACTTCATGATTTGGTGAATCAGAGAACACCCAGCTCATGGTGGGCATCTCAGTTACTCAGTTTACTCAGTCACACGGTTACTTGGTGGCCCATTGTTAAGCATTCAGTTTCCACTAAGGCTCAATAGCAGGCCAAGAGCTGTCTCTCAAAGGAAGAGTAGTTGTCTGCAGATGAGAATAGAGCCTTGCTAAAATCCTAATGATTTCCATGATTTACAGCCTGCCAAAGGCTTCAAAAAGCACCTCTTTTGGCCACGGATACCTTAAGTACCATAGAGCCTACTGGATCATATGGTCTAAGTGGTAGAGCAGACTGGACCTGTTGAAGAGCCTTCTCCTGTTCCAGGCCCCACACAAAGCTAGCATCTTTCCAACTCACTTGGTATGTGGGCCAGGATAACACGCCCAAGTGAGGAATGTGCTGTCTCCAGAATCCAAATAGACCCACTAAACGCTGTGCTTCTTTCTTGGTGGTGGGAGGGGTTAGGTGCAATAGCTTATCCTTCACCTTAGAAGGAATTTCTCCGATTGTCCCACACCACCGAGCTCCTAAGAGCTTCACTAAGATAGAAAGCCCTTGAAATTTGGTTGGATTTATTTCCTATCCTCTGATTCTCATGTTTTACCAATGAGTCCAAAGTGGCTGCTGCCTCCTGCTCACTTGGTCCAGTCAGCACAATGCCATCAATATTGTGCACCAGTGTGATATTTTGTGGAAGAAACAGATTATCAAGATCCCTTTGAACTAAGTTATGACCAGGCCAGGAGAGTTAATGTATCTTTGAGATAAAACCGTGAAGGTATATTTCTGACTTTGCCAACTGAAAGCAAATTGCTTCTTGTGGTCCTTATGGACAGGTACTGAGAAAAAGGTATTTTCTAGATCAATAACTATATACCATGTGCCAGGAGATGTATTAATTTGTTCAAGTAAGGATACCAGACCTGGCACAGCAGCTGCAATCAGAGTCACTAGCTGACTGAGTTTCTGATAGTCAACTGCCATTCTCTACAATCTGTCTTCTACACTGGCCAGATAGGAGAATGGAAGGGAGATTTGGTGGAAACCGTCACCCTTGCATCTTTCAAGTCCTTGATGGTGGCACTACTTTCTGCAAGTCCTCCAGGGATGCAATACTGTTTTTGATTCATTATTTTCTCTGGCAGAGGCATCTCTAGAGGCTTCATTCAGCCTTTCCAATTATAATAGCCTTCACTTCACACGTTGGGGAACCGATATGAATACTCTGTCAACTCCTAAGTACATCTATCCTGGTTATACATTCTGGAACTGGGGAAATAACCACAGGATGAGTTTGGGGACACACTGTACATACTGTGAGTCAGACTTCAGCCAAATCTCCATTCATCACTTGACCTCCACACACCCCTACTTGAACTAAAATTAAATGATGTTTCTTGGGATCTTCTCCTGGAATCAGCATCAATTCAGAACCAGTATGTGACATGAAGTTTCTGGCCTGGCCTAATCCCAAGGCCCAAACCTTCTCGTTGCTGCTTAGGTCCCCCAAAATAACTCAGATGCTTATATTAATGGCATGTTGCTTGGCCTATGGCTCAGGCATATAGCTAGCTACTTCTTGTATCTTAACTCAATCCATTTCCATTAATCTGTCCTGCCATGTGGCCCGTGGTTTGCCTATTATTTCTTTACAGTTTGTTTCTTGGGCTGCTGGATCTCATCTCCTTAAGACTCTGCCCTCCTTCCCCTATCTATGCTCTGATTTCCCCACCTACTTCTAAGATGCCTGCCATAGCCCAAGATAGTTCCTTTATTAACAAATGATACTCACAGCATACAGAAAGACATCCCACATCACCAGTATCGAATATTCCCTGAAAAGTCTGATTATTTTCTTTTTGTTAGTGTACAGCCTTGTAAAAGGCTATGGGTCCCTCTGGGGAAGGAGTGGAGAAAGGCTAACAGTGAAACTCTTAGGTATTTTACCAAGATTCTTCCTCGGGGGAACCTGGCTGTCTTCATTCCAGGGCATCTGGGTCTGCAAAATGGCTCAAGCCTGGAAATTGACTCAGGGGCTGAGATTGTCTTTTGCCATCCAAAGCAGCCTTTCATTTGTTTAAGAACTTTTCTGTTTATACAGATCAAACCAAAATTCAGTAGGCTTCATATCTATTTTATACATGGAAACACCATGATTGATTAGTCAGCACCAAAGTTCCATATGTCACTCCACCATGAAATTTGCTTTGCATGTGCCGACCACTCTGGGTTTAGGTCATTATGAACATTATTTTGCCTATGCTGCCCATTACAATAACTATGAACACATTGCCTTTGGCAATTCGGTGCTGCCACCTGGCCCCTGCTACCAATTAAACCCATTGCATTTAATTTACACAATTGAGCAGCAGCATCTCCAACCCTAAGGTCTGGCACAAGGAAACAGACAATGGCAAAGCTCTTTCAGTGTGCTGGTTCCCTCTCATCATTTTGTGTCTTGTAGGATTAGCAAAGGGCAGGTCTTCTGCGCCTCCCATTGTGGAGGATTAGGTCTCACACAGCCTATCCACTCTAGCATTGCAATTTTCTTGAGCCTTAAAACCTTTTCATCAACACTAAGCCAAGGTATATCAGGCATCGCCAACCCCTTTTCAGTAGGCCATATTTTGACAAATGATTCAGCCAACCATTCAAATAAACTTTTGACATTTTTTTTAAAAACTGTGTGAGCTTCCACATTAAATTTAGAATCTCCACCCAGTGGGCCCATATCGATAAATTCAGCCTGATCCAGTTTTATGTTCCTTTTACCATTATCCCACACCCCTAAAATCCATTTCCACACACATTTCCCAGACTTCTGCCAGAATGAGTCAGCAAACACAGTAAGCGGTTTTTAGTAGTGCAGTGCACAGGCTCATAGACAACACTTTCTACCTCCCCTTTAAGGGTTTGCTTTGCCTTGAGTCTGGTTATAGGTCTAGAGGCAACTAGAGGTGGATCCTGAGGGGCATCAGTGTTGTTTGCCTGCCATTTCCTTTAGAGAAAGTCACTGCTGGATTAGCAGCTAATAAAGGATTAATTTCCCCAGTCAACGGTGAAAAAGGCAATATTTCAAGGGATGAATCTGAGGGTACTACTTCCTCAGGTGAGATAAGCCCTTGGAAATCTGAAGTTTCAAACTTTTCAGCTTCAATGGGGTTCTTCCACACATGCTCATCCCGAGTTACAGCATACCATTCATTACCAATTAATGCTTTTTAAACTGTGAACAAGCTCTGAGGCCGAGACTTGAATTTTCACCATAATTCAGCCAACCTTATGATGAGGGCTTTGGTTTGATTTTCTGCAACTTGAGCTCTAAGGCTGCTGAAGAGTCTCCTCCAGGGTATACTTAGAATCCTTTAGATTATCTATACATATCTGGAGCCTGTCAGTTTTATCACTAAGTTCTTCGTTGCCCTTCACTGTATTCTGAGATGCTAGAAGCTGGTTAATTTTATCATGGAGCTCATCCATATCATTTATAAATTTATCCAGAAGGGCTAAGAACAACCAACCGGCAGCATAATCCTCCTCTGCAAACTGCCAAAATTTCATATACAGTGTTACCAAATCCACTCAGAATTGGTGGATCAGGATAATTAAATCTATTTATCTCCTTAAGTTGGTAATATAGATCACATTATGGACTTGCAAAATTCTTCAGGCTCCTAGGAGAGGAAGTGACTGGAGAGACTTCAGTAGCTGCAGGTATTAGTGAGTCAAAAGCTTATTCTGGATACTTAAAAAATTTATCCTTATACTTCTGTTGTTCTTGAACCAAGTCTGGTATCAAAATTTGTATAAGTCATGGTTCTCTGGAATTACAAAATTTATAGAATAAATCTCTCTCTCTTCATACACACACACACACACACACACACACACACACACACACACACACACACACGTATATGTAAAAGGGACTTATTGGAATGACCTATAGGCTGTAGTCCCAGCTAATTCAACAATGGCTCTGAACAGAACTTCCAAGAATCCAATAGTATCCAGTAGCTGCTTAGTGCACAGGCTGTCTCAGCTGGTCTTCAGTATTTGCTCAAGTCTTGAAGAAGTAGGCTCTAAAGCCAGTGAAGGAATGAATATGCTAGAAAGGTGAGGGCATGCAGGCAAAAAGTGAAAGCTTCTGTCTTCTGTGTCCTTATATAACTTCGAGCAGAAGGTATGGCCCAGATTAAAGGCCGCAAGATCCAGACTAAAGGAATGTGTCACACCATGTAGGGTAAGAGTCAGCCAAGGAAACCCACCCTGGTTCTGAAACCAGGGCCAGTAAAAGAAACACATCCTGGTACTGAACCCAAAGTCAGTGAAAGAAACACTCTCAGGCCCTGAAACCAGAGCCAGTGAAAAAGATACTTTAGAACCAGAACCAGAGAGACACACTCTGATCTTAAAAACAGAGCCAAAGAAACACACTTTAGCCCGTAAACCAGAGCCAAATCTGTCCCTGATCAACTGAACACAAAACCAATCAATCCGTGAGCTAGAAAATCAACCAGTCCCAGAGCAGGTAACTAACCAATCTAGAGCACCCTGACTCTGAACCCAGAAGCAGTGAAAGAAACACACCCTAGCCCTTAAACCCAGAGCAAGTGAAAGAAACACTTTAGCCCTTAATCCAGAATCAAAAAGCACACCCGGATCCTGAAACAAGAGCCAAAAAAAAAAAAAAAAAAAAAAAAAAAAAAAAAAAAAAAAAAGACCACTTTGGGCCTGGAAGCAGAGCAGGTGGAAGATAAATGTCCTGGCCCTGAAACCAGAGTAAAAATGCTAAAAAGGACCAGTGAAAGAAAAGTTTGGCCCTGAAATCAGAGCTAACTCTGCCCCTGACCAACTGAACATGAAACCAAACAATTCCTGAGCAGAAAAATCTCCCTGGAAAAACTCCACTCCTAAGAAGCCATATATAAGCTCCTTTGCCTGTGCAGCTGTGGGCTGTCCTTCTCCAACCTGGCAGAGACAGCCACTCTCCTGGGTTCCTCCTTTTCAAGAAATGTCTTTCTTAAAAGAGCTTTGGGTGATGAACTTTTGCCAAAAGTGGGGCAGAATTTTTGCTGGGATGTTTCCTTAGGAGGGCTGAGCAGAAAAGAGTAACGATTTGTCTCCAGCAAGAGGAGATTGCTCCGAGGGGGTCTGCGGGTCTAAACCTTGAGGGTAGGGCCAAAAGTCAAGGAACAGAAACCTCATACTACAAATGGCAGTCCAACGTGGGTAAAATTATCCACATAAAACCATAGAAAGCTTAAAAAACAGTCTAGAGCACAGGAACTGAAGCCCAAAGTAGCTTCCGAGTTGTGTCTCTGAAGTGGCCTGCAGTAAAGAGACTGAGTGGTGTATGGGATTAAATTATAAAATGGAGTGTTTGCTACATGGAACTTAAGGTGAATAAGGCCAGCTCCTGAGTCTAGATGTAAGCAAAGAGCTCTGTATGGTGGATTTAAGGTTTCTATTAGTAAGGACAAAAAGAACAGAGTCAATGATGGCTTCTTAGTGTCGATGTTTTCTCGGATCAGCTCTGTTTGCTGGAGGCAAGCAGAGGCTTGGCTTTTTGAAGAGAAACTTCCTGATTCAGCCTTGGAGGTAAAACGCTTGAGTTTTTTAAGAGGCCCTGCTGCCTAATACTTATATGGAGTTAATGAGCAGCAGATGGCAAAGCTTTACTTTGTGATTATATGGACCCTAAAATTCCCAGAGTACCTGGGCTAAAAAGATAAATTCTATGAAATTAGAACAGGAGCTGGGTGGAGCCATCTACCCATCCTACCAACCTTGAACCTTGGCAGATTAAAGGTGTGTTCAGAACCAGAAAGAAATAGAAGAATCTGGGTGGAGTCAATCACCCTAGCCAAGCAAAGGTGTGGTCAGAGAAAGAAAAAGTTAAGAAATAAATATACAGTAAAGGCAGTTTTTTGTAAAAAGTCTAAATGGTTTAGAGTGTGTTGAAAATATATATACATAGGCTTAGAGAAAGAAAAGAAAAGGTAGAGAAAGCCCTTAAAAAAGAAATAGAGTAAAAATTAAATAAACAAACAAACAAACAAACAAATAAATAAATAAATAAGCCACATAAAGATGGAAAAAACAAAGAGTGTCCGGATACTGTATATTACTGTCTTTAAGCTTCTTGACTGAAAATGACTTAGTAAAAGCTGCTAAAAGACAGTTGATTATAAATGTTGTTGGAGTAATTCAACCTATATATTTTGTAAATGAGTTGACTTTAAAATTGAAATGCAAAGATATGCTACTTTGGAGAAGAGGTTTTTCTTTTATTTTCACAGAAAATGAGAGGCTGTGGATTTATTTCTGGATAAAGAACATAAAGTTTGATAGAGGAAGACCCCCCTGAAAAATCTCCATTGGAAATGGATGGACCAGATGATTCAGCGTTTCAGAGCACCTCTGTGAAGTTTCCAGAGCTCTGTATCTAGAACATTTTCAAGAAGACTGGCTGAGATGACCCAGCCTTACAAACTACTCCACTAAAGACTTGTGCATAATCCTACATTTTTCTTTGGATTCTCATGAGATTGCCAACGCCCCCATTCAGCAGGAAGTAGCCTAGAGAACAACGCCCACATTCCCAAAACATGGATTATGGATGTTTGTGTTTATTTACAGTGTTGTTTATAAGTTGTTATACACAAGGGAGAAAAGAATATTAGATTTGGAGTTATTGTTGTTTTAAAAAGAGAAAAGGGGATATATAGGAGTCTTGTGTTGCTTCATTGTAAATAATTGTCCCATCCACTGGTTTAGTAAAAAGCGCTGATTGGCCAAAGGCAGACAGGAAGTGTGGGTGGAGCTACCAGTCTAAGAAAACTCTTGAGAACAGGAAGCACAGAGCAGAATGCCAGAGAGAAGCTGGAAGAAGCAGAGGACAACTATGCTGCTCTGAGAAAAGGTACTGAGCCACATGACTGAACAGGATAAGAGTCATGGGTTAGATTAAGAGTAAAGAGTTAGCAAGTTATATGCCTGGGCCTTAGGTCTATCAGCCTAAAACTAATTGTAAGCATCTGTGTGTCTGCGAGTCTGTGGGTCTGTGGGCCTAAACCTTGAGGCTAGGCCCGAAAGTCGGGACAGAAACCTCCTACTACAATTGCTACATTTTATTAAGGGTTTCCTTCCTTAGCAAAGTGAAGCAGAAGTAACATCTTGGGCAGGCATTGAGAAGAAATGGGTACCTCTGCTGGGAAACTCCCTTAAGGAGGCAGGGCAAACTTAGCTGTAAAGGTCTCTCTAGGAGAAGAGCAGGATTGCCACATCCTGTGGGGGAGGCCATCCCCCACACCTCAGCTTTATGTATAGTCTGATCTCCCCAACAAGTCAGGATATCTTTCCCTCCTGTGCTGTAACACTTGCACACACCAACAGAAAATAAACAGCAACATATTTATTGCCGCTTAAAAGTTACCAATTATTATGCTAAATGTGAAGGTTTTGAATGCCCCAATTAAAGACAGTTTGTGGTTAAAGGTAAAATAAAATACTGTCCACAAAAAAAATGCCTTTAAATATTAGGACAGAAATAGAGCCAAATTAAAGATAAAGGCAGATACATCATGCCGATACTAATTTAAAAAAAGTTAGAACAAGCGATTGTGTAAATCAGAGTAGATTTTGGAGCAAGAAACTTTAGAAGCCATGGATCAGGTCACTGGGTAATGATAAAGGGCTGGCTTATCAGGAGGCTTTACCACCCTAAATGTTCATATACTTAATATCAGGGTCCCAAGATACATACAAAAGTTAACAAAAACCAAAACTGAATGAAACCAAATTATAGACTAAGTCTAAAAGTACAAAAGAAGAAAGTATGAGATAAAGTTTTTATTCTTGGGTATTTACCTCAAGACATCAGCATCATGATGTATAAAGGAAGAAAAATAATACATTTTGTCTCATTGAAAGTAAGAGTACCTGGTTTTCAAAAGATACTATTAAGAGAGCGAAAATCTGCACCACAGCACTGCAGTCGAAGTGTGAAATGGCCCAGAGGCTCATGAGTTTCAGCTCTTGGCCTACACTGTTTGAGGAGGTTGTGGCTCTTTTAGGTGGTCAAGTCTCTTTCTTTGAAGGAAGTGGTTTACTGGGGTGGACCTTGAGGTTTCATAGCCTGGTTCTACTTCCTGTTCACTCCGTTTTTCTGAGTATGGATGCAAAGTAGCCAGCCAACTTCCTGCTCTTGTCAACAATTCCCTTTCCATCCCACCTGCCGCTATGCTTTTCTCACCACGATGGACTATATCCCCAAGGAAATATAATTAAAAATAAACCCTCTGTCCCTTAACCCAATTGCCAGGGTATTTTATCAAAACAAATAAAAATAACTGCCACACCTAGATTGAAAGTGTTTGCAATCTACCTTTCTGATAAAGAACTTGTGTCCACAATACTGAAAGAATGTGTAAACTCAAGAATAAGAAAATGAATACTTAATTAAAAAGGAAATAAGAAAGTCAGATGGTTTATAAAAGAGTGTAGTCTGACGGTAAACAAAGACCAAAGGATGCCCAGCACCATTAGTCACAGGGGGAAACAAATTTAATTCATGGTAAGATACCACCTGTGGTAGTTTGAATGTAATTGGCCCCCATAGGATCATAAGGAGTGGCAGTGTTAGGAGGTGTGGTCTTGTTGTGTAGTAGGTGTGGCATTATTGGGGAAAGTATGTCTCAGTTCATTTCCTGCTACCTGAGAATGTAGAATTCTCAGCTTCTTCTCCAGTACCACATCTGCCTGCATGCCACCCACCATGACACAGATAATGGACTAAATCTCTAAAATGTAAGCCCTAATTACATGTTTTGCTTTAGAAGAATTGCTGTGGTCATAGTGTCCCCTCACAGCAATAGAAACCCACAACTAGGACATCACCACACACCAACAGAATGTTTAAAAGTAAGAGATGGACCAGCCTTCCCACATTCCTGGGGGAACAAAACTCTGGCCACAGACTGAGATTGTTGTGATTCACCTTTGCAAAGCACCCGGGGGTTCCTTAACACTCTAGGGTGTGCCTTCTATGCCATCTAGCCACTCTACTCAAGAAAAAAAGAAAGTAAATAAGCATATAAGACATGCGCATAAACTTTCGTAGAAATTCCTGTTAGGAAATCCATTCAACTAAAACCACACAGACTTCAACAGGTGAGAGGGGATCATGTAGTGTACCTACTTGGCCCAGGGGAATATTACTGAGCAAAGAAGAAGACTGTTATCACTAGTGTAACAATGTGGAGAAAATTCAAAATTGTTTCAAGATTTATTTTTATTTTATGTGTGGACGTTTTGCATGCATGCATGTCTTTGCATCTGTGTGTTCAATGTCTGAGTGGCCAGAAGAGTATGTTAGATAACCTGAATGGAGTTACAGGTGCTTTTTTGTTATTGCATTGGTACTGGGAGCCAAACCCAAATCTTTTTCAAAACAAGTTCTCTTAATGGATGAGCCATTGCTCCAGCTTCAAATTCGAAATTATTTTTGAGCAATAGAGACTAGTCAAAAACGAGTGAAGACTGATTGCTTATGTTTGCAGGGAGTTCTGTAGGATACGAAGTGCTCTCAGCTGGTAGTCAGGTTTCCACAGGATAAGATGGCTCAGTGGATGAAAGTGATGGCTAGTTTTAAGTCAACTCGACACAGCCTAAAATCATTTGAGAGAAGGGAATGTCAATTAGGAAAATGCTTCTATAAAATCGGGCTAAGGCAAGCCTCTAGGACATTTTCTCTGTCAGTGATTGATGTGAGGGAGCCCAACCCATTGTTGGTGGTCTCGGGTTCTATATAAAAGCAGACAGAGTAAGCCTTGAAGAGTAAGATACTAAGCAGCCCTGCTTCATAGCCCCTGCATCAGCTCCTGTCTCCAGGTTCCTGCCTTGATTTAGTTCCTGCCCCGCCTTCCTTCAATGATGAACAATGGCATGAAAGTGTAAGCCAAATAAACCCCTTCCTCCCCAATTTGTCTCAGTCATGGTATTTCATTACAGTAATATGAATCCTAATTATTACAAAGATTCTTGTCTGAAAACCCAGGTTTGATCCCCAGGATCCACATAGTTAAAGATGAGAAGTAACTCCTGCAAATTGTCCTCTGACCCCTATACCTGCTGATGTGTACACACAAGACAAATAAATAAAATATAAAAATAATCTAAGCAAGAGCTGGAGAGATGGATCAGGGGTTAAGAACACGTAGTATTCTTCCAGAGTTTGATGTTTACACCCATGTTGGAGGGCTTATAACTACTGTAACTGCAGCTCCAGGAGGATCTGATGCCCTTTTCTGGTCTCCAAAGGCACCTGCACTCACATACATGCACACACACACACACACACACACTTAAAATAACTTAAACAATTCTAAAATCTAAAAGAGACAAACCCTTTGAGGTGGAATAGACATTTTCCTCATCTTGACTTTGGTGTGGTGGGTACATAAACATTTGAAAGCTTATTAAATCATACCTTTAAGGGGAAGCGATTTGTAAAATGCCAATTATATTACAGGATGCTTAGCATTTGTGAGGTTGCTTATTAATTTCTAAAAAATAAAAATCAATACATGGTCAGTTCCTTCTGACATGTAAGCTCTTCTATTCAAAGTGTACACACATCTCAGAGGTAAGGGAACAGAGAACTTGGGTCTTTGCTCTCTCTCTCTCTCAGAGCATCCTCGGGTGGCAGAGGGGTAGGGGTGTGTCTTGAGTAAGTTCTGAGAGGGCACCTTGTTGGTAACAGGGTGAGGCATCCATCCCAGAGACTGGCCAGAAAGGACACTTGCCTCCTATCTCTCTTGCTGCAATGTAATCTATTCGCTGTGAATGCCATCCTGGCCTGTCTATCACGGCATAGGTCACCCTGGAAGTGAAGGGAAAATAGGAAGGGCTCACCAGACAATTTATGTAGAAATTGCTGTCTGTGATTTATGGTTTTAATTAAGAGCTTTTTAAGCTTTAATTAAAAAGGTACATGAGCATCCAGTATTTAAGAAAAATGCCTTTGTGTTTGGGTCGATAGAAAAACATAAAATAAAATGAGATACATATTTCTAGTCAGAAGCTTCACATAAGAAAGCTATGTACATAATTAAGAAGTAAATTTAAACTGATTTGGGCATAAAGGCCTTATAATGGGGGAAGGTGGCTGAGGGGATATTTTATCCTTTATTGCAATAGAGCTGGATATCAGACTCCATGCATTAGTGAAGTTGTTTTCTAGGATGGGACCAAATTGAACACATGATCAGTGCATGAGGGTACTATCAATGACACCCTGCTAGCCCTCAGTGGGTGTAGAAGCTCTCTACATGCTAGGGGCTGGTGACTTTGTATCAACCCTCATCTTTTTTTTTTCTGTTTCTTTTGCTGGCACCTCAGGTGTGGGGACTCCAGTGATCACACCGGGGAAACATCTATTTATGCGTTTACATAGAGTCATGACCGTTTACTATGCAGACAAGTTCAAGTTCAGGAAGATGGAACAGAAGTGATTTTTTGTCATTCATTGCACATTTGGCCATCACTGGCCTTTGCAGAGGTCAGATCTCTAGGCCTAAGACTTACCACCATTTTGTTTGATGTGGAGTGGAGAGTGCCACCACAGGGCCATGTGCTCTGGGTGCAGAGTCCAGGAGTGTGGGAAAATAGCATGAGGCAGGGAGATTCTGTTTGTGGGAATACGTGCACTCTGGACCCATAGGCTTGATGCTGTGGGAAGGTGGATTATGGGATGGTGGTAGCAGTGCTCAGCTCAGGTGATGGGACAGGCTGTGTAGCTAGCAGGTACCAGGATCCGAGATGCTCAGCAACTTACATACCAGTCACCAAGTTCAGTGGGGCTTTACCAGCTAACTTCTACAGAATCTCTTGTGATTTAGGGATCTGGGTTCCTGGAGCATTACTGGAATCCTATCCTCTGGGATTTTGTCACCAGAAGGCTAGGAAACTGGGACAGTGCTCACCTTGGTCACCTTAGCCCAAACCAGGCCTGGGGTGCTGGAACCCTGGCCTGACACATCACAGACATGCAAAATCTGTACATGTGCTAGGATTTCTTCGACTATACTGTTCAGGCTCCTTGGGTCTTCCCCAGTGCCTCCCTGTAGGCTGTTGCTGTCCTTTTATGTTCCTCACAGATGACTTTCACATCCTTTCCCAGGACAAGGACCCTTGCATGACTTTGGGGTATAGTCTTAGGCAAAACTGAATTTCTAGGCCTGGGTCCCCAGAGGGAGACAGTCCCTCCTTATCACTAAACTAAACATGTTCACCTTACAAACTACATTACTTTGGAGTCCTCACCTTAGGAGTCCTGGTTAGACATGCTGTGATCAGGGAGCTTTATGCTTCTTAAGTGAGCAATGAATGGACTTAATCCATACCTTCAGGTAGCAAACTTCCATACTGCATGGAAGGCTGTCTCCACCTGTAGACAGACACATAAGCACCTCAACACCTGCTCCTTCACAGTGTGCCCACCGCCATTCACCTGGAAAGGCTCAGAACCCCAGCTCATCTACTCCACCATGACACTTTGCCACTCTAAAACAAGTAGAGATAAAGAACCATGAAGGGGCCCCACGGATCCTTAAGATCTACCCATCTCTCTTTGAAAGCTAGTTTCTCATTCTACCTCATGTGCGACCTCATACTGTGGGACCTTGCCTAGCCAAGGGACCATTTTGAAACACAACGTAGCGCATTCTAGAATTAGTCATTTCCTAATTCTCTCCTACAGTGTAAGTCACTTAGGAAGGGCTGTCACTTATTCGATGGCCATTTTTTGAGAGGTCCATTTCAAATTCCTTCAAAAGACATCTTTGACAGAGTCTCAAGAGCATCCTAAGGAGGCAGAGGACATCAGCCCAGCTCAGAAATGCGGAAAGACATATTTGTTGCAGTGCTCACCTCCCAGGTCACATGTCAACAGGACAACGGAAATTCCAGGTGCTTTAATCATTGAGCAGTAGAAAATCAGTTTGCTTTTCAAATCAGATCCGTGATGATGGGTTGGAGATAAATAGCAAAACTCCTAAACAGAAATGTGATGTTTGCTTTCCACAACTCTGTAGGAGAAGCCAACCAATGGCAGACCATCGGCATTTCCCTGGGTTTGCGGCTAGCATGCACCAAATGCTCTGGGTTTTAACAGTTTTAGATGTCAGAGTATAGGACCTCGTCTGTCTGACCTGATTGAAACAGCAGAGCCTTTCTTACATGGCTGTGCTGGGCAGACACTGTGGACTGGCCCCTGTGTTTAATCACCCCAGGAGTGTGGCTTTATAAGTTATCATAACCCTCTATGTTTCCCCCTTCCCTTGTTAAGATCTGAGGTTTCAAATCTTCTTAGGGCCTAGGAGAGAGAGGTCTGCATGCTGTGCAAACCAGCTGATTGTCATTCACCTGTTCCTCTTTGGATCAGACCAAATATGATCATAACCCCGTGATTGAAAGAGCTTCACCTATGTGCTTCCTTCATGGTGTGGAAATCTTCACTTCCCTTCATGCTGGAGCCTCACAGCAAGTGATCTGCCTGCCCTGGCTGGCCTGTTTCCAAAGGCCAAGAGGACAGAGGTCCATACAGGCAGCAAGCAGAGGGATGAGGCCTGAGTTAGACCTCTAACTCAGAGCATCACCTTACTGGAACACAGGCACAGAGGTTCTCAACCTGTGGGTCACAACCCCTTGAGGGATAATGTCAGACATCCTGCATATCAGATATTTACATTACAATTTACAACAGTAGCAAGGGAATGATTTTATGCTTGGGGAACTGAGGAACTGTATTAAAGAGTCCCAGTGTTGGGGAAGTTGAGAACCACTGGGCTAGAGATAAGCCAGGCTGTAAGAGAGGACACCACTTTTTAGGGCCAATGACCCACAAGGCACTCTGGCTTTTTCTAGTATCGTATACATAAGATTGCACTTGTGTTCCCACTTAGGTCACATGTTGTATTCCCAATTAGGTCACATGTTGCACATGAAAGTGACAAATTTTGGGGAAGTTGGTTGCCAGGCTGCACAGGTGATCTCAAGTTTGGCAGCTTATTACTCTCTCAGTCTTGTTTCAGCCTGTGTAGTCTCCACTTGTGAGCTCATGACATGAGCATCTTCCCTGTGGCAGTTAGAAAAGCATGGTCTGAGGAGTTCCTGCTGTGGACCACCTCTCCAGTGTGCTTTACCCTGGTCTTCCTGCCAGCATCTCGTGTGTCTTGATGCTCAGAAAAGCTTCTCAGCTGACCAAGCTCCACAACAGGGCAGTGGGATCCCTCCCTATCCCCTGTCCCCTTCTCTGGACATGTCTCTTCCAGCCTGCTTGTCCATACTCATGCTAACAGTCCACCATAGAAGGTGGATCCCTGTGGGCAAGGTGCCTTCCTCCTTGTGTCCCTCACCCTGAAGGGCCTGGCTCTGGCTCCTTCTCTCTTTCCAAATCTGTTTCAGGCTTTGGTGGGGGCAACTTCATGTCCACCACCGTCTAGTCATAAGATACTGCCTTCTGGTTCCTTCAGTTTTCTATGTCCAGAATATGTCTTCCCCAGAATCTCTGTCCTCTGTTCCTCCCAAGAATGACCATGCCCAGCCTGCATTCTCTAAGAGGACTACTCACCTCCTCCTATTGTCTCAGAGGTTCCCAAAGAACCTCTCCCCACCCTCCTAAGCCCACAGGAAACAGCCTCTCTGCCCGGACAAGAAGCATTCATTGGTCAAGGTCATGGGAAGTCTCCCATAGTCAACATGGAATTTTCTAGAAGTGGGTGGGAACAAACTGAGGAGTAAGACTCAGGTAAGAGAAGAAAAAGGAAAGAGCCCCTGTTCCTCTGCTTCTGGCTGCCACTCAGTTCCCATGGCAACAACAATGGCTGAGGAAGCAGTGGCTATGGGAGCTGATGATTGCATCCTGCCCATCACAGGGACACACATGGTGGAACAGTTTCTACATTTAGAATAGGAGCTCTCTTCTTTAGAAGCAATGAAAACCTGCTCATAAGTAAACGTTATAATTTCTTAGACAGCAGTAATAACATTATACTTTAATTTAAAATGCATCAGGCTCTTTGTCTGGTTCTCTGATTCAATATGGAAAGTGCTGGCTGTTTGCAAAGACCCCTCCTCCTCCCTCCAGTTCTAGAAGGACAAGTCTCTACACTTTACAGGATGCTTTCTGCTCCCTCTTTTTTCTTTAGAGATTTATTTATTTTTTTGCTATATGTATGCATATATACCTATGTGGTGTATGTACACACAAGTGCAGTCAGCCACAGAAACCAGAAGAGTGTGTTCTATCCCTCGAGTTGGTGTTACAGACAGTTGTGAGCTGCCCAGTATAGATGGTGGGAACTGAACTCGGCCCTTTGCAAGAGCACTTCAAGCTCTACGTCACCTTTCCAGCCCCTGCTCTGTGTGGCTTATTTCCACAGTGGTTTCTATCTCCTGGAATTGTGCCCACTGCTCACCTGTGGCCATCCTCTTGACTTCTGACTTCTCTCTTGTCTCCTTTGTACGACCTTACCTTTCCCTCCTTTTTAGAGGATGGAAGAGATGCCAGAGAACATATGGTTTTAGGTGGTATCAGCTGTGAAAGCCAGAGTGTCCTGCACAGCTCATGCATGGGGCCTTGTGGAAACCCTCTGATCTTTCCAGGGAATGGGCATTTCCACCTTTGTCCAGCTTTGTGTCCAGGTTGTGGTGATCCTGGGTTGGCTGCCTTCTGTGCAGTAATTGGATGAGGGGGTGGTTAAGAGATCAAGGAACTCAATGGAACTACCCCCTCCCCTCCCCCCTCCATGCTTCAGACTCTGAGAATGCCCCTGAGCTCTCACCCTGTGCCATGGGAAGATGTGTCCATGTAGAGAAATTATGACATCTAAAGCAGTTGATGCCTTTTGATTCTTCTGAAAGATGCCTTCTCACATCACACATGAGGAAATGGTCACCAGTAACTGTGGTAACAGCCATGTTTACACATGTGTGCAGCATTCCTGTTATCCTGAGTGGAGCCAGTTAACTTTTCCCAGATGTCCCATCTCTTTATCCACCTCTATTCCTAATTTGTGGGATTTCTCTGTCTGTTGTTTTCCAAGTCCTTGGAGTCTCTCTTCATCCCTGTCAATTTCACTGCTTCACTTCTCCTGTGGACTCAATTTGGTGCCTGCTTTTTTTTTTTTTTTTTTTTTTTTTGTGAGTCTTGAATTTGCATTTGAGCCCTTTAATACTTAGCTTGCCTCCTCCCCCATCTGTTCAATTCCTGCTTTTGTATTACTGATTATTTCCAGAGAAAATAGGCCAAGGTGGTTTTGAGGAATGGTATAGATTCCCTTTCTATACTAGACACCAACGTCATTATAAAGCATCCAGGTTCAACATCCTGAAGATAAGTATATTGGCAGACCGGCCAGGGAGCAAAGTTCCTTGAGCAGAAACCAGGCCAGGCTTACATTAGAATTTGGTCTCAGTAACCAGTGGGTGATAGACAGAGTCATCTAGCCAGTTGTGTGTGTGTGTGTGTGTGTGTGTGTGTGTGTGTGTGTGTGTTAGTAATCTACACAGACAAAGTGGATCCTTATTTATCTTTACTGAGCTGAAATAAAATCATCACAACTCAAACATGAAAATGTCATGCTACAAATATGAGATGAATATGTGGAAGACTGTCTTGAGGGCACTGTGAAGAAAAGTATAAACAATTCAAGAAAGATAAATGTTTCCTCAAACTCACCCACCCCTAATAAAAGATAAACTAAACCACAGAAGTAGAAAAGGAAAGAAAAATATTCTCAAGTGGAAAAATCATAATGTATACTGTCCATGTGCATGGCTAACAGAGAGTTGAGACCTCATTTTGTTCCTAGATAGAGGGCTTTTGCAAGTAAAGAACAAACAAGCATAAAGCCAAAACCATGAGTCCCAGTGATCACACCACATTGTGGATACAGATATTTGAGGTAAAGAAGCAGCTGGACACTATGGAGGGACAAGACCTGCCAGGATCCTGGAAGGAATCCTGAAGGTATGGCATCCATGTTTGTTTCAACATTCTACCCAGGTGTCACCCCAGGTTTTGCCTAGGTGTGACCCAAGACTCTGATCAGGTAGTCCCAAGATTCCAGGCATGTGAGACCCACAGTCAACATTCCTCACAGGCATTGACCTATTCACTTGCGGTCCAGGGTTGGGCTCTACTGTGTCAAGGCTAGGGATCTGCATAGTTAATTTAACACCAGGGCTCTGCTGCGTGTGATTCAGCTCTTTCTCCATCCGTGACGTGGTCAGGGATCCACAGGAGCATGGAAAACAGAACTGAAAGGCTACAGGAGCAAATGAAGGCTGAGAACACTTGGTGTCTGTGTCGGTCTAGATGGGGCACCTTCAAGTACTCGGAGCATAGTGTCAGCCTTTGTGGATATTCTAAGTTGAGTTGAAAATTGGTATGGAAATGTAAGGACCTAGAAGGGCCAAAACAATTCTGAAGAACAAATTTGATGAGTTACAGAGGCTGAAATCAAACTTAATATGAAACTTATTATTTGGCGTGGGTGGTATTAGCATAAGAATAGACAGAGAAGGGTAGAACAAGATGAAGGGTCTGGAAATAGAATTACACATGTATGGCTTTGTGGCTTTCCTACAAAGGCACTGAGCAATTCAGAGGAGAAAGAATGCTCTTTTCAACAATAGCTTTTGAAAAACTGGAATATCTGTATAAAAATGGAAACTCAACACTCACCTTATACTGTGTATAAAATTTAACTCAAAATAGATCATAGATTAAATAAAAACTTTTTGAAGAAATTATAGAAAAAATAATGGCCATATTTGGGTTAGGAAAAGATTTCTTAAATTGAACAGGGAAAGAGTAAGTCAGAATTGCAAAAGAAATAGAAAAATTGGACTTGGCGAACAATAAAACATTCACTGCTCAAAATAGTCTAGGCTGGCTGTGGCTGGGGGATGCTAGATCAGAACACACGTCTGATGGAGAGACAGCTAAGGGTCAATGTTCTTGCAAGTCACTAATAAGAATAGAGGTGATCTGATGAAGTGGGGTGATCTGATGATGTGAGGTGATCTGATGAAGCTGGAAAGGACCTGAACAGACCTGTGCTCATGTAGTTGGCAAGAGTGTGGGTGGTGGTTGATGTCACCGCACAAGCTCAAAATGAATGTAAATTATTCATGAATACAGATTAGTGATTTTCCTCACCCACCTCAGTGGATCAAACAAGCAGATGAAAATGAACCCACTGTACTTCAGATTAATAGTGTAGCAGCAGTGGTGGTGCCGGACCATCCCAGCTGACTGCTGAGTCTAATGGCTGACTCTACACCCTCAGGCTAAGGTGAAAAGACACTAATAAATACACAGTGGTATTCGTTAGTGAGTAGGTAAGTGTTGAATATGTCTTATAAAAATGAACAAATAAAAAAAAATGCATGTGGGGGCTGGGGAGATGGCTCAGTTCGATAAGTGCTTAGCCTTACAGGACCTCAGAACCCGAGTTCGAGCCCCAGAACCTGTGTCATGAAATCCAGGTGCAGTGGCACACGCTTGTAAACACGGAGTCAGGGAGATGAAGGCAGGAGATCTCTAGGGCTCATGCCAGCCATTGCACCCTATTTGATCGGTTCCATGCCAGTGAGAGACCCTCCCTTAAAATAACCAGCGAACAGCACCTGGGGAATGATATCCGAGGTTGTCTTCTGTACTCCATAGACATATGTACACATGTACATTCACCTGCACACACAAATATACCTGAACACACACACAAATATACACACTGACTTGTTGACCATTGAGGTCAACGAAGAAAAGGCTTTGATATGGAGAAAACTGATAGACACCGCTGTGACCAAGGAGCAAAGACCATTACCACCACAGGTGCAGGTGGCCATCATGATGTCCTATGCCTCTCATTAGTGTGCACACAACATTTTCCTGATATCTTTTCCAAAGCTACATTGCTCAGGAAACATTAGATGGACTCTAATTGGGCAAGGGTATCTTACAAAATAAATGGACTGCACATTCCCCAAATGTCAGGATCGGGAAGAACAGAGCAGATGGTGAGACAGTCTTCAGTAATGAAACCATGGATGGGAACAGCAAGCATGTCACATGATGCAGGGTTAGATATCAGGAGGATTTTCTTTTGGTATATATAACATTAGTGTGATGATCAGTAGATTTTGAGTAAGATTTGGAAATGAGATAATAATACTGTAGCGATGTCAGTTTCTTGATCCTGGTAATTGTGCTGTGGTTACACAAGAAATACAAATTTACTTCAGGAAACACATACCAAGATATTTATGGGTGAAAGAACATTATTCAAAAATTTATTCCCTCACAAGTGAGAAAAAATAGCATGTGAGAGAACAATGAGGCAAATATGGAAATTTGGAACATTTTGGGAAATTTGAATGAAGGCAAACAGAAAATCTCTTTATTGATTGGACAATTAAGTTTGAAGTTATTTCAAAGGAAAATATAAATAAGACAAAAATGTAAGCAAATCAAAGTTAGAGATGTATCCTTCTGCATTTATCATTGTAATGGCTTCAACATCTGACTATGTTACTGCTGCCGACATGGTTTAGGGTGGAGATGTCTCTGCTCTGCATCGACTCCATTCCACAGGTCTCATGCTTCAGTCACCTCTGAACATACACATGGGGTGCAACAAACTGTCCCTGGATCATGGTTGATGACAGCAGAGGCTTGGTGGTAACTTGAGCATCCAGTGGACTAGGGTCATACATACAATGTGCTGTATTCTTACAGCTGACGAGCACACACAACAGACAAAGTGAGTGGCTTCACACTGCATATACAAGACCCAGAATTCTACAGACCACTGTGGAGTAGCAATGGTTACAGAATGTTCTGTGTGACATAAAATACAGCATTTAGAAGTAATCTAAGTGCTTGTGAGTTCACATGTTTATATTGAATGGGAAAAGCTGGGTAGGAGTGACATTGATTTTAGCAGTTGCTACTTCTCGAAATAAGAGTGAGTGGAAAGAAGATTTTTGAGGACCTGGATATTTCCTGATGAGTGTGGATTCAGTGATTAATAATCTGAAATAGTGGGACAGATTTGGAGATGAGTCAGTCTGTGAGGGGAGTATGCAAATATAAGTTCATCTGAATGGCTATACTATCCAGTATTCTTGGACCATTTGCTGATGGAATATAGAAATCTCAAGGAGGATTTTGTTTGGCCTGCTCCTTTTCTGTCTGGCCCACATGGTGAGGCTACCGGTGGTCCACTCCTGGGCTCCCTGCTCTCTGTTCTTACTGGGTTCAGCTCTGCCGCAGAGGAGTTCTCATTTCAGTGTTCTGGATAGAGGGGCTTCCTGAGACCCAGGGCTTTCAGTTATAACATTGGAAGGTCCTGGAAAAGTAGGGTGAACTCGTCACCCCAGATCAGAAGCAGGGAAGACCTTGAAACTCAATGTCCCTATCTGCCATACTTAGAGTTTCTATGATGATAAAACGTCATGGTCAATAGCAACTTGGGGAGGGGGAAAGGGTCTATTTGGCTTACACCTCTACGTCACAGTCCATCGTCGAAGGCAATCTGGGCAGGAACTTAAGGCAGGAACCTGGACACAGAAACTAAAGCATGGGCCATAGAAGAAGGCTACTCACGGTCTCTCTCCTCATGGCTTGCTCAGTTTGCTTTCTTATACAACCAGGGACCACCTGTACAGGGCTGGGCTTGGGCTCTCCCATATCAATCACCCATCAAGAAAATGCTCTGAAGACTTGCCTGGAGACAATCTGATGGATCCCCCCCCCCCCAATGAGGTTCTTCTTTTCAGATAATGTCTAGGTTTATGTTGGAGTTGAAAAAAAACCTAATTAGCAGGGTTACTCTTTCTCCCTCTTCCTTAAACAGATATGCTTAAGCTGGCTATTCCATGCCCCTGGAGACAGTTCTGAGGCATCCCTCAGCACACCCACCTTCCTTATTTCTCACCCCACTCCTCAACCCTTAGACCTGGACCAGCAAAGCTGTCTCCCTGTCACTTGCCCAGGTCACAGGTGCACCTCTGAATACTACATATATCCATAAGCTATCCTGAGATTTCTAGTTAGCAAGTAGCATCAGCTCCCTGCTTCCTTTGAGTATGCTGGTTCCTGTCGTGAGTCCTGGGCCCTGAGTACCCGTCGGCTCTGGCATGCTGACGATGGTGCTGTCAGCTGCCCTATAGTCTCTTGGTTGATGGTTCTTTTGTACATAGGGACCAGAGTATAACATTGGGAGGGAGGAAGCTCCTTAGGTGTGTATTTTTACTGCCCCAAGGGTCAGGGACCAACATCCTAAACCTATCCCAACTTTCATGTAAGTGTCTGCCCTGGAGGGCATATTTTGCATCTTCTTGGAAGGAAATTCTTCTTCCAGTTGCCCAAAGGAGTGGCAACAAGCAGAGCTCTCCATGCCTTGGGTGTACCAGCTGGAGATGTTGTTGACTGTCTGTCACTGTGTTTTGTTCCTACATATGGATTACACCAAGAGAACATGTTCCTATTCTTTGGTGCTAAGAGCTTTCCAGATGCTGGCACCCATGCATTAGGGGTGGAAATGGCTTGTTTGCTGTCAAGAATAAACTCCTAGGAAACTCACTCAGGAAAGGTTTTGGTATGCTCCATTACAGAGAATAGCAAGCGCAGCTTGAGAGATTCTATGAAAAAACTCCCACTAAAGTGCAGTAAATATTTCTGTTCAGAGCGTCTCATTTGTCTGAGAATGCTTTGTATTCATTTATGACCCAGGGAGCCCATATTTCAATTTTATCAGGTTTAATAGGTTGTAAACTAAAAACAGCAAATCTAAGGCTACGTGAAACAACTGGGAATGAGCCAAACAGGTGCATAATTGACATCGGAATGACTTTGAACTTTCAACTTTCATGCAGAAGAATATCTTTTGGCTATTTCTATGGGCGGCTAGCCACAGGTAATGCAGTTTCATCTGCTGAAAGACACCCAGTTAATAGTGTCATTTCCATAATTAGGGTAGGCAGCCAGAAAGCCATTTCAACATAATGAAATATAGGAAGTTCAAAATAAATTTTATTAAAATACCTGTGGTGTCTTAAGTTCAGCTCAAGAAAAGTTTGTAGGAGATGAAGAAGAAGCACAATTTGGGATGAAACCGTAAATGCAACCTTAAGGGTAGAAACTTTATTTTTCAAAGTCACAGCAGTGACAGGTTTTACCACTTGTTTCCTCCTAGAAATATATGTATAAATGTGCAATTACTTGCCATTAAATTCTCTTAAAACATGCAGGGCTCTCAATTCCGTAGACCTCAATCTTAATGGAATTGGAAACTTCATAAACCCACTCCTAGAAGGGACATAAACTCGCCTGGTATGTGGTGGGGTTGCTGGCCCTGAGACACTGATCCCAGCACCACACTCACCCAAGGAAGCAATCTTCCTCGACCTCTGACCCTTTGAGGAGGCAGAGGCCTCAGGGAAGGAGGGATAGAATCTCCAACTGAGCTGATTCACTTAAAATTTTGCTTTATTTTCTTATAACATTTTTCCATTGTCCTAGTTGGTTTTCTGCTGTGACAAAGCACCCAACAAAACACAGCTGGGGAAGGAAAGGGTTTACTTAGCTTATAAGACCATGTTATGGTCCATTCTGTGAAATGAAGGCAAGGTCATACCACATCAAAAGCCAAGAGCAGAGAGAAAAGGTCGCCCATGTGGCTTGCTTGCATGTTGGGGTTCTTTACTTTTTAAAGTTCAGGATGTAGCCTAAGGAATGATGCTGCCCCCAGTGAGCTAGGTCCTCCTATATTAATTAACAATGAAGATAATTCTCTACAAATATGTCCATTCATAATTTCTCGTTAAGACTTTCTTCCTGGGTGATTATAGTGTGTCAAGTTCACTTCAAAACTAGCCAGCATACATTTTAGCTAGCTTAAAACCTCTAAAACGTCACTGGGTTCTGAATTGTGATGCTAATGTACTCAGAAGAACCAATACCTTAAAAACAAACAAACAGCAAAAAACTATTGATTTTTTTAAAGTGTGTGTGGTGATCCTGTGCCCTCACAAAACTATTGCAAGTATGAACTGACAAAGATGGCTTGTGGGTATTTCAGCAACCAGTCAGTTACCTCCAGCAACCAAACAAATGCCCAAATCAGAAATTCCACATGGGGAGCAGTAGGAAGACCTGGGACTCTCCATTTGCTCTTGCTTTCATGTCTCCCCATCTTAAGTAGATAGGGAAAAAGATACTCAAGTTCTATTTATTACATTTGAATAGAAAGTATCCGCTCCCCTCCTCCAAAGGCTCATTATGGAAGGCTCGGTCCCCAGCTATTGGCAATATTGAGAAGGGACTGGATCATGAAGGCTCCGGCTTCATCAATGAGTCACCCTATTGGTAGGTAATGGGCTAACAGGAGGTGGGGTCTGGTTGGAGGAAATGAGTCACTGTCCTTGAAGGGTGCATCCTATCCCCGCCCTTACCACATCTTTGCCTCCCATCTGCCATCTGGTTAGCAGCATTATTTCAGCAAGAGTTCTCTAAGACAGTTTTTCTTCAAAAGCACATGTCAGGATCAATGGAGCCAGGAGGCAGTGGACCTCTGGAAGTGTGAGCCAAGATGACACCCCCACCCCCTCAACACACACACTCAGTTGTTGCCCCAGGTGTTGGCCATGGGGATGAGAGATCCCTAAGGTTCCAGTTTCAGCCCATGGACTAGAAGGGAAATAGAGAAGTTATTAGCAACTCTCACCTACCTGGGCTTCCAAGGGACCTCTTCTGTAGTTCTGGACTTGGAGCTCAGGAGGAAATGGAGTCATAATCTGAGGAGTCTCAGCTTAGAAGTCATAGAAAACCGCTGTAGACAATGATAGAAGCTTATGCAGGGCCTAAAGGCCACAGACGCTGAGGAGCCAGAGATGGCTCTGGAATGAAGCCGAGTTAAACACTTATAGAAATCAAAATATGTGAAAGCAGCTATGTGTACAGAAGAATTAAAAAATACACATACATGCCTAGGAATGAGCATGCCCAGAAATAGTTGAGCAGGCTTCTTGAATCTTCAATCTTCTAGGGATCAGAAAGAATCTGCCCACCAGAGTCAGACTCTAAAGGCCAGGAGATGGTACATCCCTTTTCAGATGCTTAGTATTCCACAAAAGATTGCATGGCACCCCCATAGCAGTCCCCCTCTTGCCCCCTAAAACAAACAAGGAACATGGCCTGTAGGGAAAAAAATCTGCATATAAGAAATAGTGTGCATTCCCTCCATGAAGAGATAGCTACATTAAAATGGTAGGAGGCAGCCAGGAGGCCATGGGGAGACCACAGACAACAACAGCCTTCATATCCCTGGGCACAGTGGGACTAAGCAGAGTGGACTGACACCCAGGGCTCAAAACAGTTTCCAGAGCTTCGAAGCCTTGTTGTGATACCTCCAGGTGACACTATACAAAGTGCTGGGGGGATAGTTCACAGAAAGGGTGGAATAGGGGGCATGGTAGGCCTTGGACCTCTCATCCACCACACCTCACCTCCACAATTGCCATAATAGCTTGTCATCTAACACATCCCCTCACTTGTTTCATGATATGTCTACCACTCTTGGCAAGCTAAGTACCTACATGGACATCCTCATCCCACGGCCTCTGTTACTTTGTATTTTAGTGACTTTTCTAATTGTTGTGACCAAATAGCTGGCAAAATCAAATAAAGGAAAGAAGGTTTGGTTTTGTTTCAAATTTAATAAAAATTAGTCTGAGATATCAGAGGACCAGCCTTTGTTTCTTTGAGATAGAGTTTCTATGTAACAGTCCTGGCTGTTCTTTAACTTGCTTTGAAGACCAGGCTTGGCTTTGAACTCACAGAGAATTCTCTTGCCTCTGCTTCCCAAGTGCTGGGACTAACAGTGTGTGCCACCACTGCCTGCCTGGGAGCCTGGAAGGAACTCCTTCTGTAAACTAAAATGACTTCAAACTCAGATCTGCTGGGATTAAGGGCGTAAATCACCACTCCCAGACATTTCCCATGGCTGAGATTAAAGGTGTGAGTTACCACTGTCTGATCCTCCTAGACTGACTGTGGGTAGATCCCTCTGATATTTCAGACTGGTTTTTATTAAATTAGAAACATATCCCACATATAGTTAATCATGGCGGGGAAAGAGAATGGCAGCAAAAGTGTGGGGTAGCTAGTCACACAGTTACGAAGGAGAGAGAGAGAGGGAGGGAGGGAGGGAGGGGAGGGAGGGAGGGAGGGAGGGAGGGGGAGAGAGAGAGAGGGAAAGGGAGAGGGAGGGGGAGGGGGAGGGAGAGAGGGATCTGGCACCCAATTTGCTTACTTTCTCCTGTTTGTCTTTGAATAGTACCACCTATATTTGGGATGGGTTCCTTCTCCTCAGTTAAACCTCTCTGGATACATCCTTGCTGTGACAGAGGTGTGTCTCCCAGGTGATTCTAAATCTTGCCAAAGTGGTAATAAAGACCACACCACCACACCCTGTATTTGTCATTGTTCTCCCACCCTAAGGGGTGGGTTGCCTAGAGACTCAGTAGGGCTGAACTGGAGAGTTCCTCTCAGAAGCTGGCAGGCTAGACACTCAGGATAGCCATGATCTCAACTCAAGATCACCACACAGGTGCAGAAAGTCAGTCTTTTGCTCTAGTTGGGTCTTCAATTGCTTGCTTGCTTCACTCTACAGATGTGTATCATAGGAGGCATACCACCTTCCAGTGTGAGGTCTGGACACCGTGGCTCAGGTAGTTCACATAGTTACCCCCACCACTCTCCCTCCATACCCTGAATCTTACTGTTAGCTACATCTACCCTCTCCCACCTTTGTACCCCGATCTTGTCCTCTAGACCCCACATGACACCATCCTGCTTGCTCTACCACTCAGCTCTATCTTGGGTCCCTCCATGTTCTCTCTACCCAGTGTCCACGCTACTATGGGCTTAGCCTCTTCCAGAACCACAATGTTGAAGACTCTATTCCTGCATCCCTCACTGAGAAGACCCAGGCAGGGACTACTTCACCTCAGCTTTCCTTCTTATGCTCAGCAGTAGCCTTCCTGTTCTGATCTCACAGGGACCAGGTTAAGGTCACCCTGTGCTCTTATCCTTCATCCCAGACTTGTCAGCTTTCCAGCATCCTCTTGCTCTCTGTTCCCTTCTGCACCCCAAACAGGAACCTCAGTGCCTTGTACTCCACCCCCAGCTGAGCCTGGCGGCTTCTCTAGACCATTATAATTACGCTAGTAACTCATGGCCTTAATTGTTAAGACTTTATAGCCATCTCCATTACAGGCTGGAGCGAGACAACGCATTGTCTGAGGTTTCCTATCCCTTTACTCTTACAAAAATCATTAAACAAGATTATGGCTAAGGCAAAATAAAAATTGAAAACCAATAAAATGGCACAAAAGGAACAAGAGAAGGAAGCATGAGTCGATGTCTTATTCATGAAGCTGGAGTCAACGTTCTGAGCAATGCTAATAACCACATGGGCCTTCTCCTAAACTAAATTTGGTGCAACAAATTCTTAAGAGAAAGCAAAGTAAGAGAACAGTGGGATTCGCAAGACTTCTCCTGCCCTTGCTCTCTAAAGCAATGTGGGAGACTTTATAGTATTCCATAGAGAAGATTTCAGTCAAGTTAATCAAACTAGTTGTATTTTATTTTGAAATGATGGTTTCGCTGTTGTTGGAGTTACCAATTTAATCCCAGTCCCAAGATGAAGCTCCTCTGTGAGTGGCTTATTTGAGATGATGCTGAAAATAATTTAAAAATGTGTGGAAAGCAATATAGGGTTGGGAGAAGCTAGTTTGGGGCTTGTGCCAGGCAGGAGTTGGCTTACATGACTATTGTAGCTGAGGGGTCCATTTATCTTCAGGAAACTCAAGAGAGCCAGTGGTATATTGTTACTATTGAGGCAGTGGTGGTGGGGATGTGGACAGGGTTCTACTGGGGCCCTCAAGGGCCTCTGCTCTGGTAAGGCTTGCTCTGGATTCAGGCTGCTAATTTTAGTGCTAATCTGTTACCATGGCTTCTGGGTTATTTTTTGAGGATGTGATCAACCTTACCCACAGAGTTCACCATCCAGGGTACACACATGAACTGCAGGAAGCTAGGACTCAGCATTTCTGTATTCTCTTAGATGCTGAGAAACTTCCTCTTCTTGGCTGAACAAAGTGATGCTGGGATGCTACAGGTCTTGCTTCAGTGCCTAAGGGCAGAGCTTGGGATGTGGCCTCATCAGACCTCCAGCTACAACTCTAACTGAACAGGTAAGTGTGGGGAGCATAAGAGACAGGGAAGACTAGAAGATGTGTGGGGCTTGACAGTTTAGTGGGGCATAGTGAACACTGGCAAGCATGGAGGATCTTGGTGGAAAGAAGTGGACATGGCAGGCATGTCAGAGAATCATGGGTAATGATAACACAGTAATGGTTAGCCATGGAGATGGAGCATAGTAAAGCATGGTGGCTTGGTAGGGCATGGTGTCACAGTGGAGCATATGGGTATGAAGGTGGCATGGTGGAGCATGGCAGACATGGTAAGTCTTTGGAAATGATGCATGGTGAACATAGTGAGCATGGCACATAATAGTGACCTTGGCAGATCTTGCTGTAGTGCTAGATAATGGTGGGCTGGTGCCACATTGTAGCATGGTAGGTGTAGAGGTAGAACATGGTAGATTGATGGCATAGCAAGCAGAGCTACAGTCACCTGATGTGATGTAGAGAACATAAAGCAGAAAGCTTTACAGCTGAACTCACCCATGGATGTAGCTTCTGTCTCAGCCCCAACCACATAGTGCTGAATCATTAATGTCCTAAAGCATTGGTTCTCAACCTATGGTTCATGACCCTTTGGGGATTGTCAAATGACCTTTTCACATATCACATATCAGGGTCACATATTACTTTCTACTTATCAGATATTTGCATTTCATTCCATAGCAGTAGCAAAATTACCATTATGACATAGCAATAAAGATAATTTTATGATTGGGGGTCACTAGAACATGAGGAACTACATTAAAGTTCCATACTATTAGGAAGATTGAGAATCAATACCATAAAGGAAAATGCTTTGATCATCCTGGTAGACTTTACAAACAAGTTTGAATTATGCAGAAATGGTGGACAAGATCAAGCTCCTTTGTAATGCTAGGGAAGACTTACACGTATGTAAAGTGAAGCAGCTGTGGAGCTATAAGACCTAAGTCCTGGATCCACGGCAGTAAAGGCACGGGTACTTTGCTCAGCTTCAGTGTTCTGCTTTCTTGTGGTGATGTTTCATCTGTGAATAGAGGCAGTGCTTGACTTTCTTGTGGTGATGATGTGCATGTGATATTTTGATAAGGGGAAGCCAAGTTTTTTCACCACACTGTACACCAGAAAAATTTCTTGGTATATTCAAAAAGTTAAATGTAAATATAAAATTTATGGGAAAAAGAGAATGTGGTTAGCTGTTGTTCTTGTCTCAGACACACTGTCCTAAATCTAACAAGGCAGCTCTGACACAGGATTTACACAAATAGGAACTAAGATATTTTTATGTTTAAAAACCCTTGATCATACCAGAAACTCCATGTTTTCAATAAATAAGCATTAATTTGCCATTGCATTTAACAGTACATCTGAGGAAATGTTACTGTTAATGACATAAAATTTTAAAAAAACCATAACTTGATTCTATTTAATAAAGCCAATTCATACATCTACAACTGTCATTTTAATTGTATATCTTTGTAAGTTTTATGTGATTGAACTATAAAAAAACTTTCATGGTTTCTTTTGGTTTACTTGGAGTAGCAGGTACCAGAATTACCCTGTAAGACCACAAAACAAAACAAAACAAAAAGACTTTAAAAGTGAGAATATAGGGAACAATGCTTGTCAGGATACTGACATTAGTCAGTGGTGGACAGTGATTCGTGACAGGCTAGAGATAATCAAGACTCCAGTGGCAGCTGATGGATTTGCAAGCCTGCGCATATGGATGGGTCCAAGTAGAGCCTCCCTTATTTCCCCACATGTTGCAACAGTTCTGAGTCTGGGGAAGTGTAGGAGATTGTGTTGTTTCATGGTAAATAGTTGTCCCACCCACTGGTTTAATAAAAAGCGCTGATTGGCCAAAGACAGGCAGGAAGTGTGGGTGGGGCTACCAGACTAAGAAAAACTCTGAGAACAGGAAGCACAGAGCAGAATGCCAGAGAGAAGCCGGAAGAAGCAGAGGACAACTATGCTGTTCTAAGAAAAGGTACCCAGCCGCATGGCTGAACAAGAGACATGGGTTAGATGAAGGGTAGAGAGCTAGCAAGTGATATGCCTGGGCCTGGGGCTGATCAGCCTAAAACTATAGTAAGCCTCTGCATGTCTCTGAGGGTCTGTGGGTCTGTGGGTCCTAAACCTTGAGGTTAGCCCTGAAAGTCCAGGCCAGAAATCTCGTACTACAGGGAAGTCTGTGTGGCTTGAGTTTGGTGACCTTCTGAAGCCAGGGTGAAGGCTGGTCAACACATGTGTGAGAATGCTAGGGAAGGTGAAGGAAAATCACACAAAGGCAGCAGGTCCCTTCCTTCCATCTACCATGCGCAGCAGAGGAGACAGGGCTTTGTCTCTGCTATGAGGAAAGGTTGGTCGGTTCCTATCATGATGGTTCTTCCTAATCGAACTTACACACAAGCCGGAAAAATGGGCTGTTTCTAAATGCTTGTCCGACAGAAAGAAACAAAGCAATACTTAGAGGAACCTAAGAATCTAAGATTCACAGTGGGGGGAAATCCACAATTTCTGGTATCTAGTCAAAAGGAGCAAGTGTGCAAAGAAGCATGCATGTCAATTAACCACAGCCAATTCAGAGTGATAAGTGAAACGATAACTAGCCTAATATTTTAAAATAACTGTTGTGACCATGTTTTAAGTATATGAGAGGGAAGAGAGAGAGAGAGGGAGAGAGAGACAGCAAGAAAAGATGCAGAAGACATTGTGTTCTTCTTGAACTAGACATGAAAACCACAGTGTATGAGATGAAAATACACTGCAGTGGGCCGCAGCACATCACACACTCTGTGTGAGCAACCGTGGATCTGAACACATGGCGATAGAAATTCCCAGGAGGGAAAAACAGAAAAAAATTAAAATGTCCCTAAGCATATTAAACAGCAGGAAGCAGGTTCTTTATATCACACATGGAAGAGCAAAGAGTTGAAGCAGACTCCGCTTCAGAAATACTGCAGGCCGGATGACAGCAGAGAAAACTATATAGAACTGAAAAGGGAAATAATTCAGCCTGGAATTTTATAGCAGGTTAAAGTACCTTTCAAAAATAAAGTCAAAATAGTCTTTTCCATACGTATAAAAGCTTAAAAACATCTATTCCCAGAAGATGTGCATACAAAAATGTTAAGGTCCTCAGGTAGAGGAAAAATTGCGTGAGATGTCAGTATGACTTCACAGAAAGGGAGGGAGGGCCAGTGCCGGTAACACTGAGATAGCCCTGCTATTTCTAAAGGTGCTTTTAATTCAATAATTATCTGAGGCAAAATAATCGCAGTGCATGGCGAGGCTCATAAGCTGTACATATGACAACAGCATCTGAAAACAGGAGTGGAGAGTGGTCCATATGGTCATGGGAATCTGACTACTAAAATATTACACATCAGTGTGTTACTTGAAGGTAGATTATGGCAGCTGAAGATGACTACTGTAACCCCAGATAAGGTAAGTGCACCTGAAGTGCCACAGAAAAGAACTACAGCTCACATGCCAAAAAAAATAGATAAGGACTTTAAAAAAAATGCACTAAAAGCTAGCACTCATTTCTAAATAAAAAATTTGGCAGACTGAAAATAAATGTGAAATTTGATGACCTGACAATGACACTCCCTGGTTACTGTTCATTGTCAATTTGGTGTCGCCTAAAGCCCCTGAGAGGAAAGCCCACTAGAACCCAGGACACCTGTACAAGAAGGCACTCCATCTGAAAATAATTTTTTACTCCACTCTTTCCAACTAGGTAGTTTTTTTTTCCTTTCCCTACTTTATTTCACTGGTCAGATCTAGTTCTAGATTCAGTAGAGATGGTGGGGTGGGCATTCCCATTGTATTCCTAATCTAGAAGGGCCTTGAGTTGCTTTGTGTTGTGGATGATGTCAGCTGTAGACTTCAGTAGTGTCTCATTTTGCTTCTCTGCTGCTGTGACAAAGTGTGACTTGAGGAGGAAAGGCTTTCAGAAACTACAATATTTTCAGCAACCAGGTCTATGGGCAAAAGTCACTGTATTTCCACTTATGAGCAACAACTCTGATTAATATTTTAAAACCCTGTATATAATAGTCTGAGAATATGAAATTTTAAGGATAAATCTGAACCAAGAAGTTGTCATACTATAGAGTGAAAACCACAAAAATTTCTGAGAAAAATGGAAGAACAAAATGATTAGAGAGCTTGACAGTATCTGCAGATGAGAAAACTATATAATATGGTGTTAATTTTCCCCACACTGCTGCTGATGTGAGTCCAACACAAATTGCAGGTGTTTAGTGTTTGAACTGACAGCTTCCACTTAAGATCCACATGGGAATTCTGAGAAGATGACATGGAAAAATGGAAAAGAAGAGTGAATCTGAAGAGCTAACTTACACGTATGGCCAGCTGGCTGTGGACCCAGTATTCACAGGAAACTCAGAGAAAAGCACAATCTTTTCTACAGATGGGGCTGGGATAACTGGTCAACCACTTACAAAAAGAGAAATGAACTTCTGTAGGGGGATTATGTTGTTCCATTGTAAATAATTGTCCCACTGGTTTAATAATTGGGTTTAATGATTGGCCAAAGGCAGACAGGAAGTATGGGCAGGACTACCAGACTAAGAAAACTCTGGAAACAGGAAGAAACAGAGCAGAATGCCATCAAGAAGCCAGAAGAAGCAGAGGACAACTATGCTGCTCTGGGAAAAGGTACGGAGCCCCATGGCTGAACAGGATAAGAGTCATGGATTAGTTTAAGGATAAAGAGTTAGCAAGTTATATGCCTGGGCCTTAGGCCGATCAGCCTAAAATTATTGTAAGCATCTGTGTGTGTCTGTGGGTCTGTGGGTTTGTAGGTCTAAACTTTGAGACTGGGCCTGAAAGTCTGGGACAGAAACCTCTTACTACAAACTTTGGTATCCCATCACATGTAAAAACCAACTCAAAACAGGTCATAGAATCAAACCTAAATCTATAAATCTAGAAGAAAATGTAAAGAAAGCCTTTATAAATTTGGGTTATGTCAATAATTTTTAATATTTGCCATAAAAAAATCCCAAATAAGATTTTAAGGCCCACACAAGTTTAAGCTGACTAAAGTAACCAGCATCTGTGGTGGGATTCAGGGGTCAGCTGATAAGGTCCAAAGATGCCTATCCAGGGTCCCAGGCTCCTGAAGGGGGAGTGACCAACCCTATTCATAAGGGGCTGCTGAGATTTTATTTATTTTTTTCTGTTTTTCCCTCCTGGGAATTTCTATGGCCATGTGTTCAGATCCATGGTTGCTCACACAGAGTGTGTGATGTGCTGCGGCCCACTGCAGTGTATTTTCATCTCATACACTGTGGTTTTCATGTCTAGTTCAAGAAGAACACAATGTCTTCTGCATCTTTTCTCGCTGTCTGGTTCTTCCTCCCTCCCTCCCTCTCTCTCTTCCCTCTCATATACTTAAAACGTGGTCACAACAGTTATTTTAAAATATTAGTCTAGTTATGTCACCTGTCACTCTGAATTGGCTGTGATTAACTGACATGTATGCTTCTTTGCGCACTTGCTCCTTTTGACTAGATACCAGAAATTGTGGATTTCCCCCCACTGTGAATCTTAGATTCTTAGGTTCCTCTAAGTATTGCTTTGTTTCTTTCTGTCGAACAAGCATTTAGAAACAGCCCGTTTTTCCGGCTTGTGTGTAAGTTCGATTAGGAAGAACCAGCATGACAGCAACTGACCAGCCTTTCTTCTTCTCTCCTTCCTCTACCTCTACATCACGTGAACAGAGCCACCCCACAGCTATAACCTCCAATCCTTCTGAGAGAGACTCTTCTAGTGTGAGGAGAAACCTGTGCAGAGGAAAAAGGAGGAGGAGGAGGAGGAGGAGAAGGAGGAGGAAGAGGAGGAGGCAGAGGGAATGACAACCTCTGGGAGTGACACTTGGTGCCAATGCTGGATTTACAGTGTGTGCAGACTTACAAACGTTAAATGATATACTCCAACATGTGCACTTTATGGTATGTCCACTGCACCTCAAAAATCTGTGAAAATAAGCTTCAAAAATTCATGTGTTATGGTTTTTCCTTCTCTCCAGTGCCCACTGGTCTTAGATCTAATCTGGCAAAGGCAGGAAAACATCACTTTTCCTTATCAGTGTCTTACTTTAGTATATTATAAAAGTTTAAAGCAAGGCAATTATAGATACAATTGTAAGTCACTCTGCCTACCCCAGTCTTGGTGAAATTAAATGGCTTACAGAACACTCATGTAATTACATAGCTCTTCCATGATTAGAACCTGTCAGCCTACGAATTCTCATCCTCCTGTGTAATCTGGAAATGTAAAGTGAAACCCCTTGGGGTGTTGGCATTGGGTATACTTGAACAGTGAAACTCCTTCAGGGTCCTGCTTCTAATTGCCTCAGTCCCTACTGTCTGTCTCACATGGTGACAGCGTGCAGGGAAGGTCCCCATCATAAGCATATTAATTTGAAGAAAGCACACTGTTAGAAGAACAAATTAAGGTGCCCCAAGCAGAGGGCATTTCCTTCTGCTATGCTGTAGTGACAGCTCTGGATATAACCTATTTCCACACACTCTCTCCTGTAATTACCAGCAACACCCACTCCTTCGTGTTCCAGCGTGGTCCTCATGCATCGCCCTGCTTTATAAAGAGAACGCAACCAGCGTACCTCTGAAATCAGAACTCCCATTTTATGAGCTGTTGCCCCTCACACTAGAAAAGTCTCTCTCAGAAGGATTGGAGCTTACAACTGTGGCGTAGCTCTGTTCACGTGATGTGGAGGTCGGAGAAGAAGAGAAGGCTGCGGTCCACTGTCAGATGTCCCTGCAGGACCTGAGCCCAGCTAGCTTCTTCTGGATGTTTACCTGTCTTTTCACTCACCATATTAGACACCGAGAGCCCCAGGCCCTGTTCTTTTTTTTTTTTTTTTTTTTTTGTCTTCATCCATGCGTGGCTCACCTTGTCTAGGTAGGTTTGGCTGATTCATTTCAGAGTCATAGATCATTGCCATGTGCTGGGCTCACCTGCTGGCTGCCCACCCTGCCTGTTCCTGTATGTCCTTAGTATCCCATGGATTCTTTCTGAAATGCAACTCTGACCAATAGTATGGGGCTCAAACCCCATATGCAAAATTCATACTAGGACTATTGCGGAATTATTTACTGACAATTGATTATATAAAGGTTTAGTATTTATTATATATATCACTGATACAAATTGAACTTTGAGGCAATTTTTGGAGAGTGGACGGTCCCCCACAGTGACGGTGCCAATCCTCTCCCCGAACATAGGAACAAACAGGAAGGAAGGGCATTCATTGTACAATGGGGTTTTTAATGGGGGCTGGCCACACACTGAGACTCCAAAGCTATGCCTCTAGATCCCCCTCAATAACGCCTGAATCCCACTACATAGGACCACACAAAGCCCTTTGTGACCTGGGGTGACTGCCAAGGCCTTTGTCCACCCACACCCTGTAGTGACTGTTGCCCAGTCCTAGGCAGCGCTAAGCAGCAAATACTGGGCATGTATGGTGGGAGTCTTTGCTGCTATTATGTAGCTCTACCTCAGGGTTCTTGTGAGCTTGGACTCTGTCTTGTCCCCATTTCCTTTAATATAAGCATGTGCATGATGAGAATAAACAAACATTCCATACACTAGAGAGAAAGTCATTACTGGAAAGGTATTGGGGCATCAGTGAAGTCTGTGCTTCCAGCAGCCTTCACACATGAGTACACAGTGCAGATGATCAGTACCCTTGGGTTTCTTAGTCCATTCTATTTTATCCTTTGGTATTGCTAAACTGTAAACTAAAACAAAATTACCTGAAGCTGTTGATACAAAATATGGCTTTTAAATCTAGGTCTCCAGAGACATACTTGGTACAAGCTTAAGAGGTTAGCAGACTTCCAGGGTACTGATGTACCCTGGTGTTTGAACCCCGATTTCTGACACCAGGTCGAGACATTCCTATGTCCTGTGCCTCTCTGGATCCATACTCATTCCTTGCTGAAGATGGAATTGCTCCTCTCAGCCACCTCTAGGAAGGTCATGGCCATGGACAGAGTGTCTTTATCAGAAGATCAGCCAGGGCTGATCAAGCTTCATCTCTGAGTTACGTAGGACACATGTCTCAGGAGAGGCCACTCCCCCTCCCCATCGTCTAGTATGAAAAGTCCTTTGATATTATCTGTTCCTTTGGAGAAAGTCCCCTGGCCACTTGATCACTTTTCCTCCCTCATCTGTCAGAGTGGCCATGAGAAATGGGTGTGCTGTTACAGTGGATCCCAGAACTGGAGCTTAATGGCATTTAATATGCCTTGGATATGGGATGTCCCTATGGGGACATATTTTTAAATACTTGATCCTAGATTGCGGCACTATTTGGGAGTCTGTAGAGCCTTTGGGATATGAGTCCTGACTAGAGGAAGTAGGTCACTAGGTTGGGCCTTTGAAGGTTAAATCCACATCTGGTCCTGGTCTGTGTTGTGGTCTGCTTCCTAGTCTTCCCTGGGTGAGCAATCACATCCACAGCCCTAGCTGTTGCAGAATAAGCCTCTCCTTGCCATGGCTTCCCCACCATAGTGGGCTATATTTCCTCAAGCTAAGAGACAAAAAAAGAAAAAAAAATCCCCCCCTCCAAGTTGTTTTAGTTGGGTATTTTGTCAAGGCAGTTAAAAAAAGTAACTCATGTAATGTGCACTAGGGGTGTAAGGATCCCCGTGGTTCTGTGTGGTCCTGGCCTTAGCGCTGGTGGAGAGCAGAGGACTAGAGACCCTACAAGGGCTTAGCACATCTCTCCTTCAGAATCTTAGCTTCTGTACTCTGTCCCCCTCTACTTCCTGGACAGCATTGAAGTGATTGCTTATTGCAGGTGTTGCCTATATTTCCATGGCAGAACTTTCTCCCTAGAAAATAAAGGTCTGGAAAGATGAGTTAAGGGGTCTGCTTGTTCACAACAGGCTATGGTATCTGTGTCCTGTGTCCAAACTTTCAGCTTCTGACTTCTGGGAGAAGATGTTCTTGCTTCCAGGAGGGAAGAAGAAATGTAAGGAGTGTGTTGGTAGGAATAGAAAAAGGGGGCTCAAGGGAAATCCTATCCTGCTTTCTTTTATATTAGATGCTGTTGTGCACAGCTACGAATAGTCCCTTCAGGAGAGTTTAGAAGGTCCCAAAGATCTGGAAGATAAAAATCAGGAGCACCCGACCCTCAGTGACACCTCTCATCTGGAATGCTAAAGGCAAAGGTGGCAGTATCTTTTTCTCTCTTCAGAATCTTTGGGAATCATTTCACCCCAAGGCCAGGCTGTCCAAGCCTCCCACAGAGTCCAGAGCAGGTGACAGTATCGTCAGTTGTCTGCAAGTGGGGTGTTCTGACCTACAATGATGGGTTCTCTCCTGGCTCCTTTCTTCCTTGGCAGGTTATTTTCCCAGTAGACAAGTTCATTTTCAGCAGGATTGGCCTCTTACAGGCAGCACTGGGATTTCTAGGTGGCCATCTACCCAGAGCCCACACACAGGCACCATGTCATCTCCAGGGATGGATGACATGAATGTCAAGACTCTACTTCCAGAAAGTGAGCTTCCGTCATTCAAATCAAGATCCTTATTTTCACGATTCAGAGCACAGAGGAGGCTGTCAGCAGTGACAGGCAGACCCAGAAAAGGGTTATGGTGGCAACCTAGGAGGGTAAGCGGGGTCACTTCTGACCTATGTCATTCATTTTCAGTGGCCAGAGACCGTAGCTGTGCCCTGATCTGAAGAAGTAAGTCCAGGAGAACTTCCTGTATTCAATGAATGATTGAATTAACCAAACATTTGATAGGATCTAGGCTGTAAAGGAGAGGTCTGTTTAATGAGATTTTACCGTTTCTCATTTAAGGCACTATGAAACAGCCATTCAGTGGCTGTTCTCAACACATTTAGAGCACAATACACCCAGCTTCGATGCATGAAGGCAAAAATGGGCTTTTGCACTGTCCAGCTTCAATCACAAAGGTAATTAACCTGCAGACTGGTTGAGCTACTTAAGCCTTTGTGGCGTGAATCTTCCTCAGACTGTAATAACCTCAGTTGTAACAGCAGTTTATTAGAAACCATGACAGCCCTGTGAGTTAGATTTTATAAGTGACATAAACGGCCATATGGATTTACGTTGAAAGAAGCTCTGTTTCCACAGTTCTTCTTTGGGAATTGTGACTTATTTACATAAGAAATTTCATTTGGGTCTTATTTGCATATCACATTGACAAAATGCTATTTCCAACAGTGGTGGTGAAGTTAGCAGCGTCGGATCTGAAACATTCCAAATGTCTCTGGCATAAATACTAACTGTGAGCATGCACCCTCAGTAATACTGGCTAAACGTTAACTTAGTCCTTAAAAGGCCAAACAGCCATGCTAACTAAACTGTTCCCCGTCCTGTGGGCCCTCCAGGGGCCAAAATAAGCTTCAGGAGTGCAGAGCACAGTTACCAGCTAAAGCATGTCAACTACCTCCAGGAACTTAGAGTTCCCAGTCACCAGTGCCCTCTAGGCATCCTGGGCTCTAATCAGGTTGTCCACATCTCTACAATGGAATGCAAAGCTTCACGAGGCTCAGGAACTCACTGCAACATTCACAAGAGTGAATATCTGGTCCAGGTGGGTGTTCCACAGTGTGCAGAGTTTGTGAACAACTGGGAAGGTAGACTGGCTGTGATGGTTTCTATGGGAGCAGAGACTCATGTGTTTTCATCTACACTCACTAAGACCTAGATGGGCAGGCTGGGTAAGCCCTGGCGTGGGTCCTGTGACAAGGGCAGTTAGAACCCTGGCTCTTGGCATCTCAGCCACTGCCCTCTTTTTCAGCGTTCAAAGCTTCAGGTAACTGGTAGAGCTCTGCCCCAGAAAACCTAACCACCAGCTATTTTTATAAAGGATGAGGCTTGGCAGGAGGCAAGATTGATAAATCTCTTTTTAGATTGGTGTGAATTCTTCTCTTTAGGGCCCTGAGCAGAAGCCAAAGCTCAGGAAAATAAAGTGTCTATTCCTGTGTGTACAGCCTCACCACAGCCATAGTAAGAAGCTCTGTGCCTGGCAGCTTTCTCTCAGTGGTAGAGCACTTGCCTGGAATATGTAGGATCCTGAATTTGACCCCCAGCATTAGGAGCAGGCTGTGGTCCTGCTATGCTCTGAAGTGGTTCCCCACCCCCACCCGATGGCTTAGCTTCTAGGAAATGTGGTGATATATTTTATATTTAATAAAATCATTCTGGAATATTAGAGAACAGATCCACCCACAGTTAATCCAGGAGGGTCCGAGAGTGGTACTCATACCTTTAATCCCAACATGGGAAAGACTGAGTGGTGACCTACCCCTTTAATCCCATAACTCCAGAGACAGAGATCTTTCTGTGTTTCTGTGAGTTCAAGGCTTAACAACCAAACAGTAGTAGCCCACACCTTTAATCCTAACTCTAGGATTATGATGCAGAGTTGAACCTAGAAGTAAAACAGCTGGGTAAAGAAGATATTTAAGGAGGCAAAGGCAGAGGATGTGGTATTCTGTAGAAGTGACCAGCTAGGCTGAAGAATCTGGAAGATAGCTTTTACCCTGAGAAGTTGGCTGGGTGAGATTGACTGTGGTCTGTTTTCTCTCTCTGATATTCCAGCTTTTCCCCAATGTATGGCTCTGAGTTTGAATTAAATACCAACTAGAATTCGTGTTTCAGGGGAAGGTGCCAACTAGAGTAGAGTCCCCTTGTACATTTAGTCTCAGCCTTGTCTTCATCTCTTGCTGAACCGAGCAGGAGACCTTGTTGGATCAGTCTGCAACGGTTTCCTTCTCTGGTTCTACAACCTGTTCCAGGGCTGATGAAGCAGACAGGCTTCTTGGGTCCTAGATGGTCTTCCAAATGTCATCCCTTGGACATTTTGGGGACCTTAAGCCCCCCAACCTCACTGCTGTTCAACACTGAGTGAAAGTCTGCCCTCTGTGCTCAGGTAGGCTTCTTTTTCCCTAACCCTGTGTAGACATAGGCTCTCCCCACCATCTCTGCTCATCTGCTCTGTCTGGACACAGGTCAGGTCTCCTGTCATAGATCTTTGACAGGCACCGGTGTGTGACCAGGTTCAGAGCACACATGAAGCTCCCGCTGAATGGGGAATGTTCTCTCTGTGGCTCCACTTAGCTATCAGCATCACTTGATGAGAGTGAGCTCAGTACAGGAGAGTGGCCAGCCTACTGAGCCCCTGTCACTCAGAGACTGAGTTTTGGACCTTGCCTCAGTAGAGAATCTTGAGAGCATGATTTTTAGACAGTGTTCCCAAGTGGGAGATGGTGCCAAGAGAAGGGGGAGGGGCAGGCATGGGCTTCAGTCTTGAGGCCCATCTGGGGAGTGCTCCCTGCTAATCACCTTGTCAGAAAGTGGCCTCTCTCTGCTGGTGATGGGAATGTCTCAAGAGTTTGTGTGACTCTGTATGTGTGTGTTCTCACTCTTCTATGTCTCTGTTTCCTAAAATGCAAAAATGATGAGATAGCCTTCAGGCATTGTAACTAATGAATGAACCCACACATGGGAAGAGATGACCCCAGAAAGCATCAATAAAATGGGGGAAATAGTTCATTCGGAGAGAATAGTTCTGTCTCTGGGCCACTATCAACAAGCTGAGGCTCCCACGAAGTTATGTACTTGTAACATTCAGTTTATATCTCAGGAGGCACAGTTAGAGGGACTAAGGCATGTGTGCAGGACCTCAAAGCCTCTGAGCGTGGGCCCTGTGACATGCCGATCACTGACAGGGAAGGGCCACCGCTTGACACAGTGAGGGGTCTGAGACAGGACGTGGGAGCAGTGGGAGGTAGGTGTACTGTTGGCTGGCTTTGCTTCCACCCTTCCCTCAGCTGTGGGCTTTGGAGTTCCTGTCTTCTAAATATGTCAACCCTGGGCCTCCTGCTTCCCTTCCCTGCCCTTCCTACACAGATATTTTTTAACCCATGGCCTTTTCTCCTTGCCTTAAGTCTGTCTCTCTCCATTTGCCAATCTGGGAGGCCTCTGCATGAACAGGCCTCAGGGCTGTAAACACTTGAACAAGAAGGCAGGGCCATCCAAATCCCCATCTTGTGATCTTCATTCCTGACTCCTGCTTTCTAGGCCACAGGAGAAAACTCCATTATCTTTTTGTGTAGTAATTCCTTCTGCCAAAAGGGGACACTGAGTCTATAATGACCCTATAAACGTGCAGTGTTGGATATGCTCCACTCCCCATCAACTAAAAGGTCTTAGCTATAGCATGCTAATGTACCTTCTTGACATCTCTGGCAACGGTGACCACACACAGTGATGAACTCCCTCTGTAAGGTGGTATATTGCAATAATATTTATTTGTAATATAGAAAGGATTAATATTTAGTCAGGAGTATATAAACACTCATGATATAAATTGATCCTTAAGATGATTTTTTGGAGATAGGAACTGTCCCACGATGGGCGATCCACTCTCTGAGAGCATAGGAACAAAACAGGGCTGAGCTCTGGGTCTCAGAGAATTTTAATGGGCTCTGGCCACGCCCCCTTCAGGTTCCCGTTATTCCAGAGACATGCCTCCAAGCCTTGTCAGCTAACACCTGAATCCCCCTACAGGGGTAGTTTCTTGCTCTGACTCCAAATCTATCCTTTGGGTTCTGGGAACAGCTTGTCACAAAGCTGGCTTCTTTGGTCCTTTGGTACTCTTATTTCTTACTTAATAAGCATGGCATAGTACCAGGTCACTGGCCTCTGATATAGCAGATTTCAAAGCTGAAGTGACCTTGGGCAGTCACTCTCCGGCAGAAGAACACTATTGAGAATCATAAGTCAGAGAAATTTCAATAAAGGTACCAGAGAACTTGAAGGTCAGCTTCTACTTCTCTCATGGTGACTGACCATGATCCTCTTTGTACATAAAACCAATGTTCAATTTTTGTTCCTGCTATCCATGATTTTGTTTGTGAAATGTTGCCCCCCAGTATGACATGGCCATTCGCTTCTTGAACTGTCAGTAGCTGTAATTACTTAAAGATACCTGTGTATGTTGGGCCACTAATCTCCCATAATAAGGCCCCACATCCCTCAATTTCTTCCCCAAGATTTACAGATAGTTAACAGATACTAGGGGAGGCTAATGAGACTACATCTCTCTCAAGGATATATAAGTAGATAGTGGTTACTAGAGGAAGGGCTTCTAAAGCTAAAACCTTCCCCAAAGATGTGTAGACAGTTCATTCAGGCTGGGAAATAAAGATATTATCTTTCTCCACTGATATAGCTGCCATAAATTACCCACACTCTTGTAAATAACTATAACTAAACTCATTGTTTTACTAAGGTAGACTGAAGCTCTCTCTTTGGGTGCCCTATCTACAACACAGAGCCATGCAAACAGAATGAAGCCGACAGCACAAAGGGAGCAGGCAGGTCCTTGAGATATCTAGAGCTGGATATGACACTGTCCCAGAGCCCAGCCTGAAAAGGTGACAGTGGCCGAGACGGCACGGGCATAGGAAATGCTGAATCAGCAGAAATGGAGGGGGGGTAGTATGGTGTTCCTTAAACAGACCAGAGTGTCTAGCTTTCGGTGTCAGCCACTGTTTCGGGCACCAGCTTCATCATCTTGGTCGCATGAGTACAGTTGGTCATGAGTTTAGAATCAAACACTAGCAAAAGGCTCAACACTTCCTTGAGAGCCTGTTTCTTTAGTCATTCCCAGGCTTCTGGAATTTAAGAGTCTCTGTGCCATGTGCTTCCTGCTGAACTTAAGGACAAGATCATGTGTCAGCCTGTGGGGTTCCTTGCTCTCTGCAGAACCATTTCCCTTTCCTTCAGTAATGTAGCTTCTTGACGTCTGTCAGTGGTGACCACTCATAGTGATAAACCTGCTGTGAGGTGGTAATTTCTCTCTCTAACTCCAATTCTATCCCTTTGGGTTCTAGGATCGACTTGTTACATTTCTGGCTTCTTTGGTCTTGTTTGCATGATCTCATGGGAACAGCAATGTGGACTGGGAGGCTCACTGGTTAAATAGACAGCACAACTATGGGCTGTTGCCTTCCTCAAGTGTGTCTCTGGTAATCTGATGCCAGCATGCACATTAACATTCAGGTTGCCTAATGTCAAGCCTCCTTCAAGTCATTCTAATCAAGGGACCCGCCCTTCTTTCCAGGTGTATCTCTCTGACCAATCAAAGACTTAGCCCCACTGTTGGGCAATTAGCCCCTCATCATGCTCTATCATGGATCTCAGGAGGTAAGGTAGAGAATTATGGGCAGGCAGCAACACCTCCCATTCTCCGCCCCCCCCCCCCCACATTGAACCACTAATTTGTTACACAACACTGACATAGGCTGTCACTGGACTTGCACTTAAAAAAAGAAGAGGAGACGACAGTTTTGAGAACCTCAGCATTTTGGTAATCCCCAAAAAAGGTTTGCAGAGATAATTTTCCACTTTAGGTTAAAAAAGAGAAAAGACACAGGGGGAAAGTAACTGAGCAACGCTGAGCTTATTTTACAAAGAATCTAGGTTCCAGAGCTGAGAGCAACTGCCGCCTTAACAACCTGATTTAAATAAAAATAAATAAATAAGTAAGTAAAGCCTTTTTACTCGTTAAGCCTGTGGATTGAGTTCTAGAGACTCCAGGTTCACCAATAGTTTGCTGACATTCTGCTATTCTTTTCATCAAAATGGAGATACTGAAATATGAGCATTATCAGTTTCTTGGAAAGCAGGCACAACAGGGCATTCCAATCCTGTCCTGAAATTAAAAGTAAATCCTCTGGATGAGTCCTCTAATCCCAGTGTTGTGGAGCTGGTGGGGCTTTTCTCCAGCAGACCCGGAGAATGCTCTGCTTCCGTGCTTGATACTGGGCAGGGTTCATTGTTCTTCCCTGCAGCCACTTCCTACCCAGGGGGAGGTGGTCAGTACCAGGCAGACGCTGTCCCCAAGACTGCTGTTCCTGTGCGCAGGGGTAGGGAGCTTTGTGTGGTCAGTGTTGGGTGACTTCCCTAGGAAGTCTATTTTCAGATAGAGAATGCAACCATGGATGGGGAAATAATCCATGGCAGTCTGGCCTGGTAAAGCAGTGAGTTTACTGTGGTCACAGGTGCATGGGTGACTAGGGCAGCCAGCTGCATAACTGCAGAGGCTACTCATGCTCTTCTGCTCCTGCATGGGTGACTGTCGCAGGATATTATTTTAAGCTGTGTTACTTTTGTTTGTGCTTTGGAACGTTTGCTTCAATGATGCAAGGATGTGTTGCATTTTTTTTTTTAAATATTTGCTTAACTCTGTAAATCTGTGCTACTTTGCTGTCTAAAATACCTGATGGGCTAATAAGGTGCTGAATGGTCAATAGCAAGACAGGAAAAAGGACAGGTGGGACTGGCAGGCAGAATGAATAGAAGGAGAACTCTGGACAAAGAAGAAAGAGTGAGCAAGAGAACAAAGAGAGGAGAATTCCAGGGGCCAGGCATCCGGGCACCAGGTATCTGAGTACCAGGCATCCGGGCATCCAGGCATTTGGGCAGCTGTGAAGTAAGAGCTAAAGACACACAGAAGTAAGAAAAGGCAAAACCCCAGAGGCAAAATGTGGTGATATATTGTATATTTAATAAAAATACACTGGAGCTGGGTGGCAGGCCCCCCAAAAGAACAAAAACAACGAAGAGCAAGTGACAGCTCAGGGAAACTGGGGGTTATACACAGGCAGTTACACTACTGAAGAGTCACCTCTCTTGTAGCAAGTGTTTATTGCTTATACAACCTCATGGAGTGGTCTCTTGAGGCTTGTCACTTTCTTGTGAGTTTTCTGAGCTTCCCCTCTATGGGGATATAATAAAACATTTGGAGGTATCAGAGGATAGATCCCACCTCTTCCTTTTTTTTTTTTTTTCCCTTTCAGAAAGAGTTTCCTGGCTGTCCTGGAGTTTGCTTTGAAGACCAGGCTGGCTTTGAACTCACAGAGATTCTCTTACCTCTGTTTCCCAAGTACTGGGACTAACAGTGTGAGCCATGGCTTCTTCTGTCTTTCTGTCTTTCTACTCCAGCCTTAAATACCCTTTGCTTAGTTAAGGCGTGGCTCCACCACTGCCTGCCTGGGAGGCTGGAACTCCTTCTGTAAACTAAAATGACCTTGAACTCAGTTTGGATTAAGGACTTAGGTCACCACTCCCAGATACGACCTGTACTGGGATTAAAGATGTGAATCACCACTCTGATTCTCCTAAACTGACTGTGGGTAGATCCCTCTGATATCTCTGAATGCTTTATTATATCTCCACACCCCTCAGTCTTTGGAAGGGACCCCTTTATTCTAAAGGAAGGAGCTACACAAGAGGCAGATGCCATTGGGGTGGGGGCTGATGGACCATTCAGAGAGGCCCACATGAGCACCTGAGAGTGTGAACAGCTGCTGAGACATGCATTTTGTCTGTCAGCACAGTACCCCGGGAGCATGACACATTCTTCTATAGGGTTTGCCACCAGGGCAGACACCAGCACTTCAGGCCCTGCTTGAGGAAGAAGTAGAAGGTTTGTTCATGTATGGTGTTGTTTTGTGCATGCCTGCTGCAGTAGACCACAGAGGACACTGCCACTGATACTTACACAGGTAAATGTGTCTGATTTGCAAATTTTCTCTGTACTGTAAATGTCTCAGAGCAAAAGTGGTAGGTCATTAGTTATTTACTGAAGTGTTCAGGCTCTGGCTTCTATATGGTCAGATTGTGGATGTTTTCAGATGGAATACCATGATGCTGGCCGGAGCCATGTAAACGTGAACTCCTCTTACGTCCAGTACAGCGTGGTCTGTGAGTTGATCTAAGGCATAGCCTGCCTCTGTCCCTCCTCTCTGAAACCTGTAGGGAGTCATGAGGTTTAAGACACGAGCTCAAGATGTCCAAGATGTTCTGGGCATTCAAGATCTGGCCAGCCTTGCTGCCCATGCCCCAATGCCAGCTAGTGTCAGCTGCGACATAGACTCTGGGGGGAGGTTTCAGTTAGCACTCAGGACTGAGTCAGGTGACTTACTACCTTGAGATATTGGGACATGGCAAAGGCCTCCCTCCTCCCATGTAGCTCTGGTAAAGTTTGCCTGGATTGGCTAGGGAATGGACGCCAGGTAGCAAAATCCCTGTGAGCAGCATGTGTGCCCTTATCACAGAAACTTCCCTCTTCCCAGCCAGTATGCACTGCAGACCCTTGTTGCTGTAACTCAGCTCTACAGAGTGGATGAAGTATAAAGAGCAGATGTTAGTTCCCAAGTAGTGGGGTTGGGAAAGCCAGGTGTGTACGTGTGTACTCAGCATCCACTGGGGGTCTGGATGGTGACTGATGGGCTAGACTGCCTCCCGTGAAAGTGAAAGGAACATGCTAGAGAAGGCTGCTCTTAGCAAAGCCACTCCCTCAACAGACCATACATCCATTCATCCACCGACCTGCAAATGACACCTTTGGATGTAGAACCCTCACCTTCCCAGGTCCCTACTTGTGTGGCCTTATCACACAAGTTCAAGGATTAAATTTCAAACATAAGAAATTTGAGGACATATTCAAACAGTAGCAGGGCCTGAAGAATATGGCCTTGCCCTTCCTCACTCTGCTCAGTGTGGGAATGTTTTTCTTCTTAGCTCTCAGGAAAAGGGTTATATCTCAGCGACACCCTTGGGAAACACATGTCAGGTTCAGTTCCTACCTGCAGTGATTTTTTTGGGGGGGCGGGAGTTGTCCAATAAGTTCCTTTACACAGGGGAGCTATCATCTCCCAACAGGCTCAGATCTGCATTTCTTTGGATATTTCCTGTTTCCACATTTAAGTGTGTGCTACCCCCATCCCATTTGACAGCTATTTATGAAGGACTTAAACTGGCACCAAAAAGTGAGTGTCACATCTGAAAGAGTCACGTTCACCTTAGACAACCAAAGAAGCAGTGTTGCCATTCTCCATGGCATGTAGACCCTCTGCAAGCGAAGATTTCCCTTTACTTCTGTGAAAAGCATACACAGACACACGAGGCTGTTGTAGGCTCGGGATGTGGCTTCACCTCTGACGCACTATCCTCACAATAGATAATTCACTGTTCCAGACATGAGGGAAAAGCTCAATGCTGACACGCGTTTGTTTCGTTTGAGTCCTTACGGCCAACATTTACTGTTCTGCAATAACGAAAGTCCCCTTTGGTTCCTGATTCTATGTGCCTTTCCTTCAAGGAAACATGGCCAGGAAAGTCTTGCTGTGCAAATATAATTTCTCTTTTATAGGAGGTGACTGGCTGGAGGTAAAAAGAGATGTAGATGGTTGGAAGACAAAAGGAACTGTGGGTGTCTCCACAGGGGAGGTACGGACCACTTTCCTTGATCAAAGGTAATTGCAGGCCTGGGGAAAACAGGCATGCGGGCAGGGTCATTTGGTGCAAGGAACATTGGTTCTACATTAATCCGCAATCCCTCTGTCTGTGGTGTCAGCCTTCCTGGCAGCATAAGGTTGTGAAAGAGGTGAGAGCAAGACTCTGGTGTATTCCACCATCTATGTGATCAGCCTGGGGAGAGCAGGTGGGCAGTTGTGGGATTCTGAGCCTAATGCTCCCCGGTACTCTCTAGACACATACTCAGGGCCTGGTTCTGCCCAAGTAGAGTTGGCTCCTTGGGCACCTGACCCATCTATGAACAGGACACGGGAGTTTAAGAGCAGGTAGGTGTTTCACGAATGGAGAGAGGATGCTTTCCAGCTTTCAGTGTTGTTTGGGAAGCCACCTCATGGTTTTCCAATGTGGGTTTGCATTGTGACCTGAAGCCTGTGGGTTGGCTTTTGTGCGTCTGGTTCTTTGTTACCACCCATGAGTTACTCACGTTGATTCACACTTCTAGACTGTGAAGTGCTCCTCCTGAGTAAGGGGCAGGCTCTAGTTCTCCTCCATCTGTGTCTCTTCTTACCACCCAGCTTCAGTCAGCTCTGGAGACTCATGGACCAGCCTGACTCCATCTTAAGGTCAGAAGCTATCTTGTTCCAGGTCAAAATAAGTTCAGTTCTGTTTATCGTAAAACTTAAGTTTCTTTTTTCCTGGAATCTGACTTGCTGCACACCCCAACTAAGCCTTGACCTACATCCTCATGAAAACTGCAAGATATTCTGCCAAGCAATCTCAAACGACTATATGGTTTTGTATTTTACTTGTCAAGAGCCTTCAGAAATTTCCCAGTCTTTGGAAACTCACAGTTTTTGTGCTATAAAAACCTCCCCTCCCCTGTGTTCAGTCCTGTTCTCTCATTCTGGTTTAGGGAGAGAGTGTCACCACACTGGCTTTGTTGTGCACAGGAACAAAGATGGCTTTAATTTAATTTGCTTTAATTTGGTGGGATTAACAGAGACACCGCTACAGACCTACACCTGACATGAAGCTTTCCCAACATTCAGGCTGCTGCAATTTTGCATGATGGATGCCTCTTACCTATGTTCCTGCACAACTCTGTTCTTTTATGTTCAACAGTGGTAGTTCAGGGGCTCCTCCGGTGTAGGAGGTCTGGACTACTGACTAAGGATTCTCTCTCTAAGCACCTGGGTATAATGATTGTCACCTGGTGGGTGTTTCCCTGGAACCTGCCTGCCATGCCAAGAGAAGTCCTTGGGTTTGAGAGGGAAATCTTTGATGCTTGAAGTAACATTGGGAAATTGGCTCTGGATTCATGTGGCCATAATCCACCTGTGGGGACTTAAACCATGGAAAGAATGTCAGTGTCACATGTACTAAATATAATGCAATGCTCTCAGAATGTAGATCCGCTCACACCCCAATGTATACAAACAAGAAATGTTCATCTCTACTCCATGCCTGTCTTGACCAACTGTAACTGTACGTGAGAAACAATGCCTGGGACAAAAGAAGAGCTATAGAGCTCTGTAAGCAAATGTAGGACCTGGAAAGGTCTTTTTCAGCCTTGAAGGCAAAGATCATTGCAGCTATATTCAGTCAAGATAGGATTATAGTGAATGGTGTGTGTGTATGTGTGTGTAAAGGGTCTCAGAATTCAATGTAACCAGCATCCTTAGAAGAACAGATAAATAGCTAAATAAAGATATAGTCAGGAAGGGGAGGTAACTGTGGAAGTACAGAAATGAGGAGTGGAGTGAAGATGTAGTTGCAACCAAGGAAGAGGGGTGGTGGATGTGGGTGGCTCCTCCCCATCGCCCTGTACAGGAGCAGGTTTGGATTCTGCCTACAGACCTCTGACTTAGGCAAGCTTTTATTGTTGTAAGGGTGAGTTTTGGAAGAGTTCTCAGAAACTACTACACAGTAAAACCAGTGCTTACAGAGTCAGTCATATGCACAAGTATTTTAGTAATCGAATGATTTACTATTAAGGAGCAATTAATATAATTGATCCCACTAAATGTGGGGAGAAGAATGTTTATAAAACCACCTTGATACAATGAATCGATTACAGTGGTGACCCTGTTCCCAGAAAACTCCACCATTTTTCTAAATGCAAGGCTTTAGAGGCAGCCGGAAAGAACAATAAAAAAACTGGCTTCATATCACCCGAATTTAGAGTCCTGGAAGTACACTCTAGCAGCTGGTCCCACATGAGAAGAGCCGCAAAATTTTATGGAAAAGAATAAAGTAAGACAAACAAATATAAGGATTGTTAACATTATATGTTATAAAAATGTCATTTCTCTCCTAATTAATCCCAAAGTACTATTCCAGTCAGCACCTCCAGAGAGGTCTAAAGGCCATCAGGACAGCTGAGTTGATGAGCAGGCTTTAAAGACATCCACACTTGGGGTGAGTAGATCTCCTAGGTATGTACATGTTTTCTAGTGTCAAAGTAAAAGCGGAGTGTGACTTAGGGCCAGACAAACCATGGAACAGAATATAAAATCACCACACACATTGGGGAGGGCACACACATTCCTGGTGTCCGCAAAGTCAGTTTGGAAGGCTGGGCTAGCCAGTGTCCTATTGAGAATAACCAGCTCAATTTGTGAGAAGAAAGTCAAATCCATTCCATGTAATAAATGGTCTAGATCTCAAAGAGACAAACCTGAGTTAGGAAAGGCACAAGAAATGAGAACCCAAGGGCTTCTTCTCCACGGTGCTGGAGTGAAGGATGTTCTCCTGCCATGCTGTTCTGGTTGCAGATGCTTCTGGTCCCCTGGTTGCCAAGGGCTGTGATAAAGGACTTCCAGACCCCATCTTTACCTGGGAGTGGTACTGGGCAAGGAACTCAATCTCTTCTTTCTGATCTTCTCAGGTCTAAAATGGGAACAAGTGCCCATCATGTCGGATTACTGTAAAGAGGAAATAATGTATACCAGCTAAGAACAGAACATGTGACTCAGTTGTACCATTGTTTATCTAACAGTTGAACAACAAACCTTCCCCAAAGCTAAGTAAACAGATATGTAAAACACTTTGCATTGCAGCAAAAATGAGACAAAGAGGAAGGGGAGCCAGGTCCCTCAGCCCTGGAACTCAGGAAGGAACAGGAGAGGTAGAGACACACACAGCAGACTGACTCCTCCCTGATCCTGGCTTGGGTAGGGAGGAATATTAAGGAGCAGAATGGGCTGGGCTTAGTGCAAGCCAGCCTGAAGACTACCTTACACCGTAAGGGCATGCGTGTGGACTGGTAAGCACTGAGCTCCCTAGACCAGGAGCTTGAGGCTGGTCAGGTACTCTGGAGCCAGGACAGTCTTGGCTAAAACAGCCCATAATCTTCAGGCAGAGCTGACCCAGGCCTCCATGCTGGGTGAGATGGCTGTGGAGTGAAAAGTAGTGTCCAACCAGCTGAGCCCTGTTCTCATGAAAGCTGGACCTAGTTCATAGGGAAAAAACTGGCCCACTGATCACACCAGATTCAAGTTTCAACTAGCCCAAACCTCAGAGGGTCCCTCATTAAGCAGGGACCTTTGTACCTTTACCTTGGCCTCTGCTAGGGACACCTGGTTACCATGCCCTGTTCCCCCAGAACCCTGGACACCCTCACAGGAATAAATCTGATGCTAGGGACTCTGTCTAGTTCCTGGTCTGAATTTGAACTGAAAGGCTGTATTTTACCCCTTTAACCCTGCTTAAAGATTTGTGAATAATACCAGATCACATGGGCAAGTGGATAAACACTTTCCTTCCTGGAAACTCCAAGTTGTGTAGAGGAATTAGTCAATCTCATTGTGCAAAGGGCTCATAGATGAATCCAAACATTTCTTAGCAATTAGAAAGGGCAAAAAAATATACCAAGAAAAATAAAAAAATCTGACTATAATATATATATTATATATATGTATATATATAATAAAAACGAAGGAGCAGTTATCAGACAGGCCAAGATAGATGGTGTGTATTTGCTATTTGCCAACACCCAGGAATGTGGGTAAGAGAGGACAGTGCCAGTCTCTGAGAGGGATCATGATATAGCTGAACACTATAACATGTACTTGCCCACACGTGGCTCTTGCCTTCCCTCCTGGTCACATTCCTGCAGAGTAGTTCATGCTCAGAGCAACAACAGAAATAGCGTCTCAGGTTTCCTATCTCATCATCCAATACCTGGGAAGGCCCTTAGAACCATGGAGAGCCAAAGAAGTAATTACTCTCTGCAATCAACCAGGCAAGAAAAATAATTGAATGTAATGATTTTCAGGGATAGCTAGCCTGGGAAGTCTCTGCCTGGCCTGGAGGAGATGAGCAGAACTGTGATGTGGCCTCCACCTCTGCCTCAGATACCTATGGAGAATGATCACATCTTGGGATTCTCACCCATGAGGGATGCTTATGGTTCCAGTTTCTCCTCTGGAAAATTGCTAAGAGTCAGTGGCTGATAGGAAACAAAGTCAGGACAAGCCATCATCCTGGCGGGATGTTTGGATATCTGAAGAGCCAGTAGTAAATTGGAGTCACAATGCAGGCTGGGTGCTCTACTTAGGGAATGACATGCTCTAGTGTTTTGAATGGTATTCTTGAATTCCCTGTACGGTGAAATGCTATTAAAATAAGTGAATAAGCTGCCACTCACAGCAAATGGTGTCACACTCCCTGGGAGCAGCAGAAAGATTGCTGCACTGTCTCTCATGGCATATGCTCTGCATACAAGGAAGGTCTCAGTCCCAGTGCAGATCTCTGTAGACATGGATCCTTGTACCTGGAAAGATGCTGGGTGCAACCTTTCCAGTTTTCATTCTTGATTATAGCCTGGTCCTCATTCTAAGAGTGTCCCTGCCAACTCTGTTTGCATGTTCTTGGCTCAGCACGGCCTCTTCTCCCCCTGAGACCAGAGGCAGGTAGTTCTGCTTCTCTGGGAGAGGCACGCCCCACTGTGCATCCTCCTTACTCTGACAACACCCCCAAGTCTACAAAGTGGATTTTGTGATAGATGCACTGTTATCTATAAAATAACTTTTTCTTCACATCCCTTTTCCCTTTTTGAGAGTAGGACTTCCCCTAAAACTTTAATGAATAATTCATCTTCTTATACAAAGTTTGGGGACTTTCTTGATAACATGCAGCACACGCTTTTTTTTTTTTTTTATTGTTTCTTGTATTTAATCTGGTGTCATTGAATTTCTCTTTCCTTAGGGAGCATTTTAGGAAACCTGCCTGGAAATCTCATCCAAGTGAAGTTTTAATATAAACTGCAAACAAAGAGGACACACGACTTCATTGTATCCAGAGATCATTTATTCTATACATTAGCAGAGCAAAGATAGCAGTAGAGTCTCAATTTCATACTAATTTGCAATTTAAATGAGCCTCTTCCTATCAAATCATAAAGTATTATGCCACCAGGCCCCTTGGCTGCTGCTTAGAATAAAACTCTACTTTAAAAAAAAAAAAAAAATGTCGTCTTTCTACCCCCACCTCAAATTCTGGATTTCAGTTAGGGAGCTCTGTGTAATTTCCATGGTTTAGGGATTTTTTTTAAATAAATAAATAAATAAAAATACTTAACAGGTCTGCTTTATAAACAGCTAGCTCCAGCCACAGATTACATGGTTTCACAGCCTAATGATGAACACTCAGGCTCTTGAAGACAGAGCAGGGCAAACTCACACATCTCTCAGGCAGAAGTAAGGTGCCTTCATAGCAAAATGCTCTGTGCTAGGAAAGTAATTAAACAGAGCCTCGTTCTGATTCACCAAAGGGTGCTGCAGCATCTTACCAAACACTGGAGTTCTGTACCATTTGGATGTAGGTGAGGATGGGGAGAGAGAGAGATGCACCCTCTGTTCTGGAGAGTATGCTTAGCACTTCCAACTGGGTGTGTCTTCTCATGCTCACCCCAGGGGACGCAAAACAGCCACAGTAGACTTCACATGCCTATGGTCTCAGCCCAAGTGATGGAGTCCCATGTGATGCACAGGATGGTTACCTTGTTGTGTCAACCCTGACTTTTGTCTTCCTACTTTCTGGACAAGACTTCGATTGTTGCTTAGGTACATGTAGTACGAGGTTTCTGGCACGGACTTTCAGGCCTAACCTCAAGGTTTAGGACCCGCAGACCCGCAGACCCGCAGACCCGCAGACCCGCAGACCTGCAGTCCTGCAGTCCCACAGTCCCACAGAGGCACACAGATGCTTTCAATAGTTTTTGGCCGATCAGCCTTGGGCCCAGGCATATCACTTGCTAGCTCTCTACCCTTCATCTAACCCATGATTCTTCCTGTTCAGCCATGCAACTCGGTACCTTTCTTTAGAGCAGCACAGTTGTCCTCTGCTTCTTCCGGCTTCTCTCTGGCGTTCTGCTCTGTGCTTCTTGTTCTCAAGAGTTTTCTTAGTCTGGTAGCCCCGCCCACACTTCCTGCCTGCCTTTGGCCAATCAGCACTTTTTATTAAACCAGTGGGTGGGACAATTATTTACCACGAAACAACACAATCCCCTACAGGTACAATTAATATTTACATTCTTCATTGCTATTTTTATTGGTATTTTTATACATGCAATGTGTTTGATCAAATCCACTCTCTTCTCCCACCCCCATGCCTTTTTTTTTTTTAAAAAAACCATCTGAGTCCATTTAGTGCTGCTGCTCTCAGGGAAAAACTTACTCCTGCCAAAGATTTTTTTTTTTTTTAATTTTTTTTAAGGATGCTCAACTTCAGGTTCACACAGACTTTATGAGAAAAGCTTAGCTACTCAGTCCCTCCTCAAGGCTCTGTCACAAATCCAAATTTGGCCACTAGTTCTGCCCTAGCACCTGATACTGTAGTACCCGCGTGCTGCACAGACTGTTCCTTGTTGTGATATGAGATGACCTCACCCACCCATCACAGGTTGTTCCCAAGGCCTTGTCAGAACAGGGTAGGTGGCTCTCTCTGTCTGTTCCCATCATGGATGCCTGATTCAGATAAGCCTCAGCTCCACTCTGGTCTTCTACCTCGGGCTTGGTGGACCCTTGTCAAGCATAGTCTGTAACACATTTGGGTGCCCACTGACTCCAATGATGGTCATCATGTCCCACGGGATGTTGTCTGGGCTCTTGTCCTTCTCATTGGTTGCTTCTTTGTGTGTGACACTTCCCTGTCTATTCAGGCCTAGCCTATTCTCTGGCCTGGCATGCCAACCCTGCATCTTGTCTGGAGGCACTCTCCAGGGCTTCAGGTCTGAATGTGACCTCAGAAACTACATCTGCTTTCTCTCATCACTGTGCCTCACTGCTCTGGATCCTGAGATGTCTACATTTCTTTGTCACACTTTCTACTCCTGGAATGTATTTGCTTCTTTGCTCATTGTCTCACTCTCTCTCTCTCTCTCTCTTTTTATTTTAAAGTAAAAAGAGTTCAGGGAAGTGGGGATCTAGTGCACCCCATTCCTCACTATCTCCAGTAGTCCCTGACACTTGCTTGGGACTTTAGAGTATTTCATATACTAATTCTATGCCCCTTGGCTTCTTATGCAAGGGTCCCCATTTCGACACTTAATATCCTCCTGCATCTTTAGGTTTCACATCAAATCTCCCTCAGGGTCCTGATCAGAGCCTGGAAAGGTGTGAGCCAGTGGGGTGCAAAACTGGGTGTGGTGATATATTTTATATTTAATAAAAATAATAGTGTGGGATATCAGAACAGAGCCATCTCTCCAGCCTTTGGTTTTGTTTTGATTTTTTGAGACAGGTTTTACGTGTAACACTTTTGGATGTCCTAGAACTTACTTTGTAGACCAGGTTGTCCTCAAACTCACAGAGATCCTCTTGCCTTTGCCTCCCAAGTGCTGGGACTAACTGTGTGTGCCACCACTGCCTGGCTGGTGGCTCCTACCGAATAACTGAATGTGTGCCTACACCTGCCTTAAGTATCTGCTCTGTCCTGATGTTTCACTTCCAGATTCAACTCTGCATCATTATCCTAGAGTTAGGAGTAAGGGTGTGAGCTGCTACTGTTTGGCTGTTAGGCCTTGAACTCACAGAGATCCAGAAAGACCTCTGTCTCCTGAGTAAAGGGATTAAAGGTGTAGATCGCCTTTAATACTGGTATTAAAGGCATGAGTCACCACTCTCTGATCCTCATGGCTTGACTGTGGGTGATTCTGTTCTCTGATATTCCAGGCTGATTCTATTAAATATAAACATATCATCACATATCCCCTTTTGTGTCAAAATAAAAAGATTATAACATAAGAATAACCACATACAATAGGTACAATAATTGTATGTAATGTATACAAATAATAACTATATGAGTAATGTTCAGTCCAACTGAAAAATTCAAAATAATATTCTGTTATTTATCCTATTTTGGTGAGTCTAAAGGATTATACATAATTCACTTTCTATCTAACTTGTATTACTAACTGAAAACTATATTTTGATGTTTCTCAAACTTATATACTTTAACCTCTAAGTGAGTTTCTTTTCTAAAACTGCCACTAGAAAAACTGTAACTATAATTACCTCATCTTCAACTTGGGGAGGTTGGGTAATGGTAACATGTCACAGCAGACTGGGCTGAGGATTGGAACCCTTGTACTCTGAGTGTACTCTCAGCCTATGAATATCTGTAATCCTGTATTGGAGACACAGTTTTGCAGGTTTCTATTAATGACGTTTCTACTGATTTTAGTTTGGGTTCTATTGATGTGATACAAATCATGTCCAAAAACAACTTTGAGAGGATAGGGTTTATTTGGCTTTTATATCATAGATAATGGTCCACTGAGTGAAGCCAAGGTAGGAATTTAATAGTGGCCTGGGTTCTTCTACATTAATCATAAATCAAAATGCTTCATAGTCTCACCTTAAGGCTAGTCTGATGGGGACATTTTCTCAGCTTAAGTTTTCTTTTCTCGGATGATCTAGCTTGTGTCCAGTTGACAGAACACTAGCACACTGGGGTACTGGCATGCTTTATTTAGTGTCATTGGTAATTGGTCATCTTCAAGTCCTGCACACTCAGATTATGACTGCTCTTCCAGACAGATGCTGTGCTACTGAGGGCTCAGTGCTGGCTGCCCTGAGCTCCCGATAAAGGACACAGTGTGTGGGCTAGAGGATCCAGATCTGGGGTGGACACTGCTTGAAAGGAATGTGCAAGTTCAGGAGCTCACCTCTAAGAGTGAAGCCCAGTAACTGTGCATGTCGAACCTGCTGAATTGCTGGTGTTTCTGTGTGGGGTGAGCTTTGTGCTCCTTGTTCTCTGGAGACACAAGTTACCTGGGTTTTCCTACTTGGGGTAGTTTCTGTCATATGAAAGCTTTGATAACTAAGTAGTGGTGTGTGCATGTGTGTGTGTGTGAAGTTGGTCTATATGTATATGTATGTGCTTGTGTAAGCCAGAGGCCAACTTTAGGTCCTCAGGTATCATTCTTTACTATGTCTTATCTTTTGAGATGTGGTCTCTCATTGATCTGGGGTTTGCTTGTTTGGTCATCAAGCCCAAGCCAGTCTCACCCCTTGCAGGTATGTTTCTGACATTTTTCTTATATGACACAGACATCTGCAGCTCATTTGTGCTCTAGGCTGGGCTATGGCTGCTCAGAGAAGGCCCTTCCCGGTGAGTCTTTGGTTCCCACTTTGGTAGTTCCTGTTCAGGCTAGACTTGCAGCCTTTCTTCCCAGCCTCAGTGATCTGTCAGCTTCTCTCTCGTTGGTATATAAGGGAATTTTCGGCCACTCTAGTGTTATTGATTGAACACCTTGGAGGACAGGTGGCTGCCTGAGGTTCTGTAAGACACAGGCAATCCCTCTTCATGTCATCATTGTGAGTAACAAAAACTCAGTGTCAAATCCTGGACTGGGAGACAGAAGAGGTTTGGATATAATGGAACAATAATGGGGGAGAGGCTCGCTGTCCTTTGAGAACCCCCATCAGACTTGGTGAAAGATCTGCAGCTTCCACAACATGGAGCCCCAGGTAGGCCAGTGGAGCCGAGGGGGTTATGCACTGAACATTGGGCAATATTACTGGGCCTGTGGACCAAATCGGACCTGAAGCTACGCAGAGTTAGGGACACCAATAAGCTCCCTCTGCATTGTGTGTTGAGAGAGCTGTTGCATTCAGGGTCTGGAGATTGGTGCCTCCCTAGCTCAGACTGCCCTGGGTACTCTTGTGGCAAACATCTCATTCCTCCAAGAAATGAGCATCAGGAAACAGGAGGTCTAGCCTGTGACTATAATTGATGACGCAGCTGGAGTGTGATGGGTCAGATTATGCAGCATGGGACCCAAACCTGCCTGCTGTGGCAGAGGTACCTGAAATTGTGGGTAGTGAAGTCCAGATGTCGCTGGCCTCTTGTCTGTCTACTTCCCTTGGAGGATTTGCCCACAGCGTCCTCTTCCTTGCTTCTCTAGTTTCTAGAGCCTTACTCATCAGCTGCTGGAGAGTGGATGATGACAAGAGCTAGCAGGTGGCTAGCTGAGTAGGTACCACTTTGATCAGGAAGGGCAACAGACAAGAGACAATGTGCAGAATTAAGCCACAAAGTTCACAGCCGCAAAGCCTCTGAGCAGAATGATTAATGGTTTGTTGGCATTTGTAAGAGTAAATGTTTAATTGCTTATTACTACTGATTATGCTAATGAGCTGGAATAATATATGGGAAATTGGTTTGAGAGCAGGAAGCTTGCTGGGAAACATTGTGACAACCATCAGGACCCTGCTTCTCTCCTGGGACCCCTGGAGAACGTCTTTGCAGGTGTGACTGCTGCCCAGCTGCCTGGCTGAGTGTGGAGTGCTTGGCTGCAGGAGTTGGTCTCAGGAGGTGATTCTATTTTTGTTCTGACTTTGCCGACCTCCCAGAGCGTACTGTCTTTTCAGAACAGGGATGCGAGCTCCATACACCCATGGAAAGGGAAGATCAAGAAACTCTACCCCTGTTTCTTTCCAGGCAAGAGCTACGTGGTTCCTTGTGGGAGGATTTTAAATAATTGTCCCAACCACTGGTTTAATAAAAAGAGCTGATTGGCCAAAGGCAAGCAGGAAGTGTAGGCGAGGCTACCAGACTAAAAACTCTGAGAACAGAATGCCAGATCAGAACACCAGAGGGAATTCCAGAGAGAGGCCCGGAAGAAGCCAAGGACAACTATGATGCCTTAAGAAAAGGTACCGAGCCCCATGGCTGAACAAGAGACATGGGTTAGAATAAGGGTAGAGAGCTAGCAAGTGATATGCCTGGGCCTGAGGCTGATCAGCCTAAAACTATAGTAAGCCTCTGTGTGTCTCTGTGGGACCGTGGGACTGTGGGTCTGCAGGTCTGTGGGTCCACAGGTCTGTGGTCCTAAACCTTGAGGTTAAGCCAGAAAGTCCAGGCCAGAAACCTCATACTACAGTTCCTGTTCCAGGTGTAGGGCAATACAGATAGCACGGACTCAGAGGCTGCACTGAGTGCATTTGGTCACCATTTTATAGGAGAGAGGAGGATCAGTGTTGTTAGATAAGTTGTCCAAGCTTCCCTAAGGTGGGGGCAAAGTCATAACTGGAAACCGCAGGAATCTAACTCTGCCATGTGCCATGCTGGCTTCCTCCTCACAGCTCAGAGGCTCCCCTAGAAGCTAGCTGTCACAGATATTCCTGAGCCATCTGAGAGTTAGAGGTATCCCTGTTGCAGGAATGGTTACTTGCCTTCTGGGTGACTGCTGGTGGGCTCTGCTGAGTTTCAAGGCCTGAGTTCTCTACCCCACAACCATTTCCAAAACTCCCATGTTAATGGATATACATGCCTGCACCACAATTGTGTATATGCACACACATGCATGCATACACAGGATGCCATAGAAATACACATATGTGTCCCACATTAGTGCATGCACATATACATAAAGGGACTACATACATAAAGAGGTATATATATACATACATTCACACACATGTACATACATAGTGATGTACATGTGTACACATTCATTCATAAGGGGGTACACTTATGTATACACATTCATATATGTACAGGTATGCACATATATCATATACTTAAATGGGCACACACATGCATCTATGCACAAGGATGTATACATGTGCATATACAGACACAGAAAGTCACACGCATATACACACACACACACATTTATATGAGTGCATATGTATGCACATACTTCTACATAGAAGGCTCACACATGGGTACATATGTATACATATGTGTATTATGGGATACACATTTGCTTATACATACACATAAAAGTGCCACACATATACAAATGTACATGGATTGAAGAGTGCACATCCGTGCATGCACATATACATAAAAGAGGTCACATATATACACATGTATACATATGCATAATACACACATGTACACAAATACACAGTACATGATTAAAGACATTATAGACAGAAGGCATAACTACAGACCTCATAGCTTTATGTGTTTATTTAAAATGTGGGTTAATATGTCATGCGTCAGGTCTGTACAACTAAGTGGTGAGAATGTCTTGTTACTGTAAGCCTCTGAAACATATAAAGAACACAAAATTCAGGTTATTTGCAGTGACAGAATCTAAAATTACCCGTGGTTTGCATGTTGGGAAAATTACTTTTTAAGATTTTAATGTAGATACTATTATTATTATTATTATTATTATTATTATATGAGTTATGTTATATTCTGGTTCTAACAGGTTTTCTTCTTGGAAAATACATTTTAATTTCTTTTTTTTTTGTCCATACACACTGATCAGATGCTTCACCTGAGATTATTTTCGTCTGTTTAGGATTTTTCCAAGTTAGGAACTTCTGTCGTCTTTATTTCCTCCTACTTGATGGTAGAAAGAGTCTCCAAGGGAAAGAACACCCCTGGGATATGATAGTGACATGTAAACACCTGGTCAGGAACCCCTTTGACAGATGCTTGCACTGTTGGTATAAAGTTGGACTATGTGAGGCAGTGCTGTCATGTTGAATGAGTTAGAAACTCTCATAAGTATACTTTTGTATATGTCTTTGGTAATTTCTGTCCTATAAACCACAAGGATCAGACTTGCTTTTTGTGTTGTTAATATGCTACTGAATCCACCCAGATAAAGAGAATAAATTTTGAACATTTACTTTTAGGTAGTAGCAATTGAACCTGGGGCCTTCCACACACACACACACACACACACACACACACACACACACACGCACTCACACTCACATACACACACACACTCACACACACACACACACTCTCACACACACACACACTCACACACACACACACACTCTCTCACACACACACAGACACACACACATACACACACACTCACACTCTCACACTCACACACACACTCACACACACGCACTCACACTCTCACACTCACATACACACACACACACACACACACACACACACACACACACACACACACACGCACACTCCTTTACAAAATTGTTTTGAGACAAGGTCTCTCAATAAGGTACCCAGGCCAGCCTAGACGTCTGTTTCTCCTTCCTCAGCCCTCGGTAGCTGGGATAACCAGCCTATTGCATTACCAGGTCCTGCTCAATTTTACACTTCTGTAAGTAGCAGAAAGACAATGAAAATCAGCTTCCCCAGGGTACGCATTTCAAACTTAGAGACATTTATTTCACTGCAGACACATCCCATCTCTGACCTGGCATCACCTATAAGGTCCCCATCTGCCTCTGATGTCACTATGAACTTGCATTTCCCCCATACAGGTTCTGTTTCTTACCAAGACCTTCTCTAGAGCATCAGTTCTCAGAACAGGATGAACAGATCACAAATGTCAGACCCGCAGGATTAGAACGAAGATCTAATCCATCAGAAAATTCTAGTGAGACCAAGATAGTCTCCAGCTTTGTGCCTGGACTTTACAACATTACCCTCCAATCTCATAGAAAAACCTGTTTTCCTACCAAGGGACTTCAAAAACAAGTCTACTCAGAAAATTCTATCACACTATGGGCTAGCACCTTTGGTACTGAGCCCTTGTAGTGGTTAATAGGTGCTGTTGGCCCGAAGCTCCAAATAAGGCAGGACAAATCCATTTTAGTATTCTATTCTGCTCTGGGACTTTTCAGAGCTCTTCTTAAGACCACTGGCTGTTCTCTAGCACCAATGAATTCACAGGCCAGAAGACAGGAGAGGGAAACTCACTCCTGGTTAGACAGATAACTAGCTGTGTGACTTTAGATGTACCATTATTATGTATATATTATTACAAAATGGGTGATTTTTCTAAATTTGTTGAGTGGCTTCTTTATGCTTTGAAGACGTGGTCTTGGGAGATGAAGGGCACCTGTCAGTAACTTGCTTGTTGCTCCTAGCAGTGGGGGGCTTTGGGAAACTAGTCCTGGGTTAGGCTGAACTTGTCTGGAGAGCAAAGTAAAGGCCAGAAAGATTCAGAAAAGTTCCATGATCTCTAAGGAAAAGAAATGCATTTTCCTCAAGAGGACCTCATCAGCTTCCAATTTTTAAGTGGAGCAGTCGCTTTCCAGTCTGAATAACTGAAGTGAGAAATTTGGTTATTTTTTTACACTTGATTAAGAATACAGCAGGAGAGCTATGTCTGATTGGAATTGGGTAGGCAGCTTGGAGGTGTCTGTTGCTGTGTCTAGTGTCAAAAGCCCTTTTGTTTCCTTGACAGAAATACAAAGGTCCCCAACAGGCATCCTTGCCCTCACCCTGGATGCCCATCCTTTGAGGAAGAGAGCCATATTTCAGGCCTCATGTCACCCCTCAGTCTTCCTTCCATTGTGTCAAGCATATCCACATATGGTCCAGTGTCCCACAGAACCAGGTACTCTATTGCCCTGTTCTAGAGCTTCCTGCATCTGGGCCCCGAGGACTCCTGAAATACAGTCAGTGTGTCACAGGCCACCAGTCTTAGAGAGGAAGTATCTGAAGGCAACTTTTGGAGGTCCTGCGGATTGACTTTTTCCTCAGGCCGAGAATTCCCAGAGAGACCTCTTTTGACTGTACACCAGATTTACAGGGGACCAGAGAGGGTTCCATCCCATCAGCTTGCTGCCTGCTCTGAATGCTTGACACCTTTTAGGACCTGGTTCTTCTCTGCATCAGCTCTTGGAGAGGTTATGACATTTGGTCTCTCTGGGATCTAGGATAATGACCACCATGGCAGGACTCCTTTAGGAAGCTACTCACCATCACATGACTGCTTCTCCTGGACTAAGTTTCCTATGCTTTATCCTTGGTGTAATATTCTCCCAGAGACATTGAAAATGACTGTTCTCTTCAGGGGACTTGGTGTTTTATGTGACCCAGTCTTCTTCCAATAGTTATATCACAGAGTCTTTTAACTGTTTTCAATAACATGCCTAGACTCTCAGATTCATTGAGTGAAAGCTGCCTTGGAGCACCCAATGGCCCAGATGATCTACTGGAACAAGATAGTGTCTTTGAGTTTCTAGATTTTCTGAGTCAGAGTATTCCATGTATTCTCAGCATATTCTAAATTTTATTTCCATTATAAGTGAGTAAGCCTGACCATCCTTGTAGTGAAAACATTTTCTTCTCTTGGGTTTGGTGCTATCATTAGCTAGATCAAGAAGAGAATGCAATACCAAGGCTTGAGCAACAAGCCAAGAGACCTGCCATTCTTTAAAATACAGAAGTCTGGTGAAGGATGGAGGTTGCCACTACTGTTGAGGGAGACCCATGGCACTGCTGCTTTCTGGAGTCCTTGAACCTCAATGTCCCTACCATGTACTCTCTTTCCTCCTCTTTCCCCCCAACTAGCTCTCTACTTTTCAATTAAGGACTCTGCAGAGGTTGTGAATGTAACCCCAGTTCACTCTGTAACTCAGCAGCCCAGGAGATCAGAGAGGGCCCGATTTTAGCTCTAAGAACTGTGTTGCTGTGCTCTGTGTTGAAGGCTATCACAGAACCTGCTCCGGGTGAACATGAGCTCCTTGCGTCCTCCCATCCATCCTGGTGGGTGGTCTCTAAACATAGCCATTTGCCTTAACATCTGGAGGCCCTCCTCACTGTTCTGAGTCAGGCTTGGCTTGCTCACCTTCTTCTCACTGCGTTGATGATTCTCTAGTTTTCATCCTTCAATGCACACTACAGCTCAGAGGTCCGAGCCTGTTTCTTGTGAACTGCTTATGGATGACATTCTGGGAACAATTGCATTTGGCTCACAGAACCTCTCAGAGCTGGGGAGCCATAACTGAGTGAGGCAATCCTGGGATCAAGACCTCCAGGATGTACAATTCACTGTTAGCAAATTAAATACTATTCTCTTGGGTATCTACTGTACTTAGTCTTTACTGTTACAAAGGACGGTTCCTTCCTTGCAGGCTATGTGGAAGTGATATTTAGATAGTGCGTTGCAATAGAATTTAACGTGTTGTCAAGATCCCATCCAAATGCTGGGGCTGAAGTTACTAATGTGGACTGCAGATTCTTTCCAAGACATCTGTTACTTTTCTGGATTCACCAAGATTAGGAGGAAATGAAGGTTTTATAAGGAATCCATGGATTTCTGCTTGAGGCATAACTAAAATTGTTTCTATTATTACTCTATATTGAAATATAAATCCACTGTTTGCAAATTTAACATCATTCTCTCTGTATTTACTTCATTAAATCTTTCTAGAATCCCCACTGTTTCTCACGTTTGCATATGCCTTTAAGAACTAGAACCTTCTACCCACTTGCTCCTGAGGAGGTGACTCTGACCTCTGCTCATTGCCCCCGTAAAGCAGAAATGGTTCACGGAGCATGGCTTATATCTCATGGCATATGGCTGCCCTCCATTGTGGAGAGCTGGCTGGGTCCTGCTTTACAGGGACTGGCTGAAGTACTCAAAGGATCTCACGAATACCCTCCAAAGGTGAGGTGGTGTCTGTGCCTACAGCTCGCTCACACACTTAGACTCTGGGCTACAGCCAGAAGGTTTTCATTTCAAATCTCTTTAGAGTAATGGGGGTTCCTGGCAAATCAGCTTCTTTGATTTCTTTTTCGAAGCAAAGAAAATATGGCATCCCGAGGATTTGTCAGGCACTTGCATGTGATTGACACCGGTACTTTTTCAAAGCTCTGCGTTTTATGGGAACTGTCAACTCCTGCCTCGGAAGGAGACTTTTTATGTTTTGTGGCACTCTGTGTCATTTCTGTCAGTGCCAGGACCACGCTTATTGAGGGCTTATTAGTTCCAAGTGCCTGATTCACTGGCTTCGTTTGGAATATGATGTCTGCAAGTTTTTAACTTTTCGGCTTTTATCTCCAGCTGGGAATTCCTCACAAGACAGACAGTAAAAAACTCAAACTGCTGGAAACCAGCTTCCCTGGTGCATCTCAACATTTTCTCAGGTGCAGTCAATAGAGATGAACCACCTCACGGTGCAGGAGTTCAGAGAGCAGTTGACTTCTGTGTGTGTGCGCACACAGCTTGCGTGTGCATGTGTGCATGTGCAGGTGCATGTGGATAACCTTGGGTATTGTTCTTTAGGTGTTATCACCTCGGTACTTTGAGGCAGGGTCTCTCATTGGGACCTGGAGCTCACTGACTAGGTTGGGCTTGTCAGACCAGCAAGCCCCATGGAACAGCCTGTGTCTGCTTTCCCAGATATGGGATTACAAGTATATGCCACCATGCCTAGCTTTTGGATCCAACATGCTTGCAGGGTAGGGCAGACACTTGCAGGGTGTGGCAGGTTGTGATCTCTGTCCAGCTGTGATCTTAGATCAGCATGAAGCCTGGATTGGTAAATGAAAGCTAACACCCAACCACAGTGCAGAACAGGTTGGGTCTCTATTTTCCTTGACCAGTGCCTCTGCTTTAGCCATATGCAAGGCCCAGGAGGAAGTCCTTCCTGCAGGAAGCCACAAAGAAAGCAATCGGAGCAGTTTTTGACTGACAGATGGAAAGAAAGGACTGGTCTACCTAGTATCCCTGCAGCACCTTACAACCTCCTTCTCCTAAGGGAGAAGCTGTGTGTGAGCCTGATGGAGAGGCAGATCCTACCTCCCATGGAATCTTAGCATCCTGGGCTCTCAGCATTGGTGACATGCTACTCAAAGAACTCTCTCTCCTATGGCTTTACACTATCTCTTGCTCTAAGAAGTTCATTGACATTTGCTCACAGAGGGTGTTAAACTGGGCTTGGCCAGCAGCAGGATCAGACCTTGTCTGAGAGAGAGAACAGGAGAACAGTGAGGCTGTACACTGAGTTCATGGGGTGGAGCTGTCCTGGCCGCCACCCTGACTGTGTCCTTCAGCTTCTAGCCTCACTTCATGGCCTCCCTCCAGCTGTCCCAGGTCTGAATTCCATTGCTATCTCTTTGTCCAAGAAGCCCACATCTTAGATGCTAAGTGTCAGGTACAGTGTGTGACTGAGGCTATATTTCAAGCTCACAGAAACACTCCTTACCCCATTAACCAGCATATTTTTCTTCTCATCAAGGCGTCAGTAGTGTTGAAGCATGTACCAGTCTTGCTGTTTGCTTTGGCTGCCTCTTTCTGATCCTGGCATCTGCTCTCTGCCTTTCTTCATCTCAGAATTCTCCTAGTCTGGTTGCCCCACCTCTATCTCCTGCCTCTATTGGCTAATCAGTATTTTATTAAACCAATACAAGTGAAAAATCACAGTATACAAGAACATTATCCCACGGTGTTCACTCAAATATGACATGTTATCTATACACTTACTAGATTTACTGAGTTTCATATTAAAAATCAATTGCATATACAATGATAATGAAAAAGTTACTTGGTCAAGCTATCCTTTTGGCAAAAAGATTAACCTTTATTAAAGGATGATGTTCTATTAAACTTTTAAAATTATTTTAAACAAAGTAATCACCTGGATGAAATAATCTGAGGTATTATTGAACAGAATCCTGCTGTGGCAGTTTGAACATAATTGGCCTCCATAGTTCATAAGGACTGACATTATTAGGAGGTGTGGCCTTGTTGGAGGAAGTGTGTCACTGTGGGGATGGGTTCTGAGGTCTCATATATACTCAAGATACACATAATGTCTCAGTTCACTTCCTATTGCTTTTGGATCAAGATAGAGAACACTCAGCTCCTCTCCAGCACCATGTCTGCCTGTACGCTGCAGTGTCCTGTCATGATGGTAATGGACTAAACCTCTGAAGTAAGCCACCACAATTAAATATTTTTCTTTATAAGGTTGCCATGGTCATGGCGTCTTTTCACAGCAGTAGAATCCGATTCTAAGGTGCCTGCTAATTTGAAAGTAATCCTTATATTTTCTTATCTTATTTGCTGAAAAAAGACTACGTTCCTTTTAGCTTTAAAAAAACCCACTTTATTCATCCCTGGGAATTTGTTGTGATCAGAGTGTAAAGTGTCCCTTTACAGGCCCATGTGTTCAACACTTTGGTTCCCAGCTGCTGGCTGGAAGGCTGAGGAACCTTTGGGGCAGGAGGTGTGGTTGACACTGGGAAGGTCACTGAGGAAGGACTTGTGAGGGTGATAAATCATGCCCACTTCTGGCTTGAGCCTCTACTTCCTGTTTACTACTGCAGTGTGGCAGCTGTCTCACTCTCCCATTGCCATAGACAGCGGTTCTTCTGAGCCTTCCCTTCCACAATGACCTACACTCTGTCCTGTGAGCCAAAATGAATCTTCCTTCCCAAGGTTGCTTCAGAATTTGGTCCCAGAGATGATGGTTGTAATTACATTTCTGTTGTATGATAAAACACCCAGACACAAGCAACTTATCTACTCAGAGAAATAAGCATATGCATACTTAGTGCTCAGGGGCCCTTCTTTCCTGTTATACAGTCTTGGATCCAACACTCGGCAATGATGTTGCCCACTTTAAGGCTGGGTTTTCTCACATCAGCTGAGGTAGTCACAAAATTCTCCACAGACTGATCTAGCCATTCCCTCAACGAATCATATTCCAGGTGATTCTAGGTTGTGCCAAGTGAACAATTAAAGTGAAGCATTGTAGTAACCAGCACACTTTCCTTGCAAATAAGTCCTGTTCAATTGGATCAGCTGATAATTTGTGCCTTAATTTAGAAGTATTCAAGATAAGTTAAAGCTCAAAAATAATTATCACTGCCAGCTGGTTGCTAAGCAGATGAGTTAAGTTATTTATGGCTCCTCAAATATCCTTAAGGACAATAAAAGCATAGAGAACAAAGCTTCATTTGGATTTACTTGGAGAGAAACATAACCTTGGACAGGGGAATGCTCACCATGTGGGCACCCAGATCCTTCTGGAATGAATAGATGTGTTTGTCAATGGTTTTCATCCAGGAATTTAGTATTTACTAAATAGTCACCTTGTTTAAAGAGTCACCACTATACTGCAATGGCACTTCAGCTGTGTGGGATGCCTTTGTGAATTTCTTGTTTTCCAGAAGTGAAAATGTTGTCATTATTTTAATTTTCTTGCTCCTTCATATTGCTGTGTCTGAATGCCTCCCCTTTCTGCCTTGCTGTGAGGGGGTAGCAATGTCTTCCCAGATCCTCTCTCCAGTATTAGCAATCCTTGTCTGTAGTGTCTCTCTCCACTGGATTTCAGTATATGCTCAGTCTTTAGGTAAGAGAATCACAATCTAAGCAAAGGAACTGGCTATGAAGGTGGGTGGGCATGTACCAAATGTTTCTGTCAGTTTATAGGGCCTGTGGGACCCATCCTAGATCTCAGGGATTTCCTCCAGCACATGGGGTCCTGGAAGGTAGTTGTCAAGCAATTCTGGTGGAAAGCCATGGTGCCTGGCCCTTCTTGTCCATTTTTTAAACCTCTAATGTAGGGTGGAATAAGAAGTTTCTGGTCCAGCCTACCCTTGAGATCCAGACCAACAGTCCCAAATAATCACACAAAATCTTATATTAATTACATGATGTTTGGACTATGGCTCAGGCTTATTACTTGCTAGTTCTTACTTAAAACTAACCCATGATTAGCCACATGGCTTAGTACCTTTTCTCAGAGCAGTGTCCTCATCTGCTTCCTCTGTGTCTCCCTGGCATCTCTGCTCTACTCTTCCTCTTCCCAGAGTTTTCTTTGTCTGGTATTCCCACCCATACTTCCTGTCTGTCTTCTGGCCAATCAGCATTTTATTAAACAAGTAGGAGGGAAAAATATTCACAATATACAAGAATATAATCCCACAGCAGTGGGGAGCTCAGTTGTCAGTCAAAGACTCCGCAGTTTATCATCAGATGACAGAGGACATCTTTCTGTTCAGACTGGTAAGATGGCTCAGTAGATGAAGTGCTTGTTATGCAATCATGAAGACCAGAGTTCAGATTTACAGAACTCATGTATAGTTTGGGTGGACATAGCAGGCTATCTATAACCACAGTGTTTGCAGAGAGGACCTCCAGAGCAAGCTAGCTAGCTAGAATAGTGGTGTCAATGAGTTATGGGTTCAACAGAGAGACCTTGCCTCAGTGAATAAAATGGATAAGGATCAAAGTAGACTCCTGATATCATTCTGGGCTTCTCCACCCATGTACAACCACATGCATGTACATATGCACATACACAGATACACATGTATCCACATATATGTCAACACTCATATATGCATGCATGACCATTACACACACACACACATACACACTAAAAACAACAATAAAAACCAAAGCCCTTCTACCTTCTGAGGAATCTGGCATTTGAGAATGTTGAGAACACTCCTCCATTAAGATGCCCTTAATCTGCCTAAGGGGTTTGGGGTAGGAGAGCTGGGCTCAAGATATCACAACAGGAGACATGCAGAAACACAGACTTTTAGGGCTCCATAGATACTCTGAATGCTTTTCTCTCAGAGTAGAGTGACCATGACATGGAAGGAACCTTTTTGTCTTCTAGTGCCTGAAGATGCTCTGTTTGGAGAAAGGCTTCCATGAGATTTTAGCCAATGGTATCTTCCCAGCAAAAACAAGGCAGACAGTGGACCTTCCAAGCTCTATTGGCTTCCACTCGACAAATTCACTTTGCATAGCTCAGAAGTCGGCTCCTCTTGGCAGAGCCTGCAGTTCTGAGACATCTGACCAGCAATAAGCAATATTGTGGATGGGGAAGTGGGGCTAAAACCACTTATGGAGTGAGATCATCCACTGAGGTGACCTCGGGATGGATGGAGGGTAGCATGGCTCCCCAGAAATAAGGGAACAGCACTAACACAGTTGACACATGGAACCAGGCAGAGTCTACACCTGTGCAAGGCCAAAGGGAAAGAGCTGGCAATCATGACCAGAGCTCCAGAATGACCCTGGAACACTTGAAGGTCCATGGAAAAATTAGAGAGATGGAAGGAGGGGGGCTGCTTAGGTGAATTGGGAATAGACCACCAGAAGCCTCTCTTCACACTGGGTAAGTGTGAGGATAAAAGAGAAACTGGAATGGCCCTGAGAAGAACGTGGAGACAGACAAGTCACAGATAGAGGGGCTTCCTTAGGTTGGAGAGAAGTAATGCCTGCTGTCTGTGGTAGACTGCAGCTTGGGTGCTTGTAGACCAAGAGTCTTGGCTAGCTCTCTGCATGTGCGTGTGTGTGCTCATGTGCATGATTATGGTGTTGTGCATAGATGTTCACATACCTATTGTGTGTTTGCTGTTTGTAATCTATTAGTCAGGTATGGCTCTCTAAAGAAACACAACTGATTATATATATATATATATATATATATATATATATATATATATATTCCCTGGGTACCAGATATATATATATATATATATATATATATATACATATATATATACATATATACACACACACACACACATATATATATATATACATAGGTGTGTGCTCATGTGCATGATTATGGTGTTGTGCATAGATGTTCACATACCTATTGTGTGCTTGCTGTTTGTAATCTATTAGTCAGGTATGGCTCTCTAAAGAAACGCAACTGATATATATATATATATATATATATATATGTATATGTATATATATATATATATATATATATATATATATATATATATATATATATATTCCCTGGGTATCAGATAGTTACAAGAGAATTCCCAGAAGTGACTTTGGAATGATTACACAGAACTTATTGTTTTCTACATAGCTCAAACAGGCCTAATAGTTCCTTTTATCCTATTTCCTTGTAATAACAGTTTGGGGGTGCTGGGACAGCAAGGAACAGAGGAGCAATGAACAGGTGAAGACAGCCCACCCTCCACCCCCTCCTCCACATGCAGGCTGAGCACTTCTGAATAAGGTGCTTTATGCGGTGCCCATTGAAAAGCCTTCCTGTTCAGACACAAATGTCTTCCTTTGTGCAGAAAGATGTTCTGAAATTCCACTTAGAAACCAATTTCACTTTTCATATGCAAAACCAATAGTGTGTGTGGCAAGGTCAGGCAAGCTCTGCCGTGGTTCCTGCCCACCTGGAGAAGGGCCGGAAGGAGCAATTTCTGGGGACTTTGCTGAGGACACAGTGACTTAGTAAGTGACAGAGAGGCACATGGGGTTGGGGGGGGGGAGAGGCAGTTCATGTCCTTCTGAGTGAATTTTTCCACCTTAGGCTTTCACCATGCCATAGCCAATAATCTCTCAGGTACCTCATGCCTCTGTTTTCCAGCCCTTCTGTCCAGCCTGGACAGGCTCTAGGGGCAGAGCATGCTGAGACATCTGCCCTCTTGGAGCTGTTTCTGATTTTCACATCTGCATATTTCTGATCTTCACTGGGGCTCCTATGAAGGAGTAAACACACCTTTAGATGGACACTTTCTAAACTTGTATGTTGCCAGTCTTAGGATGGCACACAGAGCCTTCCAAAGTTTCTGTTAATCTCAAACACTGTAAGTCTTTGCCAGTGTACTATGCATTTTGAGGCATACTCTACTTTAGAATGCCTCTTGCTACATGGGGTATTTACTTACAAACTGGGTCTAGGTGGTGTGCCAAGCCTTCCCAACTGTGTAGTAGGACCTTAAGCCCTGAGTCCCTGGAAAGTCATTTAGTTGTCCTGTGCATGCTGAGTCTAGGGATGACTAAGGGTCTCCTCCTCTTGATTCTGGGTTGTTCAGTGACCATCTCTTTATGGAGACTCCAGTAGCAATTGTCAGGTCCAGGATAAGGACACAGCAGTGGTAATAGCTGAGTTCTCTCTCTTCCTCTGTCTCTATGAGATGTATTCTAGCATGACACACATTTTACAGAATCCTTGGGATCCCGGAAAACTCCCCCATTAAACTCGACGTGATTTCTGCTGCCTGTGTCACAAAGCTAGACACATCTCCCAGGGGTGAAAAGACAGACCACTATCCCTCAAACATTGGTGTCCTGATCACCGTTGAGTGCCTGTTGGTTCAAATCTCTCCTTGAGCACTAGTGGCCAAGCATACTTAAGTGGGAAAGGCCCCCGCCCCCCAGGTGCCCTGACTTTACCTATCTTTGTGGCCCCACAAATCCAATTAAGGTGTTTTTTTCTCACCTACTATCTGCACAGAACTCAGCAGGCAGTGAGTGGGTGCTGTGTGCATTTTGTTGAGTAGATGTTTGGCATTTCCCTGGTAGGGGGAGTGAACTGAAAGGCAGCACAGTCCAAGTGATAACTGGCTGGATAAAAGGCTAGGTGTAATCTGTCTATACCCAACTGCATCGACGTTGGAGGATTCTGGGGGTATCACGGAGGCTGCTGTAGAGAAGACATACCTTCAGGGCCTCCTGCAGAAGGCAGACAGGGGACAAGACTTAGGCTTCCTTGGCATCTCATAGGAAATGTGAACACATGAGAAGATGAAGAGAGACAAATGAATGCTCACAACATCATACACACTTAGAAGCCATTTGACTACCCTCTCAGCTCTAAGTCATCTGACAATGATATATTTTTAAATAAATTTCCAGGTTTTCCAATTTTTCTTGTGCCCAGGCATTGCTTACTTACGTAGAGACAGCTTACCTGAGTTTCCACTCACTGTGGTCGGGCTCTGCTGGAACTGAGTGAGATAAAGGTGTGAAGACTGTTCATCCTTCTGAGCTCACGGTGTTGTTCTTTATAAATATCTTTATGGTCTCTAAGCAATGGAAAGTGAAGATGGCATGAGTCAAAATCAGTAGCAAACCAAACCCGAAACCAAACCATTTGGCTTCTGTTCAGCCCCTTTTCCTAACTCTTGGGTATGGGAACATCTACTGTACTAGATCAGCGATTCTCAACATGTGAGCTGCATCCCTTTTGAGAGGTTGAAGACCCTTTCACAGGGGTCGCTTAAGACCATCAGAAAACACAGACCTCACTTGTCTTACAGCTTACAATACTAATCATAACTGTAGCAAAATTTCAGTTATAAAGTAGCAATGAAAATAATTTGATGGGTGGAGGTCACAGCATTAGAAAGGTTGAGAAACACTGTACTGGACAATCTCTTCAAGCCCAATGCCAAGGTCTTCAGGTGAGAGCTCATCTGGAGAACCAAGGACAAGCTTCTTTTACCAGTGTCTGAGGTGGAACACTTCTCTCCCTGAGAGACACAGGTCTCTGGCCCAGAACTGTCTCTCTGAAGGGAAGTAAGGGAGGTTTGGGGTTGGAAGAATGACCCTGAGACATCACCTTGTGAGGCTGGCTGGAAGGCTATATGCAGTGCTCATAAGCCACAGCCATCTGCCATTCCACTCCACAAGGGATTCTTGAGGTTCAGCTGCAGGAGACAGCTGTGGCTTGGATCCTGTTGGCATACCTAGATAGCTGTCTAGGTTCTTCATTTACTTTTAAAATCTATTGGAAAAGCAAAGGAAGTAAAGCTGTGAGGTGGGATTCGGGTGTTAGCTGGCAAAGCTTGGAGGTGTGTCTTTGGAGTACTGGGAGCTTGAATAGGGAGTGGTCAGACCCCAATGAGACATGGGGACATTGACGTTTCTTCCTGTTCAATCCTGCCTTCTGGGGAGCAGATTGACCATCCATCATGGGACAGTTCAACACTCAAGAATTGTCTTAAGGTTCAATTGTATCAGTGAGTATTTATATAACCCCTTAATAACTATTAATCCTTTATATTATATATTGCTAATTAATTTTTTGCAATATTGCTGCTTCAAAGAAACATCATGTATGGAAATGTTGTAAATGGTCTGAAAACCATATAAATTTTAGGTGTGGTGTCATGTTACTGCACTATTGTTCACAGATAAACTTTAGCAGCCTGTGGAGTTTTCTCTGCCCCATCTAAATGGATTTAGTGACAGAAGGGATATGCTCACGTTTATAGTGAAAAGTCTGTAGATAAGCAAAGAGAAGAAGGACTCTCTCGTTGACATTATGGTTCTGTGCCATGTGCTTTCTGATCATTAGACAAAGGATTATTTATGTACTTACTGTGGGTGGCCATCTTTCTTATGCCCATCAGCACAGAAACACAGCTAGCATCCAAAGGGAGTAAGACAACCTGTTCGGAACCAACCATGAGTGATCCTGGACTGGGAACACAAAGGCGGGGTGTTTTGAAAGATGTGTTCCACTGTGGAAGACATTAGTGGGTTTTTTATTAGTCTTAGAGAAAGTAATGGATGAAGGATTTCTCAAGCATGCTAGGGAGAACCGCAGGTAGGTGGGTGACAGCTGAGTGGAGAGAGCTCTGTTAGATTTTGCAGGTGCTATCCTATGGCACTCTTAGCTTTTGGAACAGTGGAAGCTGTGATTGTCTGCTTAACACTATTTTTAAAGATCTTGATAGTTGTAAGGAGGCTAAGTCAGGCACAGATGTGGGCCATGATGGCTTTTGAAGGGACTGAGATTCTCAGAAGTATTTGGCTTTGCTCTGTGACATTTTCATGCTTTAGCCATAATCATGAAGTTCAGTCATTTGGTCTTGTAGAAATTTTAACACAGGTGTAGCTCCCCTCTCACCAAACTTCTGTTTACATCATAAATATATACTTGTATTTTCACCGTTAACTGTCAACCAATGCAGCAAAAATTATTTAATTAGCTCTTTTAAAAATGTTTTTATAGTGATAATAGGCTCCCATGCCTGGTTCCAGGCATCAATTATTTCTAATGTCTAGAATGAACTATGGCGCTGTACTTAGCTTACTATGAACTTTAGGAAGCTAAGCCAGAAGTCCATGAATGACCAGGTGCTTTCATGGAAACCAAAGACTATGCTTTTAGAATTTTAACTTTCTGACCAAATGAATATTTGCATATTTCCCAGTACATTGATTCTCTATGTCCTTTAATGAGTTTTATTTATGTAGATGTTAGCATGTGTACACTCTGCTCAGGACTACACATTCAGAAAACAAAACTAACCCCTGTAATGGGTCCTGTGCTGGACTGAGTGGAACCAGAAAATGCCCCCTAAAGGGCTCAGACATTTATTCCTTTTTCTGTTACTCTTTACCCTCAGGGAGGGATTCGGGCCATGGTCTTCTCCTCGGCACACCAGGCCTTCCCACCTCACATCATTACCTCTTCATGGCAGGTTTCACATTCCAAAGAACTGGTGAGTTCAGGCTTATAAATGTTCATGTTTTTATTTGTGACTGGAACTATGCTTTCTATCTAATATCCTTTACATTTTCTCTCATGTTCTGAGTCCCACTTTGGAAACTTTAATTGCTTAACTCTTAGCGCTTTTGATAAATTCTCATGCTTTGTTGCTTTAACTGCCTTTCCCATTTCATTTACATTTATTTTATTCCACTTTATAGATATTTTTAGCTAGCTAGTTTCCTTTTATTTGTATTGCACAGCCTCAGAAGCTCTAAAAACTGAATCCCTCTTTTTTCTAAGTTCAATGTCAATTAATTTTGACATTGTGTTTTGAGACAAGATTTATATTTCTTCTTCAACCATCCAGTTTCAAGTGTTCACATATTTGGCATGAGATGTGTGCTTTTAGAAGTTTGTCTTTGTGTTATGTGAAAATACATGAATCCTGGGATATAGTCTTACACAGGCTAAATGAATAAGGAAAGGGATGCACTGGCAGATGTAGGAAGTGGAGGAAGACCTGAGAGCATGAAGTTCTGAGTGAATGTGTATTGTTAACATGGGTGCCACCATATTAAGAACGCCACTGCATCAGCTTTATAGGAATGGTAAAGCCTTATCTGAGTGACAAAACTTTCTTGTGGAGCTGAGTACAAACAAGTGGCCAATGTGTACAAAATATAACAGGTGCAGCTACCCCCTCCTGCAGGTTTATAGGCTGAGACTACTCACCCGCCAAAAGACCTACTGAGGTTAGCCAACTCCCTGCCCATAGTGAGGTACATAATAAATATTATGAAGTTCCAGGTTGCAGCATGGTGGTAATGGGTGCTACTCTGTCAGAGGATGCACAGCCCAACTGACTCCAGCTTTTCTATAGACATCTTTGCTTGTCTGTTATTTATTTTCTCAAAGCCCCTCATCAGGATTCCAGAACTCAATGCCTTGGAACAGGCAAGGCCTGTAATGGGCATATCCTGCAGTGGGATAACCCTGTCGGGGTGGAGGGCTGGCCTTGGGATGGGCAGACCCTGGGACAGGCAGGCCTTGAGATAGGTAGGACCCTTCGATGGGTAAGCCCATTTGCAGAGGGGTTCCTAGGAATGCCTTTGTCAAGAAAGCAATATAGTAGCAGGGAACTGAGAAACATGGGGGAAGCTTGGCCGATCTGTGGGTGAAGGGTGTTCTTGTAGAGAGAAGGGCAGGTGCACGGAAGAGGTGGGGTGGGTAGGATGACTTGAGAGAATAAAGTGTTTGATCAAGCCAAAGTCTGCATTTGTGGAGCACTTACCATGAAGAGACTGTCCACCCTATACTATGCATAGCAGTTGCTTATTCTTACTCCAAGAGAGAAGCAAGTGGCATCACTGTTGTGTCACAGGCCAAGTGACTGACTCGGGTAGATGCTAACAAGTTGTTCTAGAGCCAGGCAGTCACTGTGGCACTCTGCTTTCCTATGTAACACTTGTCCTTGGACCAGCAGGAAATAGAGACACAAGAAAGTGTGAGCCCCCAAGAAAGTGCCCTTCCTTCCTTTCCCATTTTTCTTTTCAAATGAAGAAGGGCTACCAAAGAGAAGCAACATGTGGATCTCCATAGTCCTTGCTGGCTCAGCAAGACTGAAAAGTTCTGGGCTTCCTGAGATGACTTTTCTGACCTCGAAGGCTGTCTATTGTACCCCCTCTGCTACAGGCCTTGTGAACTTCCCAGACCCATCTCCAGATTCTTCCCAAGCGTTTACTGGCAAGTTTCTGTGCCAGAGGTGTATGGAGGGTGGCCTAGCTCACACATGGCACATGAGGTGTTCATGGAGAGGAGGGCAGGCTAGAGAACACAAAAGGAGCATCTGCCTCAGTCCTTAAAGGCCATGTTCACCACACCTCCGAAAGCCACCAGCTCCTCTTCCTCAGGGACCACATATGGTTCCATTTGTGTTTTCTAGCAACCTCCAGCATGGCTCCCAGCCCTGCAGAACAGTGAGGAAGCTAGTCCATCCTCATATTGTGGGGCTTGGCAGGTCACTTCATCGAAGATATAGGTTCCAGGGAACTGAGACTCAAGATCTAGATCTTTTCTTAGAGCCCCAAATCTCCACTCGTAACAACTCCAGGCCAGAGAAGAGGTGGAAACCATGGGGTAGGGTACTCCCCTCCCCCTGCCCCTCCTTGCCTGGATGGAGTCACCTCTAGCTCTGGTCCTGCCCCTTCCAGCTTGAATGGAGTTTCTCCTTTCCCTGTCTTCCTGTTTGAGTGGGGTGTTCCCTCTGGCCTCTCCCCCTTCCTTTGGGTGTGATCACACCTGTCTTTGCCATTCCCTATTTGTGATCATAGGAAGTCCCTCCTGTGTAACAATATCCAGAGCCTGATTAACCACGTCACTCTAACGGTGGAAAGAGAAACGGCTGCCCACCTGCCCTAGTTAGGTCAGGAACAGAGAGCAGCTCACCAGAGGCAGAGCCTGTACCTGTGCCTCCGGCTGTATCACTACCTGTGTTCTAAGTCATCAAAGGGTCAGCTTAGAAGCCAACAACAGATGAGAAAAGTGTTGGGGGGCCAGGCTGAGATAAGACAACATCCAACAGAATTCCACTTATTACCAAGTAAACACATCACTGTGCATGTGTATACCCGTCACTATCACCCCCGCATAGTAAGCCTTTTATTAGATTATCTCAAAGACAACAGTGTTTGTCATTAGCCACGCCATGAATCACTTGAATAATGCATGGAGCTCCTGAGCAAAAGCCGAACCTTAAAGTGTGTGATGATGTATTTTTGTAATAAAAATATCAAGTTCATTTAAACAATTACTTTTTAAAGCACTGCCTTTCTCCCAGTGGGTTTCCATTGATTGGATTATGGAAAGGCAGTGGCTGTCCTGATAGCTTCAATGAATTCTGAATATGGGCAGATGAAATGATGGCTCCATCAGTGCTATGGCCAGCTCTAAACTCACAGCCCTAGATGATTCAAACCACTAACAAATTGTGTTATAAAGCTGAAAAGGGGAAATTACAGTTGGAGCAAAGCACAGCAAACACTGTAGTTAGATTTAAATTGGTGAACATTGTTCTTGGGAGGTGAACAGTGTTTGGAGCTTGCTGAGTTATTCTGATCATGAGTTCTCCATGTTCTCTCTGCCCAGAACAAGCTGAGGCAGTGGGTCTGGGGAGCATCACACTGATAACTTTTGATATCAGGGGTGAGCCTGGATGATCTGCTGTACTCTGAGCTACAACTGTGCTTCACTGTAGTCTTCAGTTCTGGGCTGGAGGACACGTTGCTTCCGGGTCTTCTGACCACAAGCTCTTCTTTCTGGCTCCTGTACATTTGTCCTGAGCTGAGCAAGACTTGGGTGAATCCAGGAAATAAATGTTCCTGAAGTCTGAGGAGTGATATAAAGGTGAATTGCAGTCTCTCCAGATACAGTCTCTCTCTCTCTCCACTTGCTTTCTATATACACCAGCTCAGAGCTGCTGATTGAACTGTTAGATTACTAGTGATCCAATTAATCCCAACGTGGAGAAAAGACATATGCACATGTGTCCCTAAAGAGGGGGAGAGGGGGCAGGTGAGATTGGGTACTAATATTGGGGTACTGGAAACACATGAGCTCAGAGGAAGGAGGGTGGAGGCCTGTGGGAACACTCTTTCAAAACTGCCATATCCATGCCCCTCATACTGCTGCATGAATTAGATGACTCAAGTCTTGAGATTGTCTTGACACTAGCTTAGATAACAGAAATATACTTGGCTGTAGTTTTGATGACCAGGCACCTGGACAGGGCTCAGCAGGATAGCATTCCTGGGAAAGCTTTAGAGAAAACTTTTTCTAGCCTTTCCAGCTTCTGGGACTGTGGCCTTCCAGGGCCTGTGGTCTTCTGCTCTTGGCCTTAAACTTACTTGGCTCCTCCCTGCGGCTGAATTTTTTCTGTATTCTATACAAACACCAGTGTTCAAATATAGGTCCCCTTGCTGGTTCTGACATTCTTTTACCTTGGGATTCTTAGCTAAGCCACATCTATAGAAAGTTGTTTTTTTTTCTCTCAAAACAAAGTAATACTCACGTGGAATTGTTAAGTTCTGTGACCTGTGCTCATTCTTTTACAGATAAGAGAACACAAATGGGAAGTAAGTGCTGACTGGAAGCCCACCTGTAGTAAGAGGATTCTGGCCCAGACTTTCAGGCCTAGCCTCAAGGTTTAGGCCCGCAGACCCACAGACCTGCAGAGACACACAGATGCTTACAATAGTTTTAGGCTGATCGGCCTAAGGTCTAGGCATATAACTTGCTAACTCTTTACCATTAATCTAACCCATGACTCTTATCCTGTTCAGCCATGGGGCTCGGTACCTTTTCTCAGAGCAGCATAGTTGTCCTCTGCTGCTTCTGGCTTCTCTCTGGCATTCTGCTCTGTGCTTCCTGTTCCCAGAGTTTTCTTAGTCTGGTAGCCCCACCCATACTTCCTGTCTGCCTTTGGCCAATCAGCACTTTTTATTAAACTCATAGGTGGGGCAATTATTTACAATGTAACATCATAAATCCACTACACCCACCCAGCAGAGTCCAAGGGGTCCTGGCAACTTATTTCTGTCCTGCCACATATAGCCTCACAAGACAGTCCAGCAATCCAGATACCATGCTGTTGCAAGTATAACTCACTCCTGAGTGACATACCCATATGGTACATGTGTCCCTCAAATAGAAAGCCTTTTTCTTTTTAAGATTTATTTATTTATTATGTATACAGTATTCTGCCTGCATATATGCTTTATGCCAGAAGAGGGCACTAGATCTCAGCATGGATGGTTGTGAGCCACCATGTGGTTGCTGGGAATCAAACTCAGGACCTCTGGAAGAGGAGCCAGGACTCCTACCCTCTGAGCCATCTCTCCGGTCCTGTTTGCTGACTTATATTTCCCTGTTCTACTGAAATATATCAGAATGTGATGAAGAAGGAGGTATATTCTTTGTTGCTGGGTCCTAAAAGTTCCCTTGGGGGAGGGGGCCAAAAGACTCAGAGTCAATGACATAGACCCCAGTAGTCAGTTGGAAATGATTAACTCATTTATTCATCAATGGGGAGAGCCTTATATACCCTTCTCCTAGCACCCATGTTGTGTTATAAACTGTTGATATTGCATGGTTGTCCCTCATTGGCTGGGCACGGTCAGGAGATCTGATAGCATCTGTTGCTAGGCAGATTCTGAGCAATCAGGAACACTGAACAACAGCTATGGCCAGGCCCTCAGGAAGAGGGTTGGCTTCTAAGGAAGTATATTATATGCACCCCCTGGCAATTGATTTGATCCAATTTCCTTGGCCCTAGGGGCCTGTCCTACTACAGTCCCCCATCTAGAAGTGATATGATATCCACAACTAGGCTAGTGGTCATAGGTAGACTGATACTCATAGCCAGGACCCAAACTGTCTCCTAGACATGAACCTTAGGCTACTCTGAAGCTATGGTAAATATAATGAAATAAGAATGCCTCCTGACATTGCCTAAGCTCACTGGGCCTCTGCAAGGTTTCTAGTCTGGGTCTATCCTGACTCCCAAGCTCCAGGAAAGGTACCAAGGGACAACAAGAAAATGTGGGGGTTAAGGATCACAGCCACAAAGTGGTCCTTCAGGATCTGATGGTGATGTGAGAGCTGTCTGGCTTGTAGACAGGGCCCACAGCGAGCAGGAGTCTCTCATTTCCCCTTTCTCTCAGTCGGTCCTTGTGATGACCCAGCTCCCTTGCTGGAATGGGGCATTCTGCATGGCCTGACTTAGCCTTAAGACAACGTCCTTGAAAAGGGCCTCTGGGTTACAGATACCATGCAAATGGGTCTTCTTGGAGATCTGCTTCAGGGACCAGGGAAGACCAAGAGACAGTGAGACAAAATCTAGCCTCAGAGAAGCACGCTCCTTAGAGATATTGGTACGAGAGAATAAAACTACATTCATTTACAAATCCCAACAGCACTGTCTACTGTCTCTATGCTCATTGCCACCATCGTCCCGTCCCCCCCCCCCCCCCCCCCCCCCCCCCCGGAGATGATGTGCTGGAAAAATGGATCAGGCCTTATCATGTCCATTAAACTCTAGGGTCTGACTCCTTAGTCCAGGACCCACCCATCTTCTGCTGTCAACCATCGGCTGATGCTGATTTTAGTCATCTGCATGTGCCAAACAGTCCTTTGTCTTTTCCCTGGCTTCACATGTCTCTGGGAGTGATACGAGACCTACTCCATGGAGGCCAGAGGAGAGCTGGGCACAAATGGCCTCCAGGCAGGCAGGCTTCTGGTGGGGTGGAGCCATGGGACTTAGCTGTTCTCATCCTCAGGAAGCTTCCTGTCTACCTAGCCCGGGAACTACCTTCATTAGATGAGCTTGTGGCATGTCTATCAGGAGTTTTCTTAATTACTTATCGGACAGAAGGAGCTAGTCCACTGTGGGTGAAATCCTTCCTGAGCAGGTAGTCCTGGCTTATATAAGGAAGCTAGGCTAGCAGAAGCAGAAAGCAAGCCAGAAAGCTCTGTTCTTCCACGGTCTCTGTTTCAGTTGCTGAAACAGGTTTCTCCTTGGCTTCTCTTGGTGGTGGATGATAACCTATAGAAGCTGAAATTTGGCCCCTCCCAGTTGTTTTTGGTCGATATTTTATCACAACTGCAAAAAGCAAACTAAGACTCCTGCTCTTAAATACTATTTTTCTGCAGAACCATGTGGCCTTCAGGGGGATGATCAAATCTCATGTCTTTAGTAAGGGTTTCCCGTGTGCTCTGTCATGTAAAGATCTGCTTCTCCCATACAGCTTTGCCTCGGTGTCTCAGGTTCAGTTTCCAGGATTACGTGCTGTAAAGTTCTATGGATTCCTGCACACCCAGCCTGATGTACTTCCCTTCCCGAACACCACACTCCCGCCCTGAGTGGATGAAAGCCTTCTAACTTCTTCGCCCCTCATGTTTAAGTTGATTGCCTTGTTAGCAGCATGTATTTGAGAGAGTTTCATTTTTCTTAAATCCAGTTTGACAGTGTTGGTGTTTTAACTGAGGCTTTGAGTCATTGGCATTCAATGTGGTGCGTGCATGTGTGTGTGTGTGTGTGTGTGTGTGTGTGTGTGTGTGTGTGTGTACCTAGCAGTATAGTATGGGAGGGTTTATATGAGCATGTGTGTGCTTTGCTGTCTGGTCCTCTGGCCTGCTCTGCTTTGCACCAGAAGTCAGCCCTGACTCTCCTTCTTGGTCTTCTGCCAATGAAATCTGGTTTTCCCTTGTGGCTCTTTAGATTTTTCTTACCTATGGTCTTCATGAGTTTAACTTTGAGGTACTACAGTGTCGTCTTATTTGAATTTATCATAGTTGGCATTTATTAAGCCCCTTGACTTTGTGAATTGCTTTTTTCATCAAATTTGACAAATTTCCATTGGATACCACTGGATATCAAAAACCAAAACCAAACCAACCAACCAAAAAAAAACACCTGTTTTTTTTTTTTTTTTAATCTGTAGTATTCTGGAGCTTAACACTAATGTGCTTAGATGATGCCATTTCCATCTGGGAATTTAATTGCGCAGAGAAATGGACTATAGGCGATTCCTAACATGGCGCTGATTCTGTTTGCTCTTTCCTTAACCCCCAGCAATGTTTTGGAGTTCAAAGAACAAACCGTTAATTTAAGGAACTGGAGATGACTTGGGATTAAGAGCACCTGCTGCTCTTTCAGAGGACTGAAGTTTGGTTCCTGAAACATACATCAGGTGGTTCACAATAGCCTCTAACTCTGCCTCCGGGGAATCCAAACCTTCTTCTGGCCTCCAGGGAACTGGCACACTTGTGCCACACACAGAGAGACACATACACACAAAAATAAAACTAAAATTAAAATCTAAGAAGTGAAAAGAATGTTTTCAGTTTGTGGAGTTATTTCAAGCCCACACCGCTGTATCTGCCCTCTCTTGTGTTAGTAAATAGTACTGGTCTAGAACACTGAACAAAATTTAACAAATATTAAGGCCCTATACTTACGTTTTAAATGTAATGTCTTTTACTTAGTATCTCACACAGAGTATTATGCTGTGCATACTCTCATGTTTCTAGTATTTTCATTCTGTCTTGGCACAGCACTTACACGACTCTTGTTTGGGATGCCACAGTGGGCTTAAGGTCTGGTCAGGTATTCTTCATCCGAGGAGTGCTTTTGTGTGAAAACATTGGAGCAATGTGTTTTGAGGGGAAGACTGATGGGGTTCTATAGTATTCCCATCCTAAGATATGATGTGTACATGTTGGCCATATGCCTCATCACTGGACATTCCAGCCTTCAGAATGTGGCGTAGGACAGTTTGTCAGGTGTCTGCATCATGACACTTTTCTTCCATTTTAAGGTAGAATTGTTAGAAGAACTTCTGGCTGTGCCCCCCACCCCAGTGTGATGGGAAATGAGCTACTCTTGGCTGTCTAAGGAGTTGCTGTGCTTTCTCAAGTTATCCACTCATGACTCCATCGCTCATACCCATATGTACTCATTGTATACCTGAGGTAAAATATGACACCATTTTATTGATTCTGACACTTATTTTTCCTCAGCTTTGGCCCTTGGGAGTTCTTTCAATAGATCTCTATGTCTTTTCGACACACTGTGGGTTTTGTGATTGAGTACTCCTTTGCTTCTTGCCAGCATGATGAACTCCCCAGCTTATCTGTGTCTTCCAGTTCTAGCATCGACGAATTCTCCACAGAGCATGGATGCCTTCTGCTGGAAATGTCATTTCAGATTGACATCTGGGCTGAAGGGGTTTGCACAGCTTCTGGCCCTGTCAGCTGGAGGTGCAGGTGAATGTTTGTGGGTGCTGGTCCTTGTCTTGTATGCTATGCAGATGTTTGTGGCCAGCTGCGTCTGCATCTGGCTGAACACTTGCTCTCACTGCTGTTACCATGTGTATTTGATTTTGGGGGGCAGCAATTTCTCTTTTAATTACGCTTTGATAATTTTTGTTGATCCTATGTTATTTGATAATCATTATTTCTCCACAATCTCACCTTGTCTTGCATTCATCTGGTAAAACTCAGCTTTTGTGACTATTGTGAGCCCAGTGTTTTCCAGTTTTGAGTGTGTAGTGAATTATTTTGGGAGTCACCCTCTTTGTCTACCCACAATACCCACATTTCCCTGAAGATGCTTGTGTCAGTCTCTCTCTCTTGCTATGATAAACACCATGAGCACAGGTAACAGGGAGAGTTGATGGTTAATTTTATCTTACAGGTGAGAATTCACTGTCTGGGGAAACCAAGTCAGGAACTGAAGCAGAAACTAAGAGAGAATGATGCTTATGTACTCTACCCATGGCTTGCTGAGCTACCTTTTTTATACCTACTGAGAGCTGGGCCCTCTCACATTATTACCAAGAAAATGCTCGAACAGACTTGCTTACAGGCCAGTCTGATGGAAGCATCTTTTACAGTCCAAGTTTTCTCCTCACAGACAATCCTAGCTTGTGTCAATATGACAAAAATGTGTCAAGTTGACAAGACAGCACAGCTAGCCAGTGTAATCTTTAGCATATATGTCCTGGTTGGTTTAAAGCTCTGTCTGTAAGGAGTGATGTGAGGATTTGCTCTATTCCACATCTCAGTTGAGCCAGGAGATTTTTGTTGCAACTTTGGACATCTTGAGATTTTTGTTTTTCTTTTGGTTCTGGATATCATTCACCAGAGAAGAGACTGTAGTAAATCTTTGTCTTGAATACAGAAAGTGTGGGGTTGCTGTGGGGTTGTGGGGGCTACAGCTTAAACTAGCTAGAGCTCTCTGAGGTTAGTACAGTAGACAGGAAGCTTTCTTATCTTGCCTGTATTTGATCCAGGAGAGGTTGAACCCTTATATTATACAATTCCATTTAGATGTATACCATCTAAATATCACTATATAATTAATTTTGTTTCTGAAATTTTCAAGTACCACATTTGTGAGATAGAGATTAAGGGAACATTGGAACCATTTATTAATGCTATTGAGGATTTTCTATAGTATGGTCACATGGCTTTTTGGGTCTCAGTGTTATGGGAAAAACAAGAGGTGGCAAAGAATAGGGGCCTGATTTGTTAATCTGATTTCCAGTGAGATTTTAAGTAAGGCGTGAGGCACAGCCCAAGCATCCCCCAAGCACCTGCACACATACCTGAGAGTTCAGCACTTTCAGAGAAAAGCCAATAGGAAGTCTTTTGAACACAGATGTCATGGATGGAATGAGATTTTTTTTCAGAGTTGTGAACATGTGTCTATAGCCACATAGTTAAAGGTTTAAATGTGCTACAGTATAAGGTGTGAGGAGCTAGCAGACAGTGTGCTCATTGTGTGGTACATTGAGGCTACAACTTTGAGAAACCCTGGTCCTTGGATGTGACTGATTTTTCTAGTTGGTGGCAGTGGTTCTTATAATCGGTAGTTACTTCAAGCATCTGTGTTAGAGCAGATTCCAATGACTGAGATTGGAATTTTATCAATGGCATCTTCAAGCATCAGGCCTACTTATGACACTTGGATCATCTTTACCCAGTAGCTCCACTCCTGACACTGGGAACATCTTCATGAACCAGCCCTATTCATGGCAATGGACCATCTTCACATACTTGTTCTGCTCATGACACCAGGGACCTTCCTCACATACTAGCTCTGCACATGATAATGGACCATCTTCTGTACCAGCCATGCTTCTGACAGTAGGTGGCAGGTTTCGTTTCAGAGATTAAAGCCAGGCCTCGTGATATCAGGCAGTGATTCCATGATGTCGCTGACGAGCCTAAAGCAGGAGGATTTCAAGTTCAAGACCCGTTGTTGCTACAAAATGCCAACTTTGTAAACTTAATGAAACCTTGCCTCAAAATGAAAAATACAAAGAGATCTATATATCTTAGTGATAGTATCCAGGAGGCCCTGGGTTCAATCCTCGTGACTGAGGAAAGTTGAATACTAGATTATCTCAGGCCTTCATTAAATGACAATGTAAGTAAGGATAAAACCATGTTATGTTTATGAACCAACAGTCTTTGACTTCATTAACTAGCCCTGCTTCAATAAATCCAGTCTTCCATGAAGCCCATTTTTAATCCTTTGTCATAATGAAATAAGTAATACTGTACAGATAGTACACAAACATTTTAATATATTATGTTCTTTAACTTAAAAATATCTCATGTACCTCTCAAAAATGTTTGCAATATATGATCTTTAGACAAAGTGCATCACTGTACTGTCTGGAAAGTAGTTACACTGTTATACTTATTGACATAGAAGCCATGCTTATTAACACCATAGGCCAGGCTATGACCCACAAAATCCAGGTATGACCTTGAAAGCAATGATACTTAGTACCTTCTTTACTAAATTGGCAAACCCAAGGGAGCTGTCATTTTTCTGAGTAAATCACCTCGAGAGCCAGGATCTTTATTAAAACATTTCCCCCCAAGTCTGTTTAAAACATTTGAATTACATTACCCTTCACAGCAAGTCCGTAATCACTGACACGCTTTGTTATAATTGACGTTGGTAAAAGAGCAATTTTCAGGCAGCCAAACAAGCCGCTGGCTTCTGTCTAAGGAAAATTCCACCCTTCCCTCCTCTTGTAAGAAGTTCTCTGTCCTTTCTTGTGACCTGTGCTGAGCTCTTGTCCCAGGGTGTAGACCACACACAGAAGAGACATTTACAGAAGGATCGTCTAATTGTAGTGAAGGCAATGTTTAAGGGGGTGGCCCTGGCTTCTTGGAGAGCTTGGATCTGAAAGTCCAGGGGACAGCAGGCTTTGGGAAAACAAGACGAGCCTGTGTATCTATTACTACCCACACCTCTCTGGAGAAGCTTTGGAACTATTAAATGGAGCAAGGGATGACTGAACTACCTTCATTCAACACCACAGGTCCTGGAGACCTGGCTATTCTTTCCTCATCTAGCCTTGTGGTAACCATCACTATCTGTCCACTTTATCTCCTGCTTCCAGATGATGCTCTCATGGCTGAACATACCCCCTGGCCGTGTCTTTGCATGAGGCTTGGATGTGAAATGTCCCCTATAAGCTCATGGGTTTGTATTGTGAACACTTGGTCCGTAGTCAGTAATGGTAAATGGAGCCTTTAGGAGGCAGTGACTTGAAGGAGAAAGCATGTCACTGGGGTGGGCCTTTAGGTTTTGCGTGCCTGCCCCACATCTCTCTCATTCTTTGCTCTGGACTGCAGATATAATGTGACAAGTAGTTTCATGCTTCTGTTACTGTGACTTCCCTACCATGACGACTGTATTCGTCCTGGAACTGTAGACAAAGTATACCATTTCTCCATTAAATTGCTTTTGTCAGGGTGGTTTATCACAGCATCACGGGTAAAACTGATGAAATATACTTGCTGCCTGACTACTGTGGACCATTGCCTGGACCACCATCTCCCTCCTGGCTATAAGCAAGGTCCTTCTATGTGAGGGAAAGCACGGACAGGAGGTGTGGAGGTCCCCACCTCATTCTGTTCTCTAGTTCTGTCTGAATCTTCACAGAGTCACACAAGGCATAGCTCAATCCCCACCACACATTCTCTTTCATGGGTCTGCTCCATGGCAGAGTCTTTTATGGATATTTTAGAAAACAATGTTCCATCATCATTGTGGATGCTTCTTAAAGTACAGACATCCACTGGAACATTTATAAACATAAATAAAAAAACAGTTATCCAGAGATCTCGGCAGTTTGTTTTATAGCTATCACTCATCTGTAAATTTATTGTTATATATAAAGTTGAGGATTCTGGTGGACATTTACTATACTATAAATTTTTAGGGCAAACAGGTGAATGTAAGGAGGGAAAAATACTAACTCAGGTCACAGGTTAATCACTTGCTTTTCTCTCTCTGTTTCTCTCTCTCGGGTGTATATGTGGGTAAATATTTTGTGGATGTGTATGTGTGCCTATGGAGGCCAGGGGTCAACATGGGTCAGTTGGTCTCTACCTGATTTTGTGTTGTTCCATTTTGTTAGTGTAGACTGAACTTGGAGCATCACCGAGCCAGTGGGGTCAGCCTAATTACCAACCAGCACTACAGTTACACACATGTTCCCCTGCATCTGGCTTTTATGCAGGTGCTGGGGATTTGAATACAGGTCCACAGGCTTGTGTGAAAGGCTCCTCACTTGCCTTTTTTTGATGTGACTCTGTAACAAGGCAGAATGTTGGTCACTAAAGGTGCTAGTTTGAGCCAGTGTCATGTTTAGAGAGCCCTTTATCTGATCCTACTGAAAAAAGTTTACGATTTGAATAGGAAATCCAGAGCTTCCTCATTATCCAGCACACATAGGCTGCTCTGCAAAGCCAAGCCACTCTTGTTTTGGGGATGTATGCTGTTCTTCCTGGTGGCCTATGTAGGACATCAAGCCTCTATGGATGACTCACATGTGATTGGCACATTCTCCGATAGGACGGTTCCACCATTCAGATACATTTCCATTGCAAGTGCACTTGGAAGGCCTCTGCCATGCCCACACATTCCAGTCCTTTAGTTGTTTTTGTTTATATAACCAAGCAGGGGATCCATTGTCCTTTCCAACTAGCCAGGGGGTAGCCTGTCCCCCATCCTCATTGCTACTGCTTCCTACCAGCCCTAAGAGAGAGAAAAAGGGATGCTGATTGATTGCAAATCAAAGCTTGGGGCTATGTCTAATGTGCCTTGGTGAACAAATTTTAATATCATGGTTTATGGATCATTTCTTGGGAGTGGATTAAAGTTGTCAGACTCAGGAAGGAAGAAAGGAAGGAAGGAGCCTAATTTTCTGAAGAGAAACAAATAAGAGGTCAGGCAGGGGTGGTAAGTCCTGGAGTAAACAGGCCAGAGAAGCTGGTAAGCTTGTCCAGGGTCAGATAATGCTCCATTGGGGACTGTAACTTAAGCCAACACAGCAAGACTCGAGGGTCTGGGTCCCTCTTTTTAGTGCATAGGTGCCTCCTCCTTCCCATGTAAAATTCCAGCATAATTACCCCCACACTGGCCAAATAGATCCCACAGCTACCAGGCAGGCAAGGGGTGCTTAGGATGCTATTTTAGTGCTAATGGGTAGGGGGAGTGATGGCTCCTGGGGGAGGAGGCCATGAACTCCAAGATGAAAATACCCATCGTCTGAAGAATGAAGTTCTTGTTTCTAATGAATGTGGCAAACACGGCTCATCGTCATTCCTGATATTATAGATTGAGACGATTTAATACATTTGACCTGTTTCAGGATTTCATCTCTGATCTCTAATATGCTCTAGGCAACATTCCCTGGTGGTTGATTGTCCCTAAGCTGGCCCTCACCTGCTCCTTCATCACTCATTTTGAGACATCCATCTTAACCTGGACAGTGAGCATCCCCCCCCCCCAATGGGGATTAATGCACAAGAAAATGCAACAAAGAGGGAGATACGCTTCCAGAAAAAGATCAGAATTGAACAAAGCCTCCTGTGGAGGGTAGGGGCCAGTCTTTAACCCAGGATCACCAGAAGAAGGGCCAGGGATGATAAACCTCTGCCTGGGGCATTGGATAACAGATAGTGATAATTTTAGGCATGGAACACATGCCAAGGTCTGTGTGGGCTGATGGGAGTATGGGAAGAGGAGAGGGAGCAAGAATGAATTATACTTTAATAGAGCTTGCAGTTTATCGGAAAACATAACATCTCTCTCTCTCTCTCTCTCTCTCTCTCTCTCTCTCTCTCTCTCTCTCTCTCTCTCTCTCCTCTCTCTCTCAAACACACACCCCACACACACTCCATGCACAAGAATCTTTAACAGTTTGCAGAAAAGCACAAGGCAGCCCCATCTGAGCCTTGAGATTCTCAGGAGGCAGATGGATAAGAGTGAGACAGATGTTCCATGGAATGTAAAAGCCCCAAAACACAAAGGTGCCAATCTCCTTTAAAGAGGTGAATCTGGGTCTGGCCATTGTCATAGGATCACATTGCAATCAGAGGGCTATAAAGACAGTGGGAAAGCAGGTAGGGGCTGGGCCACCATGAATCTTAGTACTCAATATTGTGTGTACATTTTATCCTTGGGGCAGCAGAAATTCATGTGAAGTTTCATGCAGAACACGTGGTACTTGTTGTCTTTTTGGAGCGTTGTTTTGGTGTCTATAGAGGTTGAAGGGGAGGTAGGATGACCCAGTGGGAGGCAATAAAAGTGTGTGATCCAAAGTGGTATAGATGTGGGTCAGAGACGTGGCGGTACAGGGCACTGGGAAGAGAGGTCAGAACATGCAGAGTGGATGAGGAAGAAGACATTATGGGTGGGGCGGTGACACTTTTTTTGAGACACTACCTCACCAGGGATGTGGCATGTTCTTTGTGGTCACTCATTGTCCCTGGTGCTCTGAGCAACCAAAGGTAGCTATTCCAACAACATTCGATGATGTGAGTGGAATAGCAAATTAGAAAGGAAGATGGTTTGGAAGGTTTCCTTAGACACTTCAGTTGCCTATCTCCAGGGAATTTGAAAGAGGGTCTGTGAGAGCTAAGAAGAGATGTGAAAATGGAAGGCTGAGGCTCCTGCACTTGTGGACAGAGTCCATAGCACAAGAAGATGTAGTGACCCTGGGAAAGGGGCAGTGTGACAAGACAGGAGCCTGGGGTCACTCTCTCCAGAACCTCACCTTTGGGGTCCAGAAAGAAAGAATGGCTCAGAGGTGTGCTCTTAGCAGAGAAGGGAGAGTAAGTCTGCAAACAAAATGTAGAAGGAATCACCAACAATGTACAGAGAGACACCAGGCATCAGCAGTGTAGAGCTGCCAAGACCTCAAGGGCAGAGGGAGGGCTGGGCACTGTTTCTGGTACTGTGGTGGAGGCCTGCAATTCAGGGTGACCAAGGGAGGTGGGAAACTGTAGCATCCAAACTGCCAATGAAGATACCTGCCAGGTGAGATTGTGCTCAACTGGAAAGGCTTTGTGGGTGGCCCCAGTCCTGGCGCGATCAGTGTGCCAGTGGCCTCCTGGTTTGTTGCTCTTCCTTCTGTGTGTTTTCCTGTTTGTAAAATGAACAACTAGACGATTAAGATTACTACTTCCACCTAGCATTTGCATAGCTTGATTTTCATGTCCATGAATCTAAGTAAGAGGCATAGAGGTCTTATTTGATTTCTCATTCTCCCCGCTTTTGGGCAACGTGTAGCCAAGGTCCGAGAGCTCCAAATCACACACAGAAACTATGCATCGGTACTTTACTCCTAGCTGACTTGAGATCCCTTCGCTGCCTGTTTATTGGGTCAGATGGACGAACCAGAAGACAAGTCAACAAGCCAGGTCGTTAGCTTGCTGCCCCCAAGGTGTGCATGCAAGTCACTGGGTGAATTAAGTTTTGGAAGAAGTGCTACAGCTGCTGTAGAGGCAGGAGAGGGAGACAGGAGGATGTGCCAGCCTATCTGGGATGGAAAGTCTGCATCAGATACCTGCCTCAGATACAAGTGATGCCTAAGTTTCCATGACAGGTTAAGAAAGGCAGCCTGAGGTAAAGCCCATCTCTAAATCCTAATCCCGAGCTCTGCTCACAGGAAATGGTCAACAGGAGATGATTAGTGAGGATCAAGACTGGAAATGCACACCTGTCATCCCAGCCACCCAGGAGGCTGAGGCAGAAAGATTATAAGTTCAGTGTCAGGCAGGCCTCAAAAGGAGTTTAAGGAGAGCCTTGCTGATTTAGTGAGACCCTGTCTTAAAACAGAAAATGTAAAAAGAAGACTGGGGATTTAACTCAATGGGGAGGGCACTCACCAGGCCTTTGTGAGGCCCTGGGTTCAGTCTCCACTACTGTGATACACACACACACACACACACACACACACACACACACACACACACACACACACAGAGAGAGAGAGAGAGAGAGAGAGAGAGAGAGAGAGAGAGAGAGAGAGAGAGAGAGAAGCCTGGCCACTGTGAGAAGGAAGGAAGGCTTCCAGGACAGAGACATAGAGTGTACAAATAATAACATCTGACTCCCAGATCTGCAAAGAGAGCACAGCTCTACTGTGTCAGTGAAAACATGGAAATGACTTCCATGAGTGCTTAATCTGGGAGTTATTAGCTATGTAGTCAACTGAAATTGGTTTTACATACTGAGCATGATGGAGTTAGCTTTCTAAACAGGAGGTCATTTCCCTGCTCATGCACATCAAATCTGTCTCCTAAATCTCCTTCCCTAGGAGTGTTGTTTGTAGGGAGCTGCTTTGTCCCACGTGCCAGAGCCTGCTGTTCTAGAAAGTGTCCTATATCCCAAGCAGAGTTCTGCAGTATGAAATTCACACTGGCCGTGAGCCATTTGAAGGAGGATTCCCCAGAGTCTTGGAGAATTAGTGGACAATACCATAGGGTCCTAAAACCCAAAGCACTATGGCTGCAACTTACATGATACCCAGAGACCATGGTGGGTGGCTGCAGACCTCATGGTGCCCAGACGACCGTGGCTGCAGACCCACATGATGCCCAGAGATCTTGGTGGCTGCAGACTCACATCCTGCCAAGGAACCATGATAGCTAAAGCTATATGGCAAGGAAACATGTTAACTACAGACCTTGTGGTGCCCAGTGACCATGATGGCTCTAGACCACATACACCCAGGAACCATGATGACCTCAGGCCCATATGGTGTCCAGAGTCTGTGCAGACTTGGTCTTTATGCATTTAGATGTTGATGTATAGTTGACCTTTGGAGCTCTGATCATAGAATTTCTGACCAGGATCATTCCCACCAGTGAGGTAACAACAATCCCTGAGCATTGGGGGCCCAGCATGGTGAGCATGAGAAGTGATGGGAGGGGGTGGACCAGAGAGGATGACTGAGTCTTCTCATGCAACTTTTTCCAGCTGCTTCTGGCTGTGTCACTCACAGTGCCGCAGGCTGACAAGGCAGAACACACACTGTCCACTGTACTTGGGAGGGAGGAGGGGCATATCTTTGGTGCTGTTTGTATTCTCTGTTGCCTCAACATTTTCTGAAAATGCTGACCGAATGGGATATTAAAGGGCAGATCCATTAGTCTGAGTTTCTATGTTATTTCTCTTTCCTTCCTCAACTGCATCCCACCTGCATGTGAAGGACCCAATTACTGGTTGGATTCTCATTCTCCTCATCCATGGAACTGTGCAGATCTGGGCTGTTGGGCTCTGAGCTCTAAGGAATTTAAGCTCTGCCCTGGAGTAGATATGCTGCAACACTTGGGGTTCTTGACATGTGAGGCCTGACAGGTGCTGTCTGGTGGCATTTCATAGCTTGTTCAAGAAACAGATGCTTCAGGTGATACAGATCCAATAAGACACAGCGATGCTCTGGCAATAACCAACCAGGAAGTTGTTCCAGTGACTAAGGTGGCATGCTCCTTTTTGATTGTGAGCCTATAGGTCTAAGAAGAAAGGAAATGGATGGCCTCTGGATAGAGGTGACTCCCATGTGCTCAGGCCTCTGATGAATATAGAAGCTCAGTTGTTACTGGGATTCTATCATGGCTACAATGGACTTGAGTTTAGCAGCCCACCAAGCTCTGGGGACTTTCAGCTTTGTCGCCACAATATTCTAGGTGGAATTATGAAGCAAGTACCTTCAGCTAGATCACTCACCCTTCTGTATGCCGAACCAAGAGCGTGTGAAACCAAGTCTGAGGCCCTTGAGGGAGGGTGTACTAGGAACAGCACACTGACTTTGTAGCATTAGAGCATGGCAGTCCTCCAGTTGAACCCTGCATGGCATAGTGGTTTGTGTGATCTCCCTGGTCCAGGAAGGATCTCCAGAGCTAGGTTTCATCATATCGAATCTCAGTTGTGTTCTTGAGAGATGAGCGTATTGGGAAATGCGTATCACTTAGTCTAAACTTCTAATCACCATATACTAACCTTTGCTGGGTTAGATCAGAGTATCAAACTGGAAATCATTATGTGTGCTGTTCACATGAGACAGAGACGATTAAACATGTGTCTGTGCTTCATTTCTATTTGTTTCCCCACCCTCCTGTCTGGTCCTTCAACAAAAGAAGGAACCAAGCCCTGGTTGATACACTTGCACATTCATGATGTTAACTTTGCTATCGGGACAGACTGCTGACAAGCCACCACCCATTACTAATACAGGGGTGTGAAGGCACAGATACTACACCCACAATTCACAGTCCCTGCTGCAGAGAGACAGCAGGGGTAAGAGCTTCAATAACACAGAGAATAGTGTGGCATGTATGAACCCAAGCCCCAGATGCTGCTCCCCACCCCCACGGCATGCCTGGGAGTCATTGTGTCTCTCGCCTTAGCCCTGACTGCTGCTCAGTGTCTGCTACTTTTGATTCTCAAAGCAAGATTTGTCTTGCTTCTGAGTTCTGACTAGCTTTTCTTTCTCGTTTTCATAGCTCATGTATATTGCTGTTTGGGGAGCAAGAGGGGATTGAACAGTGTGTTAGCTTCCTACTTCGACTTGACCAAAATTAAGGTCATGTGATCCATGCTGCTAACTGGACCGAGTGATTCCTGTGTCTAGAGATTAATCTTTGTCGTGGCGTGAGGACAAAGCTAAGCAATTTGAAACCAACTTTCCTGTATTTGACTCTGAGATGAACAGCCCACAGCACATTGGGGACACAGCTCCAAGATATGCTTGGAAGAGACAGGACACGGTTACTGTTTGTTTATGGACCCCCGAGAACCTTCAGGACTTAAGTTCTGTTTCTGTAGTCATCTGGAAAGGGCACCCATGAGAGCTGTACTGTTTAGAATAATTATCCCTGTGCCTGGCTGCTTGGCTCACTTGCATGAGGAGAAGAGAAATTCTTGGCCAATGAATTACAAAATCTTCCATTTTGCAAGACACCATCAGACAAGGGCTTTGAATGGTCCTATCCAACTGTGGCTTTAAATTTCTTTTCTGACAATTTTATCTCCCAAGGAGTGGGGCGATTGAAGAGAATAGCCTACTGGGTAAGAGAGAATTGACATAAAACGGCTGTGCCTTGAGGACTGGGAGAAGCCATCCTGTTCTGAGTGTGTGGTTGTTAGAGCCCATCAGATACTACACTGATAAAAGGAGATGATATTCTGGTATACTTGTAGACAGGAGCCTAGTATAATTATCAGAGATGCTTCAGGGAGCAACTGATGGGAGCAGACACAGAGACCCAAACATTAGGCAAAGCTTGGGGAATCCTGGGTAAGAGGGGGTGAGGGGAGGATTGCAGGAATCAGAGGGGTCAAGGACACCACCAGAAAACCCACAGAACCAACTAACCTAGGTCTGTAGGGGTTCACAGAGACTGAATGGACAATTAGGGAGCCTTTCTGGGTCTGATCTAGGTCCCCTGCATATACATTATGGTTGTATAGCTTTGTGTTCTTGGGGGACCCCTCATAGTGGGAGCCAGGACTGTCTCTGACTCTTTTGCCTGCTTCTGGGACTCTATTCCTTTTACCGGGTTGCCTTGTCCAACCTGGATATGAGGGTTTGTGCCTAGCCTTATTGTAACTTGCTTCTCTGTCTGCTTCTTGATATCCCTGGTAGGTCTACAAGGAGTGAATCTGGGAGAAAGGTGAGGGGGCACTGGGAGAAGAGCAGGAGGAATCCATGGTAATATATGAGAGATGAATAAATAATAAATAAATAAATAAATAACAAAGCAAAACCAAAACAAACACCAGATAACTCAACAGCTCCAGGGAAAGGCAGCAAAGCCCATTCCCATACAGAGAATGCAGAAGGAGGAGGCAAGCAGGAGGGGACATATCCTGGAAAGTCACAGTAAGATGCAGTGTAACCGTGACAACATAAATTAACCTAAAGGGAGAAGGTGAAGAAGAACCAGGAAGCCAAGCTCTTTTTGCTGAGGTCAGCCTTAAAGAGCCAGCAGACAGTGCAGGGGATTTAGACGGCTAAAGACTCAGTGTTTAAACCTGGGATATGGGGCTAAGTGAGATGCCTATTAGCATACCGAAGTGGAACTGGCTGCCATGTTCTCCCAGAACCTCTCTGTCCCTACCTGTTATAGGGTCCTCCTTGCTGGCATACCCTGTCCTCTAGCCCAGGGGCTGGCCTTGCCCTTCCCCCATCTGCCCATCCCTACATAATCCAGTCATGTGACTACATCAATCCTTTTTTCCCCTTTGGTCTCCTGGTCTCCCGGTCCCCTGGCTCTATCCTCTTTTCTTCTTCCTCCACATGGCCTAGCTCATAGCCATATTCACTCTGGACTTTCCCAAACGTCTCTGCCTCTGGCTGTGCTCTCTCCCTCATAACTTTCTCCCCCATCATACCTAGGAGCAAGTCATACCTCCTTTTTGCATTCAGTGAGCTTTGTACATTCTGGGAAATTGTTGAGGGAGTGGGGTTTTTAATAGGTAAAACCTAGACAAAAATTAAGACTAAAAGCCTTATTCTGGATATTTTCATGGGAGGAAGTCCAGACCCTCCGAGACTCCCCTTGAAGCATTGGTGAGCCGCTGTTGTAGGTTAAGTTGGCTTGATTCATACTACCCACTGATCTCCACCAGAGAGCGCTGTCTGTGGTAAGAGGAGGAGGCCTTTATGCTGATGGAGGTAGAGCCCAATACTTAGGAAATGAAGATAATTGTCAGGGGCCCTTAGACAAGCTGCAGGAACGGCCAGGGTCAGAAGGTGACATGAAGGCTCTGGAAGCAGATGCAGTCTATGAAGCCTTTTCCCTTCTCTACCCAAGCATCTCAAGCTCATTGGAGCACTTTTACTTCAGCCATATTCTGTTCTGAGCATGGCCTTTGGAGGCCTTGCCCTCTGCAGTGCAAGGGCAGGTGCTGATGCTGTGAAAACAAACCCACTTATTCAGAGAAACACCCTTGCTGCCTACTTCCTCTCCTCTGAAAGAAGGCTAAGGCTGTGGATCAGGGTAGCCACATCACAAAGGCTTGTATGGCACTTTCAGTCAGCCAAAACTCTAGGGACGGTTTCTCTACCAGGGTGATTTTTTTTTTTTCACTTACAAATAATGATAGAGTCATTGATTAACTGGACATCTCATGTTCCCATGGTTGATCTAAATACTGTCAGCACTTTGGAAAGGGTTATTCTGACACTCCTTATGTGTGGTCTGAGTTCCCGATTGCTCATGTGGCATTGTATGAGGAGGACACCATAGAAATCACTTTCTGTAAGAGGCATTAGGTGCTGGAGTGTGGGGACACTATCCATCACAGAGGGTCATTGCCCAGAGAAGGAAGATGTCCTGGGGTGTGCAAAGGACTTCAGGACACTTGCCATGATGAAATAGCTGCAAGTCTATTACGATCTTTTTGGCATTCATCAAAGCTGCCTGTGTCTTTGGCTCAGCAGAGAGACCACAGGGCCATCTGAATTTCTTATATGAGTCAGGCTAAGCAACTGTTAATGTTCCCAGTGAGGTGGAGTAGGCAGCATCTCACTGGCTCTGAACTTTGGGGACACTGAATTGGTCTTTCTTGTCTGTAGTAGCTTGAACAAGAACGTCCCCATAAACTTACAGATTTGAACACTTCTTCTCCAGTAGGTGGTACTATTTGGGGAAGAGGTCCAGCCTTGCCAGAAGACAAACATCCCTGGGAGTGACCTTTGAGAATTCATAGTCTTACCCAGCTTCCAGTTTTCTCTCCCTGCTTCATGTTTGTGGTTGAGCATGTTCGGCCTTCTGCTCTGGCTGCCATGCCTTCTATTTATGATGGACTCTTATCCTTCTAGACCTGCAAGTCCAAATAAACTCACTTTCTCCAAGTTTCTTTGATCAAGGTATAATATAACAACACCAGAAAAGTCACCAATGCAACATTCTTAGCCCCAGAGTCTATATGCCATGCAATGGTATTGCCACCTGTGGCCACAAAGAGCCTCTGTTGGGCCTGGCACTGTTGCAGATGGGTTTCTCAGGCCCTTGCACTAATGTACTCAGTACTACATATTCTGTTGTAGAGGGACTATGTTCTGGTACATTGTGAATATCACTCTTCTACTGGTTTAATAAGAAGCTGATTGGCTAGAAGGTAGGCAGGAAATGTGGGCGGGGCTATCAGACTAAGAAAACTCTGGGAACAGAAAGACACCAGAGAGATACCAAAAAAGACACCAACATATACAGAAGAAAAAAATTAAAATCCTGCCCTGACATTAGCCACATGACTAAACAGATTAATGGAAATAGATTGAGTTAAGATGGAAGAGCTAGCTAGCAATATGTCTCAGCCATAGGTCGAACAACATAAAATTAATATAAGCTTTTGTGTGATTGTTTGAGACTAAGAGAGGGTCCAAACCCCTAGACTTCTAGCCAGAGAGGACAAAAACCTAGTTACACTACATTCCATAGAACATTGTTCACTCCAAAGTCTACTTAGGACATGCCCTGTGTGGGATGGCCATGTGGGAGTCACAGCAAAGCTTTACTGTCTGAGGCCTGCAATGCACATTCATGTTTGCTGAGTAGAGGAGTGGGTCATGTTTGCATGACACAGGAAGTTGTTCACATGCTGAGGGGGGAAGGGAGAGAGAGAGAGCTGTCATTTTTTTTTTGTTGTTGTAGTTGCCTTGAATCCTCTGGGCTTTCGGCACTTACTGTGTATTTAGGGAGGTAGAGAGTCTGGAAAGTGGCAGGCACCCAAGTGCTGATAAAGGATTTCCATGCAGGACGAGAATGTGCTCATGCAGACTCTGGGCAGTGAGAGGGGGCCTGGGGCTCACCAGAGGACAGATCTTTGAAACTGTCTAAGGAGCCTTGGCTCATAGATATATTCATGGAACATGAAAATGCATGACCTTTCGAGTGGCATCTCTGAATTAACAGACTGTAAATTACCCCTTAGTGCTGATGGGGGCACGATCTTCTCACTCATGTTGCAAGCAGAGGCTTCACCCACAGGAGCCATTCATGCAGGGGAGCTGAGTATATAGGGCTTATTTTTGAACTAGCTCTGCCTCTCCCCACTTCTGCAGCCAACCAGGCCCTGTGAATGCCTCCCCAGATCCAGGTTTCTCTTCCATATTATTCCCACCCATCTCTCCATGATTACTCCAAACCCTAGGGGCTGAGCTCTCTTCCACTATGTCTTCTTCCTCTACTTCTGACCAGTGTGCTCCAGCTTCCAGGATCCCAGCAACGAGGTCACCATTGATACTCCAAGCACCAGGCCTCTTAAACAACCCGATAAACAGCTGCCCACAAATACTTGCCTGTATATGTACCACACATACATACAGGTCACACATACAAACGTGCGCACATGCATGCTAAAACTGTCTAGAATTTCAAGAAGCACATTCATTTTTTTTTCAGTCTTGACAAGGTAGAAATTGAAAATACAGATGCTTCCTGAAGGCCTGTGCTCACAGCTTCACAGCACGGACACTTGGACTCCTCCCAGAATCCCAAACCTGCTGCAGTGGTTTATAAGGTGTTGTTTTTATGTTTTAAGCTCTGACTGGGACTGATGAGTGCACATGTACCTTAAATGAAAAATAATTAAAGAGATAATTGAACTGCTTTAAAATCTTCACCTGAATTTGAACTCAATCGTTTTTAGTTCAAGAAGAAGGCGGACTCGACAGGGGATGAGACTTTCCCTACATTCCTTTGTGAATTTCTACTGCAGGCAATTACTTTGGTTCTTGTTGGTAATCTATTTCCTCTTAGTAACACATTAGTAATCAAAAGTTGAAGGCTTTCAATTTGTAGCTTCGCTTGAAAGTTAGGTGTGCAGGTTTTGTCCACACACAACCACTTTCTCAGCTGCCACAATATACCTGCTGACAAAGAGCTGGCCATGCATTGATGATTTAAAAAAGAGATGGCTAGTCAAGGAAATAGACAGAGGGGACAGAAAATGACTTGGGCATCCTGAACTCACCCGCAAGTGTTGCAGCTATCCTGAGGGTTGAAGAATGCCTGGTGACCCTGTATATTGGAAATGAACATCCAGGGGTATGTTGCCTGATTGTGCAATGTACGCTAGAACAGATATATCCCTGAAGCTCAGAGCCTCATGCTTAATGCAGAGTGATTTGTGCCAGGATAAATGGGAGTTAGGATACTTGAACAGGGGGTACAAAAGGAGGGGGTAAGAAAACGCTTGACCTGCTGGTATAGAAGGAGACACATAGGAAGCCTGCTTAACATCTGAAGGCTGATTATCGAAGGCACACACACATCTCCTTGATGTAGAAATGTCTGCAGAGCACTTTATATGCTGGACACAGACCCACACTTTGGCCCTGGCTCCCCTGAACATTAAAACAAGGAAAGTGTAGTGAGCTCTGACTTAAGCAACTGTGGACTTCTGTCTATGTGCCCCAAAGCACACAAGGTTTCTAGATAAAAGAGCCTTCATATCTGCGAGTCTCTAAGAGAAGGGTGGACGCTGCTCTTGAATCAGATTTAAAGTTGTACATGAAAACAAATGGCAATCGTCATTAACATATTAACACACAATGGGAAACTGTCCAAAAATGCACCAAGGCCAGCCCTTTCACTTGGCCTATTGGTGATGCTTAGATCTCAGGCTAAGTCCACAGGTCAACAGCAGGGCCATCTGGCTCATGGATAGGCTCTTTTTTTTTTTTTTCCCCCCTGTCACTTATACTCTGCTGGGTCACCTTGGTCCGCCTATCCATAGTTTGTACTGAGTAGACTCCCCACAACCATGTGTGGCCTTCAGTGGTGCTAGCTAGGAGTCAAGCCACAAACATGTGGACACACACCCTAGTATCAGCAAACACTGACCTTTGCTGAGAAGGCAAAGCTGGTAAGATATTGGAGAAGACAATGGGGAGGGGCTTTGGCTCTGCTTGAGGGCCAAGGAAACCCCTCTTGAAAAGGTACAAAATCCCAAAGCCCAGAGGTTACCACAATTAGTAAATGTCAGTGGGTGGGTGGGGGGCATTCAGGAGAGAGAAAAGCATAAAGAAGTGTTCAGCAGAGGACCTGGGTGGGTGAGAGGCCAGGGTGGGGTGGGGTTTGCAAAGGAGCCTGGGCTCTGCTGTCATTGTCAAGCCCTCAGATGGACTTAAACATGCCTCTGACCCTCTAACTCTTCTATTCCTACCATCTAACTCAGCCTAGGTTCTCAGAAACCATAGCCTTCTGTTCTTTGTTAGGGTTGCTACTTTGGTAGCTGTCTTAGGGAATGCAATGAAAAAGCGTAGAACTGTGATCCATTCTCTCTGCTCCTGCCAATGAGACTATTGCTGATTCTTCTTCCATATCCTGAGGTGCCATGACAACTGCCTCCAGGAGTCCACTGTGGGACAGGAAGGAATCTTGTGGCATGGCCTGTACCCATGGTGTTCTGAAGATCTTACACATCTGAGTCAATTATGAATGAGTACCAGGCATATCTTGCAGCATCTCACAACCCCAATATTAAGAGGAAGGTTATCTCCTGAGGGGAAAGGCATGAGGCAAGTTGCTGGTGGATAGAACATAAAACAGATGAGATCAAGGGTATAAAAATGCATGGGGATCTTTTTACTACCCGCAGATCTATTTGTATAATATACCCAGGAGAAGTTGACCACTTAAACCCTACCATGTCATATTTTCTGTTTGTCTCATAAAACCCTCCAAATTGCTGGCCATGGCCTGACCCTGTGTCCCCAAGTTCACATGCTGAAGCTCCAACACACAGGGTGATAGTGTTAGGAGGGCAGTGCTTTTGCCCGGCCATGATGTTGTGAGAGTGAGACTCTCGTAAAAGCCACTCAAAGAAGGTGAGAACTCTGTGTCATGTGAGGATCCTGGTAGGAACAGTAGACCCTGGTCCTGGACTTTCACCTCTACATTGTGAAAGCCCAGGTTTGAGTCCCCAGTTTTCAGGTCACAGCTCTTTATGATAGTTACCCGGTGATTGGTGCCTGATTCTCACCTGTCTTTCAGCCTCCTCCACACAACCCTCCTTGACTCTAGTAGACAGCCTACTCACACCCTCTCTTTCCTGTCTGGCAGACATATCACTTCTACTCTGTTTCTACCAGAAATTTCCCTTCTCAGCCTCTGCCCAGCTGGTCCTACCCATCAACAGAAATCTCTTGGACCCTCACTCTGCCAACCTGCCCCTACTCACGCAGTAGGTTGGGATAGGGTCTAACCTTCTTTCCAGCTGTCTGGTGACATATGTCACCATGCTAGTTTTTCAGTTAGAGAAAATAACTCTACACCTTTTGTTTGGCTCAGTGAGGAAATCGTTAGCCCTTGAAACACTTCACATCATTGCAATAACTATACATAGCTGTATGTGAAGCCAGGTGGTCCAACAAATGAACACAGGAGAGAGGCAGCAGCATGCCAGTGGGTATGGATCTGGACCACAGGACAGCTAACCAGGCTGCAGCTCCTCAGGAGTCATGATCTCTGATTACATCTGAAAATCCAAAGGATCCTCTTCCATCACCTCCAGTGCAGAACCAAAGAGTTCCTGCCTGTGGGATCATAGATGCTTTACTATGTACATGTGGGAAACAAAAACTCTTGTACCTGGCAACTTGAGTATCGGGATGTTGGGAATATTAAAATACATATGAAACCAGAGTAGTCACATTACCCAGTGGTTCACAGCATGTTTCAAAGAGATACGCAAACCAGAGTAACCGAGAGGAGGCCCGGCCACCTGCAGTTTACCACCCACAGGCTGAGAGCTCAGGAACAGTGGTCCAATAGGTCTCTACCTGTCTTGTCCCATCCAGTGGGATTTGACCTATCTTCTCCACCTCTGGAAACACTGAACCAGGCAGGGCTCCATAGGACAGTGAATGCTTAAACATTCCAGGCTCTAGCCATGCCTCCTGTCCACCTGCCTCTATTGGAGGAAATCCCAACTCACGCTTCATCTTCTAGTTTTGAAATGTCCCTTCCGCTGTTGCTATGCCTACCTCGTCTAACCTTCCCTGGGTGGTATACATTGGAGCTTTCCCCAGGTCTGCGGTTGGCTGATTCATTAAACAGGAGTCTTAGGAGCTGATAAATCTGGGTGTGCCCCTGGGAATCCATATTTTCTGACTGCAGAGCAGAGTTGAGGTTGTTCTACCCTTGAATCTTTATTTCCTCCATGTAAGGGGCCAAGTCGATGCACAGGATACCCAGTGCCTGGGAGTTGAGGGCTGTGGGACTTAATGAAACTGCCACTCATAGGCTAGACTGGGGACGGACACTGATGCTCAAAGACATCTGAACTTATGGATAAAGTGGTACCATTGGAGTTGAATGCCAGCCCCACCCTTGCTCGCTTTGTGTCTGACAAGTTCTTTTAACTCCAGAAGCTCTCAGAAGCTCTGGGGGAAAAGAGTGATATGGCGGGAATGTTGGGGCAGGGATGGAGCAGCTCAGGGTGACCCCAGAGCTCTTGCTATCAGCTCCTCCGTGGTCCTCAAATGAACTCTGTGTGTCCTTTTTATCTCAATGTTTCGCAGAGCTCAACAAAGCTCACAGCTGAAGGACCAGCTGAATCCACCCTCGAGGCCCTATTTACAGCCCTGATACAATCTTCAAAATTACTCGAGCCAGGCATGGATGGACAAGAGTGTGCTCTATTAGCGCAGGAGACCACTGCCTGCTTAGGGACTGGCTTGAGAACACCTGAAATAAAGACACACAGGGCGTGATTCACAGAGGCATGCTGAGCCCTGCAATCCTTGGGTGCAGATAATGAGTCCCTGCAGAGAAAATGGGCCCCTTTCCCTGTGCTCCATTTTCTAGCCCCCATCTTTCTTTTAACCGATATCATCCCTGAAATTACCAGAAGTCTAGGGAAAGTGACCTGAACTCACTCTTCTCCGCCTTCCAGAGTTGCCTTCCGTCTAGACCATACACTCACCCTGGGTCCAGTACTTAGAGGAGTCATTTAGATAATGGTGCTGAAATTTCCAATATATTACTTTTGAATCCATGCTAGGAGTGAATACCAAATTGCTCTCCCACACATATTACTAAATGAATCATCACAACCGTGGTTACCTGAACAGAACCTACACCACTGAGGCCCTGTCAAAAATCAGTCAAAGACAGCCCTGGTTAAACTCGTTAGATAACAACACAAGATCAACTGACATGAATAGGGAAAGCAGTGGGGAGTCAGGGGCCATAGGGAGGTAGAAGGTCAGCGTGGTCAGTGTACATTGGGTATTTGTGTAAAATTGTCAATGAACAAATTTAATTCATAAAACTATATTGAGAAACTCATATTAGTTAACAATGCCAGCACTTGTCCCCACCTCATGATTAATCAGAAATATTATCCTCCTAAATGGTGGATGCATCTTAAAGCCTGAGGGTCTTTGCTATTTTTCTCTGTAATCAGATTTTTTTTCCTGTCATTTAGTTCCTATTTTCTAAATCAGTAAAAACCTATTGTATGTGACTTGAGAATTTTCAGAAAACTAATTGAAATGATGTTTAACATGACAACATTTTGGAAACACTGTAATGATGGAAAACCATGGACAGAACCCTTCTGCCCCTGAGTCTCTTGTGCCCTGCCTTCTATTTTTAAATTGTTAATCAAAACTACAGGACTTATTGCATATAGGGAGATGGGATAAATCCTTCTATGCCTCCAAAGCTGTTTAAATTATTCACTGTGCTTACTACTTCACTCCTGAAGGGAGATTATCCCTTTTAATTGGAAATCTTTTATTATTTGTGCCTGAAATGTTTGAAAAGAACAAGTTGAGGCGCAACCACTATTAATAGCCCACTGCAAGAGAACATAATAAAGCTGAAGCTGCATGGAAGCTACTCATTGACAAGCACATTAACCAGTCATTTTCATTAATCATGCCCCAAACATACGAGGGACGGCCTGGGCCCCCCTCACATTTTACCAAGTGCTTTGTAACTTCAGCATCTCTCCTGCTGAAGAAATGCTGCTGTTTCTTCGGAGCTAGTACCTGCACAATTAGATGACTATGTTTCTGTAGCAAGCTGTGCACCATCCTGGAGAGGGGAGGTGTATCTGGAAGTCAGACCATACTTTGAAGAAGAAAATCAGCGTGCTGATAATGTAACTAATCTATGAAAGGCATTTGTTTCCAGTAACCTGGAGAATGACTGAATATCACCTATAATTGACCGCAGGCACAAGGACCTAGCCCATGCCACAGGTCTCCCTGAATCCTATAGCAAAGAGGAGATTCTGAGATAGGCACACCAAATCAGCAAAGCTGTGAGGTCTGCCACTCACTGGGTGTTTGAACTGGTTCCACCTAGATAAAAAAGACTAATTGCTCCCGGGTCAGGGAAAGACACTTTCAGGAGCTCCTGGTGAATGGAAAGGCTTTTGATCAAGGCTCCTGGCCCAGTGTCTTGCTGGTTCCATGAACTGTAGCTGTTATACAACTTCCACAGATGAAAATAATTAGCTTCCTCCCTGGGTGTTGCCCTCCCTTCCTTCTGCTGCAGTAACCCAAGATCTTTAGTGGTTTTCTGGGAAGAGATTCTCCCTCACCTACGAGGACACATCCCCTGAAAATTGGTACTGAATTTCTACTGTAGTGGGAACCAAGGGAAATTCACCCAATGTGTCCACATGAAGTGTTCCAGGCTGGAACTGGAATGAGAATACATCATTAGCTGTGGACTGTGTGTGTGTGTGTGTGTGTGTGTGTGTGTGTGTGTGTGTGTGTGTGTGTGTGACTACTCCTGGGAAAGCTCCACACCTGCCCAAGGTCTTGTGTTTGGAGGAGTTCAGCTCCTGGGTGCCTCCTGGGCCTGAATAACAGATTGCAGCAAGGCTGCTATGTCTCAGCCAGGTAAAGGAGTTTCTGTCCAGAGACTCAATGTAAACTGTTGACTTAGGGTGACAACTCTCTAAGGACTGACCATCATCCATGTTAGAACCCAGTAGAAGTACACTAAATTCATCTCAGCCTGGAAGCAGAGAAAGTACCAAAAATAAGACATAGCTCTTCAGTGTATGCTCTTGTAAGATACTTCCTCCAGTTAGGTCCCAACTCCCACTTTCTAATTTCTACCACCTCCCAATATGTCACTGAGAGGATTAACCTACTGATGAGCTTGGAGCCACAAAGATCCAATAACTACAGCAAAATCTGAGCTCTAAAAACACCACTACAATGGGAATCCAGCCTTTGAGGTGTGTGTCTATGATTGTGTGTGTGTGTGTGTGTGTGTGTGTGTGTGTGTGTGTGTGTATGTGTGTGTGTGAGGGATAGGTGTGTGTGTATGTGTGGGTACTATACCCAAACCTTAACAATGATCTAAGAACATTACAACTTCATCTTATTCATCTAAATCTTTTTAATTTCTCTCAGCAACGTCTCTTAGTTTCCCTGGCATGCACTGCCCACCCCTTTGTCATCTTGCTTCTGTATTGTGTTCCTTTTGAGTTATTGACAGGGTTGTTTCCTTAGCTTCCCAGTCAGTCCATCACTGCTGCTGGACAGACACAGAGCTATCATTTGAATTTTTAATCTGGTACCTCACAGTTTGGCTAGACCAATCTATTCTAGCAGTTTCTCAGTGGATCTGTAGACTTGCCTGGGTACGAGGCCATGTTATCTGCAAATGTGCCTTTTTCCTTTCAGATCTAGATGGCTATTATTTCTTTTTATTTCCTAATTATCCCAACTGGAACTGCCAGTACTGTGGTGAGTAGAGGTGGCCAGAACAGAGTGAACACGCTGCCTTTGTTCCTGATCCCAGGAAGGCTTTGTTATTAGGCACAGGACAGCTGTGGCCCTTCATCAGACTGAGACAAGCATTTTGCTGTAGTTAACGGGAGCGTCTTTTGGTAGGAGGCTGGCACAAGTTCTGGTTAAACACAGACACTGAGCAGCGCTGATGTGTTTAGAAGAACAGCCCTAGAACATTAGATGTGCTACATATTTTCTGAAGTGCAGGGGTTGGGGTTATGGAGATGGAGTTCCCTCACCAAGAAGGCATGAATCTCAGTGACTTGGTGGCTGTGTGTCCTTTCTGTAGAATCCTGCTTTCTTGGCTCCTTTGCTGAGATGTGACAAGCTCTTTTTCTGGGATCTAGAGGAGGCAGTAAAAAGTTTATGTCTTGAGGAGAATGCTTATTGTAGATTTATTTCCATCCTGATTGCCTACATTCACTCATACACTCCTTTTCCTCATGGAGACATTTGAGAAAAAAAAAACGCCTGTAATTTATAAACCAGAAAAAGAGACTGACACCATCAAGCTAATGCGGTTGTTTAGACTTTGAACACAGTAGGGGATTTGGACTGAGAAACACGTGCAAGCTTCAGCTCAAAACTAAGTCCACGCAGAATGTGCTGAGCACTTTATAGGGATACATTGTCGTGATTCACTGTGGGCCTCGGTGTGGGACTTGAGTGCTGCTGGTGAGGAAGACAGACTTACTTCCCCAGTAGCAGGCAAGGGCTCTGGAGGACAAGCAAGGCTTCTGTAGGCCTTGAAGCCAGACTATCTTTCTTTAGGCTGTGTTGATGGATGCCCTGTCCCACCTGGCCCTGCAGTAGCTTATAAAATAATCACTCAGAGACTTAATATTAATTACAACCTGTTTTGTCTATGGCTCAGGCTTGCTATAGCTAACTCTTTCATCTTAAGTTAACCCATTCCTATTAGTCTATGCATTGCTTCTTGTCTCATAGTTTCACTTGTGTTCTGTTATGTCTCACTTTTTAGCGGCTCACAGTGTCTTCTCCAACTCCACACTTTTCCCGGTGTATCACTGCTTAGATTCCCTGCCTGGCTATTTCAAGCCTTGCCATATGCCAAAGCATCTTCTTTAGTAACCAATGGTAGCAACAATATTCACAGCATATAGAAAGATGGGCTTTCAAGGTTCAGCAGAACATAGAAAAAGTTATGGACATCCCTTGTTCTAGCTAATTTAGAATTTTTGCTAGGAGTAAAGTAGGGCAGGGATGATGATTTACAAAAATAAGCATGCATACACGTATGTTGTGGAATATTTTACCACCATGATGACCCCTCTTGCTGGATTTCAGACCAGTAGCTCTTTGGCTTCATCATTAAGAGGAGATTCAGTGACATTCATTGAAATTCTGCTCATCTTAGAAGAGTTGACAGTGCCAGCATGTAAATGCACACACACACACACACACACACACACACACACACACACACACACACCCCACATGTACACATGCAAGCATGCAAGCATAGAAGACAGACAGAGAGAGTGAGAGGCTTTACCAGACATGAATATGTACAGTCTACAGTCATGTACATATACACAAGCATAAGCAGATATGCTCATAAATACACACAGGCAACATATATGCACGAAAACACACAGAGGCACATATGTAAGCACACACAGATATTCATAACACATAAGCACGCATGCACATATGTGTAAAATATGTATCCCTATGCATATGTACATGTAACATCCTTCATAAAGAGGTACATGTGCACAGATTACTCTTCATATACATTCATGAATGCATATGTACAGATCAATACATATACAAAAATACACATGCTCACACATATGTTATGGAATATCTTACCACCATAGATTCAGCAGGCTCTCACTATGTCACAAACAATTTATTAAAAAGAATAGCATTGGTGTGTGCAATGAGTGAGCAGTTCATTGTTGACTTGGTACCAGCTTCATGTCTCTGCAGCTTCTTAAAAGTGAGGGGGATGGGCAACACCAGTGGTCAGAAGTAGGAAGACGACAGTATGAGATCTTGCAAAACAGCACTCATGGAAGCCATGATGTTAGCAGCAGGCAGATACAAGGCCAATTTGAAACAGCACTACATGGCATTAGCTATGGTAAAAACCTCACATTTCATGTATTGTGTTTTATACCTGATGCTGATTCATTAATAGTGTGTACCTGCTCCCATTATCTTTAGAAAAAGATTTGAAAAGGAAACCAAAGTTTCTTTCTTGACTTTTTTTTTTTTAATACAGACAAAGTCTATGGCGATCTTTTGGTATCTGTGGTTGGTTGTGACAGTCAGACACTTTCAATGTCTCCCTGACTCATGGGCTCTCTAGCCTGCCCAGCTGTTTTCTCTCCCAAATCATTATTTGGAAAATTGGTAGATAATTTATTTTACTTCAGAACAGTTTTTGTCAAGATCTAGGTCAGCCTGGGAGAGTGATATTTATGTGAGCATCTTCTGTCAGAGTAGAAGGGGCCAGAAGATTTAGAGAGGCGTCTGTGCAGCAGACCAGGGGATGCTTCTGGGCACACTTGCTGTCTCTGAAGACATTGTGCCTGGGCCTGTGACAACCTGTGCTTTGTGTCTACCTGGTACCAGCTGAAGGAATTAACAGCTATAAGTAACATCTCTCTACCTCCTTCTCTGAATATAGTCTCAAGTTTTATATCTGCTCTATGCTAAAAATGTATTAAACATTTAAGTATGATCTATACTAGTCTTTATTTTATAAAGAAAGCATTTAGATTTTTTTCCTATTTGGTACTTTTGCTTTATACTCCATTTCTTTAAATTAATCTTGGAGGAAAAGAAACAATATTATTGGTGAGTAGCCTTGACATTAAACGTCTTTGCTTTTATAACAAGATACACATATTATACAATGCTGTGTGGTGTTGACTATATTGAAAACCACTAATGCCATGAATTGTGTTTTTATGAGTGTTCCTGTGTGTGTACATGTGCATATGCATGTGAGAGTATGCACATGCAGGAGAATGTGCACGAATGTGCATGACATATATACTTACACTAAAGGACAGTTTGGAATGTCATCCTCAGGAGTACCATCTACCCCTTTTAAGACACGACCTTCCATTGGCCTAGAGCTCACCAGTGAGGCTAGACTAGGTGTCCAGGGAGATTTGGGGTCTTCTGACTTTGCCTCTCCTATGCTGGATGACAAGCATGCACCATCATGATCAGAATTTTAGATGTCTTTTTATTTGTTTGTGTGTGTGTCTGTATGTGTATTGCACATGTCTCTGCCTGTAGGTATGTATGAGTGTATACCACAGTGTGTGCAGGCGCCTAGAGAGGCCACCCTAGGATTCATATCTCTGGAAACTGGATTTATAGGCAGTTGTGAGCCACCCAACATGGGTGTTAGGAAGCAAACCCAGGTCTTTTACAAAAGTAACAAGTGCTTTTAACTACTGAGCAATCTGTCTGGCACAATACTAGCAGTTTTATGAATGCTAGGGGCCATCTTGGATCTAGCGTGCTGCCTTGAACATACCTGCACCACACACACACACACACACACACACACACACACACACACACACACACACACATACACACACACACACACACACAGAGGGAGAGAGAGAGAGAGAGAAGAAGATATGGATACAATTATACACATGGGATCATGCCTTGGTGTAGGGCCAGCACTTGACAATCTTTCCTATTCTTCCCCACAGATTTCAAAGTCTGTAGATATTCAAGTCCTCTGTATAAAAGGAACTAGAATTAATATATGACCTGTGTACAAACTAGCATTTGCTATAAATAAGCTCTAGACCACTTCTAACACCTAGTGTTGCAATGCTACTCTTACATAAATAGCTCTTATATCGAATGCATTAGACAGTAATATGAATAAAATCATCTGTGTATGCTCCATGTAGATGAGATTTTTTTGAAATATTTTTGATCCATGCTTGGTTGACCCAGAACTGGCAGAGACAGAGGGCTGACAGCATAAATTGACATGGAACCAAGCAACATGAAAACAGACCTAGTCATTCCTCAGGTAGACACTTATGGTGCTTCAGCCTCAAAGAGACTGTCTTTGTTATGACCTTGCTTGCTTTCTGAATGACATCACTGTAGTAAGAGGTTTCTGGCCCAAACTTTTGGGCTCAGCCTCAAGGTTTAGACCTGCAGATGCACAGACCTGCAGAGACACACAGATGCTTACATTAATTTTAGGCTGATTGGCCTAAGGCCCAGGCATATAACTTGCTAACCCTTTACCCTTAATCTAACCCATGACTCTTATCCTGTTCAGCCATGGGTCTTGGTATCTTTTCTCAGAGCAGCATAGTTGTCCTCTGCTTCTTCTGGCTTCTCTTTGGCATTCTGCCCTGTTCTTCCTGTTCCCAGAGTTTTCTTAGTCTGGTAGCCCCACCCATACTTCCTGCCTGCCTTTGACCAATCCACACTTTTTATTAAACTCACAGGTGGGACAATTATTTACAACATAACATCATAAATCCACTACACATCACCAAAGAACAGGCACTAGCTTTCTAGAGAGAAAACATTGGCTTTCTACTCTACACGGTCTCTACCTGCATCAATCATTTGAATTGACTAATATTTGTATATAAATAAAAAGCAAAGTTGATAAATCATATGTATTTAGTAAAATTTTTGAGTGTTTTCTAAGTATGAGCACATTGCAATGTGCTGTAAATTTTTTAACTGTATACCTGTAATTTATGAATATGGTGAAAATTGTTAGGCAAATTTGTCAAATTATTATAATTTTGTACTGTTATTTTAATTCCACTTCTATGGTACTGTTTCATAACTTTCTGACTTTAATTCATTATTCATTGCAGTCATAAATTTGACAATATAGCATAAGAAAAATCCATTTAATATTTAGAACTATCTCGCAATGGAACTGTTCAGAGTTGTATTCTCGGGACCAAGTTATCTCTCTATAGAGAAAGTATTCATGGAGCTGGGGGAATGACTCAGTCATTACAGCTCGGCTCACAACCATAAATATAAGCAAACGTGTTGGGTTTTCTTTTGAGACAAAGTTTCTCTGTGTATCCATGGCTGTCCTAGAATTCTTTCTGTATACCAGGCTGGCTTTGAACTTTCAAAGATCGGCCTGTCTCTGCCTCCCAATGCTGGGATTAAAGGTGTGTGCCACCACTGCCCAGAGAAATTTTTTCCACATTTCATGCATTTTTATCCATCCATCCTTCCACCACCTAGAAGTCCATCTATTACTTGTCTGATCATCAGTCCATCCATCCATCTATCTATCCATTTGTATGACTGCCCATTTATCCATCTATTCACTTAGACAGATCCAATCATGTTCTCATTCATTTGTCCATCCATCCACATTTATCTGTCTTCTAACTACCTTGCCATCTATTCGTCTGTCAGACCTACCATCCTTCTATACGCTACCTAACCATGTATTCATCTGTTAGTCTTACATCATCCACTCATCTGTCTTTCCATCATCCATTTTGTACATCTGTCCACACACCCATCTATACATGTGTACATTTGCCCATATATCTATCCATCCGTCTAAACATCCCCTTCAAAAACTAAGTCAGCAGTAACTACAGCCAGGCTCTGGGAGGCACATCACAGAGGCCATCTTTCAGACAGAGGGAGATCCACGGAAGCCTCATTTGTCATGACTGGCTGCTGCTTAGATATGTTTCCATCTGTCTTGCCAGCTGCTGTGTTATTCCTTGTGTCCCCAAAGCTGACCTGTATAGATGATATTATGGGCATCGTGTGATATGATTCTTTTCTTCTTCCGAGGGAAGCCCAGAGGTGACTCAAAACAAAGAAGAATCAGAATATTCATTCCCATCACTCCTTTCTAGAAGGTTCCCCCAACTCTGCCTAAAAATAACCAGGCTACAATGTACCATTTCCCTGCATTCTATTTACCATACTGTAACCTACCTGATTAGGGGAAGGGTGTTTCCACTCTCTAATACTGTGATGTGGATAAAATACCAAGGGTGATGGTATTTCCCAGGCACGCCCACCGCACCTGACCCTCGTGGGCATTTCTACAGAAGTAGAAGAGCCACGTTAGTAATTTTACCTAGTCATCACCTTTCTAAATACATTTCCTTTTTTTGAAAGGGTAGTTTGCCATATCATTTTCTTTAGAAATGTACACATATCTAGGAAATGCTGGGCCTTGAACATGGAGCTTCACTCATTTCAAGCAGGCATTGCCGTCACTGAACAGAGCCCCAGAGCTTCAGACTTTTTGGCTGAGGATCAAATCCGGGCCTGGGGCATAGTAGACAAATACTCCACCAATGAACTACACATGTCCATCCAATTAGCTGCCTACATATCAGAATCAAAGCTTAAAAAAACAAAACAAAACAAAACAAAAACATCTCCTTGAGCTGAACCTCATTCACTTTTCAGTTGTTCATTAGGTTTTCTGGGGAGCCTAGGATGGTTAGAATGATTTGTTTGTTTGTTTATGCAGTACAGGATAAACAATCCAGGGTCTTGTACAGACTAGGCAAGCAATGAGCCATCTCTGAGTTGACTGGGGTTTATCTTATCTTATTTTAGTTGTCAGCTTCATACTGATGAGAGTCTCTTGAGAAGGGAGTTTTAGAGATGTCTGTGGGTGATTGATTTGATTGATAATTGATATAGGAGACCCCTGATTACCGTGGTTCCTTACAAAGGTGGTGCTGGGCTCTATAAGGAAGCTAAGCATGAGCCTGTGGGTAAGAGAGCAGACAGTATTCTTCCATGGCTTCTGCTTGAATTCTGCCCTGGCTTCCCTCCGTGATAAACTATGACCTGAAAGTGAAGCCAAATGAATCATTTCCTCCCCTAAGCTGCTTTTGATCTTTTACCACAGCAAAGGATGTGACGACTAGCACAACCTCACTTTTAAACAGAATTTAGAGCCGGGTTCAGCAGTGAAGAGCATTGTGGCTCTGGCAGAGGACTAGAATTCGTTTCCCATGATCCATTTCAGCCAACTCAAGACTTCCTATCATTCCGGGTCCAGGTACCTAATACTCTTTTTTGTTCCCCAAAGGACACCTGAAGACACATGAACCTCCACCCCCCCCCCCCCCCACACACAGGAACATAAATGCAACCTTTTAAATTAATTTTTTTTTGTAGGGAAATCCTTTATTTTTATTACTTAGAGCATTTTTTTTTAGATTTACTTTTTATTTTTATTTATGTAATTTCTGTGTGTTTGTATGAGAGTGTATGCTGTGTGTGTTCAAGTGCCTGAGGAGGCCAGAAAAGGGCCTTGGCTCTCCTGGAGCTAGAGTCACAAGGTAGTGTGAGCTTCCCACTGTGGGTGCCAGGAACCAAGCTCCAGCCTTCTCTGCATTTTTATATCTCCTGAGCCCCAAATAAAATAATACTTAGTTTCTCAGTCTGGCCTTGAACTTGATATGTAGCCTAGGCAGGCTTCAAACATAATTCAACTACCTCAGCCTCCTGAGTCACTGGCAGCTGAAATGTGTTTAGGCCAGGTTGTTTTATGTTTTATGTTTTTGTTTTTGTTTTTTGTTAGATTTCAGAAGAATTAGACAGTGTACTATTCTTTATGTGATCAAATATAACATGAAGACTAGGCGCTATATATGTTATCAATAACCATATACGTTGAGGTCAAGCCTCATTTCCTGGCACCTTCTCATCATAATAGATATAGGTAAGAATAAACAACAGAATAAAACCCCTCCCCAAAGGCTTTACAACCAAATTTGAAGGAAATATCATGGGTTTTCAATGGATCCGTCTCAACCTAGTGCTGCCTTAGCCTGAGATTTGCAGACAGACAACCAAACAGGCTTCAGATAACAGTACCATTTTCTTGTCCTTTTATAATGCTGAAAAGACTCCTCTGTGCCCCAGCTACTCCTGATACCCTGGCTAAGCTCCACCCAGTTAAACTAAGTCCGCTGGGAAACTCTGTGGCACTTAGAATGGTGCTAGCACGCATAAACCACAATGACAGCCAGACTGGACTGTCACAGTGGGGTAGCCCAGAGGATCCCCAGCCCCCAGCATGCTGGCATGGTGGTCACTCTGGATCACAGGACCAGACAGTGAGGCTGACATGCTCTTGGCTGTCTCTCCTGTTGTCTCTTGACTGGACGATGTCTCGAGTCTATAGATGAGAAGTGAGGTAGGTCACAGCACCTGAGTGAGAGAGCACAGAACAGTAGTATGGAGTTCCTGTTGCTTGTTTCAGAAAACTGTCTCACAGCCTGTCACTGCCTGGAGAGTACCTGGTGATGATGATTCTTTAGAGCCATCCATCAGGTCATAAGAGGAGGGACCTGCATCAATCAGGCAGTGGCTGGCCCTCAGACACTTGAGGCTGTCCTTGTTCCCTTTATAAGATGCAAATCAAATACAAATCCCAGCTCATCACTATGTGAAATTTGAGAAATATGCAAATGAATCCTCCTAAACAAGGAAAATGATGGAACCTTTCTCATCATCCCAATTTAAAGAAAATAACGCCCTCCCATAAGCTGTGACATTTCCATGATGGCATTTGAGTAGGGACACAGGCTCCTCTCTATGGGCCATTCACAGCCCAAACTCTGCTTTATGTCCTGGAAGTTAAGTGGAAACAATGGTGTATTCTTTGTAGTTCAGGGAAGGAAGACTCACTGGGGGTGAGATGTTTTATAGGGACATTAGAAGTCTAGAGACTGAAATATGTCTTCTCCTTTGCAGTGTTGTCTGAGCTGATCATACTCTGGGATATGTAGTCTTGTGTTCAAAGTGCACTGAATCTCAGCCTCTCTTCCTGTCACAAGTTGGTATGCAGTTCAGTAGCAGCTGGGTTCATTCTCAGAAGGTGGCAGCAGCTCCTTCCAACCCTGACCTGGGCAAGAGAACACTGCTCACCTAGAATAAAGCCTGCACTACAGACTCTCAGGAGGCACCTGCTTTTGGACTTCATACTTGGTAGGAAGTGGTCCTCAGTGGCAGAATGATCAGTCTGTGATTGAGTAGTAAAGTCTTGTTTGAACTCAGCGTGGTATTGCGGACCCCTGAGGAGATCTTCTTTAGACTTCCCAGGGTCCTTGGACTAATTAGAGTTGCCACTAGAGATATCCGAGGCCCCCTTGGCTCTCCTGAAGGGACTCCCTGAGCATGAAGGATCTTCTATTATCTCACGGTGAAGTGACCTTCCACATCTCACCTAGCCTGCAGCTCCTCTAGGCTAGGAGATGGGAGAGGCTGATGACCATGCTTATAGGTCACAAGGTCACTTCACAGGGAACTCTTGACAGGCGCCACTCTGGAAAAGGAGCTAAGAACTATGTAGACAAGGAAGTGGAATTCTGAGAGCTTCCTTTCAGCCAGTTGTGGCCATTGTGAGGTTGGCAGAGGAAACGTCAGAAACACAGACTGTGAGCTTCAATGACTGGTATTGACCCTTTATGTAGCAGGCTCTATGTCCAGTCAGTGGATCTGCGATTGCTGGCAGACACAGAATGTGTGGCTGCAGTGTGCTGAACCGGCACAACCCAGAGCCTGAAGGGTTTTGAACTTATCTGCAAGGACAGCATTTATTCTGATAAAAGTGCAATTTATTCTAATTGGTGCCATCTAACCATCATCTCATTATTGGCAAAACAGACCTCTTTAGTAAATGTTCAGGAATAGTTTTCAGGGCAATTTTAATAGTCACAGATGGACATTGATGGAAACTGTGCTTAATAAAGAAGAGTGGCCCCACCCACCCCCCTTCCCTGTGCTCCATGGCTATCTTTCTGATGAAGCGGGGACCACAGTGGAGCAGGCAGGCCTGGAGCACAGGCCACTTTTCATGGCAAAGGACGGGCTGCGTTAATTTGTGTAGTTACCGGGTTATAATTGTACTTGAAAAGACAGCAGTTTTTTTCCTCTGCACTGAAGCCATTTGGAGGCCTGCATGAACATGATGTGTGACAGGCAGTGTCTAAGTGCAACACAAGATTCAGATTTATTTGGGTCACAGTATGGTTAATAATTAATGCAGACGGGCTGCTGATCTGAAAAGTTCTGAAGGGCTGGTTCACTTTGCTTCAGACACTTGATATTCCAGGCTGTCTTCAGGATTCTGAATTGCTAATGAGCTCCACTTTGCAAGGCGTTAATCACGTTGGCATGAAAAAGGCAGCAGGGATGAAGAAAACTGCATTAAAAACAAAAACCCACGTGCACACATAACAAGAACCCCACGTGTCCTCAGTGTAAACATGACTGTTAACACCCTATTTTAACTGGAGAAGTCGGGGGGAAGGGCTTGTCACCAATAATGTTCTGTAAACAAGCTTAACAGTGTGTTTACCATAGTACTGAAAGGAATCAGACATTCAGTAGAAAGATCCAGAACTTGTCATAAACAGATCTAAGTTCAAGTCCCAGCAAAGGCACATATGGCCTTGGGCAGATGGCAAAATACACACCTGTTCAGCACACACAGGAGCTGGTAGCTCATCTTATCACCTTGACACTCAGGAGACTGAGGCAGGAGGATAAAAAAATTCAATGTCATTTTAGGCCACATAGCAAGTTCCAGGCCACCCGGGGCTATGCAGAACCCTATCTTGTCCAATATCCAAGCTTTGCTTTCAATTGCTGTTATAACACCATGACGAAAAGCAGCTTGGGGAGGGAAGAATGTATTTGGTTTACACATCCTGATGACAGTCCATTACTGAGGGAAATCAGGGCAGAAACTCAAGCAGGTGCAGAGGCAGGCATCATGGAGGGGGCTGTTTATTTGGTTTGGTCCTCATGGCCTGCTTACCTGCTTTCTTAAACAAGCCAGGGCCATCTGCCCAGGAATGGTTCTGCTCACAGTGGCCATCTCATACCAGTCAATAATGAAGAAAATGTCACACAGACTTGTCTACAAGCCAATCTGATGGAGGTCACCTTAATTGAGGGCCCTTCCTCCCGGGTAACTCTGACATGTTCACAAAAAACTAACAAGAATATTGTCTCTCAAGGTTAAAAACTCAAACAGCAAGAGCAACAAAATTCCAGCCCACACAAATGCTCCTTTTTTTTTCTACATAGGACTCGCCCACTCTGGGTTTACTACAATGAGCAGGACCAACACAATTGTGAAAACATTACTAACACACTTAGAGTCACCAATAATGTCTCAATATTGCATTAAAGCAGAAATCGATAAAACACTCCCCCTTTGTACCGTTTGGCCAGATTTGCATCCTCTACTTTGCTCTCCCTGTGTCTTCCATTGTCCCCTGCCTATCAATTTATGAGTCTGCATCTGAGCCTAGAGAATGTTGTCTTGGAAATCTGTCTGTGTATATCTGAACGTCTGTCCCTAGCAAAGGGCTTTGCCATCTCTTTTATTGGACATCAAAGAGAAAGCATCATGTGTGGAAGGACGGAGGATACTCTATAGGATTCTTTAACAGAGTTTTACAATGACCAAGTCACTGACTCCAATTTACCCCAACTGGCCCAGATAACAAGCAATATTATAAACATAGCTAGTTATCAAGCATCGTGCTGGTACTTTTCAATCAATTATGCTATGTTTAACATTTATAGATATTAATTTTATAAGATTGCTTTTAACATGCATATGTGTCCGCACACCCACACAGTTTTGTTTTTAGCCATTAAGTACCATAACACACAGAGAGATATACATGTATTACTCTTGGGTCAGGGTCATGTGAGAGTACACAATATAAGATTACAGCTATACATTAGCTTAGGTTGTAAAAGTTAATTATGTGGGAGATTCAAGGCAAGTAAGGTTGTTTGTTACATTGTTATCTTAAGGCACGTTAAACAAATGGGCTGAGTACACACTCAAGGCCTTAAGTCTCAAGTGACCTAGGTATATTTTAACTTCCATTGTGAGGTCCAACCTCTTAAAATGTAGGAGATACTTTTGTCTTAATGCCTTGCCACACACTCATCTTGGTCCCTTTGTGCTGTGTATATATCATGGGCTGGGTTGTTTCTCCAAGACATTTGTTTCTCATGATTCCAGACACTAGGATCCAAGTTCAAGGTTGCCTGGTGAGGGCTCTTTCCTAATTGTGTCTGCCTCCAAAATCCTCTTGGTTGAGCTCCCTGGAAAGTGATTTTTATACTCCATCATCACTTAGAAAGTCTACAATCCCACTATTTCTACCTCAAAGTCTTGCCTCAAATATATCTATTGTCAAAGGCTGCTCTCCTCAAACAAGCATGGACAGGTTAGGGTGTCAGTGTGAACTTGTGCCAAAGAGTAAGAACATTTGGTGACAGATACTATCCTCCTCTTTACAGGGGAGAAAATGGAAGTATAGTGGTTGTATGGCTGGTGTGAAGTCATGTGACCTCATTACTTACTGTAAACTCCAATTTTCTTTTCAGACCAAGGGCAAAAGGCATGTAGGCAGAGTCATCTCCATTTGTACCATAGCCAGTGAGGACCTGTTCCTCAGACTCACATCAGAGAAGTATCAGCAAAGATCACAGCTCTGAGAAAACCTATTGGGAAGCACCACTGTTTTCTGTGGGACTGTTGTCTTGATAGCTCTACAGACATAGTTTAGGGTCATGAACAGGTTACTCACTGTGTATTTTCAATAATTTTTCTTATTAATGAGATCTCAAACATAGTTGCATTACACACTAAGGGACTCCCAAAGGTGTATTCTTGGGGGGGGGTGTCTCAGAGCCTGGTGTTCTCAGGAGAAGGCATAGGTCCAAAATGGAGGCTAAGAGCATCCTGGCTGCTAGAGAGACCATGAAGTTCATGTTTCTGGTGTGGGGCAGCCTTCTCTACAGCCCTTTTCCCTTAGTTTACAGTAGTTCATCCTGAGATGTGCTGATAAAATGGCAGACTTTGATGCTGTCCTGCAAAGCTGAAGGCAGATGGCAGACTGTAGGGAGAATGACTGGCTGGCCCGCCCACTACCGTGATGACCCCAGGGCCTTTAAAGATGATGCTTACTGAACTGGGGATCAGATTTCAGGTCCCCTTCAGCCTGTGCTGCAGGCCAGACAAGAACACTGAGCCAGTGCATGTGGGGTTCAGTGACTTTGGGAATGGGGACAAGGACAAATAAATCCTTAGTATCTTCATCCTTTCCTTAGTCACTAGAAATGATACATATCATCATCTTTTGAGCATCTTTAGGACGTGCCCTGAGAGAAAAACAAGGTCCCCTGCATTTTGGACCTGTTTGGAGTACTAGGGCCATATGGTGGGTGGGAACTGGTATAACATCTTCAACTGGGCTCATCTGTGGAATCTCCACTCTAACTTCTGTTACTCACTGGAGAATGGGCAGTTTGTGAAAGAGAAACAAAGTATTAAAATCCATTAGCACAAGGAAAGGAGCTACATTCACAGGAAAAAGAACAATATACCTTGCTGTGAGGAAAAGCTGTGAAGCAGAGGCCAGAATCGAAGTTAAGACTATGCAGATTTCCTGAATGGGTTCAGCCCTGGAGATTGCATAAGGTAACCCATGTGCCATGATGGTGGACTGGACATGGAGGGGTCTCTGGATCACACTCTGCATGCCGTGTAGCGAAATCTAAGTGACACAGATAGCATTTCAACTTCTCAAAGTGATCTGTAATTCCAAGTGAGAGGACTGTAATCGGGAGGGTAATTGGCATGTTGGAGGAACTCTGCTATCAGCTGCTTGGCCAGCATGCTTTCATGTGGTTTCAGTGTCACTCAGCATATACTTAGGGGCAATTAATCAGCAACTAATCGCTGCTCACCACGCCACATGCAGAGGTAATTATCTGTTTAAGTTCTCCAGCTGGTCACTGCAGATGCCACTGTCAGAGTCTGGGCACAGACCGCCTTACTGAGGGTGGGGACCAGAACAGCAAGAGGAAATGGGGAGAGGATTCTGGGTTCCTTCTATGTGCACCAGGCACTGATAAGGCTGGGGTGCCCTGTAGCACCCAAGGCTGTACTCAGGGTCTCCCTGCCAGGCCATCCCGTAGCAGAAGAGGAACTTAGTGAAATCCTGGAGACACCCAGTACCTACCAATCCCCATGTATTCTATAGGCTTCAACCTTCTCCTTCCCATAGACTGTCCAAGTTCCCAGGAAGCCCACCTGTCCCTTCTGGCCTCTAATGTTGGGTGGAACCCTGGGTAACTCAGCTTAGGTACAAACTGCATTATTTTGGAACCAAAGTATTCTAGGACGCTAATATCAGAACTATAGTGGCCTCTTAGTCACCAAGCCTAGGAGCCAGGCTCCCACTCGGTCCCTCTTGGGTGTGTTTGCAATCCTAAAATTTCTAAGATGTTCCTTTCCTCTAGGAGGAAACCCAGCACATGGGTTCTAGCGTCCGCCCCCCCCACCCCCCCATCAAGAGAGCCTTTGGAGCAGAACATGGTCTGTATGCTATGATGTAGGGTGTGCCTGTGATTGGCTAGGGGTTGAGACCTTGAAAGGTCACTATGGTTTGGATATGTTGGATATGTTGGGAGATTTGTCCTCAGCATATTAATGTGACAGTCTATAGACCTTTAAAAGGTGGGCCTTTGGGTATTGGGGAGATGCCTTGTGGGTACTGGGGAGATGGCTTGGTGAGTAAGAGCACTGGATGCTCTTCCAGAGGACCCAGGTTCAATTCCCAGCACATACAAGGCACATGGCAGCTCACAATGATCTGTTACTCTGGTTCCAGGAGACTGGCATCCTCACATAGACAATAAAAAATAAAAAATAAATAAATGAATGTTTTTTAAAAGGTGGGCCTTAGTAGGCAATTTCTCCTTATGTCAGTGAGGTCACTGCCATCTGCCTGGGTAATTTTGAAGTAAGTAAAGAACTCCACAAAGGGACAAATGGCCAATAAACTCTGTGGCCCTTACCTGGTACCCATGGCAAGCATGCTTTCAGTAGCTTTGTCACAGAACATGAAGCTGGACCACGAGGCCACAGTACCACAGAGCAGGGAACTCTTATGACTAAATCTAGCTCCAACTGGCGAGGCTGAAGAAGGCTGCTTATAATAAATGATAAATAAGGATGAGGGAAAGGATTTTGATAAAAAATCTTAGCCCTCGAAAAGTCTTCAGTGAGTCCCCTGAGTCAATTTTAATGTCAGACAACCCATTAGCACACTCACATAGGCTGACAGAAGACTTAGAAGTCACTCTTTATAAGTTTAACACTAGCTTGCTGGTGGTGACACTTTTAATGTGCAGGGGTAGTGCGATGGTTGCCTAGGTTACAATGCAAAAACCTAAAGGTAATTTGTTACAACAAACTCTACTGGAGCCTTTAGGGATCTTATGGGTAACTAACAGAGAAGAAGGAGGAACTAGTCTCCGTATTTTCTAAATCCCTTCCACAAGTAGACACTTGGGTCCTTTGAGAAATGCTTAGCTGAGACACCATGGACGAGCTGACTTGGCCTGTTGCTGTTCCTCTACCTCATTCTGTACTTCCACAGCGGCTGAGACACCTACAGTCCTTTGGTCTCATTATAAGGGCCACACCAAACCACGAGGCAAAGATGCTGAATTACTCAGATCCTGAGAGGAGTCGGTGGCCTGTTGGGCCAGCTGGTCAAGGTTGGGATGTGGACAGAAACATCTCTTTTGGATAGGTGTCCGTGTCTAACAGGGCTTTCCAGATTAGGTGACAAATGAAAGTCCTGCTGCCTTTGTTATAAGAGCAGCCCACCTCTCTGATGACTACTGGCTCCTTCCTGCTTGCAGGTATCCTAGCAAAGCCGGCTTCCCTGTCCTGTTGGTAACATTTCTTGCTCTCATGTATTGTTTCCATTCATGAGACCCATCATATGGTATCATTTCATTGTGATCCAGCCAACCGACTCCTCATACACACAAGGGACCATTGTCATGCCTTATGTATGTTCTTGTGACACAAGACTCTCAGGTGTGAAGTCCTGGAGCCCACTGGAGGCAATAGGCAGTGTAACCCTCCCTGACCATCACTGGTGAGTTCCTGGTATTCCTGAGTTCAGCTGGAAGGTGGAAGACCAGAGGCCAGGTGTAGTGGATTTATGACATTACATTGTAAATAATTGTCCTGCCTATGAGTTTAATAAAAAGCGCTGATTGGCCAAAGGCAGACAGGAAGTGTGGGGGGGGCTACCAGACTAAGAAAACTGGAAACAGGAAGAACAGAGCAGAAATGCCACGGAGAAGCCAGAAGATGCAGAGGACAACTATGCTGCTCTGAGAAAGGTATAGAGCCCCATGGCTGAACAGGATAAGAACCATGGGTTAGATTAAGAGCAAGAACTAACAAGTTATATGCCTGGGCCCCAGGTTAATCAATGTACAATTAATGTAAGCATCTGGGTGTCTCTGTGAAACTGTGGGTCTGTGGATCCAAACCTTGAGGCTAGGCCCAAAAGTCCGGGCCAGAAACCTAACACAACAGCCAGGACAGCTCCTCTTAGCACTAAGCTGACTAGGGCCTCAGTGGGACATCTTAGGCTGATTAGCTGGTGTGGAATCTCAGTATCTCAGTATCTGCATCTGTTCCCAAGGCTTTCTTTGTGGTTAGGGGAAGAGGACAGGGCTAGTGAAGCCACTGGGGACGGAGAAAAAGTATTTCTCTGATGATTGTCTTAGGCTGGGATTTCCTAATTCCATGGTTTATACAGGAAGCTGGTGCCCATCTTCCTTGTCCACCAAGAATGAGAGCAGAGCTTTATCCCAAGCCTCAGTGACATCATTGCTCCATACCTGACTACCACAGAATAGTTATGTGACTTCACCGGAAACCCGAGGCAGCCCTGGTGGAGTAGACACTCTGGACCTGTCATCTCAGAAGGACGTGATCACCTATTTCCTTCCCAGTGTGGCCTGGATCTCTGAATATTCTGTCTCCCTGAAGTTGCATAACAGACACCTGAACCTGCCATGCAAAGTGTTACCTCCTGCCTGCAATCAGCTGGTGTGGCTGGCATGAATACATAGGACTCCTGCTGGCTGACTGCAGGCCAGTGGGAGTCAGATTTTCTTGGCTGTCTCAGAACCTGTGTCTCCACAGGTGGCTTCTAGCATTGTGGGTGGACTCCTTGGGGGCCTTCTCTCTTGTGTCATAACATAAGGAGCAGGAACCAGAGCTTTTCAAGGCTCCAGCTTGGTCCTGAACCAATGCTCCTTCTGTGGGCTTTATTGACTAGGATCTGGCCAAAGGTATGAGGGAATGAACGGGTTCTCTTTTCCCAGGCTGGCCAGGAGATCAGATGTATCTCCCAAGGAGCCTCCTTTTTCTATCCTGTCTCTCCTGGACCAAGCCTGCAGCACCCACCATGGTTCTCATTCTCTAAACCCTGGAGACTGAGTGCTTGTACTCAGCTGGAGTCAGACCAGAGTCGGGGGACACCCCTGCACTGAACACCTCTGGGCCAATTCTTTTGTATCTCTGAGCTTTGGTAGATGCATGATGGTCTATTTCTTGGGGTTCTCTGCAAGGTATATAGACAGTGCTGGAACACGGGGATTGCCTGTGATGGGACATAGGCCATACCTGCATTGGGTCATGGGTCTTTTCTGGCAAATATACTGTTCTCTTTGGCAACTGAAGTATCTCAGACATGACAGAGATCCCAAGCACACCCTTTGACTATGGGCGGTGGCTGTCCTTCCTACCTAAGCCTCCAGCCATTGGCCCATGTCCTGGAGCAAAGCAAATACTGCATTGCATGTGGAAGAGCCTGGACCAGTGTCCACCAGCTCTTATGCATAAGGGAGTGTTCACAAGTGTGTTGGGTCAACTGCAGTAAATTCAAATGGTGCTTACTTTACTGAGGCCAATCCAAACCTCTCCAACTCATTCCCCAGGGCAGAAGGAACAGATATTTATGGAAGGAAGAAACTGACAAGCATTCTTTCTATCTCACACAACTCCCCATCCATTATGGATGGCAAGGGATTGGACGGAGGGCTGTAATCTCTGGCAGGTGCTGAAGGTGCCCCAGCTGAAGGTGCTCTTCTTCCTCAATAGATTTTTTTTTTTTTTTTTTTTTTTTTTTTTTTTTTTTTTTTTTTTTTTTTTTTGTCCTAAGCCAGCTTTGTGGCCATGCATGCAAAACCAGAACTTAATGAGAGTGAAACCTGGGGTGCAGAAAGAGTGAAGCTCCCAGCCTTAGTCAGGTCTGGCCACCTTCTGCTGTGTCCTTAGTGAGGCATGAACATTCTCAGCTTTTTAAATATTTGTTTGCATATGAAATGGCGCTAAATACATCAAACCCTAACAAAAGCCCTAAGAAATAGGAGACAATATATACAAATTGCATTTACTCCCTGACCTCAATAAATGCCTGTTATTACTGCCCTGCAGAACACAATCCTTTGTGAGAGGGAGGATGCAATAAGGTGCTATTGTTATTTTTATTTATTTTAGGACATCATTTAGAGGTGGCCAAACAGTCTTCTGAAAGCCTCATCATAAAACATCACAGCAGTGAATGGAAGACTAGAGAGAGAGAACATTTCACAGGCCCCTGCTCTCTCCCCCTCCCTTTCCCTGTATTTGGAGTCACCCATCCCCAGCTCGCTCACACACCCAAAGCTCCCCTAACTCCATGGTGTGTTTGCTTCTCTCACTTCCAAGTCATTAGCTGGATTTGGAGTTAATTTTTCTCTGTATTCTTGAAGATCTAGGTGTTCCTCTGTGCTCCTGGCTTTTAGCAACAGGAAGCAGTGTTGTGGGAGTAACTTTCCCAGTGAATGCCATCAAGGATGGCCCTCTGCTCTGATAAGCCAGACTTCATCCCTCTATGTTTTCCTATAAATCCCCAGAGCAGCTTTAGTTCAGGAGACCCAAGCTTCTGCGCCCGTAAGCTGTTTAGCTCAGCAGATATGTTCAATGTTCACGTGGCAGTCCAGACTGTGTTGTTCCTCCTCACTGAGGTCCTGTGACTCAGACCTCTCTTTTGTTCATGACTCTTGTAGCTTCAACAGTATACGGGAGAGAAAGGAGAAGGAAATGGTTGGTCATTCACTTCTCCTGGCCAATACTCTCCTGCGGCCACATCATAGGTCATGTGTCCCTCATTAGGGACTCTGAAAAAAGCTTTCCCAAGGGATCATGGGAGTCTGACTGATGGCACAAAGCTTCAATTTGGTGAACAATGAGGAATATTCACCATGGGCAGAGAGGGAGACAGACTCAGGGAAAATGAAACAGCTGGCCTGTAAGTCTTGACTACAGTGGGCAGGAGAAGTATTTCCAGGGCACATGGAACACTTGAGAGACCCCGGAAGACAAAGTACTCTGACAGACATTGAACAACTGATTATATCAGAGAGAGAATGAGGCCTTAGAAGCTTGCCCCTCTCCCCAGAAAACTTCACAGTCCATGAGAGGCAGATGCTTACAGCAGATGACATCAAATGTTGGAGGCAAGGATGGTCCCCATGCTCCTCTTGGGGTCTGAGACCCAGCAAGTGTGAAGGTTTATCTGACTCCAGCACTAAAGGTTCATGATCTGAGTTCAGAGCTGCATACACGGACACCACCGATGGCTATTCTCTGAAGCACAGTTTCTAACTCTGAAAGTAGAAAGGATGGGGTTGTCTGTCCTTCTGTGGGAGGATGCTGAGCAAGTAGGCTATGCTTAAACCAAACTACAAAGTGAAAAATCCTAATCAAAATAACAGGGAGTGCCATGAATCACACAGATAAATATAAGGATCTGATGCAGAGCCATGACAATAAGTTAGCTTTCTGATAACAAAAAACACAGACTTCCATTGCATTTCCACGGCAACAGAGACACCACCACTGCACCCAAAAGACAAATAAAAGGTGGGGAGACAGGGATCAGGAATTTTGTTTTGATTTGTGACAGGAATCAAGGCAGAGCATAACCCGAGAGTAGAGACAGGCACTGTCACCATGCACCAGACCAGAAACCTCTATTGGGACAAGAGCCAGAAATTCTCTTCTGTGATATGAATTCATGAGAGGTCAATGTAGGCATCTTAGGATGGAGGCCTGTGGTGGCGAATCTCCTCTATGAGGTGGGGCTACCCTCTCTAAATGGAGACTAAGTCTGCCGAAGCATAAAATATGGCTAGAACCAGCTCAGCCCTTGGAATAACATAGTCACTTCAGAAAGTGGTTAGAAACTTCAGAGAAAGTTAAACGCATCCTTGTGATATAACCCAGTATTCCACTTCAAGGTCTCTGTCAAGAGACTTGAATACGTGTCCACACAGACAAAAACGCATACTGGAATCTTTGTAGCTAATTTGTAGTAATCACTGTTACTAAATTCCCCGTAGAACAGACAATCTGCACGTCCATCAATTGAAATGAATAAAATCTGGGGAGCATACAACAGAGCGCAGCTTAGCAACAGAGAAGACTGGGGTTACACATAGCTGCTTGGAGAGAAGAACCATCACACCAAAGGCTACCTTGTGGGATCCCATTCCACGGCACATCCAGAAAGGACTCATTTATCAAGAAAGAAAATGGTTAAGTGGTTTCCAGGAGCTGAGGGTGGCCCCTGAGATGGACTGTGGCTGGGTGGGAGGGAGCTCTGGGGGGTGATAGCGTTCTGAACATGATTTGTGGTAATGGTTGTCTGAAGCTACACATTCACTAAAGGAAACCGCACTGCACCCAGACAATGGTGAATTTCATGTCAGATGGCTTTCCAGGAAAGCTGTTTAGGCAGCACAGCACAGCAGCTTCTCCATGAGGTAGATTAAGGAGCTCTCTGGCTTTAAGTCCTCTGCCATGACCCTCCTTCTGGGCAGTATTCCATCACACGAACAATGGCAGGTACTCCAGGGAGGTCTGTAACCCCTATCTGTCTGCAAGAGTATTTTCTCTCAGTCCTGGCACAGACATAATTTTCTCATGACCTCTTGCCTTCTAGGAGGCCAAGTGAGAGCCATTAGCCTCTAGAGTCTCTTCACACTGAGGCTGGGATCACTACCCCATCCTTGAATGACCCGAGGACCAGTCCAGCTTGGTTAGGGGTCCACTCATCTGCTTATTTTCATTGCTCTCTATGATCTTGATTGATGTTGACAGAGGTGCCTTCAGGTGTCATGTTGTGATGCATGTGATGGCATTCTACCACACTGGCTGGACCGATGTGACTCCCTGTGACTGAAAGTCATTGGCAAGGGCAGGAGTTCTGTCCTGGTCTGCCCATCCTGAGGTGCTCAGGACTACTGCTGGTTGTGACCTATTTCCCCCTTGTCCTTGGATTCTTCTTCCTGGTGTGACAGGAGACTCAAAACCAAATGGTGACTCCTCCAGAGATACTGGCTTCCTAACATTTGTAAGAGCCACAGTGTCATAGAAGAGGGTCCACTGCTGGGAACAGTGAGTCTGTACTGTTTGGAAGTCTCAAGCGTACTGTCACACACAGATAATTACAAGGGAGGTGTAAATATAACCAGTAGACATTAGAGGCTGCCATGGTTCTCACCAGAGTGAGTCCAGCCCCACTTGGGATGGAGTACCCCAGTGAGTATTCTCACAGTGCCCTGGAGCTGTCTGCTCTGAAGCAGGGATCACATGGCCCAGTAGGACTGTCCCCATAGAACATTGAAGCTCATCATATGTCTTTATTTTGAGACTTCGGAAGAACACATTGATATTTTTTGTTTGTTTTTATATATTACAGACTTATTTAGGATAGACTTCACAGGAGCTGAGCTCATCTGCTCCCTTGGGACTGTTGTCGACCACTCAACGTATTTAAATCGAGTTTTGAAACCTTGTAATTATTGTTTTTCCCCCTTTGACTGTAACATATTCTGCCGAAGCTGCATTTGTGGAATACAGATTCAGAGACAAGCTTTTGAAGCCAGAGACACAGCTCAGTCTAGACAGTGTGGTATTTTGACAGAAAAGCATTAATGTGAAGTGTACATGCTGAGAGTTCACTGGGTTTTCCTTCTTAAGCACATTTTAGAGAAAGTCACCTGGCCAGGAGAACTTACAATTCAGGCTTACCCAGAGCGGCATATATTAGTCAATAGGAGACTGTCTATCTGCCTGCATTGGGCCTCCAATAGTGTCCTGACTGGATGTACCTACATGTTGCTGTTAGAAGCCTCAGTCACTCACCAACTGGTCCTCAGCTGGCACATACCAGTGAGGGGACCACACTGACACACTTCTCTGGTGTCCCTGTTGAAAGTACCCACATCCTAGCAATTAAAAATGTTTTAATAATACCTGGTGGGGCTTTCATTTCCTCCTGGCTGTTAGGCAGGCCTAAAGATACTGCTAGGCAAGTCTCCCAGAAGGCTGAAATACTAGCTGCTCCCTCTAAGGAGAAGTCGCATCCTACAGACCATGGTTCAGGCATTGATATTAACCAATCATGTGCACTTTCAAAGCAATAATTTGGCTGGGGCTAGCAGGTTTCTAGTCATTCATGGTAGAGTGAGAAAAACCGATTTCATATGATGTTTCGTCAGAACTTTTAAAATCACAAACCTAAATATATAAAAATATATGCCTCGATCCAGAAAAGCTTGCTATCCAGACACTCAAATCTGCCATGAGAAAATTCCCCTTTGCTACAGATAAGGATTCTTTGATTTAGTTAGGGCATCATTCAGAAAAGTAGCTTCAGTAGAACAAAGTGTGTTTACACGGTGAGTATGCTGCTCAAGAACTGGGACTAAAGTTGAGGAATTTTAGAAAAATTCAGAGAAATGACTAGAAACTACCGGGGCTTCTTCCCTTGGTGAATGTCACAGTCAGTGGCCATGGCACGTCAGAACCCATGCTCAGATTTCTCTTATCCCACTTTATAGTGGGCTCTAAACACAAGTGTGATGCTGCAGAGATGAATGATCTGAAGAGAGGCTATGACTCTGGATGAGGCAGTGCAAGTTCCCCACTGAAGGAAAGAAAGTTATAGTGTGCGAGGGATGCAGAGATTTACGGTAAGTTGTCAGAGCTATTCTCTCCCTGTGCCCACCGTACAGATTAAACCTCTTAGGTAGGAATAGGAGAAAACACCAGATATAGAAGGTTCAGTACCACTGGGGCCCAGGTTCTGGAATCTTAGAACATGCACAAATGGAGCTGTGTCCTGATGGATCTGTGGGACTACTCAGGATGCTCAGGACCTCCACAGAAGGAAGGAGACCTGTCTAATCACTGGACACTAGTGATTCACCTCTGTGGTGGTTTCCCATAAGCAACTGTGCTGGAAGTTCAGATGCTCACTACTCCTTAACTTCTTGTTCCTGAGCTGGCCCACAGGATCCTGCCTAGTCAGTCTCCAGTTTCCTAGCCACCCACAGCTCTTGGCAGGTGATTAAAAACACTGCCATGAGGCTAGCAAAATGTATTGGGGGGGGGAGGGGAGGGGGAGGTGCTTGCCACTAAGCCTGACAACCTGAGTTCCATGCCCAAAACCCACATGCTGAGAAGAGAGACTTGGCTCATGAAAGTTGTCCTCTGAGTTTTATAATTTGTCATGGCATTCATGGGTAGGCACACACAAACACATGAAAAGAAGGAAATATTGCCATGACACTGTTTCTGTGCACCCCTCATTTCTGTCCCCATCTGGATACTCACAGGCATCTTGTCACAAAGCAGGCTTCCTCTACTGCCCAGAGTTTGTTTCACTGAAGTTAATGAGCCCAGTTATAATCAAAAGTGGTAGGCTGAACCGAAGTCTGCATTTCACACTGCTACTTGTAACGAAAGCGTTTATGCTTAGGCAGAATGGCCAACCGTGGGCTTTTTGACAGTCAGTTAAGGCTTTTAGAACAAGTAGCTTCCACGCTTGCAAAAGCATGTTTAAAAGCCAGACAATCAGGATAATGGGATGCATGCTCACATTCCAGAACATCCCCAGAGTGAATAGAAAAATATCTTTTCTTTACTGGGGAACAAGTTCAGATATTTAAACCAAGTAGAATTCACCTGGGTGTATGGGCACAGGGAACTGCAAGAATGCAGAGTTCTCAGAAGGAAATATTTGGCCGTGTCCTTCTGGTACACACTTTCAGTTTAGAAGTCTCATGGACAGGAGACTCAAGGGCTGAAGGCCTGCTGCTTGCCCTGCTCAGGTACTTTGAAGAAAGATTATGTTGCAGTCAGGCAACAAATTGGCACTCTGTTTCATCCATAGCTGTCTTGAGATACTGGTAAACCAGCCAAGGCTACAGAAGTGTAATGGAGGTCTCCGCAGGACTGAGAAGCAAGTTTACACTACTATTCAACAAAAGGCTGGGGGCAGGGATGTCAGAAATTCCAGAGAGCCCCCAGTCATGATGAGCCCCCAGCTGGCTGCCATGAGTCATGATGAACCAGAGGATGATGTTTTCCCATCTCAGTGGCCCTAGGAAAGAACTGCCAGGCTTGACAGGTAGGGACTGGGCAACCAATAACCCTAAGGACAGGTCCAGCCCATGAGTGGCAAGATTCTGGCAGAGGAAGGGCCAGTGGGGTGAGTGGTCAATAGTCTTAGTAGTCAAAAGACTTCAGACACAGAAGGAGAACTAAAAGGAGTTTCCTTGCAGGTAGAAGCTGGGAAGCAGAGGCCCTGGCTTATAACAGGGCCTGGTGGGCACTCTAGGGCCACAGAAGGCACAGGCTCAGGGAGCCTGCTTCTATGTGGGCAGTTGTGGGATCATGGCAGGAAGAAGGGGCTAGATCCTTGAGCAATGAGAGAGGCCTCTTCACAAGATGAACAGCTATGCCATGGAGCCTCCAGTGACAGGTGTCTCAGAGACCAAGGAGCCACAGTTCAGCCACAAGCCAGGAAGCCTCAGGCCTGTGCCTGGATTTCAGGACTTTGGAAGAGCCATAGGACCTCAGTGGAACTTGGACATCCAGGATTTCAAAGAAAGTGACAACATCCGGTACATGAAGGGTAAATAAGGGCTTTCTCCCAAAACTATCAGAAGGGCAACTTTGGTAGGTTTCCTAGCTCAGGTTTCATGTTCTTTCTCTACCTTCATCTGCTGCCTCATTGTCCCCACACTTCATGCTTCTTATGGGCCCAGGAGAAGTCATTGACCACATCTCTTATCATAGGCATGTGGCCTCTTCCTCTGGGACCCCTTTACCAACTCCCTTCTGTTGGAAATAGCTCACCCCATTTGAGGCATTATTCTAGGACACTCAGTCATGGGCACACTGTATGCTTCTGGTTGTGGTCCCTCCTAGACTAGCTGGTACTGGGCCTACACAGGTTCGCCTAGGGTTAGAAACATTAGATGAAGCTTGGGTGAGATGTGGCAATCAAACAACAGTAAGAGGGGATATCAGGAGGAGCCTGGGTACCCTGCTGTGGCTCTGAATGAAAGCACTAATTCTTCTCAGAAGTCTGTGGGGCTCACTCCAAATTTGGAAAAGTACTATGATTTGGTTTATATAAGTGTCCAAGAAATGAGACACCCAGATGATTCTTCTTTATGAGATCTAGTACCTTGTATGCTAATTTAAAAAATATTAGAAAGAAAGAAGATGGGGGAGAGAGACAATAAAGAAAAAAGGTGACTATCATATTTCTAATGTATTTGATACAGAATTCATGTCATTAAAAAACACACATGCACACACAGAGACACACACACACAGGAAGTAAAGAGAAGCTGGGTTAAATCAGTTGGTAGAGTGCTCACTTAGCATGCAGGAAGTTCAATTCCAGCACTGTTATCTTATTCTAGCACTTTCTGGAGGTAGAGGTAGGGAGAGCAGAAGTTCAAGGTCATAGGAAGTTCCAGGTCAGCCTAAGATACTCCAGAACCTGTGTCAAAAAGAGGAAGGAGGAAGAGGAAGTAAAAATGTAAACAATCTGACATTTTAAAACCTGGAGTTCACTTTCCTTTGCTTGCCTTCCTAAACACGAGTGGATCTATGTTTAGCAGAAAGGCATGTTTTCAGTTGGGGTGAAGGGCAGACATGTGATGATTTTTCCAGAGAATAAAAGGAAAGTAAAAACAGAATTAACACACAACCTTGGGTTTTCAAATGGGATGATAATTAGTCAGATACAAGACTTCAGAGCCAGGGACTGTCAGAGGAAGGCCTGCCTGATGTTAGCTGGGTCCTGGATCCTTAGTTCTGGTGCAGACCTCCTGTCCCCCGGGGTTGATTTTAGGACTCTAGGGGACCTGCTTCTCTCCTGCCAGGGACCTCAGTTAACAGAATGGGCCTAAATGGATAAAATGGGAAGTCATCTTCAAGGAAGACTGGAGGCTCCTTGGGAATAGTAGACTGTTGCAGTGGCTGGAGGCTCAGTTCTCACATCTGATAAAGTGTTCACTGTGGTGGTTAATAATAGGAATGGTGTCAGTCTGAGATAAAGAATGTGGCTGTGGGAAGTTGTCTATCTAGGCATTCGGTTGAAGTGGTAGTCTGTGAAAACTTTGGCAGAGCTTTTCCAGAAGCTTCTATCAGGTACTCATGCTCCTTCCTTTACAACTCCTGGCATTTATTAACTTTTTTCTTTTCTTTTCTTTTCTTTTCTTTTTTTCTGGTAAAGCAGACATCAGTGACTCCATTTTGAATCTGGTAATTTTCAGCGGGGGGGGGGGGGGGTGGGGGGTGGGGGGGGAGTGAAAGGAGCCTGAAGTTCAAACTGCAGAGGTACATACAGTCTTACTGGAGGGGTAAGGGAGGGTCCCATTTCTTGTTCAACTCACAGGTCTCAGGGGCACAGGGTGGTTGGTCCATCACCACAGCAGTGTAAAGAAAACTGGTAATATCCCTCCCAGTTAACCACATCTCCCTTGGCCCTGCATCACCTGATCACAGTGAACTCTGTAACTTTGGAGGGGATGAGAAGACCCCAGCCCCGAGGTGCCATTTCATGACAGTGACAGTCAGTCATAAGAGCACTTGGCAAGGATCCCTTCCCATCCTCAGTACCCTTGGCTAGAGTAGACCTCAGTCCCAGATGTGGAAGTTCAAATTGGGATACCAAAATTTATGGTTAGGTAGGAATGTGAGGAGATGCTATTTCCTCAGGGAGCTAAACCAGGTCACTACATCTGTCCTGCTTCACCAGCAGGCTGACTTCTGAAAGGAACTAGACAGGTACTGTTGACTCCAGAGAGGCAGAGATGCCTCAGCAGAGACTCTCCTGATTCTGCATGGCTCAGAACCAAATTTCTAGTTAAAATGGTGTTTTAACTCTTAAGAACCCAGACATACTCAATGTCTTGTTTCTCAAGAGGAGAATAGAAACTACCCTGGTAAGTGTAGTGTTCGTGTAGAAACTACCTTGGTAACTGTAGTGTTAGGCTCTATGAGCTTCCTTCAAGATTTTAAGATCTTACACTGCTTTTAAGATTTTTTATTGAAGGATTTTTAAAAAATAAATCTGAGCAAATTTATAATGCTTATTTAGGAATATCATATCCTAAACTTTAGACTAGCCAGAAGTGTGTATTTGGTGGGGGAGGGTAGGGAGAAATTTTCTGGATATTTTTACATCTTAATTTGGTAAAATAGTCATTTTGTGTACTGTCTCATTTTAATCAATTTTTATGATATTCTTGCTTCTGTTCTTTATGTCTTTTTACATCTAACCCTTATCAAATAAAAGACTTGCTTTTATGTATTTATTCATTTGTGTGTGTGTGTGTGTGTGTGTGCAAAAGCTTTATGGTATAAATTAACTTTTCCTGCTCATGATTTTGGAAATAATATTCAATAATTGTCCAAGATAAGAAAAGAGACTTCACATTGATGTGGTCATGAAGTGCATACACATAAATGGGCATAGTGCACATGTGGGAATACATATATGTGTGCATGCCTCTCATTATTCATGTGTGCATGTCTGTGTACACATTAGGTCAGAGCTAAACTGGGAAGGACTGCACTGCCTGTCACTCTCTGCAGGCAGCTGTGGGTGGGGGCAGCCTGGGTGGAGCCCAGCTGAAGCGGGCTGCTGAGGTGTCTATCTCTGGGGCCTAGAGTTTTTCTTAGATTGGTTTTGAAGGAGTCTGGTTAAGATCTTCCCAATTTGATTAAATCTCTAAAATAATCTCAAAACAAAGAAACATTTTTTTTTTCCTTTGTAGGGGCTGGAGATGGCCATAGGGCTTCACTTAACAGCCTGAGGGTTACTTGGGACCCTTCTAAAGCAGGGTTCTATGTGTTCACAGGCAAATACAATTCAAAATAAAATCTGCATTACAGGAGGAATGGGGCCACCAGCACTTGTTCCTAGGGAACATGTGTCATATCAGGGCTTCTTATGTTTTTTCTGCTTGTCACCTCTTTTCTCTTGAACACAAGCCCAGGTATGCAGAACACAAAATAGATACACAAACAAAACTTCTCTGGTAATAAATCACAAAGAAATTTATTTAAAAACAACTCTTTTGTAAAGATACAATTTTACTATTTATTAAAGATGAAAGGAAATTTGCATACTAATGAGATGGATATATTTGCATACTAATTATACAATTTGCTTATTTTTACATAGAGAACTAAATCTTGCCTGAAGATTTAATACCCTGGGACATAGAGCATCTTCAACCTTTTCCCTTTATATAAAAAAAAATTAATTTGGTTCTTTAACAATTTCACACACACACACACACACACACACAAACACACACACACACACACATATATATATATATATATATATGTATATATATATATATATATATATATATATACACACAAATCATTTTGATTATTTTCTATCCCCAACCTCTCTTATCTCCCTCCCATCCTTACCAACATCCCCTTCCTCCACTCCTTGTTAATCCATTTTCCAGACTTAGGACGTTTGGTTTTGTTTTGTGACTTATTCAGTATGAGAACCTTCTGTGTGACCACTGAAGGCCATGACTCCCCCCTGCTCCCCGAATCTATCAGTAGGAAGTAGTTCCCCTCAGTGAGCCCCTGGGCCTTCTATTCATGCTGACTGTTGACTGGCCCATTCTTGTGCAGTCCCAGTGTGAGCATCCACTGCTATGGTGAGTTCCTCGTTCAAATGGCTGTGTCTTGTCCCAGAAATGGCATTTCACAGCCCTTTGCCTACCTTACAATCTTTCTGCCCCCTGTTAGTAAAATTGACCAATATTTTGATTTTATAATTGTTACTGCTCATATCAGAGCTTCACATAGGTGAACAGTACAAAATGGCAGAAGCACAATTAGGACCATTTCAGACATTGTTGGAAATTCTGTCCTAGTCTTAAGCCAGAATTTATCATATAATTTTTTTTTATTCAACTCAAGTCAGTTGTGTCAAACATTCTGATATAATTGGATCCAAAGACGTACTGATGCAAAGCTATGCTGAGAAATGACAGTAGGAATATATTGTCTTTGTTTTCTGTAATTAAGCCATTATTTCCACGAGAGCAGAGAACTTTGTATGCACAATAAGAACACTACAAATAATAAGGGCAGTCTTGAATCTCAGGTTTTGGGCTGACTCCTGACTTAATGGCACATGCAGTGTGAAGTTACACATCATGCATTAAGAGCAAGAGCTACAGAAGTCAGGTGACACACTGAAGGGTGAACATTGTCAGACTTCGAATTAATTTTTAGTTATTGTGTATTCAGGAACTTTTTACTATTACCAACTGTGCTGCTTCAGCATTTAATCACATGACTTCATATGGGTTTGTGGCCCATACTTTAAGATGCTCAGGCCTGCAGTTTCTTGCTCCCTCATGCCTCAATCTGGAACACAGCCTCTCATGAATGAGCTGATTTTTAACATTAAGACAGCTGACACCTACTTCCTTGTTCACTGCAGGAAACTAGGAACTACACTGGAGCCCAGAGCACAGGTCTCTGTGTGAGAAGGGGCAAGTCTATTCTCTTAGAAGGCCAAGAGAGCACAGAGGACCTGAAGGGCCAGGGGAGGGAGAAGGGACATGGCATATACCTCAAATACATAGTGCCGGCACAACCCAGTGCTCCCGCAGCCTGTGCTCACAGAGATGAACTCATCAGGGCTGGAGTGGGCTTAATGTGTGTCCTAGGTTGCTGCATGCAGAAGGTCTCCATAGGACACTCTTTGGGATTGGAGCAGCTAATGATTTGGGGAGTCTCTTGAATGCATCGTGAGTAATGAGACCCTGTCAAGTGTCCTGTTAACCTAGGGGCCAGGTCTCTGCTATTCTCAGGAGCTGGTACTTTGTCATGCACTTCTCTCTTTTTTTCTTTTTAAAAACAGATGTCTGGAAACCAGAGCGATCGATATCCATCCAGTTCCCCATCTCTCCTTGGGGCACATTCTTTTCAGGATCACACATGTTTCTTGAACTAATATTTGATTTAAAAATAATAATGGCTAGTGCGGTGTGTGCTACGTTTCTGTGAGAAACATTTGGATTATTATTTTTTTTTGAGAAAATCCTGAGGGCTGCAATGCACAGAGAGGGTCTCTATAGATGGCATCTCTTAAGCTCCACATCCATGCCCTCCCTTCCTGCTATAGGCAGCTATGATACTTTGAGTTGGAATGGCCTCATAGACTCATATATTTGAATGTTTGGTCATTTTGAACTGACTCTATTTTATAGGGCTTAGGAGGGGTGGCCTTTTTGGAGCAGATTTGGCCCTGCTGAAAAACATGTGTCATTGGGGGTTGGGTGGGTGGGAGCTTTGATGCAAGAGACCAGGATATTGCTGTGATAGGTCTGACCATGTTTTTGTTTGAAACACTTTGGAAATTTGGATGAGGAAAGCAACTGGACTCTTTAAGTGAGGTTTAATGGATCGTCCTAGTAAGAGCATGGGAGACAGTGGTACAGGGAGTGATTTGAATTGTAGGAGCCTAGATCAAGAAGTTTCCGAGGGGAAGAATATTAGTATGTGGCCTAGAGACAATTCTTGTGTTGTTTTGGCAAAGAATGTCCTTGTCCAAAAAGTTGGCCCAAGGCTAAATTGAAGAGTTTTAGATCAATGGTATTGACAGAGGAGATTTCAGACAGCTTAGTTATGGAATGTGTCATTTGTTTATTAGTGTGTAGTCTTATGCAAATTTAGAACAAAAAAGAGCAAGTTGAATATGTAAAAATCACAGTTTGGGGGGAAAAGGTACCTGGAGTCCTGTGTTCAAGGAGACAAACAGGTTGAAGGAAAGCTTGATGCTAAATGAAATGAAGGGAGTGGTTCCAGTTTGTGAAAAGGAATTAAAGAAAAGTGTGTGGCCAGGAACATGGTGGTGCACGCCTCTAATCCCAACACTTGGAAGGCAGAGTCAGGCAGATCTCTGAGTTTGGGGAAGCCTGGTCTTACAGATTGAGTTCTAGGACAGCCAAGCTTAGGCAATAAGAAAACCATTCAAAACAGAAAGCTTCTGAAAATGTATTTGAATAAGGGGCTATGCTCCAGCATCAGCAAGCAGAACTTGGCAGCTTCAACTATGTTGTTCTGGCTGTAGAGTCAAGGATAGAAGAAAGGGGTTATGGAATCTTCCTTCTCAACCAAGGAAAGCCACCGAGGCCAGACATGTATCAGGGTTGTCCCTGCATAGGGAGACCATTGTGTGAAGCTATGAAAGTGAAGCCTGGATTTCATTGGAGATGCAAAGATGTTGGTGATGCCAGATCTGTGTGATACCTGCCCAAACAGGTAATGGAACCAGCCCAAGAGAGAGAAACCTGTAACAGTTAATAAAACTGAAAAGATGGAGATCTGAAGAGTGCTTTGACATCAGACATGAAGATGCAGGTTGGAGTTTGCCCAGCTAGTTTGACATCTTGCTTTGGCTTAGTATTTCCTCACTGTGCTCCCCTTTCCTCCCTTCTGGAATGGTAATGTATATCATGTGCCATTATATGTTGGAAGTATATGATATGCTTTTTGACTTTGACTTTACAGGGGTTACTATTAAGAGATTGTCATGAGTCTCTGAAGAGACTTTGAACTTTGGACTTCTAAATAGTATTAAAACTGTTATAGACAATGGGGACTTTTGGAGTTGGACCAAATGCATTTCTGTATTATGATATGGCTACCAGCCTATATGGGCGCCAGGGAGTGGAATGTGACTGCTTGACTAGAATGGCCCTATTCAAATTAATATGTTTGAATGTTTGGTCAATAGGGAGTGGTGCTACTTGATAGGGATTAGGAGGTGTGGTCTTATCGGTGGAAGGGTGTCACTAGGAGTGGGACTTGGGGTTTTAGAAGCCCAATCCAGGCCCAATGTCTCTCTCTCTCTTCCTGCTGTCTGCCAGTCAAGATGTAGAACTCAGTTACTTCTTCAGCACCACGTTCACCTGTGTTCCTTCATACTTCCTGCCATGAAGATAATGGACTAAATCTCTAAATGTAAGCAAAAATGAAATTAAATCCTTTCATTTATAAGAGTCACTGTGGTCATGCATCTCCTCACAGTGATACAACACTGGCTAAGACAGCTGCCCTTGTCCACTTTGCCACTTACATGAAGAAAGTGTCTGTGGTCTCAGATTGACTGTCCACTTAATAGGTTCTAGGGATACCTGGGAGACAAATTCCTGACTGGGCATATGTACTAGTTAATTTTCTGTTGCTGTGATAATGCCATGAGCAAAATCTAATTATGGATACAAGGGTATTTTTTAGCTTATCAGTCACAGTTTATCATCAAGGGAAACCATAATAAAAACTCAAGGAAAGAATCTGGAAGCAGGAACTGAAGCATAAGCCAGGGAAAAACACTATTTACTTATTTCCCAGGGATTGCTCTTTCTAATACAACCCCTGAGGTGGCACCATCCATGGTGGGCTGAACCCTCCCACATCCATCATTAATCAAGAAAATGCCCCCACAGCCTTGCCTGCAGGCCAGTATAACAGAAGTAACTTCTCAACTGTGGGTCCCTCTTCCCAGGTGACAAGATGATTGTATCAATTTAGCAAAAACTGACTAGCATGACATATGTGTGAGATTCTCTAGATTAGATTAATTGGGATGAAAGACTCATTCAAAATTTGGGTGCTGGCACCTCAGACTAAATAGAAAGGAGACATCAGCTGAGTACCTGAGAACATTTCCCCCTTTTTGTCTAAAATAAAAAAAGTTACAACCAATATAAGAAAAACTATATACAACAAGTACAATAGCTATATATAATATATACAGGCAATAATTACATCAACAATGCCTAGTACATCCTGGTTCACAGAGGCCTAGCTTCAAGATCTGGACCAGCAGTCCCAGATAATCACACAAAGTCTTATATTATTTCATGCTGATTGACTTATGGCTCAGGTATATTACTTACTTACTCTTACTCTTAAACTAACCCATGATTAGCCAAGTGGTTTAGTATCTTTTCCCAGGGAAATAGTTTTGTCTTCTTTTCTCTGCATCTCCCTGGTATCTCTGCTCTGCTTTTCCTCTTCCCAGAGTTTTCTTAGTCTGGTATCCCCACCCATACTTTCTGTCTGCCTTCTGGCCAGTCAGTATTTTATTAAACCAGTAGAAGGGGCAAATATTTACAAAGTACAAGAGCATAATCCCACAGATTTTTTTTTCTTCTTAAAACATTAACCCCAAACATAATTTCCTTTGTATAGTTTTTTTTCCTCACCGTTATCTACAACAACTGTAACCTACACTATAAACAAAGAGTAACATCCATAATCCATAGGCATAGTTTTCTAGACTACTTCCTGCTGAATGGGGGAGTGCTAGTAATCTTCCGGGAACCCAACAAAAAAATTTAAGATTATAGTGAAGTCTAGAGTAGAGTAGTCAATGAAGCTAGATCATCTTAGCCAGCAGCCTTGAGCTGTTCTGGATGTATAACTCAGAGAAAACTGCAACACAGGTACTCTACAACATTGGATAATCTGGGGCATCTGTTCCCATGGGAGATTTTTCAGAGGGTCTTTCTCCATAAAAATTTATTTTCTTCAAACTGGAATGAATCCACACTTTCTAATTTGCTGTGGAAATAAAAAGAAAACCTCTTTTACAAAGTAACATATCTTTTGACTTCAATTTTGAAGTCAAGGCATTTACAAAATATATAGGTTGGATCAATCTAGCAGTGTTTATAATCAAATGTCTTTAGAAGCTCTTTCTCCTTCCTCAGCAGTCAAACAATTCAAAGACAACATAACATACAGAATCCAGACTCTGTTTTCCATCTTCACTTGGCTTGTATAATTTTTACTCTATTTCTTTTTTAAGGACTTTCTCTATCCTTTTTCTTCTTTTCTCTACCAAGCCTACATATATTTTTAAATACACTTTGAACCATTTAGAGGTGTGTGTGTGTGGGGGGGTTGTCTTTACTGTATATTGCTTATCTTTTTCTGTTTCTGACCACACCTTTAATTTGCTAAGGTGTGACTAGGATTAAAGGCTTGTCTATGGTGGCTTGCTCTACCCAGATCTTTACTCTAGATTCATAGAGAGTTTAGCTTCATAACAGTGGTACTGGCAGGGGCCACAAATACCATCCCAACTCTGTATTTGCCACCAAATACAGTACCACCACCTATTCATGAACACCATTTAAGTATTTGGCCAAAGGGCCTCTTAAAGGATCCACGTGTATTTTGCCACTAATGCTGAGTTAGGAAGCATCTATTAAAGGAGCCACACCTCTGCTTGTTGCCAACAGAGCCCTCCTGAAAAACTGCTGCTACCAAAATGCCATTTTTTGGACTCTGTTCCTTTTTGTCTGTAAGAACAGAAATCTCATATGCAGCTTGTGCCTCTGTGAGACTTTGGGGACCAGCCTTGTTGAAGCTTAAGTTGTATGGTGCAAGCCCTATATTTTATAGTTCAATTCCACATGCTACTCTGTATCATGGCCCACTTGAGAGACATAGCTAAGAAGCTGTTTTTGGCTCCATTTAGGTGATCTAGAGCCCTGTTAAAGCCTTCTCGGGCTTTATGTGGGTGTACATACCCATGTTGTAATGTCATTTGTAGTAAGAGTTTCTGGCCCAGCCTAGCTCCAAGATCTGGACCAGCAGTCCCAGATAATCACACAAAGTCTTATATTATTTTGTGCTGATTGACCTATAGCTCAGGCATATTACTTGTTAACTCTTACTCTTAAGCTAACCCACGATTAGTCAAGGGGCTTAGTACCTTTTCTCATAGCAGCATGTACATCTCCTTTCCTTTGTGTCTGCCTGGCATCTCTGCTCTGCTCTTCCTCTTCCCAGAGTTTTCTTAGTCTGGTAGCTCTTCCTGTCAGGACTCTGGCCAATCAGCATTTTGTTAATCCAGTAGGAGGGACAAATATTTAGAAACTACAAGAGCACAATCCCACAGCAACTTTGTTCAGTGTTTTTTTTTCCTGACTATTACCATAACAACTTGTAACAAACCACCTTAAACAATGACAAAGATCCACAGCCCACTGAAGGATCAAAAATCATCTGTCTCACCTCTTGAGAATGAGGTTGTCATATTTTTAAAGTTTCTTCTTGCTCTCTCGGAATGACAGCATCTTTAGGGTAGTCTAGAAAAAAAAATTGGGTTAATTGTCAAGTCCTGGGAAAACTAGCTGTATTATTTGTTGTCCAGTTTCTTCGTAATAAGAAAATGCAGGACTTATATCAAATCCTGGCTAGAGTAGTCTATGAGGCTAGACCATCTCAGCTAGTCATCTTGGAACTGTCACGAGCAGTTTGCAGTCCAAAGCTGATATTTGGGTGGTATTTGTCAGTTTAGTGGCATTATCATAGTCTAGGTGGAATCGTTGTTGTGGGACCCCCTCTTCTTTTTGGAGACTTCAAAGGTCACTATTAGGCATGGTCATGGCTCACTACAAAGAACTTAAACATTCTAAATGTCATATACAACATATCTTGAAGAGGTTAAAGGACCATAATTCATTAGGTGCATCTGAAACAGGTACCTCTCTGGCTACTTCTGATGGCTAATACACCTACTCTATAAACCAAATGCATCAGTGGACAAAGTATCTTTGCCCATCCCATAGACCCGAGGACAGCCAGACATACCGACCATACTCAAAATTCTGTTTGGAAAGTCTTTAGCTCTTATTGAGTTACCATAATGTCTTAGTTAAGATTTCTATTGCTGTGATGAAACCCCATGACCAACCACAAGTTGGGGAGAAGGTTCATTTGCCTTATCCTTCCCGTTCGTAGTCTGTCATTCAAGGAAGTCAGGACAGAAGCTCAAGTAGGATTAAAATCTAGAGGCAAGAACTGATGCAGAGACCATGGAGGAGTGATGCTGACTGACTTGCTCTTCACGCCTTACTCAGCCTGATTTCTTAAGAACCCAGAACCACCAGCCCAGAGATGGCACCAACCACCATGGGCTGGGCCCTCCCCCATGGATCACTAATTAAGAAAATGCCTTACAGCTGGATCTCATGAAGGCATTTTCTCAACTGAGCCTTCTACTCTGGTGACTCTAGCTTGTGTTAAGTTGACAAAAAACTAGCATCTTCTGTTGATAACACTCACACACACACACACACACACACACACACACACACACACACACACACACACACTGTGCTTATCGCCCTGTCTAATCTTTTTTCCAGTTTCTGATCACCTCATCTATCTTGATAATTTTTTGATCTAACTTACACAGCCTGAATCCGCAAAATGTGTTTTGCCAGCTGGCAGGACATTATTGAGCTATATATCATGATGGTGACATCGAGCTTCACTAGTGAGTAGTGGTTACAGATGGTGGCAGTGTCTTCCTGGAGACCCAGGCCAGGAAAATTAGACCATACTCAGTTTTTTAACTTTTTTTTTTTTTTTTTCATTTGGTTTTGAAAATGACAGAATATCAGCTAATGCGTTCTATAATTCCAAAGAGTAATAAAGCCAAAAGGTTTTGTTTTCTCATTAAAGATGAACGAAGCTGACATTTCAATAGATCACCTCCAATAGGTTCCTGCTCAGATAATTATTAAACGTATTTTCCAGTGCATGGTAGGCTGGCCTCATCTGTCTGGATTTTAGAGGAGAGAACCATGCTACTTCCCTGCTTCTCACCACACTGGTGTGGCTACAGGAGTCTGTTTCCACCTGGCTTTGAAGTAGCCATAAAGAGCAGAAGGATTAAGGCTCTGGAAATGTCCAGATAGCCTGCAGTGACTATCATGAGACTCCCATTGTTCTTATCATTTCCTAGGAAGGCTGCTGGCTTAGACCTCACCCATTCATCTTGTCCTCCAGTAATAGAAGCCCGTCTGCTCTACTGCATTCTGTATGTCTCCAGGTAGTGGAGGTGGCCTGGAATGACAATGGATCTCAAAGGCTGGGCCACCAAGGTGATAAATCATGAATGGTTGTCCATGATTAGGACACTGTACCTCATAAACCATCTTCAAAAACAAATAATGAGTGAGGCAACATGGTGATGTGTAGTCATAATCCTAGCCCGTGGGAGGCTGAAGCAGGCATATTATCAGAGGATCAAAGCCAGTGTGAGCTAAGTAGTAAGTTTTGGGCCAACCAGGATTCCATATCGACCTTGTCTCAAGAAAATAAAAGAGGAGGAAGGAAGGGGAAGGATGAAGAGGAGGAGGAAGAGAAGTCAGTTCTAACACACATACACACTGATTTCAGTTGCCGTCCTGGATGGATGCATGATGTCTCATAATGTCTGGAGGACTGGACCCCCAGTACTTGATCACGTTTCTTGTTCGGTTCCTTCCATGTGAGCTGTTTGCCCTGCTGTTCCTTCTGTCTCTTGGATGCTTCGTTTGCAGCTATTACCGTGGGAACTGTGGACCACACTGAAGGGAGTACAGTCAGCCACACGGGATGGCTCACTTTACACAGATGTTTCTTCTATCCTTTGTCCACCCTTCTATGTTCCTCATTCCAGTGGTGCAGACACAGAAGCTTAGGCGTGTGCCTTCTTGCTTCCCAGGGTTCTGTGACCTATGTCTTGTGCTGGTACGAGGATCACTCCAGGCTTATCTTCTGTCTAGGGAACCAGGGAACTGGGAAACTGCCCCATCTGTTCTCTTCCAGGATAGAACTGCTTCTAGCATTCACTTCATCTCCATTTCTAGACAGAATGGGTCCTACAAGCTCACTTCCCTCAAAGACTTCAATCCTCTTACAGTCCTTAGAAGGAACTTGTCATACCTGGTAATGCTCTCTGCACATGTTAGAGTTCAGCCTCAGTTCTGGACACAGCTTCCAGAATCCATGGCCGGTACCTTAAGACTGGCTCCCAGTACACCTATTATGCCTTTGAATGCTCACTTGAGTAACGTCAGCCTGGAGCCAGCCCTGGGTCTGTGCCTGTCAATTGAAGAACATGTATATTGTGGTCTTGTCAGTTGTCCTCACGGATAAATGTCATTGGAACATCAATCTACAAGGGAAGCTTGGCGGGTGACCCTCAGTCTTCCCTGCTAGGTTCCAGCAGTCTAGGCAGATGACTGTCCTGTGATATTGTTCATAGCCACCTCAGAGTCCCCATCCCCCTCACCATTTGTTTTTCCACTGGACTCTTCTCCTTAATAGTCCCACCTTTGCCAGCACCTTTTGGTGGCTCTGCTTGGGAGTCTGGGCTCTTGTACCCTCTCTCAGCCTCCCCATCAGTATAAAATATGGGGGCTCTAGAAATTGGTGTATCCTGTACAACTCAAGGAAGAATCCAGTTAGTTCCCTTTATAAATTTAATTCTTTTGCTTTGAGGATATCTGTTGATATTCTCTCCCAAAACATTACTGTAAACTCTTTGCCAAGGTTTACATTCTGCCCACAACTGGACCATTTCTTCATTAGATAAAGCTACAATTTCTGCTGGGTCCATTCCTGTCAATTGATGAAGTCTTAATTTTCCTTTAAAAATCAAATCAGGAATATTTTCCACAGATATCTTTAATTTCTTACTCAGTTTATGTGGTAGAAATATCCATTCCGATATAATATTTTTCCCTTTTCATTAAAATTTCCATAGGAGAATGCTTAGCAGGTAAAATAACCAGAATGCAATTAAGGTCTGGGTCCACATGATCCACACGTGCATCTTGTAATTTTGCAGCCATCTTGCAAACCAAGTAAGTCCCAGACCAAATTCTAAAGGTCACTTCTAATTTCTCTCTTCCTGTAAAATATACTTTTCCCATTTGAATACAATAGCATACATTCCTAACACAAAGGAAAATGTGGTCTGTACTACCAATAGCCCATGGCATGGGGGTGGGGGTGGGAGAAGAGGAAGGCTGGAAGGAGAGAAAACAGAAAAAGTTCACCGAAAATACATGGGGCTGTTGCTCTTGCTTCAGGCCTGTGCCCTTTGCCCCTGATTTGGGCGTCTTGTCTAATTTTATGTCAACTTGACTTAGACTAACATCATCTGAGAGGAGGGAACTTTAATTGGAAAAGTTGCCTCCATATGACCAGGTGGTAGGCCAGGTTGTATGTCATTTTCTTAACTAGTGATTGGTAAGGAAGGGCCCAGTCCATTGCGGGTGAGGACACACCTGGGCTGGTGGCTCTGAATTTTATTAGAAAGCAGACTGAGCAATCCATGAGGAGCAAGCCAGTGAACAGCATGCTTCCATTACTACTGCATCAGCTCCTGTCTCCAGGTTTCTGCCCAATTAGTTCCTCTTTGGCTTCCCTCAGTGATTCAGAACATGTTAGTCAAATAACCACCCCCGCCCCGAAGTTGTTTTTAGTCATGGTGTTTTATAACAGCTACCACACTGGATATGTAGCCCTTTCGCCCCTACAGGCACTATTCTGGACCATCCCTTCATGCCTCAAGGAAAAATTAAGCATCAACATAGGGAGAGCACATGGTCATGACCTGGACACAGGGAGGGAGAAGAGGGGGTGTTGGCAGGATTGACTTCTACTGGAGAGACGGCTCTGCCTCTGAACAGGGATTGTTGTTTAAAAATATACAATGACAATGTCCCGCAATGTCTTGGGGGTTCTCTATGAGACCACACTGTTAAATAACTCAAGAAGAGATAACCCATACCTAGCACTAACATTTTGATTTGATTGCCTCTGGTGTTTGGTGGTGGCATTGTTCTCCCATTATAGGTGACTGTTTGAACTCCACGTATATGCAGACATCCCCATTAGATCAGTTACTCTGACTTCTGTGGAGTAGGATTCCATATGGCACTTTGCATGTCGTTCACCCCTCTGCCTTGTCCTCCGACCCTGCCCATGTAAACCTTCCAGTTTGGGTATTTCCTTTTCCCTCAGACTGGTTGCATTCTTTTTCCCTTCCCTTGGAATCCCCTCCCATGGCCCCTTCCTAGTTTCTGACTTCTATGGGTATGCCAGTGTACACACATGTATCTAAAGCAGTGTACACACATGTATCTAAAGATTGAAAGCTACGTATGACTCTCGGGAGGCATTCGGGAGTTTTTGGAGCTAGGTTACCTTGACTCAGAAATATTTCCAGCTCTTCCCGTTTCCCTGGAAATTTCATAATTTCGTTTTTATTTACAGTTGGATAATATTCTGTTGTGCATATGAGCCACATTTTCATTATCTATTTGTCTGTTAATAGATGTTAGGCGGTTTCTGTTTCCTGGATGCTGTGAAAGGAGCAGCTAAGAACATGGGTGAACAAGTATCTCGGTAGTAGGATGCAGAGTCTTTTGAGCATATTCCCAGAAATGGTATAGCTGGATCACCTGGAAGACCAATTTCTAGGTTTGGGGAATCTCTACACCAAGTCTCATACTGGCTGCACTAATTTGTACCCCACTAGCAGTGAATAAACGTTCCCCTTTCCCTATACCCACAGCAACATTTACTGTTCTCCTTTTTACACTTAGCTATTCAGACTGAAGATGAAATCTCAAAGTAGTTTTAATTTACATTTCTTTGATGGCTAAGGATGGGGCATTAAAAAATTATTTCTCAGCCATTTGCACTTTTTAAAGAATTCTTTGTCTAGTTTTATATGCCAGTTTTTAATTGAGTTGTTTGTTTCTTGGTGTTTAGGTTTTTTTCCTTGTTTTTTTTTTTTTTTTTTTTTTTATGTATTCTAGACAACAGCACTAGAGAACCTGTTGGTAAGAGTCTGTTTCTGAACATGCCCTGTACTTGAGTCATAGAACATGAGGAAATGAGGCTGCTGCAGATCTGGAAACTTCCTCCGTACTGGCTAGCTTTCGCAGTACTCAAAGGTGTTATACATGTGACGGAGGGAAAATGTCTTCAGTGATCTTACCCAGCTGTGAACTCTGTGAACTACAGTGATGATGGCCTGTCAGGAAGTGTTCACTTCTGCAGTCTTGGCAGAAGTGTTATGGGAGTAATCAACCACTTTCTGATCGGCTTTAAAGCCCTTTCTACAAGCTGGTACAGTTGACTGGGGTAAAAATTGTAGGCCTCAGGGGAGAGCCTAGTAGTATCAATGTGTTAAACAGAAATGGAAATTAACTACCCTCTAAATTTTTATCACTGATTTACACACACACACACACACATACACACACACACACACACACACACACACACACACACACACACACACACACACACACACACACACACACACACGGGTGTATTGGCTGCACACATGTCTGTGTACGACTTGCATGCCTGATTCCCTCCTGAGTCCAGAAGGGGGAGTTGGAGTCTCTGTAACTGGAGTTCTAGATCACTATGACTGCCACATGGGTTCTGGGAACAGAACTCATATCCTCTGGAGCAAGCCAGTGCTTTTAACCACTAAGCCATCTCTTATGCCAACACCCAGTTCTTTATACCCATATATAAGTGTAGCTCTGTGCTGAATCGGGCAGCTGTATCATACCTCTATCTCAAAGCTCAGCCATCATTGTGGGAGAGATGGGGGAAAGCTTATAGGAGCCAGAGGTAGTGGGTGACAGTGGAACCCTATCTGCTGAACATGTTCTGGTAGTAGGCGCACATGGATTCCCAGCAGTTATCATTCCTTGTAATCATATGCACATGATATAAGTGTAGCTCTGAGGGAAAGGTTTCTCCAGTGGAAGTGTTCTGTTCCGGGGTGGGGGTGGGATTCCACTGCAAGTGTTAGAGCTCTGAAGAGAAAGGTATCCTGCAATCTGGAACCAAGAAATACTACAAAGCCACACCACACAACAAACCTCACACAAGAGATTTATTGAGAGAGAACCCAGGAGGGTAGCTGCTCCTGCTTGGCAAGAAACAAATGAGAACAGAGCAGAAGGCAGGGTTTATATAGTGTTTCAGGGTGGGAGGGGGATTCCAGAAGGACCTTTCTCTGGTGGGGATTGGTGGGTTTTCTTTGTAGGTGGGGGCTGGATCCAGCTCTTAGGGCAGTTAGAGTGTTCTGTGCGTGGATTCTGGTGGTTGGAGGTCCCCAGGGGATGGGCCTGGAATCAGAAGTGCCTTGAGAAGCTAACAATGATCTACACAAGATCAAGACAGTGAAAATTCCTGTGCAGATGGGTTAGGGACTCGTGCAGACTCATTGACTTGGGGACTATTGGCAATCTATGCCTACTCGACAAGTCAGAGTTAGTTTTCTTCTGGGAGAAGACACACATGACCCCGGAGAAGCTACACATACTCCAGCAGTTGAGCCTACATCTGTGCACACAGGGCAACACTAAATAGACTTAGTGCATTTAAAAAGAGTACCCAGGCTTTGTTAGGGGGGAGGGAGGTAAAAGTGGGGTGGGGGTAGGTAAGAAATTGGAGAGGAGGGATAAGGGGCAGAATTGCAGTATAGGCACACATGGAATTCTCAAACAATAAAATATGTGAAGACAGAATACATACCTAAAACCTTCCACTTTGCATTGAAAGGTATAATTAAGCCTTTAAATTAGCTCACATGGGCCTGCAGGTGAGCGCCATTAATGTGTCGTGAGGTCTACAGCAGGGACTTAAAATGGCCATTTTTTTTTTCTTTCCTCCTCCAGACCGGTGACTGCAGATGTTACACTTTCTATGATTTCCAGCTGAATCTCAAGTAATACAATTAGCTGCATTTGTCTTTAATACGAGGAATTAGAACCCAAAGTCAAGGCTCTGACTCAGGCTCTAATAATGAGTTATGGGAGCCAGAGGCTGTACAGACAGAGAGCAGGGATGCTGCAGATGCCTGGCAAAGAGAAAGGCTGTGGAGGCCTGAGGCTGCTGGGGAGACACACTTGGTTTCATTCTGTATGTGCTTCTAATCATAGGGTCATCAAAGCTCACTGTAGGGAAGGGAAATCTGTTATGCTGGGCTCTGCTATATTACGCCAAACGCCCTCTCCTAGGTCCAGCAGCTAGAAGCTCACTTGCAGATCATGGGGCATAGGCCTTATCATCCTGATCCACCTATTGACCCACCTTTCGGGCTTGGTGGTCCCCAGTGCCCGTTCATGCTGAAGGACTTGGTTCCACTCACCCATCTCTCACACAAAATACATTATAAAGAAATCTCCAAAGTGTAGAATACAGCTAAGTTAGAAGGGAGGTTTTAGAATGACAAGCCTGTTTTCTCAGCTTTCAGTTTCTACAAGTGACAGAGGCGCCATGGTGCACATCAGACAGCTTCCACATCAGTGCTCAAATCCAGAATCTGGTCCTCCATCTGCTTTCTCCCCCTCCAGCCAGCTTCAGCCTCTTTAGCCACATGCTGCCCTGCTCTGGTCCTTTAGACACTCACCCCTGTCAGCCCTGGTGGCTGGGGCTCATTAGGTTTGGCATCCTTCTCATTCAGTGTAAACGTGACAATGCTTAGCCCGAGCATCCTGAACCCACATTAGGTGCTGGCTTGAAGCCAATACTGACTAGTCAATCAATGAACAGATCCAGACCACACATTTCCTGTATGGTGAAAACTCTTCCTTATAGCTCCAGCTTCATGTTTAAGCATCCTTCTTTTGTTCTAGGGCAATTCAAAAGATAAAGTCTCAGCCAGCCTACATTCTTAGCATCTCTGTCTGGCTTGGTAGATGCCTCTGCTGGGTGTCAGCAGGAGCCCGATTATAATGCATGCCATCTTCTGCAGGCCTGCCACGTCTTGCCTCCATCACCTGGGCTTCAGCTTTTTCTTTCTTTCTTCCACTTTCCAGTGGGGTCCACAGGGCTTCCCACCAGCAGCTACCACCTGTAGTTGCAGCTATAAGATCCCAGCTTCCAACTGTTTGGGGCTTTAGCCAAACGCAGTTACCAGTTTACCTAGACAGAGTGGAAAGAGAAGAGAATGGCCTCCTTCCTCCCTCTCTCCTCTCATTCTCTCCCTCCCTCCCTCCCTCCCTCCCTCCCTCCTTCCCTCCCTCCCTCTTCGCCTTTTTCTTTCTTCCATTGGTTCAACAGAGGTGACTCAGCATCTAGCCTAAAGGCCAAGGTACCTTCAACCCACCTTTTTCTGGTTGTACATAGGAAAGGAAAGACACGGTAAGATCAGTCCTTTGCCAATCAGGTGATGGCAAGCAGGTCTTGCACAAGCCCACTTCCTTTCCAAGGTCACAGGGCTATGGGGCCATCCCTGTAGGCAGAACAAGTGGAGGGACACAGGCAGACTTGGTGGTGGGCTTCAGCAGTTTGGTTCCTCAAATCAGCCTTCTCTTATGCATGCTGAACAGTCATGTGATTTGGAGAGGCCTGTCCCTCAGTGCACCTATGCAGACTCACGGAGACGTGCAGGGCAGCTCCCCAGCCTGACTCTGAACTTGAATCCCCTTCTCTATGGATGGCCCAGAGTTAGATATCCAAAGACCTGCCCCTGCACAAACCTCTTCAAAACCAACTATGACTCTGTGGCAAGCATCTGTGAAGGCTGCTGTAGATAGCAATGCTTTCAGAGTCAGTGAGGTGCCATCTTACACAAGAGGCAAACTTGGCTCATGTCTGCATCTGACTCTGGAAGCAATTGCATAGGACTTACATTTTCTACCACGGACTTATTGACCTCCAGGCTGCTTTTCCATGGCACCCATACCACTGGCACCTTGGCCTGGTGGAGCCAGATTGCAGGACAGCTGCATAGGGAGGGGCCTTGCTGCTTCATCCTAGAACGGCCTGAACAATGAGGGCCAGCTGGTGAGAAGAAGACCAAGTTCTGAATCCTGAGGCTCTAAGAGTGCCAGGCAGCTGCCTTAGATAGCTTCTCTGATCACAGTTTTCTGATGACACTGAAATATACTTTGTGCCAAAGGAGAATGCTCATCTCTTTCAGGTCATATGCTTTTCTGGTTTATGATTTAAAAAAATTTTTTTTTAATTGCTTAGGCAGCTGTCTTAGGGTTTCTATTGCTGTGAAGAGACACCATGGCCATGGCAACTCTTATAAAGGAAAACATTTAATTGAGGTGATGGCTTATGGTTTCAGAGGTTTAGTCCATTATGATCATGATGGCGAGCATGGTAGCATACAGGCAGTTGTGGTGCTGGCTACATCCTTACCAGAAGGCAGCAGGAGGTTGCCTGACTATCACACTGACTGAAGCCTGAGAAAGGAGACCTCAAAGCCTGCCCTCATAGTGACACACTTTTTACAACAAGATCACACTTATTCTAACAAGGCCAGACTCTCGCTTTGGGGGCCATTTTGTTCACACTACTACAGCAACTATTCAGGTAAGACACATAGAACATTTGGGAAGGTGGGGTGCACACACACTGAACATCTACAAGAACATACCTGGAGCCAGAGTCTGCCCCATGGTTTGCCCCAGGGACTAGGCACCTTCTTCCTTCTAGAAACAGCCCGTGTCACTGGGATGTGGAAAAGTCCCATCTCCACCAGATCTTGTTCACTAGGTTGGCTTCAGAACTGTGTCTATCACCAAGGACATGCACATTTTCATGTTAGCCAAAATTAAGAATAGGCCTAGGCTCTGGGGCCTTGTTAGAACATTTTAACAGATACTTTAAAAAAATCTATGTTTAGAGGCATTTAAATAACTGGTGTCCTTCTTCTACACTTGCTGTTAAAGAGGAGTTCTAAGCGCCAACACTGGAGGAACTGTTTATAAGGATCCATTTTATCTTCACAGGCCTTCACAGGGCTATAGTTTCTGTTCTCTGCCCAGTGAGTAGATGTGGAAGGAGAGAGAAAGATACCAGATGGGAATCTGTGGTTAGCAGACCTGTGCTATTCCCACCAAGCTGATCAGGGCTACTCTGAATGCCAGCCCCACCAGTACTTCCTGGAGGCTGGAAGCAGGTATAATATAGTGTGCAGGCTTGTTTTTTTTCTTTTTTTTTTTTCTTGTTTGTTTTTGAACTTCAGCACAGTAGCTGTGCCTTAATATACCGCTTCCATCCAACAATTGTGACTCTGCAGTTACCAGCCAGCTCCTCTGGCAGTGGCCTAGCTGTTCAGGCACAGCTGGTGCAAATTCTTCTCCCGAAGTCACTGGCTCTACTGCTGCTGTTAGAGGTAGCTTTAACTAACTCTCTGATTGTTCTATTTATAAATAAGACTCAAGATTCAAAAGCTGAAGTGAAACCTGCCAGCTCAGAGAGGCTGGTAGCAGCTGGCTATCCTTCTCTCCTGGATGGTGTCCAAAAGAGCCCCTCCTTCTGCTCCACCTAAACAAAAAAGTCATCCATCTCCAAATCTGTGCTTCCTCTGTCTCTCTATCCTGGATGCCTTCTGATGCTCAATGATTACTTTCTATCAACTAGTTGCTCACTCAGCCTCCTGACCCAACGTTAGTTTTATTTTATTAATGCAAATGCAAACTCAGAATTCACAGTATGATTGGATATTCCCCAACACAAGCTGTTGGAGCTCAGGAGATGATATCAGGCATTAGGGCAGGGGTTACAATGGAACTGACCTTATGCCAGCACTGGATAGAGGTACATAGCCAAGAAAGTTAGCTATTGGCACTTCTCCAAGGAAGGGGGTAATGGCAACAAAGAGTTGGGAGGTTGTGGACAAATGGAAATGAGTTAAGAAGGCCTGTCCTGGTGACCTTTGAAGCAGCCCAGGAACCTAGCATGATGGTATAGCTAGATGCTCACACAAGGCCTGGAGCCTAGTTGGCTTCCCAGGAGAATATATGTTCAGTTTATGAAGTAATTAATGAGGGAGGTTAAACATTTTGATGAGTGAACAAAAACCCACAGGCAACTAAGGAATGCTGACAGCAGGGGAAATGGTCTTCCCCAGGGAAGAGCATGGCAATTGATTGTCTAGTGTCAAATAATCAGTTTTGAAAAATATATACAAGTAACATTATACAAACCAAGCCGGTTACATTTAGGAACACATATACATACGTTTGTGCATTCAATAACAATTAATGGAAAAAGGGCCCATGAATTTGAAAGAGTTTCTAAGGAGGGAGATGCTGGAGGTTTGAACAGAAAAATGAAAGGGGAGAAATGTTGCAATTATAATCTCAAAAATCTAAAAAGAAGTGAATGATTGAATAAAGGAACAAACAGCCTAATTAGAACAGCAAAGAACAGTGCCATAAAGGCATGCACACCGAAAGGAAGAGAGGAAGGTGGAATAAAACATGGTAAATAACGGAGGAAACAAAGCTAAGAGGAAGATAGGTCAGGAACATCATATGGGCTGCTCTGACAAGCCTGGGGCCACTAGCCTTTCTCTGGGGCCAGGGGCTCTGGCAGTGTCTCTGCCTGTGTTCTTCAGGGTTGGGGAGCACTTGTATTTTAAAGCACACCATTGCAAAGGCTGGGACAATCATAGCCTGAGCCTGAGGCCTACACAGAAAGCCCATCCAGTCATTGTCAGGCCATCCTAAAGGAATAGCAACATGTCACAGCTGCCTCCCTCATCAAGGGGCATGGCCAGTGTCATCGATTCTGTAGGCCTGGGGATGGGGCGGGGATCCAGCAGAGCCACATGATACATCATGTGTGCTGTGCCTGCTGACATCTGGCTTTGGTTCTACATTCTCTCCTGAACATGGATCAAATCAGTTCTCTGGAACAACTTTCACCAGAAACACTGATTAGCATGAACAGATGGCTCTGTGCTGGGGGCCATCCTATACCCAGCAGAGCTGTGAGGATCAGGCTTACCAGGGTGGGAGAATCTATGCCCATGCATTGCTCTCCCATACTTTGAGGTAGCCCTTGCTTGCCAGAACTATGGAGTCCACGGTATTGTCAGCAGAATAATGCCCAGTGGTGTGTTTGTCAGAGAGGGAACTGAAGCCAAGGGTGATCAAGAGACTTTTTCAAGCTCACAGGGATCAGCAGGGTAGATCCAGTGTCCAAAGGCTCACCCTTGGGAGTCAGAGTTCAAGTTCATTCTAACATAGACTTCTCAGGCTATAACAGCTCCAGTCAGGATAGGAATGACTCGCCTCACCCTGAGAGCCAGCATGGCCCAATCAGGGAGCAGATGAAATCACTTCATCATGAAGCAGTTCATGAACTATTGCGGCTATGTTGGAGGCTATGACCAGGCTTACTAGGTAGGGGAGATGCTGGGGCCCACCCAGGAGTTTCTAATTTCCTGTTGTATGGCTCTCTTCTCAGTGTTGAACATGATTAGTTAGTGTCTTGAAGGAAAGCATTCATGCCCACTCACAGGTGACATTCCAGTAGATGAAGGGCTGGGGATTCTTGAAGGTACAGAAGTCACTAAGCCCATCCCTTCCCCAAAGTTAGGTAAGTGGTGAATAATTCCTACAGGGAACTCTCACTAATATGGCTGCCCAAGTCACTCCTGTAAGCAACCCCTATTAACTCATTGATTTGCCACCTGGGAACGTACAGAATCCTTTGGTCTTCTGGTGTTCTCTCATCTGCAACAAACAGACATTTCTTTACATCTTTCTAGGGAGAAAATGCACAACACTTCTTTCTGTGTGACTGACACATGCCCAGTGAGAGGGTCAGATCATTGGGCTCTGGTTGACTGGGTTAACAGAATGAAAAGCCTCCTTCCCTCCCTGGCTTTTCCCTATTTCCTTTCACCCTCCTGTTCTTCTGAACCCCTGGCCAATCCTGCTCTGAGAAATTTGTAGATTTTTATTACCTCCAGTCACTTTATGAAGATACCTGTAATACCAGTATTTAAATAATTGTGATGGCTTTATTGTCTTGCAAAAATTCTCCTCACAATGGCAATAAATCAAGTCAAGCACTTAGGAGAGGCCAAGGTATCTTCGACACCTCTGAGATCATGGCCAGTGGCTGTGGTCTGGCAAGTGAATACATCTTCCTCCACCTTTCAGAGGTCTCCTCTTCCCCATCTGCGTAGGCAAGAAGAGCACCCTGTTCTTGATGGGAGTGTTAAAAATTGAGGGTTGGCACTTCAGCCAATGCTGGCACTGTCTCAAACATTAATCAGTCTTCTATTATGAATGGCTCAGATGTGGAGAGAAGTTGGATGGATTTCAAAGACTTTGCTCTCTAACAAGCATGTACCAACAGTTTCCTGAAACTAAAAGGGTCTTACATAGCAGAGGAGGAAAAAAATCATTAGAGTCTCTAATGACCCTAGCTTTGCTCTAAAGGCTCTTATCTCTAGAGCCATGCTGGCATGTGTCTGGTGCGCCTGAGAAGCAAGCTCCTTCTTTTATTCATAAGCTCAGTTCTCATTAGCCTCCTATTTTGGATCCCCATGGATGCATGGTGGGATCCCCATCCTTTGAGGCATGCTGGCTGTCCGCAGCAAAGTAGAACCTCCTTTGATTCCCGAGCTTTAAAATAAAGGTTTTAGTTTTATGTTCTGTTCTCTTGCTGGCACATGCATGGCTTATTTTGGTGGAGGGAGGAACAGCAGTTTCTGGAAGAAGCTCATTAATAATTATATTTTTGCTGTTACTGGTGAAGACACAATTATTCACATGTCTCCAGGGACATTCAGCTCTGCTCAGAATCTGCTGCTGCTGCTGCTGCTGCTGCTGCTGCTGCTGCTGCTGCTGCTGCGTGTCCAAAGTCCTAGAGCCTTTGGCTGACTAGAGTGTCAGAGTCAGTACAAGGCGGTGGCAGCCTGTGTATAGAGGGGATAGAGGGCCCCAGACCATAAACAGATCTTCCACGCTGGACCATCAAGACCATGCAGCTTAGAAGACAGCCAGAACTATCTCCTCAGCCATGTATGCTGGGTCCGGAGCAATCTTTGATGGCTTGTAATTGAGGTTTTTGCTGGGACCCCCAAGTCAGTATCTGTTTCATCCCAGTTCCTCACAGCATTCACATGCTCTCAGAAATCGAGAGGCTGTGGCTGGAGAAAGCTCGAGGTCTTAACAATGGAATAGTTATACCTATGGCATGAGGCTTGGGGTTCAGCATTTGGTTTCAATCTCAGCTTCAGGCAACGCTTATCATTTGCTCTGTGCAAGAGACTGACTGAAGATTTAAAACATACACATTTCAGGCTGGCAATGAATCACAGTTGGCAGAGCATTTGCCTAGCACACAAAGCCCTGACTTCCATCTCCTGTATTATATAAATTGGGCATGGTGCCGCAGTTCTGTGATCCCATAGAGTAGAGGAAGAAGAGTCAGAAGTTCAAGGTCAGCTTTGGGACATCGTGAATCTGAGACCAGATCCTGTCTCAAAAAGGGACACAAATCAAAACCATGTATTTAAAGAGAAATCTCAGACTTACAGAAGTTGATCCCCACACACCCCATCACACTCACTTTGGGAAAAGAAGATGGTTGGCTTTCTTCTTACTTTCTGACTGATGTCACAAGTGACATGATTCATGGTAGTGCCTGGCTCAGAATAAGGGTCTGCCCAGGGCTCTTGGGGCTTCCTCCCAGTTCTCTGCATGGTGAACCTTCAAGGTCTATCCATGAAAGGTATCAAGCCAAGTGCTTAATCTCCAAGTGTGGAACTGTGAACCTTCCACATTGTAGGTCTGGGATCTTTTAATGATGCTTCAGATTTCTCTTCCTGGAAAAACCACTTCTAACAATCTTCTGGCAATTGTTTTTTGCATATATGGAATTAACGGGTAAGGTCAGACAGTTCAGAGTGGAGCATTGTACTGTCAGGAGAATCTTCTCAGAACTGATGTTCAAAGTCTATGTTGTCCTCACATAGACCCTTTCTCACATGGGTGATGATCCTTCCTTCCTTAGAACTCATGCAAACTTACACACATTTGCATACATATAAACATATGATGTCTACATATACACATAGATGCATATGCATGCTTATGTTAGTGACAAGTGTTCACATTAAATTTTCAAGTTTGATTTAATTGCCCGTGACCTTTAGCCTTATCAGGTAAAATCTATCTAAACGCAATTCTCTGTATGTATTAGTTATTTCTTTCTTTCTTTTTTTTTTTTTTTTTTGTCTCTAATATAAAAGTACCTTAAGGAAGGAGGGATTTGCTTTGGCTTGTGTCAGGGAGGCAGCTGGCCTCATCTAGGAAGCAGGGTAAGATGAATGCTTATGTTCAGGTAGCTTTGTTCTTCTTAGCCAGTAAGGACCCAAGGCCATGAGATGTCACATTTACAGTAGATCTTCCCACTTCAGTTAATCCAACTAAACACTCCTTCAAATACATCATCAGAAGTTTGTCTCCTGGGGATTCCACCTCCTGTCAGGGTACCCCACACTGTGTATACAGGGCTTTGCTTTTTGTAATTTGTGCATTTCAGAGCCCTTGCTAGTTCTCGAGGAATTGTTCTTGGCTTGTTATGCACACAGGTATCATTTTTACAGTCTTTATCTGCAAGTCTACCAACAACCCTTGGATCCAGAGCCCTTATTCCACAACAAAAGAGGGAAGGAGGTCTGGATGCACGACCTACTGTGTAGGGGTATTGTGTTGTCTCATGGTAAATAAAAAGAGCTGATTGGCCAAAGGCAGGCAGGAAGTGTAGGCGGGGATACCAGACTAAAAACTCTGAGAACAGACCACCAGACAGAATTCCAGAGAGAAGCCCGGAAGAAGCAGAGGACAACTATACTGCTCTAAAGAAAGGTACCGAGCCACATGGCTGAGCAAGAGACATGGGTTAGATGAAGGGTAGAGAGCTAGCAAATAATATGCCTGGGCCTGAGGCTAATCAGCCTAAAACTATTGAAAGCCTCTGTGTGTCTCTGCGGGTCTGTGGACCTTTGGGTCCTAGACCTTGAAGTTAGGCCCGAAAGTCCAGGCCAGAAACCTTATACTACACTACTGCATGCACACACACAGCTCAAAGCACCCACACCTGCCTGGGGAACTGCTAATAGATGTTTAATCCGTGGATCCTGGCCGGTGAAGGCTCTCTGAGCACTGAGTACAGATGTCGGAATTCAAAGAGAGGTGCAGATCATTCATCCTGTTCTCAGAGTGTTATATCTTACATATGTAGATAGAGACAGTTCACCGCTCAATAGGACATATATTCACTTAAATGAAGCCTGAGGGCCCTGTAGTCTGAGCTCCATTCTCTGGAACCAATGCCATGGGGCCTAGCTGAGGTCAGCCTTGCAAAGTCTAGTCAATTTTCTGAAATTTGCTTCTAGGCATTTTGGTTGGGAAAGGTGGAATACCAGCCCCCCCCCCCGGGGGGGGGGGCTTTTTCACTCAGGGAGAACCTGCTGTGGACAGTCTCTATCTTCTGGAGACTATACTCATGTGAGAATTCCTCTGCCTCTTTGAGCTAACCAAGGCAAGCTCAGGTCCCTTAAACAATTCCTACATCAGAACTGTGACCAGGAGACTCTGTCTCTCTAGGCCCCAATTTCTCCCACTATGAAATGAAGGCTGTGTTGAGCATTGAGAACAGACTAGATTCAGGGACTTCATGATGCAGCTTGCATCCAGGCTGGTGTGCGCTAAAGACTCCAAAGAGGAGAGCTTTGTATTATGTCATCCTGAGGAATCTGCACTCTTCTGTGCCTTTATTTCAGAAACATGGAATTATTTACCACCCCAGAAGAAGCTACTCTGTTCCTGCCAGAACTGAAGCCCACCTAGACCAGTGGGCCCTTTGCACCCTGTCCCTCAGCTTCATGGTTCCAATGCTCTGTTCTGATTCCAACAATCACCCTGACGTAGACCTCTTCCTGTGGCTACCACTACTCTGTACTGTTGTACTCCTCATCATCTTTACCTGCCCACACCTGTCTGAGTGCCTGTCACATTCTTTGAGAGACCCCATCTGCTCAGTCTTCTCCCTGCCAAGAGGCAGACACAGCAGGAGATGCCCCCATCCTTAGGACCTGCCAGCCACACTGTCACGGAGCTCCCTCTTTGTAGTAGGTTCTTTCACTACTGATGGTCACATTTCTTATATCTCCTCAAGACTCACAGTCTCCAGGGCTGCAAGTAAGCCAGAGTCCCCTGTCCTAAGCCTAGAAATGTCATATTTGGCAGGTAACATTTTCAGTCATGTACTTTTGAGTTCAGCTCTCATAGCCTCTCTTGAATGTCACAGGACCACATTCCTTAGTGTCTCCCTGTTCCCTCCCTGGAACATCCCCTGGATGTCCTGATGTGTCTTCCCAGACTTTCTAGTCAGTCAACCTCATATCAATATACAGACTCTGGAGTCGTTCCTGGTTCTTGTCACAATGTCTCCACATCTAGATGTACTCAACCCTACCCAGGTTGCCTATGTTAGCCACCTTATTGTCATTTCCAAACTTCAAACGCTGTCATTGTAGCTGACTTCACCTCCTTCCATTCCGTTGCTTGGAGGAAGCAGTCCACTCTGCACACAGCAGTTAGGATGACCTCCCAGTCCGCAAATCGGGTCACTATTGAGCTGCAAGATGCTTATGTGACTCCTCAGATCTCCATCATGATCTAGACAGGGCCTCATGATGCTCAGGTCCCACTGGCTCCTACTCTTCTCTTGGTTCTCTCTGTATGTATCAGTTGATCCTGAGTGTTTTAGCCACAGAGGCATTTGTGACTCTGCAGAGGCTTCCCAGCCCCTTCTTGCTTCTGCTCCAATGGAATCCGTGCTTTCACTCTGGCTTTCCTTGGACCATCCTAGCCAGGACTCAATGTTGACCACTCTTGTTTGGGAGCCCTTCCTGGGCACTCATCTCTAAGACTTTCTCAGTTTAAGCTTAAGGGATATTTTGTAAAAATGTAACGTTTACAGCTCTCAAGAAGAGCTTATATCCTAAAGAGAAAGGGTTGTTTATAACATTATAACAAGTATCTACCAAATACCTCAGCCTACAGGGAGTTGAAATAATGTGAAGTTGAAATAGCCACAGAGAAATACTGAGGCTTTGCTCACCTCTAAAGCAGGAAGGATTGACTCGGCAGGGAGATGGCTTGCTGTATAGGTTAGGATCTGAGAGCATCCTGGCCAGAAGAGAGGAAAAGCCCAGAGATAAGAAGAAAATCAGCCTCCTCACTACCAGCTACAGTAATGTGGGGATTTAATAAAAGCTCCAGAAGTTTCAAAGATATCAGAGGGATCTACCCACAGTCAGTCTAGGAGGATCAGACAGTGGTAACTCACACCTTTAATCCAAGCACAGGGAGTATCCTGGGAATGGTGACCTAAGTTCTTAATCCAAACTGAGTTCGAGGTCATCTTAGTTTACAGAAGGAGTTCCAGGCTCCCAGGCAGACAGTGGTGGTGCCACGCCTTAACTGAGTGAAGAGAAGAGAGTATTTAAGGCAGGAATAGAAAGACAGAAGGTTAGAAGAGGCCAGGAGAAGCCAAGCTGAGGAAGCTGGAAGACAGCTGGGTAAGATCTGACTGTGGTGTTTACTCTCTCTAATATCTCTGACTTTCTCAGAGATCTATCCCTGAGTCTCATTTATTTATGCAATACAGTAGTTTTGCAAAAGGATAAGAAAACATTTCAAATACATTGAAAACTTATTTTTACAGCAACAAGTTAAAAATACACTTATTAAGAAAGATGGGCAGGGACTAGAGAGAAGGTTCAGTGTTAATAGTGCATACTGTTCTTCCAGAAGATGCAAGTTTAACATGTAGCATCCATTGGGCAGCTCACAACCACCTGTGACTCTAGCTGCTGGGGATCCAACACTTCTGGCCTCTCACAGCATCTGCACTCACATGTATATGCTTACATACAAACACACATTCAAACACATGATTAAAAGAGTAATCAAAATCATTATTTAAAGTAGCAAGGTGAATGGCTTGTAGAAGAACTGCAGAAATAATGGAGAGGCTCTGGTGACCCTGTTGGAGGCTGCTTCATTCACTGTCTCCTCACTCCAGTCAGCTACTCTAGTGTTAGCCCCTTCACGGTTCTTCTGCCAAGATGCAGAAACTGAGTGGACAGGGCTAGGGAACGGCTTAGTCCCTAAAGCATGAGGAAGGATTTAGTTCCATCCTCAGCACCACATAAAAGGACCAGGCACCATGGCATGTCATTTCAGTCTCAGCACCAGGAAGCAGAGACAGGAGGATCCCCTGTCTCCCATGCCAACCAACCATAGCTTAATTGGTAAGCTCCAGGCCAACGACACTGTCTCAAAGGAGGCAACAGTGCTCCTGAGGATGACACTGAGACTGCCCTCTGGCTTCTACAACCCCACTCCCTGCAACACTTTCTCTCTCTCTCTCTCTCTCTTACACACACACACACACACACACACACACACACACACACACACACACACACACACACACATACACACACACGTTGAATATGTACCCCTAATATTTTTTTTTAAAAGAAATTGATTGGACGAATTATACCAAGTATCGTTGACACCTGTGGTTTAGAAATAAGCTGTTTGTGTTCCTTCTCCACTGGCTTCATTCTGCTCCTAAAGCTCTGAGTGACCTGCTTGTCAGTATTTTGTATATATGCTATTCTATAATTAAAATTTCTGTAGAATCCATAGAACATTTAAAAATATATATTTGAAGTTCCCATGAGACTGTGTCAAACTGGAGATTAGAAGCAGCTCTGCAAATGTGTCCATTAGGCACAGACGGTTAAGCATCCACAAGCCTTCAGACTTAATGCTGTCTGATGTTGGGGCGATAGTTTCATCCCACTCACTCCTCTCTGTAGCACAGAGAACCAAGGAAGGGTCTCAGAGTATGTGTACAGCATCCTTTCCGCGATGGCTTAACAGGTGTCATCATGTGGAGCAGCCTGCCCCAGTATGTCACTCTTGTCTCGGCAGCGCCCCCTGAAGGAGGTGTTAGTTTCATTTCAATAGCTATGATTTCTCTTCTAATTTGATGTGTGGTCACTTGGTACCTTCATGGTCACATGAATGGTTCCCCCAGCCCTTATTTTGTTTGGCAGTATTTACTAGACACATCATGGCTGAACAGTGTGGGAGACCTATAGGAAAATCCCAAGGGATTTACAAGGAGATCTCAGGCAGTTGAAACAAGTGTTTCTAGAAATGAATCTGGCGGTCTCAAGAAAATGACCGCACAATCCAAATTATTTCAGCAAAGGCAAAATGTTTACTTCAGTAAAAGGATGCACCGCTGATCCAAATCAAGGAAGCAAGCACATCCAGCTGGATTTTTATTCTTAAGGTAAAGGGCTCGGTCCTATGCCTCACTCTGAGTGGTCAGAGCTCAGCCTCACTTTGTTATGTGATTGGCCAATTAAAGCAACACATGGGATGAGCAGAATGTAGTTTTGAGCACTGAATGCAACCTTGAGCACATATTTGGGTTTCAAGAACTGCTGACCCTGGAGGAATTTGAATTTCTGCCAAACAGTTTCTTTGTGATTTTTTCTATAAATGGAGTTTTATTTTATTTAACTCTTTGGCTGAAAAGACAGTACTTTTTTTTCTCTCTCTCTTTTATTTCCTACAGTGTCACCTTCAGGCTGACAGTGGAGGTGTCCACTGAGGTGCAGACCAGGTACCACAGCATTTGGGAGGGTGTACCTCTTACCCAAGGCCTGGACAGCAATGGCTGTCACAGTCTGTCAGCCCTATCTCTCACTCAAATATTTCTTGTTTGTTTGTTTGGGTTTTTTGTTTGTTTTTTGTTTTTCTTAGACAGGGTTTCTCTGTGTAGCCTTGACTGTCCTGGAACTCACTCTGTAGACCACATTGGCCTCAGTTTTACAGGGATCTGCCTACCTGGGTCTACCAAGTGCTGGGATTAAAGGTGTGCACCACCACTGCCCGGCTCCTACTCAAGTACTTCTAACACTCTTCTTATAGATGAAAGAACTTATTTCTTAATCAAAACAATTTCTCCTTGCGAAGTCAGAGCAAACAGTAAGGGAAATCTGGGGGGAAATTGCAGTGGTCGGTGTCTTTTTGACAGGAGCTAGTGTGTTCCTTAGGTTCTTTTAGAAGATAAGTGGAGGACAGAAGAAGGAGGTACAAGGGCCTTATCCTTGGATCTCTTTGCTTTCTTTCTTTCCCGGGAGCTGCTGGGACCATGGGCCGGTGCTTTGATCCTCTCAGATTCCTGAATTTCCAGTCTACTGTGTGAAGTCCAGGCCATGTTGCATCTCCGTCTTTTGAGAACTGACTGGGGTCACATGGCCAAGCCTTCAATGAGCAGACTAAAGGAAGGCAGAGGTAGAACTGGGGTCATCAGTAAACAGCGCTCTAGGTTATGGCCCATCCTTATCTGCTAAGGCCGTCTACATCACCTTGTTGCACTCACTGTAGAAATGTGTTGCAATCAAATGCTATACAAAGAAAACAAATAGAAGAATAACAGTGTGTGAAGAAACAGTAATGGAATTCTGGTGAGAAAATTACTTGATAACAGCTTGCATTATCCTCAGAGTGAACAAACTTAAATATGCCCAAATTTATGTATATTCATTTCAAACAAATGTTAATTAAACAAGCTATAGTCTAATTTCCAGGTTTGAAGCTTCAGAGTGAGACAGCCTTGGTCTCTAGAAGTGGTTCAAAGAAACATAACAAAACAAAGCCCACATTCTTTGTGTTACTTACTTTGTGTGTTCTGAGAGAAAATACCTCTCTTCTGACATGCATAACAGTTGAAATAACCATCTCTCCAGCTGAGTACTGCTATTTAAAATCTTCTTTGCTAATGTGCATGCAAGTGTGTGTTGCATGCAGTCATGCATATGGAGGCCAGATGGTTGCCCTCAGGTGTGAGTCCTCACTTTCAACCTTGTTTGAAAAATGAGGCCTCTTGCATACTACTGCATACTCTAGGCTAGCTGGCGCATGATCTTCCAGGAAGGGATCTTTGTCTCCTATCTCCCCATACTGGCAATGGGATCACAGGTGCCCATTACTGCATGCAGCCTTACACGGGTCCTGTTGTCTTAACTCAGGGCCTGATGTGCATGTAGCACTTTTCCTACTGAGCCATCTACTTACCTGCCCTTCTTTTTGAGACAAAATACCCAGACTGGCCTTAAACTTATTATGTAATTGAAATTGGCCTTACACTCTGGATCCTGCCTTTACCTTTCAAGCACTGGCATTATGGGCATGTACCACTACACCGTGCTGCCTGAATAACTTCCTTTTTGTTTTTCTCATAATTCCAGCAGATATCAGGAGAATGCAGCCATGTCTGGACTGGAGGGAACTCTTTGACCCCTCTCTGTGTTGTAGGAGGAGTGTAATTTTCTTCTCAGTTTTATTGTGGACAAGTATCAGCTCTGCTGCATTAAGAACACCTACTAATAAGGGGGCACTGAGGTTTTGGGGTGCTAACGGATGACAAGGCCAACTTAAGGCTCCATGGACATCATAGTGGAATGAATGTGGAGTTACAGTTAGACATCTGACCCTCTCTCCAGAGACAGAAAGGTTAAGATGTGCCATGGAAATTCAGAATGCATCCTGCCTGCTCCCTGCCTCTGTCTAGTTGTATCTAACACATGCTGTCAGTCAGATTCCTCTTAGTAGCCCAGCAGAGCTGGGAATAAGGCCTGTGTCCCACATGAATGCCTCTAAAAGCCGGGTGTTCCAGGTAGCCTTAGCCTCCCAGTTGAGAGTATAAAGACTTGAGTATAGAAAGATGAGGCCTGGGAGAAACGGAACTTTCTTATTTTATTGTGAGGACCGAGTGGGAACCTAGGAATAGGCTGTGGATAAAGTCGTGCAGAAGCCAGCTTCCCATTTGCACCGCACACCCATTTCAACTTTGCACACTCCGGCCTGTGTAGATGGGCATCTGTGCAGGTTGCTCCCTTTCTGAGAGTCAACTCAGTTATCTCTAAAAGGAAATGATCATCAGGTCTGCTTATTGTAAGGTCAAATAAAGGACATTATAGGGCTTCACACTCAGGACTCAGTATAGACACCAAACCTCAAGCAATGTGCTCATAGAGGCCTAAACATGTCCCTGTCCACTGTACAGGTCCCTCCATTGCCCATACTTCCCACTGAAGCACTGGCTGGTCCACTGAGCACATGAATTTAAGGTCACTTATTTCCCATGTGTCTAGCCTGGGGACAGCTTTTTTAGGCAACACAAATGCCCCCCATGTCCTTGATTTTGTTCAGTAGTGGCCTCTTTCACGGTGTTTTGGCCCTTAAAATTGTCCGTTTCAGCTGTAACCTGTGAAAACAAGGCCTCCTAAACTTGAGTGATGGCTGTGTTAAACAGTAATGGCAGAGAGACTTGGAAGCTGTTTCGACCCAATGTTCTGGACAAAACTTGGGCAGCTGCCCAGATTTAGGCTCCAGTCCCAGGAAGCAGCCCAGTTTGCAGAGTCTGAACAGTGTATGTGTGGGGACTCCATCCCAGCTCCCCTAGATCTCCCTAGATAGTCATGCTCTCAACCTGGGACCTGAGCAGATGCTCTCAAGCCTGCTATACCCCTGGCTCCTTCTCCCTGGCCATGGGAATGACGTGGAGGGATCATAAAGGGGTCCAAATTGAGGGATCTTATGGACTCTTATCTCTATCCCGTTCTCACAAAATAAACTGAGGAGCAGGGACCGCAGCTGTGAGTCGCTTGTAGCCGCACAGGCATATGATGTGACAGTCGGCAGCTCAAAGGGGCTGCAGCAGAGAGCCCACACCACCAACAATGCAGCCCTGCTCACCTACTGCTCAAGGTCCCCATTTCACGCGTGCAATCTTAGATGAAGACTGATCCTATTGAAAACAGAAGCCAGGAAGCCAGGTTCAAAAGTAGCTGCTGTGATAGAGGGGCACAAGGCCACGGCACAGTGACAGCAACCAGGGTTCATATGGTACAGTGTTCTCAAGATACAAGGTCAGGAGGCTAGGTCCCCGTGATACAGCACAGAAAATAAAGTCCCTGTAACTTAATGTCAGGAGACAAGGTCCTTCGAAAGTGTCAGATGGGTTCTACCAATGCAAGTCTGATGAGGAGGAATAAGGAAATGGGTGAGGTGGCCACATAAATTCCCTTCCAGAACTTCTCCATACGGAGCTAGCCAGACCAGGGTGAACTCTCACCCCTGAAGCTTGAGACAGGCATGCTTGGCTCTTGCTAGGCCCTCTGTGTCACCATCTTTTAGAGTCTCTTCGCCTACCCATGCTCCCAATGGGGCCTTCATTCTCTTTGCTCAGGTGTGGGAACTGTCAGTCTCTTGTGATAGCTCCCCCAGGACAATGGCGATGCTTTTTGTCATCACCATAGAATAGCATCCTCTGCTTGTTTGTGTTTCTTACGAAGCCAGCACTTGGTGAGTTGTCATGAGACAGGGTCAGGTGAGAAGGCTCCCTTTTGAGGTAATTATTAAATTGAGTATTGGATGACAGAGATCCTGCACTTTGAGGCTTGGACCTATGAGCTGGATGCATAGTCTAAGTCAAACTGTTGGAGACTCACTTCTCTGAATTATCCATGACATTTGGTGTGTGAGTTGTTAAACAGAAAGCACTGAATGCTCTGCTCTGGAAAAGCCTTGTATCATTGCTAAAGAAGTCAAGCAAGGGCCCAGAATAAATAATGTCAAATACATTGGGTTTTTGTTTGTTTGTTGTTTGTTTGTTTCTTAACAGGAAAAAAATATTGCACAATGACCCCTAAAGCCAGCACAAAAGAAGTAAAGAGCAGCTACAGAGCTGTGCTTATATCAGAAGTTTCTGAAATTATTCTGTGGTGAGAACATAAGGCTCCCCTGTGGGGCCATTCTCTGGTCCATTTCAGAAGGCAGATGCCCAACAGTGTCTTGTCTGTTTCCAAGAGGCTGCCCCTGGGGAGGTGTCCATCCTCCAGCTTGGTACCAAAGCCTAGCAGAGTGAGCATCCAGGACTCAGAGAATGGTCCACAAGACTTTCTCTCCATGATCTTCCTAAGAAGTGATGATCATAAAGTCACAGCCCATCATCTTAAACTTGAAATATCATAAAAATAGTTATCTCCAAAATAGAAGTCAAAGAACACTATTCAAAGGATCATATCTGTTCTTTGATATGCCTGCCTACACATGTTATTATTATAATATATGTACAGCTCAGATATGTAAGAATGAAGATGAATTGTATTTTATACAAGTTTTTGAGACAGGATCTCATATTCTGGCTGGCATCAAAGCCATCATCTTCTTACTTCATCCTCATTATTGCTGGGATTACAGACATGTGCCTGATTCACAATTCCATCTATCCATCCTGTTCTCCATGTCTCTCTGTGTTTTCTATAGTTTAGCACAGGAGACAGGCACATGGAAACGTCACAAGGTGTACAAAGTTGGATTTGCCTGGTTTGAGCTCTTTGTATATGTAGCATCTCCACATTAATGTTTAGGTTATTGTGTATCTTAGTCACGATTTTTATTGACATGCAGAAACACTATGACCATAGCAACTCTTTTAAAGAAAACACTTAACTGAGCTGGTTCACTTACAGTTCAGAGATACAGTCCATCATCATCATGACAGGGGAGCACGGCAGTGTGCAGGCAGACATGATGCTGGAGTTGAGAGTGCTACATCTTGCAGGCAACAGGAAGTCAACTGAGAGTCACACTGAGGGAAACCTGAGCAAAAGAGACCTCAGAGCCCACCCCCACAGTGACACACTTCCTCCAACAAGGCCATATACACTCCAGCAAAGCCATACCTCCTAATACTGCCACTCCCTCAGAGACTGGGGGCACAATTTACACTCAGACTGAAACGTGTTAAAGGATGTGAACTATTTTGGGGGAACCAAAATTTTACACATCCAATATTCTGCTGATTGATATGTAAATTGCTCAAATTGTTTTCCTACCCATCCAGCCATATGGGGGCTGTTGTCTCCCACAATTGTTGATGAACTTGGGACTGTGTATGGTTTGGTAAAGTTTAGGAAGAAAGTCTGTCATACTGAAGGACCTTTGTCAGCTACAAATTGGTATTTACTTTCTAATAATACTCAATGAACATGACTCTTGTTCACAGCCTCTCTGAGCATTATAGAGTTTTACCATTTATTTCTTTAGCCCTCAAAAATGTGACAGGAACAGAGAAAGCTGGTGTTCTATTTCCTATTTCTTTGCTTATTAGTGAGATTAGTATCTCTTCATCTGTGTATCATCTGTCTACATAGCTTTTCCTGAGAATGCCATGCCCTTATCCACCTTTAGAATCTCTTTATTGACTTAAGATTTTAACTTTTGTAAAATCTCTTTTATGTATTTGCAATGATTAAAAATAGAACAGTAGATACCCGCAAATCAACTCAAACCATGGAGTTCAATGAAGAAATTAAATTGGTAAGGCTGATAATATGGTATCTCTTATGTAAGTTCATGCAAATGTGAGTTCCTCTGGAAATGGTGGCCACGGTAGTTCAGATCCCTAAGAAGAGTGAGAAAGGCCAGGACAACTAGGCTACAGGAAAATTCTAAAGACTGAACTAACTGAAGGGTCACAGGGGTACATAGGGAAAATTCATTATTATTGACTTGTCAGTTTCCGTAAATCCAACACCGAAACAGAGTACCAGCAGGTGTGTGTTGTGGTAATTGTTGGTTTTTGTTAGTTTTGTTAACTAGCCAGCAAATTCTAAACTTTGCATAGAAATGTGAATGCCCCAACAGCCAAAGCCACAGTGAAGAGAAAAATCTTAAGCTTGCTTGATTTCCCTGCATAATGATGTGTGTTTTCAGCATCATTTACCAAAGGCTGTTCTTGGAAGAAAAGACATACAGGCCCATTGATGTGTGGTACTTGACTGATGGCAGGGTCAGCAAAGTCAGATCTAGCAAAGTAAATGATGAAGAAAAATGGCAACGCATGTGGGGAGGAAATGGACTCTCTCCCTTTCAACTCCAGCATGAGAAGTGATTCAAAGGAGATGCAGGTACCTCTTAAAAATATGAGAGCAGAGAGAAAATGGGAAACAGGAAGTCTATGAATGGAGCCTCTTCCTCGAATTTTTCTATTTTAACTCCATAATGTTCTCTATTAATAGAAGATAAGATAAAAATGCTTATTTTAAAGTTTAAATGTGTTCTGGAGAGATGGCTCGGTTATTTTAAAATTTTGTCTTGCAAGCAAGAGGACCCCAATTTGGCCCCAGAATCCACATAAAAGTTCTGGGCATGGTGGGTAAGGGTTCCACTGTTGGGGAGGTGAAGACAAGCAGGTCCTTGGGGCTTACTGGCCAGCCTAGCTTAATTGATGAGCTCTAGGTCCACCGTGAGAGATCCTGGCTCAAAGGAGGTGAATGACATTCCTGAGGGTTGAAGATCTAAGACATCTAAGACTGTCCTCTGGCCTCCACACATTTATGTAATACATACCTACACCCACATATGCACATATACACTCATATGTACATGTGTGTACACAAACATACCCAGAGGCATTTAAAAATTAAGTTAAAAAATTGGGGGGGGGGGAAGCAGTGGTGGTACACACCTTTAATCCAAATACTTGGAAGGCAGAGGCAGGCAGATCTCTGTGAGTCCAAGACCAGCCTGATTTACAGAATGAGTTCTAGACATCCAGGGCTACACACAGAGAAACACACACACACACACACACACACACACACACACACACACACACACACACTCTCTCTCTCACACACACACACACACATACACACACACGGCTATAGAGATAGCTCAATGGTTAAGAATGGTAAAGAGCACTTGCTGCTCTTCCAGAGGACCCAGATCCATTTCCCAGCCATTCATATGGTACCTCACAACTGTCTGTAATTCTAGGTCCAGGAAATTCAATATCTGTCCTCTTATGACCTTTGAGGGTACCAGGCACATACATACATATAGTAAAACACTCATAGACACAAACTAAAATAAATACATCATTTAAAATAAAGTTCAAACATTACAATTACAATTAACTCAAATAACCACTATCAAATGTGTCGTGTCTAGTCTCATAGACTTCTTACACATGTGCCATAGTGTTTCTGTTTAATGATGGATGCCTTTGCTTTTTGGCATTTTGAGACATTGTCTGTGTAGCCTAGGCGAGACTTGAATTCACTATGTAGCCAAGAATGACTTTGAACCACTAATCTCCCTGCTTTCACCTCTCACATATCGGGGTTACAGGCTGCACCATCACTCTCGGTGGCATGGATGATACTAAAGGAAAAAATCCTGGGAGTGGAGAGAGGCAGTCTTTCCTTGGAAACCTGGTCATGATAGCCAGTGGAGCAGGTAAATGGATGGAGCTAGAAAAAATCATCCCAAGTGAAGTAACCCAGACCCACAAAGACATATTTCATATGTATTCACGTATATGTGGATGTTAGTTATTAAGTTTTTGATAATTAGGCTACAATCCATATAACCACAGAGGTTATATAGAGAGAAAGAAATTGGGGGTGGTGGTAGAGTAAGTCCCCCTGGGAAGTGGTAATAGAATAGAGAGTTAGGAATAGTTGGTGGGAGACTAGAATGTGAGGATCGAATGGGGAGGAGGAAGGGAGGGTGATGGAAAGAACACAGGGAAGGACAATTAAAACTAAGGGCCATTTGAGGGCTTGTATGAAAACATAAAATGCAGAGGAAGTTTCCTAAAATCTATACATCTATGAAGCTGATCTAGATGGAATCACCAAATAACCCGGGAGATGGAACACCAATCTTTCATCACAAAGGAAGCTTCCAGTTCCAGGAATGGGTAACATCTAATCAAATTGTGGGCCAAGGAGGCCCCCTGGGAATGTCCAAACAACCCAGACAATTGCCAAGGCTATTGGTTGCTCTCCACAAAGTGATGTAAGGCCCTATTGCTGAAGACAACACCTATACAACTCACTGAGCATGGCGAAGTTGAGCTGATGCCTAGCTAGAGCCTTCACCCCTACTGACTAGTGTTCATGGCACTGGAAGGGACTCTGCACACTGCCAAAGTAGAAATGAAATACCAACTCTGCTACTAACCTTTCAATCTACAATGGTGGCCTGAATGCAAGATATGATAGTGTAATAATGGTGCATAGCTTATGGAACTAACTAACCAATGCCCGACTACTTTTAAGCCCCATTCCAGGCACTGCTCAGGTGGCCAATAATCTGTGAATAGATAGGCCAGAAACGTAGGAGACAATCAAAATGATTCCTAAGGACATTCTGCTATACTCATAGATCAGTGTCTTCCTCAGCCTTCATCAGAGAAGCTTCCTCCTGCAGCAGATGGGAACTAACACAGAGACCCACAAATAGATAGGTGCCAAGAGTGAGAGACATTGGGAACCCCATCATAAATGGGATGTCTCCATCAATTCCTTCCCCTCACGAAGAGGAGGAGGAAAGATCGTAAGAGCCAGAAGAAATGGTGGACACCAATAAAACAAGGCCTTCTAAACACAAGACTGATGTACACATAAACTCAGAGACTGGGGCAGCATGCACAGGGTCTGCACAGGTCTAGGTCCGGTGGGCTCCCTGTTCTGAGAGTGGCCGTAGATGTAAGCCCATATCTCTAACCTGGAAGCTATCTCCATTGATAACCGCTCACAAATGAACATCCGTTTTCTCCGGTGGAGTCTCACTGGGCATACAAACCATACTGAAGGGCCGGTTCCATCCCAACAGAAGATGGCCAACATAAACAAACTCAAAGTGTAGTTTTAGATTTTTTGTTGTTGTTCATAATGTGTAGCCCTACAAATCTTTTGCTTGTGTATTATGGTTTCTGATTTTGTGTTTTTAGGGAATGTCTGTGTATGCCAATGCTTATGTTTCTACACATATGTATTTCTTGTGTCTTTTTGCTTGCTTTTTGCTTTTCTGTTCATTTGTTTATTTTGTCCAGTTCAGGTTTTTTTTATACTATTTTTTCTTCCTTTTCCTCCTCTTTTTTTTTTTTAATGCCTGTTAGTTTTCTAGTGAGAGAGAAAGAAAAGGTATGGATTTGGGTGAGTGTGGATATTGAGAGGATCTGGAAAGAGTTGAGGAAAAAGGCACCCCAATCAAAATATATAGTTTAAAAATTATTTTGGCTTAAAAAAAAAAAAACCTTAAGGTTTTTCACTGTATACGTTGAACCAGACTCAGGTAGGTGCTTCCTCATGCTGCAGGTACAGCATTATAGTGGCTTCCTGAACCAAAGTTCTGCATGAACTCTGAGAGTGACAGGCGTAGCATTGAGACTCCAGAGCCTCCTTGCCTCCCACTGCCAGTCCTAGAGTTAGGGTGGAGGTCAAGGATCCACAAAGCAGCAGAGCTTGTAGCTCTGTCCCATGGCCAATATAGCAAACACAAACCTAAGGGCTAGTGCCCTGATTCTAGAATTCTGATGCAGCAGAAAAGCCTCCTGGGATTCTGACATGTTGAGTAGATGCAGATAAAGTTTCTAGATCTCGAAGGAGGACCAGAGTGAGTCCAGAGGCTTGCTATCAGACGATAGGGCTCACTTTAGGTCCAGGTGAACATGAGGGAACCCAGCCACACCACAAAGATCACAGCTTAAGTCTCCCTCAGCTTAGTTCCTGACTGACCAAAGGACATGCTACTTGGTACTTTCAGCTCTGCATCTATTCACTTTTTACCTCTGCTTGATAACATGTGGGTGGCCACAAGTTGTATGAATGAGACAGCAGACCAGATTTGATCTGTAGACATCAGTTTGCAAACCCAGTTTAGCTCAGTGTAGCCATCCAAGCTGACTGCCTAGCCTAGGCTGATATGCTCCAGGAGACGGAACCTCCTGAGCCCACCACAGCTCCATGTGTGATGCCTGGCATTCAGGGGATGATCATGAAGCTCAGAAAGAGACAGTCATAATCACATGAAGCAAACCAAAGTGGACAAGAGGCGGCAGAAGGGAGCTCAGGGGGACCCAGACTTTGTCATCAGTGGTTAAAACCTTTGGAGTGCCAGTGACAAATATCTTTGAAATAAACAGATCATTTTGTGATTCCTATGGAAATCCTGAAAGGCACAGCATGAAAACCAAGGACAAACTAAAGCTGAATTAGGCATAGCTGAAGACAGGATGAATAGGGTGGAAGACAAGATGAGGTACAGATCAGCATCAAGGCGGTTCATAAAAATACCTGAGAGAAGGGAGCTGGTCAAAAACAGTTAATTTGGCTTACGGAGCAAGTGACTTTGTTTGCTTTGAAGAGGCCGTGTGTAAGAGTAACTTTATACTCGAAAAATACTTAGAAATTCACAAATGTTTAAAATTGCTACAAAATATAATGATAAGGCAGCAGCTGATTTGTTGATATGAGTGACAGAAATCAAAATGCAAGGTGACATTATTGCAGTCAGGAGGACCAGTGAGCCCAGAGGTCTCTACCCAGCCCAAGTATCTTCTGATGGTGAGCGTAAAAGAAAGATGTCTGTGACTCATCAGGAGCAGAAAGAGAGAGAGAGGAAGAGAAGCAGAACTCGTCTCTAGCAGAGACTTCCTTTGGGCAGGAAGAAAATGACCTTAGAGGAAAGTGTAAAGACACGATAGAAACAGAGCGGAAAAGGTTTTGTCAGGAAGGGTAAACAGGCATGAACTACCAAAACAAAGTTAATGTTCTCACCTGTGATATTTTCAATGTATCGGATTAAAATCGAAAGTATAAAAGTGCCTTCCGGTGATAACTATCAGGCAATGCGGAGATACACAGAGGTAACGCACTCACTTTACTAGGAAGGCAAGCAAACGAGAGTTTTGGTGTAGATCATAAAAAGTCGATGACATCTATTTTAATTTCTAGGGCAACTAAAAAGGGAAGAGATAATGCACCAGCTAAGTAGAGGGTGAAAATCAGTCATTAATTCACTGGCATCTCTTGGTGTCTGCTTGGGATTGGTTCCAGAACAGTTGGGAATGGTCATGTCTTACATGAAATGGTGCAGACTTGGAACTTGTGTGCATCTTCCTGCATATTAAAATTCCCTCAGAATTACTAAGAGCACCAAATGCAAGGCAAATACTGTGTTTAACAGTTACACTCTCTTGTTCATGGAGTAGTGGTTAGAAAAACCTTCTATCGCTACGTGTTCAGTACAGATGCGATTTATGTTTTATGTTTTTAATCTTTAACAGCTGCAGAAGCTGGGGCCAGAGCCAAGTACATTTTCTTGGAAAGAAAACAAAGACAAGGGAAATGGACATAAAGGAGGACCAGACTGAAAACCAATAGTGAAATGACAGGTACCAACCGTGGAAGCAGTCACCTCACGAAAGGTGAAATTTTAACCAAGGTTAAGCTTGAGATGTTCAGGGTAAGCAAAGCGATAATAAAATCCATCATCTTAGCAGATATTAAATGTAAAAGTTCAGGAGTTTTAAAACACAAATATAATCTGTACAGGGTATATCATGAAAACACTAATCAGAAATTTGTGGGTGTTACGTGATGGAGCCTCTCAAGATGGACGTGTGACCAGGTTGTGCACTCTGAGGTTCATTTGTGAGCTGCATTCACCATTGTTAATGGTCAGGGAAACACAAATACAATTGTATACAAATTCAGTTAAGCTGTGGCGATGTATGCTGGTACAAAGATGGGTGGTACAAAACTTCAGCAGAATTGAATCTACTGATGCTTCTTAATAGTGTTGGGGTGTGACAGATTTTCAGAGTGATGTGTAAGTCTGTTTAGAAGTACCTACTGAGGTTGAAGATGTTTGTTTTTTAAAACCCAGTGGTCCTTTTGAGTATAAGTACAAGCAAGTGTGTGTGTGTGTGTGTGTGTGTGTGTGTGTGTGTGTGTGTGTGTACATCAAAAAAATCTACAGAAGTAGGATCCTGCAGTGTTATCCAAATACCCTATACAGGCAGCAAGTTCATTGGCTCTTCATGTTATGCAGGATGCACACGGTTGGTGTATTCATCCAGTGGAATGCCAGAAAGCAAGCTCATCAGACAATGGATGATCAGGCTGAGTGGAGATAGCTGGTCACAACACATCTTGTGTCTATGGACTTTTGGATCTGGGGTTCAGGGAAGTGGTTTTCTTTAAGAAATGTGAGGCCACCAAAACTGGTATGAAGTCTGGTGGTTCTTAGCCTGGCATGGGCCATGCGTATTTTCATTTCATAGTAGTTTACCATACTGTACGTTTACAGTATGTGCATTGCTTTAACTGAAATTGTTTATAATCAACACACATGCAAGATAACACATGGGCATTATGAGAAGAAGAATCCGAGCCATAGACGCACCAAACATACTAGCATTGTCCTTTAAAGGGTAAGAGAATGTGAGGAAGACATGAATGACAGAGGAGCCACCCACCATGAGATCCATCCCTCTGTGTCATGGCCCTAAAGTGGGGTATCCTTTGCTCTCTTCATTACATTCAGAAGATATGCAAGATTGCTACACATTGTTGTCATTTTGTTTTTGTTTGGATATGGTCTTGCTCTGTAGTTGAGGCTGATGTGTAAACTCACCGACAATCCTCCTGCCTCAGCATCTCAAGGGAGCTGCCACACCTGGTGATGCCATACACACTTCTTCCTTGTTCTACAAGGTTCTTTTTTGCATTATCTTTTTTTAATTAAAGTTTTTTTTTTTAATTTTACATACCAACCACAATTCCCGTTCCCGTCCACTCCTCCTGATAATCCTCTTCCTTCCCCCAACTCCATCCTCTCTCCATCTACACCTCAGAGACAGTAAGGCCTCCCATGGGGAGTCAACAAAGTTTGGGATATCAAATTGAGGCAGGACCAACCTGCCCCTTATCAAGATTGAGCAAAGTATCTCCTATAGGGAATGGGCTCCAAAGAGCCAGTTCATGCACTAGGGATAAATCCTGATCCCACTGCCAGAGGCCCAAACAAACTGCCCAAGCTATACAAGTGTCACCCACATTCAGAGATTCTTAATTTATTTGATGGACTGCCTTTTGATTTACTGAAAGTGAGTTTGGATGTCACATGAGGCACCAAAATAAATGAATAAATAAATGAATGAATGAATGAATAGTGTTTTAGTACCATTTTACCAAATAGGAAAGTGGCCTTCATAGAGGCTAGAGACTGGCTCATCCAAGGCATACATATGGAGGAATGGGAGGAAATGCTTAAAAAAATGACATGTTAACAAACATAGCAACCCAGGGTTTTTATAGCTTTCAAAGAATCTATCATGCTGAACAGCAAAGTGACATAGGCCTGATGCCTCTTAAGTGTTTTGGGACACCCCTTAAGCTATCATTGTATATATGAAGAGTGTGCTGGCTACACGATTTCCTTTCTGTTTTTATCATTTGCACAGATGATTTTATGGTTCAAACAAGTCACAGAAAAGCTAACACTACAAAATGGTGTCATTCCACATATGTCTAACACATATGTGTTCATCATATCCCAAAATGAATGCTTATAAGTTCATATTTTTAAGCCATTAAAAATACCTGCCTCTGGTCAGTGGTGGCACATGCCTTTAATCCCAGCAGTTGGGAGGCAAAGGCAGGTGGATCTTTATGAGTGTGAGGCCAGCCTGATCTATAGATCGAGTTCCAGGACAGCCAAGGCTACAGAAAAACCCCTTATCTCACCCTGTATCAAAAATAAAAAAATAAATAAAAAAATAAAGCTTTAGCCTTTTTTGATAATCTAAGAATCTACGACTCAAGTTCAAATTTCACAGGCTGTAAGATTTTTGACACAACTAGAAGGTGGTCACTGGCATCTACATGAAAAGGGGATTCTGTCTACTATGAAGTCCATTATTGGCCAAATGGATCAGCTATTCCTTACACTGAAGTCTGGAAAGCCAGGACATAAAGGAGGTGCTACCCGAATGCCCAGCCTTACTTCTGTGCCTTTGAGTGTCCTCAAGGATGCTTACTGAGCTCACAGGCTCCCTGGGGAATGACAGGCAGCTGCTTCCCTTGTTTTATAGATGTTTGAGGACAGACTTCCCTCCAAGGTCACTCCTGCTATCTGCAGACATCAGAGGAGAAAACTCAGCTTCCAGTTACAACACAAGCGCTCCCTCCCCCAACAGGCTTGCAGAAGCTGTTTTAGAGGCTGTGGCGATGGAACGTTTGGAAAATGGATCAGAGTGGAGCCATACCTCATGTTTATAGTTTTTTAAAAGCATGCTAAGGGCATTTACCCAAACTAGGTTATTAAGACGACTTTTCCTGGCTGTCACATCTACTCATTGGTTCTTCTTTCTTTGCTTCATTTTCTTAGCCAATGGGAATATTAAAAGGTTTGCTTAGTAAACTAATTTTTTAAGCTCAAAGAGAAATACAAGCTAAGAGCTCTCGCTGCCTCTTCCTTAATCTTTTTAGCTCCCTGAGAAAATTTATGGCACTCCTCTCCTCTCCATTTTTTCCTTCACAGACCATTGGTGACATATCATCGAGGATAATAAGAGAGAAAATGAAATTCGCTCTCCTTCCTTGAGGCACATGCACTCATCACTCAAGCCTCTGGCGCCTTCCATTTTCCTCACTAGCTGTCCCTGAGAAGTGTGCAGGACCGGCTGAACCTCTGAGACAGGGCTCCTGTGGCCGCATGTAACCACCTCGTCCATCTCTTTCCAAGTGTGCTTCTGAAATGACCTCATCATTACTGGTTACAGTCCGAAGGGTAATCTCCTTTTGTGAATGGGAGGAGGCCATGCTCCTGGAGGCACGCTTCATATCATTGCTGTCAGGTATTATATTGTTCTGGAAAGGTGAACAAAGGAAATGGTTTTCAAACTGTTTTCACATCTGAGGATAAGAACTGTGTTATAGAACCTATTATGAGGGGAAATGGCATAGCCAGAGGTGGCAGGCTTGACCTCTGGAACCCCCTCCCCCAGGACTCTTCCCTGCTTTTCTTTGCTAAGGTTCTGTCTGCATTTCAAAGATTCTCTACTGTTTCCCAGAATTGTCTCTCTACGTGTACTTGTCTGCATTTGTGTGTCCATACATGTTTGCATTTGTGAAGAGTCATGAGTATACACATGCATGGGAGACCAGGGCTTGGCTTGTAGTGTATTCTTGGATTGTTCATCCCCTCATTTTGTGAGATGTGTTTTTCATAGGACCTGGAGCTCACTAATTTGCTTAGACTTCCTGGCCAGTGAACTTTAGGAACCTGCCTCCTTCTGTTCCCCTAGCCCTGGAGCATGGGTTGACATTGCCATTCATAGCTTATTTATATAGGTATGCTTTATGGCCTGGGTCATCTTTTCAGCCCCTCTCCAGGATTCTGTAAAGTTCTCTGGACTCCTGGCATACATATAACCCACAGTGTTCTCGTGGGTTCACTTCTGAAAGATTCTCCAGTGTTCTTCTGGGTTGTCTGGACTTCCAGCACCTTTTCCATGTTCCCTCAGAGTTCTCCAGGGACCTAAAATCCACAAGAAAAAGTTCTACTGCTTATCTCATGGCAAGCAGGAAGAGAGAGGAAGGAACAGGGGTGGGGGGCTGGGGACTGGCCCATACTCCAGAGGCATTTTCTCAGTCCTTCTGTCTCCTTTGCCTGTTACTCTATCTATCTGTGCCTGTGTCAGGTGACACGGACCACTCCAGTGGATGGAACCCTGTGGTGATATATTTTATATTTAATAAAATCAGTCTGGAATATCATAGAACAGAATCACCCACAGTCAAGCCATAAGAGTCAGAGAGTGGTAACTATGCCTTTAATCCCAGCATGGGAATGTCTGAATGGTGACCTACGCCTTTAATCCCATCATTCAGGAGACAGATCTTTTTGTATTCCTATGAGTTTAAAGCCTAAAAACAAAACAGTAGTAGCTCACACCTTTAATCCTAACTCTAGGATTATGAGGCAGAGTTGAACCCAGAGGTGAAACAACTGGGCAGAGAAGATATTTAAGGCAGCAACAGGCAGACATTCAGGCATTCTGTAGAAGCAACCAGCCAGGTGGGGGACTCTTGAAGATAGCTTTAACCCAGTTTGCCTGCGAAGTTGACTGTGTGAGAATTGCTGTGGGTGGACCTCTTCCCTGATATTCCAGTTTGATTTTATTAATATAAAATATATGAGCATAGAATTCAGCCAGTACTTCTACTGTGAGCTGTGACATCTGCATGGATATTAGGAAGGTTGTTCTGATTGGTTGTGCATCTTGTGCCCCAATGGTCAATATCTCTACTGGAGGATGCTGGGCATCTCTGACAATCCGTAAAAGATACTCTCTCTGCACCTGCTCCACCCTGCTCACCAATGAAGGCCAGGCTCAACCGAAGGCTTGTGTACAAATTCTTGGTCCCAGCTCAGGTGTTAGTTTGGAAGTTTCTAGAAACTAATTGGAAGAAGTAGAAAATATCCTTTGAAGGATATCCATAAACTCCAGTTTCTTTCTTTCTGTCTGTCTGCCATGAGATAAGTAGCTTCAGCCTGCACATCCTCCTGCACTCCAAAACTCTGCCTGAAATGAGACAGAAAAGGACCCCAAACTATAGGAACCAGAGACTGTGGAGTAAGCCTCAGAAATTATGAGCCAAATGGATCCTGTCTTGGGTTGTGTGTTGGTGTGTGCCCGGTAATAATAACAGATGATTACTCCTCACCAATACTATGAAATAAGAGCCAGATTCCCACACAAACCCCCAAGTGTCCTCTGCACCACTGACTGCCTCGCAATCATCTCTACTCTGAGGAGTCATGGAGTCTCCTAGGTTATCCACTGGACATACATAGTCACCTTTTTACTCCTGTCTGTGAAAATTCCAGCTCCACAGTGACTTGGCTTTCTCTCATCTATCCTCCCTGTGGGGGGGGAGAGAGAGAGAGAGAGAGAGAGAGAGAGAGAGAGAGAGAGAGAGAGAGAGAGAGAGAGAGAGAGAGAGAAAGGAAACAAACTACACACACAGACATAAACATACCCACAGAAACAGACACCTGTACACACATAGGGGAGGGGCAGACTACACACAGACAAACACATGTCCACACAGAGAGGGAGACAGATTATATACACATACAAACACGTAAACACAAACACACAAATTTACACACAAAGAAGGGGCAGACTACACATACACACACACACACACACACACACACACACACACACACACACACACACACACACACACACACACACACATACACACTGCTACCATACTGAGTCTTTCTCAGTTCTTCCTGTTCACCCAGACAAACCATTCAAGGCCTACTCAGCTCCTTTGCTGATTTCCAAGGCTTTTGTAATGAATCCCAGTCAGAGAGCTAAGAATAACTAATGACCTACTTCCTCATGCTTCTGGAGGCCAAAAACTTGAGACCAGCGTATCAGCATGGTTGGATCCCTAGGGTACTTAGAGAACATCTGTCTGAGCTCCCAAGACTCTAGAGGTTCCCACAATCCTTGGTGCTCCTTGGCTTGTAGGTACATGGCTCAATTGCTGTTTCCATTCTCACATGGCCAGTTCCTCCATGTGTCATTTCTCGTGGCCATGTCCTCTAGGCACCTTCTCTTCCCTTATAAGGACTCTTGTCACTGGGCTTAGAAGACTCCATTGCCAAGGTGATTTCATCTTAGCCCACATAGCTTAGGTACCCCTGCAAAGATGTTTTTCCAAATAACCATCTCACAGTTATAGGAGAACACACCTGAGGAGACATCATTCTATTCTCATTGCTGCCAACAGGACACTTGACATGCCCCTGCTTCCAACCCACTTGACTCCCACCTATTAAAACCATGGGAAGTTGTGATTTCTGTGAACAGGTGAGCTCTCTGCCCCCCCCCCCTCAGTACCATACCCTTTCCCATGATTCTGTTGAAACAGTGCTCTTGATGCATCTGTCTATCTTCTGTCTCCTGCACCCACCACTACTCTTTTGGTAGTCCCTAGAGGGTGAAAAAAAGCCAGCTTGTCTATGTTACTGTTAAATATGCAGTCCTAAGCACAAGCCGGACCTCAAAGATGCCCCTCATGAGATCTGTGTTGATTAACTTGGTGAAGCATACAGAGACAGGAACGGGAGTCTTAGGAGAGAGCCCTCAAGATGAAGCCCTCAGAAAATCTGTGTGGTCCTTGGGGCTGGTTCAGAAGAGGTCTTTGTGTGTCTGTAGTTAACCGAGGATAGTTAGGGCAGCTGGGGGAGGGTTTCAGAGGGAAGAGCCAAGAGCATTAGCAGGTGTGGAGTGAGTGGGAGAGACTCCCGTGGAGAGTAAAAATGGCTGAGTCCCTTCCAGGTGTTGCAGATCTATCTGTTACTCTGCAAAATCTGGCACAGGTCAAGCTTCATGAACAAAGGCTCACCATGCAGAAGGGTCTTCCTCGCAAAGTCCCAGATTCCAGCTATGAGCTTAATTTCTGAAAAGCAAACACTTCTCAACGCAGCATGTTATCCAGACCCTATGCCTTGATCCCTATGAAGCATGGCACAGATCATCTTGTCAAGGCAGGCATGGCTAGCATGCTGCTGACCTACTGTGTGCATATATGATTTCTTTTGTTACCTTAATGAAAGTCATTAAGCCCGGGATCAATGGTATCTGATAGATGAGACCAAGGACATTGCTGCCATGGCCTGTGTACCTGAGATGTCTATGTGTGGCCCACAAAATGAGAATGACTTTTATTTTTTAAATGGTGGAAGTTTTCAGAAGAATACTAACGTTTCATGATATGAAAATTCCATGATGTTTGGATTAGACCCGGTAAGTCAAGACATAATAGGACACAGCTAGATCTCTTGTGTGCTGTCTGTGTCTGTTTCTACAGGAGAGTGGAAAGTTAAATTTAAGTGTGTTCCTTCCCAGGATAGGCATGGCAGCTCTGCTCTAAGAGAAACTATACTGAAGATTTAAACAGGGGTGACTATAGATGTGGCCTGGGAATCTCTGTAGGCAGTGTCCTAGATAGGGACATATATACTCAGAGAAGTCAGAGTACTTATTGTTCAGGTAGAGGGGTGCACACCAGAGACCATTCCCAAGGACCAAGGTAGCTTTGGCTGCCTGGAGTTCACCAGGATGGGCTGTTTTAAGTGTCTCTAGAGTTCAAGGAATGTGTCTCACTATATTTTTCTACCATGATTATCCAGATTGAATAATCTCACAGTGCCACCATAAAATGAAGCAGGTTGGCTAGGGTGATAACTCAGTTGGTAGATTATTTATCTATCCTGCCCTAGTTTGATTCCAAGCATGACATAAATGGGACACAGCAGCCCCCACCTATAATCCTAGAACTCAGAGCTAAAAGCAGGAGGCTTAGAAATTCAAAGTCATCCACAACTATATAATGAGTTTTAAGATAGCCTAGGATCATGAGACCCTGCCTAAAAATCAAATATGGTAAAATAAACACAAAAATACTAAATAATGAAAGGCAGAGTTCTGAAGGAGACTGGATCTGCAAAGCCACAGGCCTCCTCTCTGGCCCTTCTATCTCTAGCCAGTAAGTCTTCAGTTCCATCAGCTCAGTGAGTACCCAATGCTAAGTCTCAGAGACCTGTGAGCATCTCACAGCCCCAGCCTGCAGGCATCAATGACAGTGGCATTGGGTACTACGGCCTCTCTTAATTTTTGTCACATCTTTCTTCTTGATACCAGAGGTTAATCTCCCTCCTGCTGGAATGTGTGTTTGGGGTTTCTGAGCAATGAAATTAATTTTTATAAATTCAATTATAGATTCCCAATCTCATTTTTCTTTCTTGGGAATTCCATATCCCCACCTACATTAGAATCCACCAACAGTAGTCATGTCTTCCTCCAGGGGAGATGTTTTACAGAATCATCTTTACAGAAATCATCTTCCTCCAGGGGCGATGTGGCTGTCTTATGAATAATAAAGTAAAACTTTGGCTTTTTTCTTCCTGTGCTTGGGGTAGCTTTGGCCAGTTTAAGGTCTTTGTCCTCAGGCTCTGAGACACTTCTGCATGGAGGCAGATACTGGAAGAGACGTTTTGAGAATCTCGGCTGAGAATCTGAACAGGGGGGCACTTTTACATTTGCATGAGGGAGGGGTGGTCACAGCTAGACCAGCCCCTCTTTTGAGAGCCATGCAGGATATAAAAGCACTCTGAACTGTCTAGCACACTGTCTGAGTGTTGCTTCCATATGGTGGGAATCAACCTGAGGCTGAATTCATTGTGGATTGTGATTGTACTTAATAACGACAATGTTTCTGGCAGTTCCCCGCTTCAGCATGGTGGCAGTTTCAGTCACAGTTTCTGCTTGCTCCTGGGGGGGGGGGGTCTGTTCTGCAGGGAGGGTCACACTCAAAAGACCAGATGTGCTGGGTCAGAGGAGCTGATTTTCACATTTCTATAGGCATAAAATCAAATTATCCACTTGGCTGTTTCCATTAGCAGGTTTGGGGGAGAGTCTAGAATCTTCTTCCCTCTGTTGCCTGTGACCCCCAGTGTCCCTGGGCTATCCCAGTAAATTTGTGCTTCTGTCTTCATTACCTCTTCCCTGTGTGTCTTTCGGCTTCTCTGCTCTGATGTGGGATGTCTTTCTGTATGATGTGAAATACCATTGGATACAAAGGGACTGTTTGGCGCTATGGCAGGGCATCTTAGAAATAGGTGGGAAATCTGAGCATAGATAAAGGGGAAGAAAGGCAGAGTCAGGAGACGAGGCAAGCTGCCAAATATAGAGAAAGATGTAAAAGAACAGGTAAGCCATGAGCCACATGGTGAAACAGTAGAAATGAGCTAAGATGCAAGAGCTACAAGTCCAAGTGGATCAAAGACCTCAACATAAACCCAGATACACTGAACCTGATAGAAAAGAAAGTGGGAAATACCCTTTAACACGTTGGCACAGGAGACCACTTCCTAAATATAACACCATTAGCCAGACTCTAAGAACAATTAATAAATGGGCCTCCTGAAACTGAGAAGCTTCTGTAAGGTGAAGGACACAGTCAATAAGATAAAATGACACCCTACAGAATGGGAAAAGATCTTCACCAACCCTACATCTGACAGAGGACTGATCTCTAAAATATATAGAGAGCTCAAAAAACTAGAGGCCCCAAACCCCAAATAACCCAATTAAAAATGGGGTTATGATAATGACAATTAAAGTGGTCATTCATTTGATTTAGAGGAAGTCCTGTTTAGGCACCATCTCTACTATTGCTTGGGGTCCTAGCCAGGGACATCTTGTGGGTTCTTGGAGGTTTCCTTAGCACCAGGTTTCTTTTTAACCCCACAGTGGCTCCTTCTATCAAGATATCCATTTCTTTTTCCTCCCTCTCTGTTGCTCATCTCGCTCAACCATCTTCTTCTCACATGATTTGTTCCCACCTCTCTTTGGACATCCATGGCGAAGCACCAGGTCGAGCTCCTGAGCCAGGTGAAGAGAATAAGAGTACAGCATATATGAGAAAAGAGATCAGGATCATGAGGAGGAGACCCATAGAGACAACTGACCAGAGTTATTGGGAGCTCCCTGACTCAGAAACAATTGCCGAGGAACCTTCAGGAAAAGGAACTAAACCCTCCAAAGGTAGACGACTGTCAAATGGCGTGGGCAGTTTGTGGAGCCTCTTGCAATAGGATCAGACAATGTTCCTGGTGCATGAACTGACATCTCGGAGCCCATTCCCTACAGAGGAACATCTAACTCAGCTTTAACACTGGGATGAGGGACTCAGACCTACCTCAACTGGATGTGCCAGAGAGAACTGACCCACCTTGGGACTCCTTGCTCTCCTTGGGGGAATGGATGGGGGGATGGGGTGAGGGAGGCTGAGAGAGGACTGGGAGGGACTAAGGGGAGAGAAGGGAGAGAGAGAGCATTGGTACATATGGAAAAAACATTTTATATAAATAAAAATATGGGGTTCAGAGCTAAAAAGGGAATTCTCAACAGAAGAATTTCAAATGGCGAAAGGACACTTAAAGAATTGTTCAGCATCCTAAGCCATCAGAGAAATGCAAATCAAAACAACTCTGAGATACCATCTTATACCTGTCAGAATGGCTAGATAAAAAACACAGATGACAACCTATGCTGGAGGGGATGTGGGATAAGGGGAACACTCCTCCACTGCTGGTGGGAGTGTAAACTTGGAAACCAGTATGGCTATTCCTCAGAAAACTGAGAATCAATCTACCTAATAATCCAGCAATACCACTATTGGGCATATACCCAAGGTATGTACATTCTTATCTCAAAAGCAGTAGCTCAACTTATGTTCATAACAGTATTATTCGTAATAGTCAGAACCTGGAAACAACCCAGATGCCCCTCAACTGAAGTATGGATTTAAAAATTGTGGTACATTTACATAATGGAGTACTATTCAGCAGTAAAAAAAAATGACATCGTTAAATTTGCAGGCCTTCCCCTATAATCAAATAAATGACCACCCTAATTGCCATTATAGAACCTTTACCCAGCAACTGATGGAGGCAGATGCGGAGATCCATAGCTAAGTATTGGATCCAGCTCCTGGTCCAGCTTAAGAGAGGGAAGAGAGATTGAGAGATTGTATGAGCAAAGGGATCAGGATCATGATGAGGAGACCCACAGAGACAGCTGACTGGGAGCTATTGGGAGCTCACTGACTCTGAACTGACAGTTGAGGAACCTTCATGGAAAGGAACTAACTTTCTTAATGTAGATGATAATTAAATGGCATGGGCAGTTTGTGGAGCCTCTTATAGTAGGACCAGAGTTTATTCCTGGTGCATGAAGTGGCGTCTTAGAGCCCATTCCCTACAGAGGAAACACCCCACTCAGTCTAGATACTGGAGGAAGGGACTCAGACCTACCTTAATTGGATATGCCAGACTGTACAGACTCTTCTTGGGATTCCTTGCCCTCCCTGGGAAATGGACAGGAAGATGGGGGGGAGGGCTGAGAAACGACTGGGAGGAGGGGGAACAGTGGTGGATATGTGAAAAAACTTTTTAAATTAAAAAAGTTTGTAAAAAAATAAAAATAAAACCAATCAAAGGTCAAAAGGGAGAGAAGAAAACCTTTCTGTATATTCTCTTTCCTAAACACGTAGATCACTGTTTCTCCCTTTTGTGAGCTAAACTCATGCTTTGGCAGCAGAAGCCAGGAATGACAGTTACTGAGGAAAATGTCCAGTCAGAGCTTCACTGTCTGATGCAGCTTTGCAAGCTGCACTGCCTCCATCCACCTCTGTGGAGAGTGACCAGCACAGTGTGCCCATGGAGGGACTATCCATGGAGCCTCTGTGTGACAATCACACACCCTAGTCACTGTGCTGCAGCCCCCAATGCTCATGCCTTCAAAGGAGTTATAGCCAACCACTTCTGCTGTGACCACACATCTGCATTACGACTGAGAAACAAACCAGGCAATTCCTGCTCTGGGCAACAGGTCTCCTGAAGCCGAGGCAGTACATGAGAGACATCTGGAGGGGTCTGCTCCAGCTCCTTTCAAGGGTTTAATACATACAAAGCCTTTGTCATCCACAGAGAGCAAAGTCAGAAAGGAAGGCTGGGGGGGGGGGGGGTGAGAACACCTGACTCTCCCAAATCAGCTGCTGCAAAACACCACCTATCCCAGGACAGACGCACAACTGCTGTGCAGAATTGCCATGGAGAATTACAAAAACGAGTGATGTAAAATCCAGAAAAGGTCTCCAAACCGTTACAGAGAAGCTATTCGTTGTTGTTGTTTTTAACTATTAGATGGTAGTGATTTGTGAGAAAAAATAAGATATGGGAGCTAGCTAGTGATAAGCTTGAACAGCTTGTAATTAATAAAAACATTTGTGTGATTATTGGAAGCTAAGCACCTGTGGGACTGCAGGTCTTGACCTTGGGCCAGAACCAGAAACTTCTGGCAAGACTGCTCTTCTTTCAAAAATAGGAGCCATTGGGTTTAGGGTTCACCTACTTCAGTATGATCTGTGAGCCCCCATTATCAGATAAGTTCACCTCACAGATATCTGGGATAGGACTTCAGCATACAGTTCCAGGGGATACACCCAGAGCCAGTGGTTGCTATGTTTGTACCTTGTAATGAAGAGCTGTCTTCTTAGCAGAGGATGAAATTGGCTGAGATTATACAGCCTATGTGATTTCTTCCGTGAAAGATTTTCCATCTGGGGAAAAACAGTGGATTCATGTGATCTGCATTTGTTCTTCAGAGCAATCGGAAGCTAAGGATCCCACTCTTCTGAGCTACAACCAGGACTTAAAATGAGCATGGTCTTTTTGAGACCCCTGCTTCTGCTATGCCGTTGAATACGTGACCCCGGGATCAGTCCTCAGGATGCCTGACACATTAGATAGCTTTTCCTCTGCCTACTGTTAATTGCAAATTCTCTGCACACATGGAAGCAAACAGGTAAAACAATAACCTCATTGTCATCTGGGAAACAGCTGGAACTTTATTTTGTAGGTGTCCTGAAGTCTTGGACCTAGTTATATATGATATAACTATTATTTTTTTCTCCTTATGACTAAATATCAGTGATTTAGAGGAGGGAGATTTTTTTTTTTCTGGCTCACCATTGGAGGGGATCATTCCATCAGCATGGAAAAGTCATTTCAGGAGCCATGTTGACTAGTCATATTATATCTGCATTCAGGAAGGGGAGAGAGAGAGAGAGAGAGAGAGAGAGAGAGAGAGAGAGAGAGAGAGAGAGAGAGAGAGAGAGAGAGAGAGAGAGAGAGAGAGAGAGAGAGAGAGAGAGAGAGAGAGAGAGAGAGAGAGAGAGAGAGGAGATACACTGTAAAACCCGAAAGCCTGCCCATAGTGTGGCTCTTTCTTCAGCCAGGCCACACCTCCTAAAGAATCTGTAGTTTCCCAAACAGCAGTATCACCTGGAGACTGAGTGGGCAAACACGGGAGCCTATTTCATCTGCAGTCTACAGCAAGTGCAAGTAACTGAGAGACGCTGACCTTGAACTTACTCTTCTAAGAGTTAGTGGTTCTCCCACAGTGCATGAGCAGTTTAAGAAGGTAGGCTCTAGTGTTCAGACTCTTAGGGCATGGAGCCGGCTGTGGGTGATGAGGGGTCAGGTAAGAGCAGCCTCCTCTTAAGGGAAGCCTAGTCACAAGTTATCTACCTGTAGAAGCATCTTAGCTCCCAGCATGACTAGTGGCTGTATGCTCCCTAAACAATGGGCCACCAGATGAACCTTCTGCTGCCATTTCTGCAATTAGTGTTCATGAGCTGAAGAGACTTAAAGCTTTCCTTTATTGTGGATTATTTCAAGTGAGACGGTTCAGCTCTCATCACAAATTGTTCGATTGATGTACCTGCCGCCTGTGTTTTCATAATTACTCCACTTTTATTTGGTATTAACCACTAAAATGAAGTATGGTCTAGTGCAGCTAGCTATCATGCCTGCTTGAGAGGGAAGACTGGCATGTTTGCAGAATTCTCAGACAGTGGAGTTCAATCAAGGATGTCTGTCTCCTGTAGCTCAAATCTGAGTGCTTACAGAGCTTAGTGGAGTTCGCCAAGAGATGCCTGCCTGCCTTCCAGAAAGCACAGATGGAGCACGATACAGACATGGTGTCTGGGGTATCTGGGCCTGATGTGGGATGTCTTTCTGTACGCAGTAAAACTACCATTGGATAATAAAGGAGTTGTTTTGGCCTATGGCAGGGCATCTTAAAATCAGGCAGGAAATCTGAGCATAGATAAAAGGAAGGAGGATGGGGGCAGAAGCGCTTAGAGCTGCCAAGAATGAAAGACATAAAAGTACAGGTAAGCCACAAGCCATGTGGCAAAATATAGATTGATAGAAATGGGTTGAGTTAAGATGCAAAAGCTAGCTAGTAATGAGCCTGAGCGATAAGCTGAATAGTTTGTAATTAATATAAGACTTCACATGATTATTTGGGACTTCTGGTGCAGATCGCGAGCTAGTCTACGCCAGAAACTTTATACTACATGGGATCTCATCTCTCTTTTATATCTAGTTTCTCTTTAACAAGCATTTTCTTTTCCTTTCTTTTTATTTATACTTTTTTTTTTAACATACCCACCACTGTTCCCCCTCCCTCCCCTCTTCCTAGTCCTCCCCCAGCCTCCCTCCTCCCCATCTCCCCATCCATTTCTCAGAGAGTGTAAGGACACCCAGGGTGAGCCAATGAAGTCTGGCATATCCAGTTGAGGTAGGACCAAGCCCCTCCCACCCAGTATCGAGACTGAGCAAGGTGTTCCTCTGTAAGGAATGGGCTCCCAAGAGCCCGTTTATGCACTAGGAATAAATTCTGGTACCACTGACAGAGGCCCCTTAAAATTTCCACACCATTTGATTGTCATCTGCATTAGAGGGCTTAGTTCAGTCCCATGCAAGTTCCCCAGCTGTTAGTTCAGAGCCAGTGAGCTCCCAATAGATCATCTCTTCTGTGGGTCTCCTCATCATGCTTTTGATCCTTTGCTCACATCATCCCTCCTCCCTCTCATCAATTGGACGGGGAGTTTGGCCCAGTGCTTAGCTGTGGATCTCTGCATCTGCTTTCATCAGTTGCTGAATCTCCATAATAATAACAATTCTATAATAACAATTAGGGTGGTTATCAATTTGATTATAAGGGATGGCGAGTACCCTTTCCACTATTGCTTGGAGTCTTAGCTGGGATCATCTTTGAACATTCTTGGGTGTTTTTCTAGCACCAGGTTCTCTGTAACCCCACAATGGCTCCCTCCATCAAGACATCTATTTTGTTGTTTTCCTGCTCTGGCCCTCCCTGAACTCAATCATCCCATCCTCATGTTCTATTCCCACCACCCCTTGATCCCTCCACCCTGTGGTTGTAATTTACTCAGGAGATCTTATCTGTTTCCCCTTCTCATGGAGATCCATGGATGTCTCTCTTAGATTCCTCCTTGTTACCTAGGTGCTCAGGATTTGTGGATTGTAGTCTAGTTATCCTTTGTTTTATGCCTATAATCCACTTATGAGTGAGTACATACTATGCTTATCTTTCTGGGTCTGTTACCTGACTCAGGATGATATTTTTAGTTCCATCCATTTGCAGCAAATTTCAGGATGTTGTTGCTTTTTACTGATGAGTAGTACTCTATTGTGTAGTACTACATTGTGCATAGATGTGCCACATTTTTAAATACATTCTTCAGTTGAGTAACATCTAGGTTGTTTTAACATTCTGGCTATTATGAATAATGCTGCTATGAATATAGTTGAGCTAATGCCCGTGGGGTAAGAATGTGCATCCTTTGGGTATATGCCCAAGAGTGGTATTGCTAGATCATTAGAAAGACTGAGTCTCAGTTTTCTGAGAAACCATCATACTGCATTCCAGAGTGGCTGTACAAGTTTTACACTCCCACCAACAATGGAGGAGTGGTTCCCTTGCCCCACATCCCCTCCAGCATAGGCTGTCATCTGTGTTTTTGATTTTAGTCATTCTGACAGGTGTAAGATGGTATTTCAGAGTCATTTTTATTTGCATTTCTTTGGTGGCTAAAGATTTTAACAGTTCATTAAGAGTCTTTCAACATTTGAGATACAGCAAGCCAACACCAACATCAAACTAAATGGAGAAATATTCAAAGCATTTCTACTAAAATCAGGAACAAGACAAGGCTGTTGTGTCATCGCTATCTATTCAATATAGTTCTTGAAGATTTGGCTAAAGCAATAAGAGAACAAAAGGAGATTAAGGGGATACAAATTGGAAAGAAGAAATCAAACTATCTCTATTTGCAGATGATATGATCATATACATAGGTGACCCCAAATTCTACCAGGGAACTCCTACAGCTGATAAACATCTTCAGCAAGGTAGCAGGGTACAAGATTAATTAAAAAAATCAATAGCCCTCCTATAAGCTAAGGATAAAAGGGCTGGAAAAGAAATAAGGGAAACACCACCCATTATAGTAGCTGCAAATAGCATTAAATATCTTGGGGTAAGTCTAACTCAGGAAGTATCAGACCTGTTTGACAAAAACTTTAAGTCACTGAAGACATAAACTGAAGAGGATATCAGAAAATGGAAAGATCTCCCATGCTCCTGGATAGGTAGGATCAACATAGTAAAAATGGCAATTTTACCAAAAGCAATCTACAGATTCAATGCAATCACCATAAAAATTCCTACGCAATTTTTTTACAGACCTTGAAAGAGCAATACTCACCTTCACATGGAATAACAGGAAACCCAGAATTGCCAAAACAATCCTGCTCAATAAAAGAACTTCAGGAAGAATCAATATCCCTGTCTTCAAGCTATACTGTAGAGCAATAGTAATACAAACAACCTGGTACTGGCACAAAAACAGACTTGTGGATCAATGGAATCAAATCAAAGACCCCAACATTAACCCACACACCTATGAACACCTGATTTTTGACAAAGAGGCCAAAAATATTCAATGGAAAAAAGATAGTATCTTCAACGAATGGTGTTGGCATAACTGGATGGTAGTATGCAGAAGAGTGCAAATAGATCCAAACCTATCACCCTGCACAAACTCAAATCCAAGTGAATCGAAGACTTCAACATCAACCCAGCTACACTGAACTTGATGGAAAAGAAAGTGGAAAATACCTTCAAATGCATTGGCACAGGAGACTACTTCTTAAATATAACACCAATAGCACAGACACTAAGAACAACAATCAGTAAGTGGGACCTCCTGAAACTGAGAAGCTTATGTAAGGCAAAGAACACAGTCAATAAGACAAAAGGACAGTCTACAGAATGGGAAAAGACCATCACCAACCCTACATCTGACAGATGACTAATCTCTAAAATGTATAGGGAACTCAATAGAGAATTCAAGAAACTAGATTCCCAAAAGCTAAATAATCCAATTAAAAATGGACTTCAGAGCTAAAAAGAGAATTCTCAACAGAAGAATCACAAATGGACGAAAGGCACTTAAAAAGTTGCTCAACATCTTTAGCCATCAGAGAAATGCAAATCTAAACAACTTTGAGATACCATCTTATACCAGTCAGAATGGCTAAGATCAAAAACACAGATGACAGCCTATGCTGGAGGAGATGTGGAGCAAGGGGAACACGCCTCCATTGTTGGTGGAATGTAAACTTGTACAGCCACTCTGGAATACAGTATGGTGGTTCCTCAGAAAACTGGAATCAATCTCCATAAGGATCCAGCAAAACCACTCTTGGGCATATACCCAAAGGATGCACATTCATACCTCAAAGGCATTATCTTAACTATGTTCAAAGCAGCATTATTCATAATAGCAAGAACCTGGAAACAACCTAGATGCCCCTCAACTGAAGAATAGACTAAACTGTGGTACATCTACACAATGGAGTACTACTCAGCATTAAAAAAAAAATGACATCCCAAAAGTTTCAGGCAAATGGTTGGACTTGGAGAATATCCTTGTGAGTGAGGTATCACAAGCACAGAAATATTGACATGAGATGTACTCGTAAGTGGATTTTAGACAAAAAGCAAAGAAAACCCAAGCTGCAAACTGCAACCCCTGAACATCTTGGGATTAGAAGCAATTTAAGGGAGACATCCAGAGATTCCCTTAAGAAGAAAAAATAGAGAATATCACCTTAGCAAATTGGGGTCATAATGGATTGCAACCAAGAAGAGTTGTAAACAAATCTTGAAAGAAAGAGATGGTTGATTGAAAGGAGCAAAGAGAGAGATGGAGGGAGATGGAGATCTCAATAGAGGAAGTCAATATGGAGTTTGAAAGAGTCTAGGTGCTAGGGAAACATCCAGGAACTCGCAGGACGTCCCTGGCCAAGTCTCCAAACAATAGTGGAGGGGGTGCATGAATGGGACTTCCCCTATAATCAAAAGAGTAAACACCCTATGTGTCACCACAGAACCTACACCCAACATGGAATGGAGATGGGGGCAGAGATGCATGGCTCAGCACTGGGCAGATCTGAGTAGGGTCTATTTGAGAGTAGGGGAGGAGAGTCTGTATGACTTGGAGCCCATTCCCTATAGAGGAACACCCAGCCCAGCATTGACTTTGCGATGAGTGAATTGAATATGCCTGGAGTGGATGTGCTGTGTTGTGCTGGCCCACCTTGGGATTTCTCACCCTCTTGGGGATGGGGATGGGTGGATGGGGAGGGGCAAGGCTGAGGGCTGTCTGGAAGGGTTTGGGAGGGAGCTGAGGAGGGGGAGCAGGGGAATACCTTTATGGAGATGACATTTTTTAAATGAAAATGAAATTTTAAAAAAGAGAATTTTTTATTTAGCTCTGTAACCCATTTTTAAATTGGATTGTTTGGTTTTGTGATCTCTAGTTTCTTGAGTTCTTTACATATTGTAGAGATCAGTCCTCTGTCAGATGTAGGGTTGGTAAAGATATTTTTCTATTCTATAAGCGTAATTTTGTCTTATTGACCACTTTGCCTTATAAAAGCTTCTCAGTTTCAAGAGGTCCCATCTACTAATTGTTGCTCACAGTGTCTGCTACTAGTGTTATACTTAGAAAGTGGTCACCTGTGGCAATGTGTTCAAGGCTATTTCTCACTTTCTTTTCTATCAGGTTCAGTGTAAGTGGATTTATGTTTGAGTCTTTGATACACTTAGACTTGAATTTTGTGCAGGTCAAAAATTGGATCTATTTGTATTCTTCTACATGCCAGCATCCAGTTAGACCAGCACCATTTGATGAAGATGCTTTTCCCCACTGTATATTTTTAGCTTCTTTGTAAAAAAAAAAAAATTAAGGTGTTCACAGATGTGTGGATTAATGTCAGGGTCTTGAAATCAATTTCATTGATCCACATGTCTGTTTTTATGCCAGTACTAAACTGTTTTTTTTTATTATTATTATTGTATCTCTATAGTAGAGCTTGAAGTCAGGGATGGTTATGTCTCCAGAAGTTCCTTTATTGAACACGATTGTTTTGATGATAGGGTTTTGTTTTTTCATATGAAGCTGAGTATTATTCTTCTGAGGTCAGTGAATAATTATGTTTGGATTCTGATGAGTATTGCATTGAATCTGTAGATTGCTTTTGATAAAATTACCATTTTTGCTATGTTGATCCTACCTATCTGGAAGCATGGGAGATCTTTCCATTTTCTGATGTCCTCTTCAATTTCTTTCTTCAGTGACTTAAAGTTCTTGTCACACAGGTCTGTCACTTCTTTGGTTAGAGTTACCCCGAGATATTTGATGTTATTTGCAGCTATTGTAAAGGGTGATATTTCCCTGATTTCTTTTTCAGGGAATTTATTTTATCATTTGTGTATAGGAGGCTATTAATTTTTTTTATTTAATCTTGTACCCTGCCACATTGCAGAAGGTGTTTACCACCTGTAGAAGTTCCCTTGTAGTGTTTGGGATTGCATATATATATATAATGTTATTATCAGGTCATCTGCAAATAGTGATAGTTTGACTATCTTCTTTCCAATCTGTATCCCTTGATCTCTTCTTGATGTCTTATTCTTCTAGCTATAATTTCAAGTTCTATATTGAATACGTATATGAATAGTGGGCAGCCTTGTCTTGTTCCTGATTTTAGTGGGCTTGCTTTGAGTTTCCCTTCATTTAGTTTGATATTGGCTGTTGGCTTGCTGCACATTGCCTTTATTATATTTAGGTATGTTTCTTATATCCCTGATATCCCCAGGACCTTTATCATGAAGAAATTTTGGAATTTGTTAAAGGCTTTTTTAGCATCTAATGAGATGATCATGTGGTTCTTTTTTGTTCAGTTTGTTTAGATGGTGGGTAACATTGACAGATTTTCCTGTGTCGAACCATGCCTGCATGTCTGGGATTAAAGCCTACTTGATTCTGGTGAATAATTTTTTGATGTTATTGAATTTGATTTGCCAGTATTTTATTGACTATTTTTGTATCAATGTTCATGAAGAAGACTGGTATATAATTCTCTTTCTTTGTGGCATCTTTGTATGGTTTAGGTATCAGGGTGACTGTAGCCTCATAAAAAAGAGTTTGACAATTTCTCTTCTGTTTATATTGTGTGGCCCAATCTGAGGAGTATTGGTATTAGTTCTTTGAAATTCTGGTAGAATTCTGCACTGAAACCATCTGGCCCTGGGATTTTTGTTTGTTTGGGAGACTTTTAATAACTTCTTCCACTTCCTTAGGGGTTAGGTTTATTTAAGTTGTTTATCTGGTGTTGATTTAATTGTGGTAAATGGTACCTGCTCAGAAAACTGACCATTTCTTTTAGGGCTTTCAATTTTGTGGAGTACAGGTGTTTGAAGGATGAACTACTGATTCTCATAATTTTCTCATTGTCTGTCTTTATGTCCCCTTTTGCATTTCTGGTTTTGTCATTTGAATATTATTTCTCTGCCTTTTGGTTAATTTGGAAAAGAGTTTGTATATCTTGTTGACTTTCTCAAAGAACTAACGCTTTGATTAGTTGATTTATTGTGGTATTCTCTGTGTTTCAATTTTATTGATTTCATCCCTGAGTTTGATTTTTTTTTCCCTGTCATCTACTCCTTCTAGGTGAGTTTCTTTTTTGTTCTAGAGCTTTCAGCTGTGCTATTAAGTCTTTTGTGTTAGATTTCTCCAATTTTTTTTTTTTTGTAGAAACTTAGCTATAAAGTGTCCTCTTAGCACTGCTTTCATTGTGTCCCACAAGTTTGGGTGTGTTGTAGATTCATTTTCATTGAATTTTAGAAAGTTCCTTAATTCCTTTCTTTACTTCTTCATTGATGCATAGGTGGTTCAACTAGGAGATATTCAGTTTCCATGACTTTATAGGCTTTCTGTGGTTTGTGTCGTTGTTGAACTCTGGCTTATTCTATGGCAGTCTGATAGGATACAAGGGGTTATTCTAACTTTTTATCTATTCAAATTTGCTTTATGAATGTGTAGTCAGTTTTAGAGAAGGTTCCATGAGGTGCTGAGAAGAAGATACATTCTTTGGTCTTTGGGTAGAATGTTATGTATATATCTGTTGAGTCCATTTGAGTCATAACATCTGTTAAATCCCTATTTCTCTATTAAATTTCTGTCTGGTAGACCTATCCATTGGTGAGAGTGGGGTTTTGAAGTCTCCAACTATTAGTGTGTGGGGTTTGAAGCGCTATTTAAGTTTTATTAATATTTCTTTTATATATATGAGTGCCCTTGTATTGGGGGCATAAATGTTCAGGATTAAGACTTCATCTTGATGGTTTTTTCCTGAGATGAATAAGAAATGTCCTCCCCAAAATCTTTTGATTGATTTTAGTTTGATGATGTGGGATGCCTTTCTGTATGCTGTGAATATCATTGGTTAATAAAGAAACTGTTTTGACCTATGGCAAGGCATCTTAGAAGCAGGCAAGAAGTCTGAGCATAGATAAAGTGTAGGGAGGATGGAGTCAGGAGAGACACAATCCAGCTGCCCAAGAAGCAAGATATAAAGAAATAGGCAAGCCATGGGCCATATGGCAGGATATATTGGTGGAAATTGGTTGAAATAAGATGCAAGAGCGGGATATCAATATGCCTGTGCCATGGGCCAAGCAGCATATAATTCATATAAGTGTCTGGGTCATTTTGGGGGGACCAAACAGTGGTGGGTGGGTCCAGACCATGGGGGTAGGCCTGGCCAGAAATTGAAACTACAGTTTGAAGTGTATTTTGATAGATATTAGGATTGCTACACTAGTTTTTTGTTTAAGTCCATTTGATTGAAAAAATCTTTTTCAACCATTTACTCTGAGGGTCTGTATTTAAAGTTGAGGTGTGTTTGTTGTATGTAGCAGATGGATGGATCCTGTCTTCATATACATTCTGTTAGTCTGTGTCTTTTTATAGGTGAATTGAGTTTATTGATATTAAAGGACATCAATGACCAGTGATTGTTAATTCCTATTGTTTTTGTGGAAGGGTTTTGTGCTTCCCTTCTTTGGGGTTTCCTTCTGTGGGTTTCTCTATTGCTTGTGGTTGTGTGGGTTTAAATAATTTCCTAATGTTGGAGTTTTTCTTCTAGTGCTTTCTGTAGGGCTGGCTGGATTTGTAGATAGGCATTGTTTAAATCTGGTTTGTCATGAAATGTCTTGTTTACTTATCTATGTTAATTAATATTTATGCTGGGTATAGTAGTCTGAGCTGGCATCTCTGGTCTCTTAGTGTCTGTATAACTTCTGTCCAGGAACTTCTGGCTTTCATAGTTTCATTGAGAAGTCAGGTATTATTCCTTTATAAATTACTTGGACATTTTCCTTTGCAGCTCTTACTATTCTTTCTCTATTCTGTATGTTTAGTGGCTTTATTATGTGGTGAGTGGACTTTTTGAAGGGGTCTAGTCTGTTTGGTCTTGGGTAGTCTTCTTGTATCTGTATAGGCATTTTGTTCTTTAGATTGGGAAAGTTTTTTTTTCTATGGTTTTGCTGAATATATTTTTTGTGCCTTTGAGTTGGTATTCTCCTTCTATTCCTCTTATTCTTAGGTTTGGTGTTTTCGTGGTGTCCCAGATTTCCTGACCATTTTGTGCTATGGCTTTTTGGCTTTAGTGTGCTTTTTTGTTTTGTTTTGTTTTGACTGATGTATCTATTTCCACGATGGAATCTCCTACTTCAGGGATTGTCTCTTTCGTCTCTTGCATTCTGTTGGTTATTCTTACATTCTTAGTTCCTGTTTATTTACTCAGACTTTCCATTTGTGTTTTTGTCTTTTTTTTTTTATTGCTTCTACTTCATTTTTTAAGTCTTGAGCTGTTTCCTTCACCTGTTTGGTTGCTTTTCTTGGTTTTATTGGCTTTCTTTAAGGAATTCATTGATTTCTTTCACTTTTTTGGCTTCTCTTTTCCTCCAATTTTTAGTGGAATTTCTTATTTCCTCCTTAAAGTCTTCTATCATCTTCACAATGTTATTTTTTAAGGTTTTTTTCCTCTGTTTCTTCTCATTGGAATATTCTTGTCTTATTGTAGCAGAACCATTAGATTCTGGTGGTGCCACATTCTTTACATTATTATACATAATCTTGCACTGGTGTCTACCCACCTCTTCCTCCAATAAGTGCAGAATTTTCTGTGTCTCAGGGAGCTGATACTGGTCAAATCTGCTTTGGCTGTGTCTGTGTCTCAGGGAGACTCTCTTGGTCCAATCTGAGCTCTTGGTCCACTTGGAGTTGGAATGTTCTGTGTCACAGACAGCTGCTCCTAGTCTAATAGGAGCTGACTACTTCTTTCTGTGTCTCTGGGAGACATTCTTGATCCAATAGGAGCTGGCCAATTCTATGTTTCAGGGCACCATGGAGGCCACAGGGTGATGGGTGGGTTTGGGGGACAGGGTAGGTCTTGTAGATTTCAGGGTATGACAAACTGAAGTGTTAATGGGGATGGTTACCAGTCTGCAGGAGTCTTCACTGCTGGCCTGAGATTGGGCAGCAGTGGGTGGGTGTTGACCAACATAATTTTCTCATGAAAGAAAATCTGTATTTGCTTCTGAGAGAAGTGAAGTTTAGGGACAGAGATGTCCTGTGACCCCACTCTGAAGGTCCCAGGGCAGGTGTAGGACCTGTGCTGATCCCATAGCTTTGGAAGCTGGAGGGTTCTGGTGCCTGTATCAACCTCTCACTGCCTTCTCACACTCTACCTGCCCAGCTTTCTCTGTACTTGCTTCCCACTTTACCATGAAGATGGTGCCATTCCATTGTGGGGTCATTTTGTATACTACTCTTTTGCCTTCACAAAACTCCCTTGGCTTCTAGAATATTCCCCTATTCCTACAGTGGGAGACCACACTTGACTACTGAGCCATGACACTTTATTGACTGGAGCTCTCTGAAAAGAGAGGATGTAGTAACTCTTCTCTGTGCTTAAAATAGGTCTGACTTAGATCACCGAGCAGAGTCACAGCTCTATGCAGAAGCCCTGGCCTTAGAGGAAATCATTCCAAGATGTCACCTGCTACAGGCAACTTATGCTGACTAATTTCTAAGTGGGTGCCCCTTACATAGCATTTTTGCGAGAATCCTAATGTGTGCTTGGTCCCTAAGGACTGTCCATGGTGATCATCTACTCAGGAATGTCCCCACCTGATGCTGTTGTTGTTTCAATGCCAGGAGGACTGGGTGACAGACTTCCCATCTCCCATGGACTCTGAAACAGGGCAGGTACACCCAGAACATGGAGCTATAGGGTCATCTGGCCCAGGCCCTGACTCTGCTCCTTATCACTAAGTCATGGAGTTCAACCAGTCACCTGATTCATAGACTATGATTTCCTTTGTGTTTCAGTGAGAAGACTGCTTTAGCCTTTCAGTTTGATCTGACTGTCTATAATGTGAAAAAAGGACTTCGTCCAATGCCATACAGAGAAGCCCAATCATCATGGCCACAGCTGTCACAGTGTTAGGACCAGCCTGCCCTGAATAGCCTCCAGACAGCCCTCTCTGGCTTGTGCATAAAGAACATCACAGTTAAACCTCTCTGATGAATCTCATTATTTCCAGAAGGCTCTGCAGTTACTAAGAACACCTTACCAGCATATATTTGGGATGCTTGCTTGTGGAGACTATTGGCTGGGTATCTTAGAGTCTTTGGCTTGTCCATCACTACATAGCATTGATTTATGACTTAGGAATTTCCACACTCCTTGGTGCATACTGTTGGTCATCATACTGACTTTGCTGTTGGAGGCCTGTAGGAGGCTGTGGCCTGCCTTTCCTCCCCAAGGCATGCTGCAGACTGTGCACTTAGGAGTAAAGAGACACTCTTCAGCTCCTTGTCTGAGGTACACAGAAGAAGCAGAAGCAATAAGGAAAAGCCTAAGAATAGAGATCAAGCTACTTTGAATAGACTTTGGAAGACCATGTCTATAGTGGGAGGGAGGCAGAGGTCTCAGCTGAGGACCGTTAGGGTCAGTTTGTCATGCTCCTGTGCCAGTTCACATGTGAAGGTAACAACATCATGAGGTTGCACATGCACGTAGCACAAGGGCGAATTGCAAACATCAGATGCCCCAATGTTGGTCACTATTTCATCAAAGACTGTACTTATGTGATTTCAGCTCTGACCAGCTTAAGCTGAGAACCTCTATAGACTGTCTTGAGCACAGATGGCAAACTTTCTCCTAGAGGCCTGGCCAGGATAGAGAATAATACTCTATGGACAATATGGGGTTCAGACTACAAGGACTCAGTTTCTTTGCTAGACCCATGCATATCTACCTGCTCTGGCTTCACTTACATACCTCTTCCAAGTGTTTGCTCTGGTTTTTTTTTTTTGTGGTTGGGGAAACTGAGTGAACTGGTTCAGGTAACTGCAGATCTGACATGCTTGGTACTCAGTGAGGGCCATGAACAAACTGTGCATCCTCTGACCTCAGGGGTAGTTTCCAAGCCACCAGTAGTTCTTCCTGTCCACCAGGTCCTGTGTTGAGCATGCCAGACATTCTGAACTCTGAGAATTTGGGGGCTTATTCTTCCTCCAAGTGTGGGAACCTGCTCTACCTCCCTGTGTTCTTACTTGCAATCCACTTCACTCAGTTCTTTGCATCTCCCCAGTACCTGGGCTGCCTGGCAGAGATGTCCCTCTCCCTGCCACTTGAAGAAGTGGCATTTATAACTGTTTGAAAGCTCCCCACAAATAAAGCTTTTGATGTACAAAATACTTTCTTGTTATTTATTGCACTTTCTAGATAGAAAACTTGAATGTAGATCCCAGCCATCAATATTGTTTAGCATTTACAGCTAGGCACATTAATGTGCAATTCTGAAGCCACGGTCTCTATTTATCTGTTTGACTCTACCTGGCAAAGTAGCAACCAGCATGATTCTGTCTGACCCTCAGATTCTGTGTTGCTTCTGAGAGGTGAACAGACTGGTACTCCAGGCTCAGCAAAGAGCCCCCACCAAAATTTCTTAGAAACAAAACCACTTTCCAAATTGACAACCCTGTGAACCTGGAGATAGGAAGCTCCGGTATGCACTAGTACCAAATAGTTGTGCTGATATAAGCAGGGAGTTCCAGGGAGGCTCTGAGGAAGATGAGAGGCAAGATTGACAATTCCCTGGCTTGGGGAGTCCCTCAAGGTGCATCTAGCAGACAAGAAGTACCTATTACTACAAGGTTCCTATCACCATGCTCTCTACACCCCCAGTTCAGCCAACGTCTCAACTGTAAGACCTTGGATAAAGCTGCCAGAAAAGCTAGTTCCTAAACTCTTGTGTTGCATGAATCCTAATTTGTTTTATAATAAAAACTCAAAGCCAGATATTGGCATAAAGCTGAAAGTTCGGAGAGACAGAGGAACAAGCCACTAGAGAAATTTCTCACTACAATTGAATCCTCGGATCGAAAGGGGAAGATTATGCCTCCATGAATCCTCAGACTGAATGCCTCAGAGTCCTCAGGCAAAAGGGAAGGAAGGAAAGGGTCGAACAAGGGAAGCCGAAGAGTGAACTCCTGTCTTCTCCTGCCTTGGCTTCCTTTCCCTACCCAGCCACATCACTTTCTGTCTCACCCTTCCTAGTGCTGAAATTAAAGGTGTGGGCCACCACTTCCTGACCTCTATGGCTAATTCTGTGGCCGGCCCTGTCCTCTGATCTTCAGGCAAGCTTTAATTTTTAGATTACAAATAATATATCACTACTTTCTTGGGATATGCTCTGTGGGTGGTTGTCCTGTTCCCATGTTCCATTACCATTATTACCCATCAGAGGTGGCCTGGGTGTCCAGCCTATGAGATGGAAGTCAGTCTTCTCATAGGCCGACAGAGGGCAGATCCATTGGTAGGGAAGTGGACAGAGTGGCTCTTCCCAAATATACGCGTTTCCTGGAGCCATGGGTGGGGGGCCTGCTAATGACCTGCACCTGTCTCACCTCTGGCTCCTTCCTCCACTCCCTGTGATAAGTCGGCCCATCTGCTTGCTGGCTCTAATGGCAGCAGAAATCATGGGAGTTGTTCACTCAGGAGCAGAGTTCTGAGTCACTAACTCCATCCAGGCTTGCTCCATGGGCTCTGGAAAGCTCTGGAATGGGCAGTTATTAGCTTTATAAAGTGGGCGTGGCACTGCAGTTTCCTGGGAACTGGCATGAGCCAGATTGGGAAAGACATTTGGATTTGAACATTATCATGCTTGGGTTCTTAATGGTTGCTCTCCAGGTGGCCATGTCTTTCTGTCCCGAACACAGGGCTTTACTCTTATCCTCTGCATTGCCGAAGCCAGGGTCCTTCCTATCTATAAGGAGAAGTGTTACAAGTTGTTGGAGGTCAATTTCTCAGCCCAGACTCAGTCAAGCAATTTCAAGGTCTTGGGTTGCAGACTGGGGAAAAACCATCTGTTTTGATTCCGTGATTTGGAGACGACAGGTGACTTCCTGGAGAATGAACAATGATCAGCAAGATGTCATCAAGAGAGAGCTCAGGGGAGGGTGTTGGGACTAATTTGAGAAAGATATTAGATTAATCCTTGGTGAAAAAGGACCAAGTCATTTAAGATGGTGAACTAGACTTTGCTACAGTCTCCTTCATGTTGTTCATTTCCCCCTGGTTCTGCTCAGAATTTAGGGAACAGAAGAGCTGTCTGAAGCTGGGAAGTTCATGGACAGCAGGGACCAGCTGCCATCTCCCTCTCTCAGACCCATACTGTACTGAATCAGAACCCACATCTTTAGGTAAAGGGATCATTCTGGATGTCAAGAGCAATGGTCCTCAACCTTCCTAATGCCGAGATCCTTTGATAGTTCCTCATGTTGTGGTGGCCCCAAACCATCAAATTATTTTCATTCCTACTTTATAACATTTTGCTGCTGTTATTAATTATAATGCAAATATATGATATGTATGGTATCTGATATGTGACATCCAAGAAACAGTCATTTGACAACTCTGAAGGAGTCGCGACCCGTGGGTTAAGAAACCTTCATCTAGGGAACGTTTCATACTCAGACCACAATGGCCTGCCACCATCCATAGGCAGGGGAAGTTCACAAGCTCTTCCAGAAGCTGTGTTTGAAGATGTTTAAGTGAACCTGGCCACAACCTTAGCCTGTCAGGCTACTCTGAGAGGTGTTCTTTCTATGCAAGCAACAGGGATCTTCTCTAAGTCACCCCCTGTCCTGTCAAGCATAGCCTAACACCTGGAGCAGAGTCTAGACCATACTGTGGGCTCCTGGTCTTTACCTGGCTGCACTTACAGGTGTTAAGTGGGTTTTCCTGGAACCTCAGGAAGAGCAGCTGTGCATCAGCTAGCCAGAGACTTGCTTATGGCCTTCTCTGCAAGGAGCTGTGACCTCTTCCTGACAGGTTCCCATTGCAGTGCAGCTAACCCAGATACCTTTCCTAAGCTCACAGCCTATTTACCAAGATACAGTCTTCTGCAAAATGTCATTGCTCTAACAGCAAAAAGAAAGGCTCCGGTGCCTGTTTATGGCAGCGGGTGCTCTTAGATGTCCTCCTGTCTATGTCCCCCTGGCCAGTTAAGAGGACCACATCCTACGCTTGGCACCACTTGAAATTAGAACAAGTCATTTCTTCCACAGCCTACTGACTCCTCACCAGGAGGGTTTGATAAGGATTTAGAGAGTCATTAGTAGGCTGGAATCAATATTAAGAGTGACTCAATATTCAGGCTCTATCTGTGGCTGACAAGTCTCAGACTTACAGAGATCAGCACACACACATGCTGAGAAGCTTCAAAGAGTTGACATCGAGTGTGAAAAGATCAGCCAGAAACTGCGCCAGTCCACATTCCTGCAGGAGTGTGTGTAAAAGGATATCCAGGCCAGAGGTCCAGTCAAGTGGAGAAGGCTGGGACTCATAAAAACCCAAATGTAAGATACCCAAGACCCCCAAGGTGCCAGTTCCAGTTCCTTGGCAGTATGGTAACAAGTTACATGTCCCAGAACCTTAGCCTTGCAAAAGCATGACCTCTCCCTGAAGAACCCCCAACCACAGGTCCTTCTCAAAGGCTTCCAGGATCCTGATCATCCCTTCTAGATGGGTTGACAGGACATTTTTTTTTAAACAGGAAAGAGCTTTTTAATTTTGAGTTCTATGCAGAGAAAACATCTAGCATTTCCAGTTGGCCTTAGTCATACAAATAAGACAATTATATGAGGCCACTTGTTCTGAGAACATCTTGAGGCACACAGTACCTAACATGTGCATATGTACACACACACACACACACACACACACACACACACACACACACACACACACACACTTTATGATTAGGGGCTGGGTGAATAGACAGAGAGGCTGCTGCATCCCTCAGTACCTAGAGTCACAAGCTCAGTGTATACTCAGAAGGGGACACTAATACCTCAACTCAGAAGCAGTAGGCAGGATGGGCTTTCTCTCACTCTGGATGATCTTTTAGTTCTACTCAGACCCTCTATGAATTGAGGCCCACTGTCACTGATGAGACATCTTAACTTAGTATATGAATGAATGAATTCTGATGCCATTTACCCAGAAACACCTTGGAGACACACTCAGAGGAACATCTGACTATATCTTCACACCTGAGGTCTAGTCAAGTAACAGTATACAAATTCTTTCTCTTATTCTGTGACCATCAGGGCTCCCTGCCATAATCCAAGGTGTCCCCTTGACTGTCTCTTTCAGTGGTCCAAGATAATTAGCACTTCACTCTTTCTCCCTCATCCTACCATAATGAGACCCCTGCTCCACATTTAGTCAGTTGGCCTAGGTAGACTCCTTGCCACACTGTGCATACATCAGTGTCAGGTCCTCTGCAAAATGACTGAGCTCTCTAGGATGTTATGGGGTGAAGCCCAGCTAATGACAATTGACCCATCAAATCACCTGCATCTGAGCCAATCAGCATAGCCACTCACTGCTTCTTCTATATTGCACGAAAAGGCTACCTCTGAGAATTTCCTCTTAGCTCCAGGAAACAGCCTGTTGTCTGCCCTCAGAAGTTTATCTATGCTGTGAGACCCTTCATGACAGATTGGAAAGCATGTTATTCTTGTGTGTACAAGAGGCAGTGAGGTGTTGGGAGACACCGGCTTGGACTAGGGAACAGAGCCTTGAGCTTTATGGAGAGGAGAGATTCAGAGTACTATGCTGAAGGTCCCATTGCACAAGAGAGGCAGTAGCCATGGAAAAGACATGAGGAACACTCACTGGACCTTCCTCCTCTGACAATGAGTATTAGCACATTAAAGCTAAGTGTCTCCTCGAGGCCTTCAAAAGAAAAACACTGGATAGAGACGGAGTGAATTCTTTCTGTCCAAGGAGACTTCAGAAACAATTAGACCTTGGATTTCAGGTAGGCACGCCTTTAGAGCTTAGGTTCAGCAGCCACCAAGTAGTTGCCTGGGAAAGACTCACTGTCAATAGGAATCATTATGCAGGGTAGAGGTTGCAGCACGGCCAGGGGCTCCTGCAGGGGACCAGAGATTGTATACAAGTCACATGGTGCTATCTGTCTTTGTTCAAGGATGAGCTACACAGAGGAGGACAGTAGCTATGGAAGAGCCCATACCTGCCATGTACTGAGGTGTCCCTTGGAAGAGTCTACTCTGCTCTTGGGCACCTATATTTCAACCTGCAATCTGGGGCCAAAAACAGCCCACAGCTCTCACACTGTTGCAAGAATTAAGTGAGGTGATGCATGAGGGATGCATAACCAGGCACCTCTGTCATCATGCTTTGCCTTGACAAGAACTTTTCTCCGTTAAATGCCAGGAGACACTGAGCTATTGACCCCCTGGCTGTGTGGAGACTGGGATGGTTGGGGCTGCAATCAGCTATGAAGCTTCATCTCTATTACTCCGCTGTTCAAAACTTCCATTGGTTCACAGGTGACATAATCAAGAAGTGGGGAGAACTGGGTCCCAGGAAAGGCAAGGCTGCATTGATTGAGCCCCTAACCACGATTGCATCAGGAACACATGTTATGTATTTGCTCTACTGGAAAGGATGCTCTGCCAGGTAGTAATTAGTGCTCACCTGAAAACAACAGCTTCATGTTTTTGTTCGTTTGGTTGGTTGGTTTTTTGTTTTTTGAGTTTCTTTTTATTATCCTGGCTGTCCCGGAACTAGCTTTGTAGACCAGGCTGTCCTGGAACTCACAGAGATCCACCTGCCTCTGCTTCCCAAGTGCTGGGATTAAAGGAGTATGTCACCACTGCCCACCCATCAGCTTCAAATTTATGTCCACTTTCACCAGAATTTCCAGTTAACTTTTAGAGATATTATACCTGTGCCTTAGAATGTCAGCCTAAAATGAGAGAGGGCATAGCTAACCTTCCCCCTGGCAAACTGGGGGTTCCTTTTGGCTTCTCTGCTTTGACCTTACCACAGCCTGCCAGAACTTTGACCACAGGACATGGAGCAGAGCCATGGAAATGAAGGGTAGGAAAGGCAGAATTCAGTGCTGGCCCTATGTGACACACCTGAAAACTTCATCAAGTTTCACATTTTCCCCCTTGAAAAGTCATCCCAATACATGAAAAGCATATGGCAGGAGCTGACAAACAGGTACCCAGTTAACCGGGGCTCTAGGTCTAGAGACTGTGAAAGTCGGTTCCCTCAGAGAACACTGCAGGGAAATCCAAGCACAAAAGATTACAAGGCCTCATTAGCCAGGGGTCTCTAAAAGTCATGCTTCTGCTTCCATTGTTGAGGTCCCTTCTCCTTCTGAGGCCAAGAAAATAACACCTTCCAGGCTTCTTTGCTTGGGTTGAGGCTGGCTTCCCTCAAATGTCAGTGTTAATGAGCCTGCAGGTTTACCTGGCTTCTAATGGTCCCATTACCAGTGGGTTGCCCCTCCTCCCAGAAGGGGGTCTGTTCCAGGGCTCAGTTCTCAAGATCTCCAACTGGCTTCTCCCAATGCCACTGCACAGGAAAAAATGAGGCTTCCCATTAGCCATTGTAAATGAGGTTGTTTAAGTATGAGTGTTAATCGAAGAGGTGACTCAGGTTATGTGGAACCAGCCCCCCATCCCACAATCTGGGCCGATGGTCTCAGTTTCCTTCCACTGTGGGCTATGTGGGAAAGCTTTTTTGTGCTTTGGGGTCATTGTATTATTTATGTCTACTAAGGCAGCCTTTGCTACCCTGTCAACATTGAGACAATACTTGCATCTTAATAATGCCATTTTCATGGTGGACACAAGATGGTGTGATTCCACAGGTCGGTTGGTTCATCTGCCAAGATTGTCTGCAGGGTCAAATGTATTCTTGAGAACAAATGTCCCTGGACTAATGTTCAGCAAAGTGACAAACCTCATCCAAATGGAAGGAGCATGTCAAAGGGTCAACAGACACAGGACTGGAGTCCACTGTGGGCTTAACAAAATTTTACTGCCAATTAACTTCTAGATCCCAAGTACTTGCTATGTATCTCAAACTCAAGAAGTTAAAACTGGACTTCAAAAATCTCAACCTGAAACTTATAAGTTCTATTTGTATAGGATTTGCTACAAGTGTCAAAGCAGCATTTCTAAATTCATTTCTATTGTAACCCTTGGGCACCAGGGAAGAACCCCTGAGCTTGAGCCACAGGCCTAGTGCAATCTTGGCTGTGAGCTGGGCAGAGAAGGAGACGGTTTTAGGAGTCTAAGTAGGCTGGTTCCACACTACTGCCATTTTGACAGAAAGTCATGTTCTGCGTGCATCAGTGGGTTATTAATTTTCAATTTCAAAGTTAGAAAAGCTCATGTAAAATAATCAAGCAACTCAGAAGTGTTTCTTTACTGTCTTTCTGACTGCAAAGTCTGCTAAGAGGGGATATTTCACAGATGGGTGCTGGTGTTGGCAACATGCATGCTTTAATGGGTGTGTACTCTGATGCCTTTCTCAAAATGAAACAGCAAAACATAAGATGCAACAAAAAAAAACTTGGTAGGTGGAACTCAAAGTTGGTTTTATATGTGGAGGGAGCCTATTACCTCCCAAGAAATTCCCTAAGAACCAGGCTAGTCTCTGTGCTATGGGTTGTTTCCCAGTGAAGAGCTGGCCGTCTCTTGTAGCACCAGGCTCAGAATGCATTTCCCTATTCCTACAATATCACTTCTTTCCATGTTAAAAATATTTCAGAGGAGCATAGAAATGAGTACCTATCAGGAGAGGAGGCTGAGGGTGGAAAGAGGTCAGCACTTCAGTTCTCTTTAGCTTCCGCCTGTAAGATGGTATGAATTACTTGATTACTTAGAGCCAAAAATAGATCCCACTCAACTGATTAGATGTAATTAGATGACCTTTAAGGTGCCCGAATGAACATTTAATATGGTAGATGTTTGTCCATCTATTCACCTGTCTACACCATCCATTCACGCACCCATCCATCCACCCATCTTTCCACCATCCATTTTCCACATCATCTTCCCATCCATTATCTTAATTCAGTCTACATCTCCAGATAACTCATTGGCCATGTGAGATGCTGAGTTAGAAACAGCAAATCTGTGAGACCCAGCCTTTGGACTCCAGAGCTTCCCCTGGGATGAGACACTCTGTGTTTTGTTGATAAACAACCTTCCCGAGCTGTCCTCTTCTTAATGAACAGAACCCTTGAACATGTTACCTAACATGATGAGAAGGGCTTTGCAACCATGTTTACCTTCAAAACCTTGAGTTGTATGGATTGTTCTGAAATTTCTAAAAATGAAAAATAAGCAAAGATGAGCCTCAGAGTCTTAATTCCAAGCTGTGACCCAGAGTTCACTCATTGGACCATGTGTTTCTCTAGCTTTATGTTTATGTTGTTTAAGAGGATTGTTTTGGCTCTAAGCATCAGAAGAGTTGGATTTGAAACACCCAAAGGCTCCACATGAACACATGGGAATGGCCTTGAATGGTACCTTGTTCCCTTCATGACCAAATTGTAGGTCTCCAACAAATGGCTGCAGCAAGAGGAAAGGCCGTCAAGAGACACTTGGCATCTCAAGGTCACTGTCACCACTCAAATTTGGAAACCTACTTCTGTGTTCATCACTGGGTTAGTAATTTTTAATTTCAAAACTGTGAAAGCAGTTTATAAGGTGACCCAGAAGACATGTTCCCTAGGGCCTCTCATTTTTTCCCACAAGCCTCACCTCCTTTAAGTCTGTACACATCTCATTCTGCGAGTGGTTCCTGGAACTCCCTCTGAAAGCCATGGGTTCTATTGGAAAGGAAGAGCAGACAGCCTAAACTCAAGACAATTGTTCTCCATCCCACAGGGCTGAGTCAGTGTATGAAATATGGACCAAGGTGAGGCTCTCCATCCAGCATTAACAGAGGAGATGGCAAAATAACTCAGATGCTCTGGAAGACAGACAAGATGGTGCTGAGTCTGCAAGGCAGTAACAGAGCTTTGATGCCATTAAGACTGTCTCAGACTCAGACCTGGATTTTACATGTTCTCTGAAATGGACCATATAACAGGTTTTGACAATTAAGTACACGGCAGAGCAGAAAGACTGAGTATGTGCAGGAACACAAAAACTTTATTCATGATGGAGGTTGCAAACACTTCCCAAAAAACATTCTCCTTAGAAATGAAAATGGAAGAGGCCATCCAACAAAGTCAAATTTCTAATTTTCAGTAAATTTTAAAGGTATACTTGGCTGCAGTAAAAGCATGTGAAAATAAAATCTGTTGTGGTAGATATTCAATGAATGGACTTGGCCAGCTTGAAGCACAGATCGCATATGTCTGATCCTACCATGTAGGGAGGCAGACGCTCACTCGGATGGGGAGGTTGGTCTGCAGCAGCCACTATGGAACTCATGGTGTCATGGCCCAGGCAGTCTCAATGTCCACCAATGACTACAGTGCTGTGCTCAGCAAACTTTCAGAAACACAGTGTTTGAGCTATCAACTAGCATTTGACACTTTCTTTTAAATCACTCGTGCTTATGAATAATACTGATTCCACAAAACTTAACTGTCTATAATTGCAGGTGTACTGCTTTATTGCAAAAGAAATCCTATCAGGTCTTTCTTCAAAATGAACTCGGAGGCACAGCAGGCAATTTGTAGGAAGAGTGATTATTGGTAAGGTTGAAAGACTCGTCATATTTAGAGAGCGTTCTGAGATGTGAAGAGTGCTATGTGTCTTTATATTATCCTAAAGGTACACATGTCTATAAATGCCATTGTCTAAAATATTTGGATAGTGATACTTATGTCTCTGCTTGTTGAAGTGTGCAATTTGCAGGATGTGAGTCGTGACTATGATCATGGGGAGTTAATGGCTTCATTTCTCCCTGTGAAAACAGCAAAGTGAATGGGTGTGATACAGCTGAAGGAACCCAGGAATAGAAGTGAAATTGATGCTGGCCTGCTGTCTTGAAAATATGGCTTGAAGTACAAGTCGATGAGGTTGTCAATTGCTACTTTTAATTTACTAGGATGTAAGGAAATCAACAAAGTTGCCTATTATTATTTATAAATGTTGTTTTTCTATAAAGCCACATCAGCAAACATCATTGAGATAACAGCCCTGTATCCCCTGTTGCAAGCTGAGCACCATATTTGAAAGAGCAATGCACATATAATTATATTATGTTGATAAAGCCTCTGTGCTCATTTTATCCATATCTAGGATGCTCTTATGGATACTGTGAACTTCAAATACAGCTCAGAGATGGTCTCCAGACTCCTGTAATCTGCACACTTAGACAATGAGTCAAGTTGCTAATAGTTATCTTTATGCTTTTAAGAAAAATTGAATGGCAAGATTCCTGAGCAGAGGCCACAGACATCAGAAAAGTCTTCAAGTTTTATATATGAGTGTTTTGTCCTTTTAGGATAGAAGCAGCATTCTGTTGTAGAATATTATTTTAAGGTGTGTTACTTTTACATTGCATTTGTTTAACTCTGTGAAGCTGTGTTACTGTGCCTGTCTAAAGCACCTGATGGTCTAATAAAGAGATGAACAGGCAATAACAATGCAGAAGAAAGGATAGCTGGGATGTCAGACAGGGAGGATAAATGAAAGGAGAAAGCTTGGAGAGAAGGAAGAAGAAGCAAGAACAAGGAGGGAGGACTCCAGGGCCAGCCACACAGCCACACAGCCACACAGCCACACAGCCACACAGCCACCCAGCCACCCAGCCACACAGACACCCAACCACACAGACACCCAGCCACCCAAGTGTAGTGAGATTATGTTGTTACATTGTATATAATTGTCCTGTCTACTGATTTAATAAAAATGCTGAATGGCCAAAGGCAGACAGGAAGTATGGGCGGGGCTACCAGACTAAGAAAACTCTAGGAACAGGAAGAACAGAGCAGAAATGCCACAGAGACTCCAGAGTTAACAGACAACCCAGAAGATGCAGAGGACAACTATGCTGCTCTGAGAAAAGGTGCCGAGCCTCATGGCTGAACAGGATAAGAATCATGGGTCAGTTTAATGGTGAAGAGTTAGCAAGTTATATGCCTGGCCCTTAGGCCGATCCACATAAAATCAATGTAAATGTCTATGTGTCTCTGCAGGTCTGCGGGTCTGTGGGTCTGCAAGTCTGGGCCACCAAGCTTGGCCAGAAGGTCTGGTCCATGAGACTAGACTGGAAAGTCCAGGCCAGAAGGCTAAGCTGCAAAGTCTGGCCCAGAAACCTCATACAACACCCAACCACCCAGCCACCCAGCTACTCAGCTATGCAGCCACACAGTCATCCAGTCACATAGCCACACAGCCACCTAGCCACTCAGTCACCCAGCCACCCAGCTATTCATGGAGTAAGAGTGAAAATAAGGTGTACAGAAGTAAAGAAAGTAAAATCACAGAGACAAAAGATAGATTGAATAATTTAAAATTAAAGAAAGCTGGCAAGAAATAAGCAGGGCATTTATAATTAAGAATAAGCCTTCATGTGTGATTTATTTGGGAGCTGGGTGGTGCCCCCCCCAAGAATAAAAACAACATTTTGACATTCCACATGAGGACAGAGTGAAAGAAAATCCAACAGCGTTCTTTGCTGTCTACCCTGGTGCAACCTTCCCTAGTTACTGTCGGGATGCTGGAGATGTGATAGAAGTGTGAAAATACCACTGCTTAAGTTTGCTGCAAAGATGGTAGAAGCTTCCACACTCATCAGCTAACCCGAGTCCCACATGTGGATGGTGGCCATGGGCCAAGGTGAGCACCAGACTCATGAGACCCAAGATAGCATCTGCTGCAAATGGGAGTCAGATCTGGGAGTCAAGGGCAGAGGAAGGCCAGCAAAGCAGGCGGTTAGAAGTTTGGGAGTGTAGAAAGAAGCTGACAAAGGAGACACAGTGCTGTGTGAGATCAAGCTGAAACTTCTTTATATCTCTCAGAGGAGACAGTGATGGGATTGGGAGATGGGCACACTAAACTGGGGGCAGGATCTGAGAACATCACTCTGCACTTGAAAGAGTGAGTGTGCTGCCCACCTGAACTTCTTTCTGCACTGAGGCACAGCCTAGGACAATGACTCTGCTTTTACTTCACTAAGCATGTTCCAAGGTCTGCAGTATCATAGCTTGCTCTTGGAACTGTGACCTGATGCTTTGGAGACAATGAACCTCCGCTCTAGGCACCATGACTATCTGCTCTGGGCCTCATGACCTTCTCTCTGCATTGTATGCTGTGATCCTCTGCTCTAGGCATGGTGACCTTCTATTCTCCATTCTGCTAACATGAACTCAACATTGTCAAAGCAATAGATGGCCATTCTAGAAGCCGGTGGGTTGGCAAGGCTACTTAGGTATAAGAAGTGGTAATGTGGAAGTAAGGATGGCCTGAAGACTTCTAGCACAGACATATTGCTGGTCCAGTGCACCGAGTGGAAGCCCAATCATGGAGACCCCAGACAGTGCATAAGCAACTCATTGCCCAGGAACACTTGCTCTCCAGTGATGCTGGACTGAACGTAGGCTGTGCAATGATCATACTCAGAAGGACATGCTGGGGAGACACAAAAGAATAAGATACATTTCACAGAACAGATGTCCTGTTTACAAGATTTCAAGATATGTACCAAACACGAGTCATATGGCATTAACTTGGCCCACTTTGCAGGACACTAAGATGACTGGCTGGAGTTAGAGCAACCCAAGGTCCATGAAAATGCAATGATATATTACCCCGTATCAACCAAACTCCAAATCCATGAAAATGGGGATGCTACCACAATTCTGACAGCAACTAAGGATAGACAGAACACACAGGGACACTTCTGAGGCTAAGAGTTGTACATATTGCACTCCACTCGGTTGTGGTATTGGGTACCCATATTTCTCAGAAGTAGGTTGAGTGTGACCTCTGCACCTTCAGGTCATGGAGGCTTCTGTGACTCAGTTAGGATGTATTAAACATGCCACAAGGAAGATGATTCAGACAGAAAAATGTGATGAATGGCAGTGTTCTACTTAACCCTTTTGTTGGCGACCCTTCCAATGCCCTGGGTATGTGATGTGATTTTCATATAATTAAAACCCTAAACACTCAAATTATATAATTAGTCACATTCTCACATTCGGCTCCAATCACCGTTTCCTAATTGATCCTGTCTGCTGCATATGCACCTGGAGATTTTGGTGGCACCAAGAGTAGAGAGCAGGTGGTTCAGCCCACCGCCTTCTTGTTCCTGTGTGATTGCCAATGGGTGAAATGTTATTTTGCTGCAGGTCCCACAACATGCCAAGTGCCTGTCATTTCTGACAGGTTACAGATATCATTAGAAATGACTAGCTGAGAAACCAGAGAGACCTTAAAGAGGCCAATGGTGTCACAGGAAACTGGTAGTTGTGGAGAACTAACCCCAAATGCAGCAGAGTGAGCATACCACCCTTCATGTCTACATTTACTCAGTTTACCTTCTCCTAAACAAGTCCCGTGTCCTATGAGAGTTCCTGGTAAATGAGGTAAGATATAGGTAATATGGATGAAGTTGGAAATGTTTTGTAACCCAACAATTAGGCCACTACAATTTGGTGTAGCCTCAAAACTTCTAAAAATTTCCACAAACTCTTAATCTTTAGGGCCATTAAGTAATATATAAAATCATGAACTGTTCTAAAGTGATGGAAGTCATAGTATCTAGTGAGAAAATTCATGTGGGACTGTGAGCAGGGTTTCTGGATAAGGTTCAAGGCTTTGTCACATGCCCAGGAGGCCCCCACTTACCTGCAGACTGTTAGGTCCTGACCCACTCCCTCCCCCAAAGCTTTTGCAAACCAGTCTTTTAGCATTGTTACTCTAAAGCACACAGGCAGGTGTTTTGGTAGCTGTGTTTAGGTTCCTGTCAGTTCTGTCCTCATGCAAATGCATAGCAGTATCGGGGATGCTCCTTAGATCTCATGTTCCCATCCTCATAAGGTGCAGGGACCATTTCTACAGTTCAGATTTATGGCTATTGGAAATGTAGGAAAATTTGGTACTGACATCCACACAAAGCTCTACACAACTTTATCTATAATTGCTGAAACCTATAGCCTCCAGGGTTTTCTTCAGCAGCGGACAGGTCAATAAGCTGCACAGAGAGACCAGACATGCTGAAAGATGGAAGAAAGTTGGTGAGGCACGGACAGATGTGGGGGAAATTTGTAAGAAAGCCTTGTGGACAGGCTGCCTGCACACTGTTATTCCAGTACCCAAATATCCCAAGGAAGTCATGGATGTAGCCAAGATAGGAAAAGCCACGGATTCCAGGGGCTAGAGAAGCAAGAAGTATGGTGACTTTTGGGTATAACATTCTTCCATCGTTTTAATAAAGGGAGCCTAGCCATTGTATATTCATCAAAACTCATAGAATTCATGTACAACAAAACAAAAACCCAATGTAGATTCAGGACTTGGGGTGAAACAGTAACAGATGCACAATTGTAGCGTATATATTGATGATGGTGGTGGTATGTATGTTGTATATTGGTGATGATGGTGGTAGTTGTTGTATATTGATGATGGTGTGGTATGTTGTATATTGATGATGATATGGTGGTATGCATGTGTAGCCACGGTAGTGTGAATATATGTTCATAGCTTTCAGTTTTTCTGTGAATCTAACACTAGTCTTTTTTTAAAGTCATTGAAGTCTCCAGAGCATCATAAATTTGTCAGTGTTGAAAGCAACATTGAGCAGAGACAGGAGCAGTGTTGGGGAATGGGGTAGAGAACTTTGGAGGTGGCTGGGCCAAACAGAGCAACAGAGCACAGGGACAGTGTATGGCCACAAGAGAAACAGTTATAGATGATGAAGGAGTATGTGCTGAAATAGCCTGGCAACCGTGGTGTTCCACCAGGAGATTTGGGGAGCAGAAGAGCCCACACATCCTCATAAGATTTTTCTAAGAGAGGTGTTAAAACTTAATGGAAGAAGCGAAGGAGAGAAGTGGGGGGAAATGCAGAACAGTATTAGGGTATGGCCAGAAGGCCAGTTGAAGATCTGGGTGTGCATATACAGAAGCTCCTTCTTCCTGTTCTTTCTCCTGCTATTGGATAGAGGGCCTGACCCTCTGAGTGAAGCCTCATGGACCAGTCCAGCTTTCCAGAAAGTGCATGACTGCTTAATCTCTTGTATCAGTGAGTGTTCCCTCTGAACACTTTAATAAATATCAATTCTTCTTTATCAGTTGCTAGTGATTATCACTTATAATATTTAGAGCCCAACATGGGGCAGACTCCAAATACCCTCATGGCCCCTTCCCTCAGTCCCTGTGCCACTGCAGTGGTCCACTTACCTGGACATCCCTTCCCTTAGCAACAATCATATCCTCTGTTTTCCCACTGACAGAACAGCCTTCCAGGAAGATGTGAAGAATGGCAAGGGACTGCAGGTACTGCCAGGGCAAGGGTCTATGACACTCCTGTACCTGGCTCTTATTCCCAAAAGAACAGAAGGAGCTCTTTCCCTGGCTTGATGAGGTCATTGTGAATTTGAAGCCTTTCCTAATTGTATCTGCCCCACAGACATGCAGAGGAAAGAAAACCATGATGAATCTAGCCAGGCCAGGAACACAAAGAGCTGAGGCAATTAGCCACCAATCTCCTTAGGTCTTTGGACAGCCAGACAGAGTTCCCAACTCTAGCAACACAGGAAAGGCTCCAAGGTTTACTTTACTCATTGTTGAAAGACAAATTGTTATTTATGGGCCCTGAATCTTAGTTTATATAAAACAGTCTGTGTCACTAGAACTTGTAACCTTGAAAAGAGATTATATGTGTGTATATGATGTATGTATATGTAGGCATATCTATGTATGTACATATACATGAATGGGCATATATGTGTGTGTGTGTTTATCTGTAGGTAAGTCTGTTAGTGTGCATATCTGTATTAAGGGTATATTCATTTGTGACAATAGGTATATGCATGTATGTATGTGTACATAAAGTGGTGTAAAAGGAACTACATTTCTAAATGTAAATATGTGTGTTCACATATAAGTATGCACCTATATATACAGACACGAATGGGTATAGATACAGTGTGTGTATGTGCATGTATAGCTGAGTGTGTTTTGTTGTCTGTACCCACTGTGTGCATATATATGTTTATTTCTACATGTATATAAATTGTTGCTTGTATATATATGTAGACCATAATATGTGTTCATAAATATGAATATGTATTGTGCTCTATTTGGCCCTTGAACTATTTAAAGTGTCAACAAGGTGAAAAGGAGTTGCCCCACAGACCCTCTTGGGCTGAGGCTGGTCACCCAGGATGGGAGCTTCAGTCATCTGGAGACTGCCTTAGGGCACACAGCTCCTGTAGAGAGTGATATGACACTGCAGAGCATCTGGCCAGAAACCAGCTGCCAGAGCATGTCGTTATGCAAAGTTTCTCACTTAAAATATTTTGTGCTAGTTGCCTCTAGCGTGGATTACTTTTTACAGACAGTCTCCCAATTAGGATCTGGGATGACATGGCCTCAGTAATGCTCCCAGCTCTCCACTCATCAATTAAAGTCTTCTACTCCCTTCTTCCATGTGGCCCCCTTGGGCTTAGGAATCTCCTTTCTTGGTTAGCATGGAAAAGAAACTCATGCATGCTGTCTGGGGGCTGATAAGGGCTGCAATGAATAACATTAGCTATAGGCAGCTGGAGCTGCATCCTTCTCTGCAGCTACCTCAGAGATTATTAAACAGATATAGCCAATTTTCCAAAATCTCTTAATGGGTACACATTTTTCTGGGCTTTCAATGTATGTGCCTTTCCTTCCCCTTGTACTTATTTATATCTACTTCCTCACACATGCAATGTACCACAGAGTCAAATCGCCTGCTTTTTAGCAGAAGAATCCTGTTGTGTTATGGACACCCAGTCTCAGTGGTAGAGGTCTTAGATGTTCCAGGGAGACCTAATGAAATGTGTCTAGGCATCCCAAGCCCAAGTCTGCAGAGCTGTGTGATTGAAGGATCCAGCTCTGAGTCTGGACATAAAATACAAATGATGTAAACAATTTCTGGAGGGAAGCAGTTTGCCTCTGTTTTCAGTGGTAAGAAATCAGGCCAAAGAAATGTTTATAGAAGAAGATGGGAAGTAATGGGGGGTTCTCAGGGAGTTAAATACTGTCCAGTACACACACATGTGTGTACTCACGTATCTCACACATAGATACATACAGTGGTAAGCCTTTAAAATGGTGGCCACCACGCTGGGGTTGGGTAGATGGCATGGCAGATTGGGACCTGACATCTTTTGGAAGGAGCTGATAAATGAGATAAAGAATAAATGTTCTGAAGTCAGACAGGTCTGTGACAAGCCAAACCTATAACCTCAAACCTCAGTTTTCTGACTCATGAAATAAGCTTGGAAAAGTCCGCTGATCACCATGGATGACCCACAAAAAAGCATGGCATATGCATTTGGTAAATCTTCACTCATGTCTTTCAGGAGGGACAGACATCAGCCCCTCTGCTTTTTCACAACCTTCTCCCCTGCATAAAGAATCTTTGCTTAAGTGGGACCGACCCAGAATGTGTGGAACTTCCCTGGTTCTAAACGCCCTCAGACCCTGAGGTATTAGTATGGCTGGTCAATGTCTCTGTCCCTTTAGTGGCACACTGACCAAAGTACCTGATGGAAGAAACATGAAAGGAAGTGTGCTGTTTGGGTCTGTAAGCATGACATAAGCTGGATATCTAGAGGAAGAGAGGACGTCAATAAAAAAAACAAAACAAAAAAAAACCAAAAAACAAAAAACAAAAAACAAACAAACAAAAAAAACTTCCATTAGACTGACCTGCAGACAAGTCTTTAGAGCATTTTCCTGACTTTTGATATGGGAGACCATCTCTGGGTGGTCCTGAGGTTTTAAAAAGATGGCTGACTGTGAGCCAGAGAACATGCCTGTCCATAGTGTTCCTCTGTGGCCTCTGTTTCAGTTCCTGCCTCCAGGTTCCTGCCTTGACTTCCCACAGTGATGGCCGGAGGAATGAAAAGGTAAAGCCAAACAAGCCCCGCCCTCCCTTGAGCTAGTTTTGGTCATGGCATTTATCACAGCCTAACTAGGACCCGGAGGGAAAGGTTTACGCAGGCCCCTGGCTTTAGAAGGCCTTCTGTTCATTTTACCAGGAAAGACATGGCAGGAGTGTCTTGGTTCCTTTCTCAGGGATGATGTAGCAGAGATGCCTCACATGATGGTCAGCAATACACAGAGAGAGCAGATTGGAACTGTAGGCAGCTGTGACCCTCAAAGGCCCAGGCAAGGTGACTGACTTATGCCAGGCATGTCCCACTCCCTAAGGCCTTCACAGCTGTCTAGATAGCTTATACTGGGGACTAAATAATAAAAAACGTGAGCCTACAACGGGCACTTCAGATCCAAACCATAACATTCCACCCTGCCCCCCAAAAGCTCACAGCCCTCTCACAATGAGGAATAGTCCTTACTTCAGAAGTCCCCATGGTTTTTTTTAATAGTCTGAAAGCCGTTCAAGTCAAGCTTCTTCTAAACTCAAGGGGAACCCAACAGACAGTATGCACAATTTTAGCAGTTTTTAATCTCTGTGATAGTCTCCATTTGCTGTAAACAAACAAACAAACAAACAAAAAACTCAGATCTCTTGATGGGAGCAAAGAGGAGTGTGAAGGAACCTCTTGTGAAAGGAAATGTGACAGAGCCCTGAAATGTCATCTCCGGAAGAGCCTCCAGCTGTGAGCCATCCCACCTGTCTAGGGAACCCTTATATTGGGATGCCTGGGAACTGCCTCCAAATAGCCAGCAAGCACCACAGTTGGTAACCACTTCGCTACAGTCTTTGGATGTCTGATGATAATGAAGGCGAAGCTCCCAAAATGTGTGTCAGCCAGGGAAAGGGGCACCAACAGAAATGCTTCACTCAGGCTGAGCCATCCAGCAAGCGCAATATGCCAACCATGGTACTTTGTATGGCCAAGGCTATCTGATGTACCTGGGAATGAGCAGAGCCCATTTCACTACCTGTAAAAATCATTTAAAACTCTTAAAAGATTTCTTTTACTCAGTAATGGCTCTCAGTGTTTACAAAAACAAAACTGGGATTGTGAGATTGAACTATTTCTATTGGCTTCATTTGTAGAAGATGGGAACATGAATAAAATGCTGTATTGTTGAAATATGAATATTGTAAGACAACATTAAATATTGTGCATTAAAATTATCAATTTCATCAGTAAGAGGAAACAATGTTTTAAAGTATATTTTATATAAAAAAATAAATCAATTGTCCACCTACTTTCCTGCATAACTTCTCTCCATCTATATAGAAAGATTTACTGCACGGTGTTTGTCATACGAGCTCAGACAGAGAGGAGACAGCTGGAAGACCCAAGAGAGGTGGCCTGTTCTCCAAGCTGAGCCAGGAGTAAGAGAAGACAGTGGTAGTGTACCACCTCGAGAGCCCTGGGGAGAGGAAGGTGGGTGCTTTCTGCAGCCTTCCTCCCCTCAGGCCCTCGGTACATAAATCAAAACCACCCCAACTTGGGAGGCATCAGCTAGACTCTGTCTAGAAATTCCGATGCTCACCATATCCATAGAAGCAGCATAAAAACAAATACCTGGGCACCCTGGGGCGAGTGAATAAATTTGAAACAAGAAATTACCCAGCACAAAGGCCTTTTCTCTGTCTGTGGAATCTCCCACCTCTGCCTTGGGGTTGGTATCAGGAACATCACCCTATAACAACCGTCAGTGTGGCCTCTCACTTCTGCAGCTCAGTACGGAGCAGGCTCCTATCCTGGATTCCGTCAGGCCAAGTTCTCTATCAGCTCCTAAAGAAGAGCTGGAGACACAATGAGTGGGGTGTGAAGAGTTCTCCTTTGACAACACTGAAGTAGACAGCTGAACCACAGGTCCAGGAGCTGAGACGGAAGCAGTCTGCTTCTGATGCAGGACCTGACACTCAATTGCATTCACAGCTTGTCCCCATGGGGACCACAAGGCCATGATCTGGGTCCCCATACTTCAAGAGCCCTGTGCTTTGCTAAACCTACTATTACTAAAACTCTATTCTGATGGAATCAGCAGGAACTATGCCTGCTCTTCTCATTCAGACTTCTAAGGAGTCACAGTCTGCCAAGGAGACATCTGGGCAGCCCTGCATGCTTGGCTCCCTTCAACATCCCCAGCCATCTGGAAAGTGTCTAGAAGCCCACAGCTCACCCAGCTGAGGCTGCTGATCTGGGCTAGGTCTCAACAATGGACTTTTCCAGGGGATGGTTTATCCAAAGACACAACTGCCAGTATTTGTTCCTGATGCTTCTAAAGTGTTCTAATGGACTCCAACATACACATCTATGATGGCAGAAGGCACAAGGGATCCGAGGACCACAGTGTGACTCTGCTCTATAGCAAGCAAGCAACTCAGTGTGGGTGCTGTCTTCTCTCTGGGGTACTCATTACCCATTGCCGATGGCTGCCTTTCTACTAGAGCTGCCCATGAGCCATTGATGTCTCTCTGCAGACTTGGGGACCCTGGCACAGCCTTATACCATTACTTTTTTGGTGCAGCTGTGACTTCTTCCTGACTCCTGAGCCATTTCCAGCTCTTCATTGGTTCCCTGTAACAAGAGGTTTTTGACCCATCTGGCTGGTGGTCCAGACCCACAGACCTTTAGTCTCAGACCACCTAGCCCCACTGCTTAGCCCCCCAACAATGACTCAGATGCATATATTAATTGCACGCTGTTTGGCCTATGGCTCAGGCATATTGCTAGCTAGCTTTTGTATCTTAACTCATTTCCATTAATCTGTCTTGCCACATGACCCATGGCTTATCTGTGTTACTTTTACATATTGATTCTTGGCAGCTAGATGGTGTCTCTCTCTTGACTTTACTCTCCTTCCCCTATCTATGCTCTGAATTCCCTTCCTACTTCTGAGATACCTGCCAAAGGCCAAGACTCTTTCTTTATTCACAACATACAAAAAGACATCCCACATCAATTCCCTATCTTTTGGTATTCACTGAAGGAATCATGCTTGAAACTATACTTTGGCCCACAGGCTATTCATCCCTGCATGTGGCTAGTCCTGGTCACTCAAACAAGAAAGCTGCACAGGTTCAAAAAGTAGTATTTGAGCCATGCACAGCTTGCTGGGAGAATGATCAGTATTCTACTGAATACTGAACACAAATACACCTTGTGTGGGATGACATATCTGTAGTACGAGGTTTCTGGCCTGGACTTTCGGACCTAGCCTCAAGGTTTAGACCCACAGACCCATAGACCTGCAGAGACACACAGATGCATACGATAGTTTTAGGCTGATCGGCCTAAGGCCCAGGCATAAAATTGCTAACTCTTTACCCTTCATCTAACCCATGACTCTTATCCTGTTCAGCCATGCAGCTCAGTACCTTTTCTCAGAGCAGCATAGTTGTCCTCTGCTTCTTCTGGCTTCTCTCAGGCATTCTGCTCTGTTCTTCCTCTTCTTAGTCTGGTAGCCCCACCCATACTTCCTGTCTGCCTTTGGCCAATCAGCACTTTTTATTAAACCAATGGGTGGGACAATTATTTACAATGAAACAACATAATCCATAGGTCTGTATTTTAGGTGTGGTCAACATGTCATTGACTCCAACTCAGTTATCTTGGAATGCAGTAGACCCAGCCCTGCAGTATTGGTGTTGATAAAGCACTTTTACCTAGGGGTTATGTGAAGAAGCAGTTCTGTATATTGAAGCTACCCGAGGCCTATGGCAAACATCCGAGGCCCTGCTTAGGAATGGAGGTGTCTGTCAGTCAGGTTTGTTAGCCTGCTTACCATTTGTATTTGCTCTAGAACATTCCCCAGACCTGCTGCAGTGTATCAAGCTCAGCTGTCAAGGGCCTCTAGAAGCAAAGGGCAGAAACGTCACTTCCCTCAGCAGGCTATCCCCTGAACTTTGCAAGAGTGGGGCATTTCCACACATTTGGCCACTCCTGTCTTTCTGGTAGCTCTAACCCCATGGTCCCTAACAGCCCAGTTAGGCCTACATTCTATGCTGAGCTCCTCTGTTCCTTGCAAGTTGGGAGTAGATTTTCTAAAGCCAAACAGAAGCCCTGGCAACCCTGTCACTGTGCCTTTGAACCCTCCTGAATGTTAGGACAACTTGTATTTGCACTCAGCATAACAGCATCATCATTTTGGTTCTGGAAAAGGCAGCTGCAATGATGGCTTGGCAGCATTTGACTTCAAGACTGAAGGCAGGTTGGGATGTGTCCTTCTACCTCCAGCTGTTCAGAAGCCTCTGTCACCTTCTTGGGTCTCCACCCTCTAGTCACCTGAGGTTCTTGCTGCGATCGAGAAGTGTAGAGACCTTTCTCTGAAGCCAGAGCAGGCAGGCCTCAACAAAATACATGGGACATGTATGTTGACTCCTTAAACCAGCGTATGTTTATAAGTCAGGTCCTGATCTGTGGCTGGTGCTTCCCGTCAGTGAGGAGTGGCAGGGAAGGAACCAGCTTAAAAGAAGTCCTAATTGGCTCAGACAAAAAGATCTTAGGGAGTGAATGTGGTTTTCCATCTAAAATAAATTTATCTGGAAGAAGAAAAATGCTGACTTCTGTGCTTGTCTGTGAGCTGTAAGTGTGGGTGTGTGCAGCCACAGGCCATGTCTGGGTTTGTTTTTGTTTTTTGTTTTGTTTTTTGGTTTTTTTTTTTTTTTTTGGTGGAATTCTTTGCGAGGATCTTTACTGACCAGTAGCCTTTGATCATTCCTGATGGCTTTTCAGAGATTGTGTAGCCCCCTCAACACAGCCCAACCCTACCTAGAAATTGGGTTACTTCAGGCTCAGAACCTCAAGAACATGCCATCAAATTAGAGCACAGGCCAGGTGCTGCTGTCTGAGAAATTTTAACTTCCTGTGAGTCCACCTCAGCTCCTGCCCAGGGACACTTGAGGGCAGGACACTCAGTACCCTTCACTGTGGTCATGACCTTCATATCAAAACTCCATGGCGGATACAATCCAGGTGAGTACCCACACAGCCATGTGCACACACAGGAAAACATCAGCACAAAAGCATGCCCAGGAATGTCCATGCATTGGTATGTATATTGTCATGGTGTGTTTTTAATCCAAACTTAACATCTGGATCACTGTGGTGACTGATATGGAGGGTCCTCAGCTATAGTGTGTATATAGCAAAACCTTCTGCCTTTGGACTCAGGAACCTCCCCAGCTACTAAGCCCACAGCTCCAGAAGAGATGCTCCTGGCTATCTTGCTGTGGCCAAGACCACTCCCCGCCCCCACCCCACCCCCCGAAGCCACAAGCCAAGGCGGAGAAGACAAGCACCACTGTGGTGACTGTGTCACAACCCAGAATATTAGGTCCAACAGATTGCAAAGCACAGCTCACCTATGAAGGATGTTTCAAATGACACACTCCTGAGAGAGGCTCCTCCCGGGGCAGAAGATGAAGGCTCTCTGGCTTGTTGTCTGCTGAGGGAGATAAGCATTTATCTGTGTTCGTAGCATCAAACACAGCCTGTGTTTCAGTACCTCCCCAGCATGGAACACACGGCTGCCTCTTGAGAACAGATCCCATAAAGTAGCTAATAGGAAGTTTTACAAGCTAAGTTTCCATTTACTACCTCAAAGAGACAAGCAGAACCACAAATAGAGTGATCGATGTCCTGCCAATCAAACTTTGCAAAAGCTCCCTGGCCCATTAGGCCTCCCTAGGCTAATCACCACGGAGACTGGTCCCCAGTGTGTACCACAGGCTTCATTCCAGCTCACTGTCTACTCCCATTTGCTCAGCCCATTGAGTTTTCTGCCAGCTTTTCAGGAACAGGATTCTTCCTCCTGTGTTTGCTCCAGCCAACAGTTCTGATTGCTCTGACCTGATTTAGACACAAGAAAGCCGAGCTTCCCTGGGGAGGGGGCTGTGGAGGGGTGATTAGCTCTCAGAGAATGGAGCCTCCAAGGACTCCTTAGAACATCTCACCCCACACATTCGAGGCTCTGAGCAAGGACTTGTGTAGGCTGAGTGAAAAGTCTGTATTTTAATTGTTGTTTAGCTGAAATAATCCTGAAAGCATGAGGGAAATTTTTTTCTCTGGGATGTGAATGCATGAAAGTCCTGTCACCAGAGACTTAGCCTAAATGAATTTATTGCAAAACCATGCTCAGAGCCTGGGTAACAAGCCTGCATGCTGACCTCTGCCGAGGTGGTATTAGATATTACAGCTCAGCTTTTCAAGGTCTAAAGGTTTCTTTAGATAAAATGCCATCACTCTAGAGACTATTTTATAAAAATCGACTCCACCCAGGCTTCCTGTCTGCAGAGAAAGCACTGCTTTTCACAGGTGGTTGACATAAAGCCTTGGCTTGTGGGAAACCAAGATAGATTATATCTTCAGACCTCTGTGTGAGGCCAGCACTCACTGTGAGTCTGTCACTGTTATGTCTATGATGCTTTCACTGGCCAGTTTCTGGGCTGGATGTACTATGGTAATATCCTCAGGAATTAGTGTCTTGTGATGAGGAAAACATCGGTCCTGTAATTGAATCATCAGGCAAAGGCATGCAAGGATCACAGTCTCTATATCTTGTGGAGAAGGGCCCCAGTACTACAGGACTGATTCAGGATCTGGGAAGGCTGGCCAAGTCTCCTCTAGAGTATAAGAGTCAGGTTCGCAGGATGAGCAGGGGAGGACATATGGGAGGACCAGGACAGAGATAGGAGTGTGTGGCTGGAGGATAGATTGCCTGTCACCTCAAAGCCTGCAAGGTAGAGAGAGCATAGTGACCAAACTAGGGCGGGTATGGCTGAGATCGCCACATAGCTTTTGAGTGGCAATGGTAACTTCGTGGGATTTTGCATAAATAGATTGTATGTAAATCCAGGTTATCAATGGGAACATTGAATTAACTACTGTTTAAAAAATAATTCCACACATGGTGATGTTGGTTAAGAGTCTAACCAAAATATAGAATTCAATTATTTTGGAAAAAAACCTGTATTTGGGGCTGCTCAAGGGGATAGAAAATCTCATTTAAAATACTCAAATTGAATCACATAAAACAAGAATATACCAGTAATTACAGAAGTCATATTTAACAAGTGGTCCGGTATACTTTAATTTTTCACTGAGTAGAAATGTATTTTTCTCCATTTATTATGCTCAGAGAGAGCTTGTTAGAGAATATGAAGATGTTTCTTTACCATCTGACTGCCCCAGATCTGTTGCCTATGACTGGCCTGGGGCAAATAGCTGCTTATCATGAGGACATCCTTTTCTGTGGCTGTGTGTGACCTTAACATGGAACATTTTTAAGACAGAAAAATGAGCTAACTTGCCTTGCAGGACCTTTCACAAAAGTTAACAAGTCACAGCTCATTTCACATAAGTAAACAAAAGAAGAAAACTGACTCGAAACCATCTTTCAATTTGAAATCTCTGTGGAGAAGCCAGAGGACCAGGAGTTTCTGTGAGACTGGGTTTCCTAGTCACATCAGAAGCTACACCATAGACTCTCACCAACATGACTGACCTACATAACAGATACCACCAAAAGACACGCCCAAGTGAACAGGAAAAGGCCCATAAGGCCTCAACCCTACACAAAAATCTCTGGGCAACTGAAAGCTGGGTGAGGGTGGGAGTGTGGGTGAGGGTGGGAGTGTGGGTGAGGGTGGGAGTGTGGGTGAGGGTGAGGGTGGGAGTGTGGGTGAGGCTGAGGGTGGGAGTGTGGGTGAGGCTGAGGGTGAGGGTGGGAGTGTGGGTGAGGGTGAGGGTGGGAGTGTGGGTGAGGCTGAGGGTGAGGGTGGGAGTGTGGGTGAGGGTAGGAGTGTGGGTGAGGGTGAGGGCGGGGGCAGGGTGAGGGTAGGAGTGGGGGTGGGGGTGGGGGTGGGAGATGCGGCTTTCTCCAGGGAAGCACACACTGAAAACCACATGTGAGTGGCATTATATAGACTAAACAGGTTACATTTAGAAACCTATTTGTACATATAAATATGCACATGTCTGCAATAACAATTAGGGAGAAGGGGGACATGAATTTGAAGGGGAACAGGAGGGACATATGGAAGGTTCTAGGGAAAAAGGGGAAGGGAGGAATGTAATTATAGTATAGTCTCAACAATAGAAAAGGAAAATAGCATAAAATACATAGGACAGTACCCCACCCCCCAAAAGGATTTATTTTTATGTGTGTCTGGGTGAGTTTATATCCACCACCTATGCAAGTGGCAATGAAGGCCAGAGGAGGTCCTCCAATCTCCTGAAACTGGAGTTACAGGCAATTATAAGTCACCTGATGTGGGTTCTGGGAACCAAACCCAGGTCCTCTGTAAGAGAAGTGAGCTTTCTTAACTGCTAAGCCAGCTGTGCAGCCTTTCAACTTAAATATGTAGACAGAACCATGTGTGGTGGAAAGGATGCCAATCCAGGAACTTGGGACTCTCCCTCCCTGACACTGTCCAGTTCTCATCCCTGAACCTTCACATTGTCCGTGGACCATAGACGGGACAATCCACTGGTGACAGAGCTCAGCCTTCAGGGTAGATTGGTCAATGAAATTGAGTCACAGGACTACAGAGCTTTATGCCTCTAGACATAGAGAATTAAGCAAGGATGGTTCCTGTAGGACCTCATCTTTGACTGCACAGAAGAACTGCCTGAAAAGCTTTGACATTCCAGATGGTTACAGTCTAGGTTGATCAAGTCAGAAACTTGTGATGAGCACCAGGCATAAACCCAGTAGTGCTCTCAAGCCACTCTGGTGTGCAGTGATGACTGGATCCCCAAGTGTTACTGGCTTAACGCCAGAGGAGATGGTCTTGGAGATGGACAGTGGAAGCTGGATCTGCATGTTTCCCTAGGGCTCAGTGCCAGTTGTCCCTTCCCAGATATGTTGATCTCAGTCAGGTTCTTGCTGTGGGAAGTAGTTCAGTGTAGGTTTTTTTTTTTTTCTTTACTCTTTGAGGGGCCTGCTACCCAGTTCCCAAACAAGACTTATTCTTTCTTACAAATGCCTGGTCTTAGCTTGGCTTATCTCTAACTAGCTTCTCTTAATTTATCCTTATCTACCCTTGGCTCCTGGGCTTTTACCTCTCTCGTTTCTGTACATCTTTTCTTTCCATCTTATTCTGGCTGTGTGCTGGGTGGTTGGTTCCCAGCCTCTCCTCTCCTCCTCACTCCTCCCCTTTTCTTCTTTTTCTCCTCCTATTTATTCTTACTGCCTGGCAGCCCCACCTATCTCTCTTCTGCCTTGCTATTGGCCGTTTCACACTTTATTAGACCAATCAGGTGTTTTTGGCAGACAAAGTAACACAGCTTCACAGAGTTAATCAAGTGTAACATAAAAGAATGACACACATCTTTGCATCATTAAACAAATGTTGCACAGCATAAACAAAGCAAAACATCTTAAATTAATATTTTACAACAGTTCAGTGGTGCAACTACCTTGGCCTAAACCCTCTTGACTGTTTCGTATCAGCCTCTAGGTGTTACCAGCTCCAGGGAAAATCTCTTTTCTTTAAGAAGCCCCCAGGTAGCACATCTGGATTCCATATGCCACTCTGAATCTAGGATCCTGGAGCCAGGCCTGCTCGCTGGGCATAAGTGACTCCCTGAAGACCCACCCATATTTTTCCTGCCATAGAGAAACTTCAAGCTCCTAGGCAGCCAGGGAGTACACCCAACTGCAAATAGCTACTTGTGACTCCCAGGATTCTTGGGATATTAGCACACATCTGAGGAGAAAAAAATAGGAACTTGAAATGTGCTTCCAATGCAACTTAGCAAAAGTGGTGGGTTTGCCCATTTCTAGGAAATGGCCCCAGAGGACTCTAGGCTCCTCTGAGGGTATCATGGTGGGGGACTAGTGTTGAAGAAGAGTCAGGAGACCAGTTCTGGAGTGTCAGAAATCAAGCTTGGCTCAGAAAAGACAATGCTGGTCTCTAGAGAAGGGAACTTTCGTGTATGACCCATGTGACTATTGTCTTCTTATCATAGCCAACTACAAGGCCATGAGATTTTTTACTCCGAGAGGAGGAAGCTCTATTACCTGGCCCTCAGAAGTATTCTCAAATCTTCTAGGCCTATCCGTACACATGTGAAAATCAGCCACCAATAAGAACTCTGAGTGAATTTAGCAGTCTCCCAGTTTGATATCCAATCAAAATCCTCAACCCCTCTGGTCCCAGATGAGGTCTGGTCACCCCGTTTCTGAGATTCCCATTAGTGCAGTTTCAGATAGTTTCCCATTTAACTATCTGTCCACCAACCCTCATCTACTTTTGCATAATAATAATTAAACCCCTGCTAGATATCAAGCCCAATAACATACCCACCCTGCAAAACCCTATGTGGTGGCCCTGTGACTGCTGTAATGGTCCTGAGTGAACTCTGCCCTCTACTCTGTCACCAGTGTCTCTGCATGGTTTGGTCCTCATACAAAACCTGGAGAGAATGCACTTCTTGGACTAGAGATGCCTTGTCCTCTGCTCACAGGGGAGGAGGACATGTCTGTTGCCTAGTGTCACCTCAGACAAAGGGGGTCATACAATGACCTACCTTTATGGTGTAGATGTCACCATAAAGCCCCAGGGAGACCACAATTCTGTGACAGTGTGTTCCCAGCATGTCTCACTCTTATCCCTGTACACTGGTCACGTGGTTATAGCAAGTTCTTACACAGGCTTCAAGAAAGTCCCAATGCACCACAGTCCAAGGGTATTAGGCAGTGCATGTGGTAGATTTAATTAAACTTTGGAAGTACTATGTAAAAATAAATAAATAACTTCCTCCATGGCAAAATTCTTGGAAGCTTGTAATGACTAACAGGCGTGCTGGATTCCTGAGGGAGAGGGAGAGTCTATACACATTCCCCAGATTTAGGTGGTCACAGAGTACTTTCTTTCCTTTAATGCATCCCTTGGGTCTATTGTTGCAGAAAATATACTTTTGAAAAAACAGTTTCCTATCAATTTTAGCTGCAATGCAAAAGGAAACAGAATGAGATATTATTCTATGCAAATAATAAGCACATTGTAAAGTGCTGAGTTTATGTCTGAATCCTGAGAAGCGAGCTTTCAGAGACAGGCCTTGCATAATGACGATAAAGTAGGGACAGGGCAGTTAGATGATGATATCAGAGGGCTCAGAACTGGGGTAACCCTCCCAAAGGGAGCCTGGCTGCTCACAGGCCTGCCTTGGGACAACTGCCTTATCCTTACTATATACCAGAAGCTACCCTTGCTTCATGGACCACTTGTCATCATGCCCCTTACCTGCTGTGCAGGTCCCATCTCAGAGCTAGCCTCTTCCTCAGGTGGAGTTTCTTAGAAAGCAAGGATTGAAGAAGCTGACCTAAGAGGACTAGGGCAGCAGAGACTGATGAGGGTAAAAAGTGAGGCAAGATCTTCTGTAGCAGCAGTTCTCAACCTTCTTGACGCTGTGACCCTTTAACACCTTTCCGAATGTTGTGGTGACATAAAATTATTTCATTGCTACTTTATAACTGTAATTCTACTGTGGTTATGAATTATAATGCAAATATCTGATACACAGGATATCTGATATATGACCATGGTGGGGTCATGACCCGCAGGTTGAGAATCACTCTTTCAGAATGTTTAACTTGTGGCAGCAGCCAGAGCCTCTGCACTGAAAGTGGATCAGCCATCTCCAGGGAAAACTCTTGTCCTAGCAAAAGGACTCTAGCCAAGCACAGTTCCTGAGGAGGCACCTGTCATTGTCCCTGAGGAAATCATGCCATATTTTTGATTCAGAATGTCCCCTATGGCCCCACCTGTGGAATACTTGGTCCTTAGTGTGGTCTTATTGAAAAGAAGTAGAACTTCCAGAGTTGGGGCTGGCAGGATATTTCTTCCCCCCCCCTCTCTCTCTCTCTCTCTCTCTCACACACACACACACACACACACACACACACACACACACACACATACACACACGCTCACCTGCTCACATGCTCACACTCATGTGCATGCACATGCCCCAATAGCATGAACGGAAGTCAAAGGACAACTTTCAGAAGTCAATTCTTTCCTTCCATGGAGATAAAACTCAGGCCATCTAGCATCCAGTTCTGTGGCTTGGGCAGTTGGTGGGGGCTCTGGCTTTTTGAAACCCATTCCCTAAAGAGGGATACCTTGCTCAGCTTTGATATGGGGAGGGCCTGGGTCCTGCCTCAACCTGATATCCCAGACTTCGATGACTTCCCATGGGAGGCCTTATCTTCTTTGAGGGGTGGATGGTAGTGTGTGTGTGTGTGTGTGTGTGTGTGTGTGTGTGTGTGTGTGTGTGTGTGTTGGGGGGGGGAAAGATGGGAGATAAGTGGGAGGAAGGAAGGGAAGGGAACTGTGGTTGGTGTGTAAAAAAACTTCTAAATAAAAAACTGTCACATCCCCACCCCCACAAAAGAACCTTAGGTCATCAGGCTTGGCATAAATTGTCTTTACCCCTTTGGCATATGACCTTGATGAAGATAGTTGGATGTTGGCTCACCTAACTCTCATCTGCTTCTCACCACCAAGTGAATGTTTTCTTCCTCCACACCTACCTCCATGATTTGGTAACCCTAACCAGAGGCCAGCAAACAGTGTGTGTGTTTGTCTGATCATGGCCTGGAACTCATAAAGCTATGCATCCAAACAAATCTTCATTATAGATCACATTTCTGATACCTTACGAGGGGAAGGAAGTTGACTAACACAAGGGTATTGTTTAGGAAATAACTGGGTGGTATATTCCAGCATCCTCTACTGTAGCTCAGCAGCACCTTGCATGCTTCTCTATGTAAAGCACAGATCAGGGAACCACCCAGCAGTATGTAGATGAGAAATGTCCACAGTGTGTTTATTAATACCAAGAGCATTAAAATGTTGCATTTCTATAGCTGCTTAAAAATTTTAAAATTTTGTTCTCAATATATTTTCCAGCAACTTGAAGTTCAGTTTTATCTGAACAACAATATTAAAAATTTAACATTGCCAAATACCCTTTTTTTCCAGTAATCATCATACAATTTAATGTAATTCCTATCAAATTTGGCTAATGCATTTTGAGAAGATGACTGTTTCTAATCTCCATAAAAAAAAAAAGCAGAAAACAGTCTCATCAAATAGTCATCAACTGCTCATAAAGTTAAACTCACACTTGCCATGTGACTAACATATGAGCCACTTGTGGTATTTACCCCAGAACAATGAAGACATATGTGTAATAATAAGTTTCTGGCCTGTCTGGCCTGTGGTCCAGATTGGCAGACCCACTGTCCCACAGAAACACATAGACACTTATATTAATTTTATGCTGATCAGCCTAGGGACCAGGCATATAATTTGCTAACTCTTTACTCTTAAACTTACCCATGACTCTTATCTTGTTTAGCTATGTGGCTCGGTACCTTTTCTCAGAGCAGCATTTCAACTTCTTTCCTCTGCATCTTCAGGCTCCTCATCATGGTGTCTCTGTGGTGTCTCTCTGGCTTTTCTCTTTGGCATCTCTTCACTGTTCTTCCTGTTTCTAGAGTTTTCTTAATCTGGTAGCCCTGCCCACACTTCCTGTCTGCCTCTGGCCAATTAGCTTTTTATTAAAGCAGTAGGAGGGACAAATCCCATTACACATGTGTTCAAACATGACTTATATATGAATATCATCAGTAATCTCACACCTAAAGACACACCCCCCCGAAAAAGATATCAACATATTTTAATAGGATAATGGGTAAACTTATGTTGAGGTATCCAAACAACCAAATACTACTCACAAAAATTAATCAACCAATCAATTCTGTTTTACATGGCTGCACAGGTGTGTCTTAACAAAAAAATACCACCACCTCCACTAAAGCACTTTATCATCAAAAAGAGCCAGGTACAAGGAGGGTCCCTGCATCTTCCATTTGTGTTCTCTGGGACTCCAGAGCCATGTTAACTCAGAGGCAAGCAGTTGAGCAGAAAAGGACTGACCAGAAGGAATAAGAAATTTTTCTAAAGTGATAGAGATCTGTTTGCCAAATGTATCTTCTTATACCCCAAAATGAATGTGTCATGGGATGAATATAATGCTCTTCAGTAGATCTGCCTTAAAGCAGAAGGTAGTATTGGTCAGAGAATTGGCTATGCCCATAATAGGTGATAACGAAGGTCTGAAGAAGCCTTGAGAGAGACTTGGGCCCCTCTATTTAGTAGGAATAAATGTCAGGTGACTCTTAATTTCCTCATGGCAATTACACTAAATGGCAGCTGTGGAGGAACCCAACACAGACACAGGTGTGTGTCAACAAGCATCTGCTATAATGTCATTGCACTGCCACTGGGTATGTCTCCAAAGCACACACATGTCACAGACAGTGATGAAACTCAGTGGAAGCACCAGATGGTCACTAACTGGGATGGATCAGGACCTCATGCAGAGTGGGAGCTTAGCTCTCATAGTCAGAAGACAAACAGCAAACACCCAAGTGACTCTAGATCAGACTCCAAAAAAACAGACAGGCCATCCAGGATACCATGGTGACAGTGTGGCTTCTCTGGATGCAGGCCATACTGATCCAGAGTGGATTTGATGAACTTGATAAGGACTGGATGTCATTTCCAAAGACCCCACATACTCTGTGGAAGTTCAAGATGTGAATTTATTATTTGTGTCATTCTGCATAATGCACGAATTATAAAGTATATGTAAAAGGTCAAGAATGAAGAAAACCATAAACATCATGGTAGAATAATTGGCAAGAATTTAGCAGAACTCAGAGACACATTCAGCACTGATGAGTTTGTCTGGGGACCCAGGAGACAGCTGCTGGCCCCTCATAGGCCCCTGGGTGCCATTGTTGACACTTTTTTTCTGGTTGAGTCATATGAGTATTGGTTTTAAAGTGTGTTCTTGTCTATGCAGAAGCTTAGAAACCTCAGCAGTGGTGACTCCTGGGGACACACTAGCTTGTGTGGGGAGAGACAAGCTTTGCGGATCCCTCACTGCCACATTTACCAGCCATTTATCTATCCATTCATAATGAACCAAGTCAGCCTAGCAAGGCAACATCATCACCCACAGAAATCAATAGCTCTTTTTGATGTCAATTAGAAAGTGTTCTAGAAAGACAGACCCTGCAGAAAACAAGCAAATCTAAATAGGTATTAGCCTGCTCTGCTAACAGAAGCAGGGAAGGCCTCATAAGACAGGGGTGTCCTGGATCACCGTGTCCTCTGAGAGTGGCACCTGTTTGTATAGCATTGAGTTCTGCAGTCGTGTGTGTGTGTGTGTGTGTGTGTGTGTGTGTGTGTGTGTGTGAGTTTGGTGTTCTGTATGTTTTTGGTATGTGAACATGTGTGTGGAGAGTGGCACCTGTTTGTATAGCATTGAGTTCTGCAGTCGTGTGTGTGCTTGTGTGTGTGTTTGGTGTTCTGCATGTTTTTGGTATGTGAACATGTGTGTGGCCCAGGATCAATGTTAGGTGTCTTATCCTTAATGTCTTTTTGAAACAGGACCTCCAACTGAACTTGAAGTTTACCGATTCAGCTAGGTTGACTGGCCAATAAGCATAAGGCCAAGACCCACCTGCCGTTCTACCTCCCAGGCTAGGGTTGCAGGCTTCTTATGTATATTCTAGGGATTGAAATAAAGTCCTTGCACTTATTACTTGTACCACAGACACTTTATAGACTGAGCTATCTTTCTAATCTTCCCAGATCCTTGGTCCTCTTATATAGTCTATGCTATAACAATAAATAAATAAATAAATAAATAAATAAATAAATAAATAAATAAATAAATAAATAAATAAATAAATAAATAAATAAAATAAAAACACCAAAAAACCAATGATTTATTTGTCAAAAAAGAACTCTAGACATTCCAAGGAAAAAAAATCAGAAATTTGTCAGGTGAGTCGTGTGTGTGTGTGTGTGTGTGTGTGTGTGTGTGTGTGTGTGTGTGTGTGTATTACTCAAGTATAATGATGCAAGATACTGTTTAGCAGAAGAAGAAAAAAAAAACTTCCTGTATGGATATCAGTCAAAAACAAGTATGGAAACCCTGATGCTGAGGCAGGAGATCAGGAGTGGTGCAGAGAAAGTAGATGTTTTTGTCTCAGAAGCTAAGCTTCAGTGCTCAGTGCTGAGAAGCATGGCAAAGCTGGGCGTGTGCCTTTGGTTTAGCTGCTGCCTCCCTCGTGTTCAGCCTGTCATTCATCGTGATGGAATGTGGAAGGAGAAGGCGTGAGAGAAGAGTATTTTACTTGTCCAAGTCTTTCACGGCCCCTTTAACTCTGCACTGACCTTATGAATGAAGAAAGGGTTCAGGCATGTGGAGTTCAGCAACTCACTGAATCCAACTCCCAAATCCCCAAGTCCCACAAGTAGTTTTGAAACACTTTTCCCCCCAAATATCTCAATTACTTGCCAAGGCAGACCACCTGTTCCCCCACTCCAGCGGTGTATCTTGTTTGTTCCAGGTACCCTGAGCACCCGAGGGTCACCTAATTGCCTTGGAGACTTCCCACTCTACAGAATGAATGGGCACGAGAAAACTGGCACCTCTCTTTCCTTACACACATCCCCACAATTCCATAGCAAGTAGTTCTTAATGATGTGGAAGGTGTCAGAGGTGTTAGAATGTGTTCAGCCTGGAGAAATGGCACTGGGTCAATGAATGACTGGCTTACTTAGGAGACATTATTGTCCCAACAACCAAGGAGTAAAGTGCTTAAGTCATTTTAGGTTCTCCTGTAGAATTAGTTTTCACAAAACAATCTTTATGAACCCACAATAGCTAGGGCAGAAATGGTTTAATTTACACATCAGAGAAGCATCCAAGAAAACATCGAACAGCTTGAGAACACAGAGCTGCCAAGTAATGGGACTCAAATTCAACTCCACTTTGCGAAGAAAATATTTCTCTCCCACTTCTACAGAGAGCATTGACGAATAAGTCCTGGGGACAACAGGGCTTCCATAAGTGGCAATGCCACCGTACTGGCACCTGACCTATGGAGGTGCAGAACACCCTAACCATTGTTCATTGGACACCCAGGTGGACAGTGTCCAGAGAGGGGAGGGAGAATTGAGATTGGGACATGTTTAAAATCCTGTCTTACAAGACATTTGCTGTGTATGGTCCTGATGCTGTATAGGGGAGATTGCTTTATTAGCAACACCACAGGGGAATTGAGAGAAGCTATGCAGGCTTTAAAGAAGTATATTATAGACTGAAGATGTAGCTCAGTTGGTAAAATGCTTGCCTGTCAAGCACAAAACCTTGGACTTGATCCTTAGAACTATATAAACTGGTGTCATGTCACATGTCTGTAATTCTAGCATTTGTAAGGTGAGGAAAGAAGGACCAGAAGTTTAAGGTCATCTTCAAGTACATAGTGACTTATAGAGCAGCCTGGGATACTTGAGACTCTGTCAAGAAAGATGGGAGGGAGGGAGGGAGGGAGGGAGGGAGGGAGGGAGGGAGGGAGGGAGGGAGGGAGGGAGGGAGGGAGGGAGGGAGGGAGGAACTCTTGGTTCACAGACCAAGGCCAAGAAGAGAGGTCAAAGGACAGACTAAAACTCTTACAGTATTCACGAAAGCTGGGGTTATGCCTGGTGCATTCTCAGTCCCCCCACATACATGGCAGGCATCCACAAGTACAATGTATCCACTCAGTGAATCCCAAAAGGATGCTAAATTGCAGCAAAACGAAAAGGCCCCTTGTTGTCCACCAACAGAGCTTTCAGTGCCTTCTCTCAGGACACTTGCTGGGATTCTGAGTTCTCAGGACAGAGATCTGGGCTTGGGATCCTCAGTGGGGCATTAACCTGGTCATAGTGTTGTATCCATGTTGTGAGACCCCAAAAGACCACCAAGGAAGTGTGTTCTGATGCGAATACACAAAGGTCAGTTTATTTTCAGGGACAGGTTCAAACCCGGACCACAACCCTATGTTCTGATGCAGCAGACTGTGGGAATACTATCCCAAGATCAGGATTAAGAGCGTTTTAAAGAAAAAAAAAAAATACACAACGGAAATCTACATGCCTTGGCATTTCGGGACTGGGTAAAAACATATGGAGTAAAGTGATCCTTTGAAACTATTGGGTAAACTTTTGGCAGGAAACCAAGTTTTGAATCTATTGGCTAAACTTTTGTCAAGAAACCAAAATCTGCTAGCAAGTTAACTGCAAAGGCCATGAACCACAGACAGGATGTCTGCATGAATATCGGGATTTCATTAAATTTTACTGCCTTGTTTCTTAATTGGCTACTTCTAGGGTATCTGTTCGAATTTTGCTGTCAGGCACATTCCTGAGATTCTTCCTGGAACTGTGCTGAACTGAGCCCAGTCTAAGAAGGGGCTCTTTCCTGTAAAGTTAACTCTGGGCCATCACAATAGTCATAATCCTGGTGGTAGGCAGAGCCATGGCTTCTGGAATTGAGACTTCTTCTTTCTAGTGCTTGGTTATTGGGACAAAAACCAAGCAGAAGATAAGGGACATCACAATAATACTTCATACGGCCCAGAGACAAGAGTGGGAGAGCCCTAAGCCCACAGGAAGTGCCTGTTGTACCACACAATGTTTCTACCCCATTAGGCCCTCAGTTCCATATGTTCATGTGATACCTCATTCCTTGAGTATGCTGAGCTCCATGCATCTCAGTTCAATGCCAATGAAATCCTCATCCTATCTTTGAAAAGTCCTGATTAAGAGTGGAGAGCTGGTACATATGGGATAGATTAGCCATATTTGTTGCATGCAAATTAGAACAGCATTGTGTGGGCCAACTGACCTTCTCTGTGCAGACAAATATCACCAGTATAGAGAATCTTTTCTGGATCTCAAAGGAAGAACAGATGGGTGGACATCTAGGGAGGGCACAGGGCCTGTTAGAAAGAGTGATGCATGGCTAGGATGTTGGTGAAGCCTCATAGAAAGTATTATGCCAGGTATTAGGTTATACACCATAAAAGCCATTCTACATTTAATTGCAGTCATTGAAAATGATCATAGGGAGAGGGTCCCCTGAAGTAGAAATAGACAACAAAGTTTGTAGCTACCTCCTTGAATTTTCCAGCAATGAGGCGGAGTAGGAGGGTAAGATATTCAAAGACATAGCTAGATTGAGAGACTGATTGGTATAACTAGAGCTAGGTAGAGAGGACACTAGGGTGGAGGATGGACAAGGATGTCTGGAGTGGACACTGGGCATCTGTTGAGTTTAAGAGGAGTCTCAGACAGATGTTTCAGAGTTTGGGGAGAGCAGAGTGAACTGTGAGCATGTTGATTGGGAGGAGTAAGTTTTGCAGTTACAACCTAGCAGATCCGAACTGAGGGGCCTGGTGAGTTATCACAGAACTGGGTGAGACCCTCATGGAGGAAAACCAGCCAAAGGGAGAAGTGTCAGAGGGTGAGTTAACCAGAGGAGCCCTGGTTAGCCAGGCTGGGCTTAGAGATGACAGAATGTGCTAGAAGTTAGTTAAAGAAAAGACTAGGAAATGTGGCTTCCAAGATAGGATGGAGGGTGGCTCAGCTGAGGCAGATCTGGAAGGAGAAACAAACAGGAAGAGGAAATGACTATTGTTATTCTTCATGCTGGGATAAAGCTCAGGCTCCTGTCCCTGGCTGTCACTGGTGTTCACTGAGGTCTGGAGCATTCCATGGTGAGTTCCTGTATGTGCTTGGTGTTCAAATGAGTACTCAACATGATCAAGGATGTGAGTGCATCTCCCTTCCCTGAATGATAAAGGAGCAAGTCACACAAAATTCTTAATGCATGCCCAGAACAAATTCACAGCATTCAACCCTTAGTCCTCATTAGACTCAATGGCTCAGTCCTAAGGGATTAACTGAGAGCAGACACTGTATTGTTGTTGGTGGATTATTTTCCCCTCTGCCTAGGGCTCAAACAACTCAGAGAACAAGGTTGGGAATGTTCTAATGAGGGTACTCAGCCTGTCGCCATCAAGTCCCAGCTTTTCTCCCACCCACATCCTTATGGTGTCACTAATGACATTTTATATCAAGGCTCATGGGTAGTGCCTGTTTCTCAGTGCCACACACCCGTTACCTCCCATCCAGAGCTGGGCCATTCAAAGCAGCCAAGTCCCCCTCTCCAGGGAATTAGGACCCCAAGACTTAACTGTGGCCAGTTCCTGGATTCAGAAGCACTGCCACTCCACTTCCAGGATTGTGGCTGTTTTAGTCTAGGGCCGGGCAGAGCAAATATACGCTCACTTGTCTAACATAAGTTTTCATGAGGATATGTTGAGAAACCGGTGGTCTTTGGAACATTTTCCGGTTGAAGGATTTCCGTGTACTGTATGAAGACACATTGCTGTCATTAGTGGAATAAAGAGCTGAAAAGCTGCTAGCTAGGCAGGAGGTATAGGTGGGACTGAGAGAGAGAGAGACAGAGAGAGAGAGAGACAGAGAGAGAGAGAGAGAAGCTAAGAGGAGGAATTTGGGTGCAAGGATTTCAAACAAGTCCGATGTGCTGCACTAAAAAGAAGAAACTGAGCCATGTGGAAGAGCATAGATTAAAAAAGGGGGGGATATGTTATAAGAGCTAGTTGAAAAGAAGCCTAATGAAGGCCAAGCTTTTATAATTAATAACAAGTCTCCAGGTCATTATTTGCAGGCTGGCAGTCTATAGATAATCCAACAAGAAATCTTACTACATTTTCCTTTGATTTGTACTTGCCATGTGGTGACCAGTCTTCAGCCATTCCATCTCATCTGCAGGGATTCAGAAGTTCAACCAAGTATTTCAGAACAATGTCTTGCCTGAATAATATTGAACAAAACAGCCAGACCTGGAAGAAGTCTGTTTCTACTATTCTTAATAGTGATAAGCATTGTCTTACCTAGTACAAGAGGGACCCCCTAACCCCCAAAGACCAAACCCTCATCCCTAGCTACCCAGTCACTGTGGGATAAAGCAGCTCTGGAGAGGGTCTTTTCTCCTGCGACTGAGCTCGGTGGAACTCTTGCTATTTAGTTCAACCACATCTGCAGTGACAGATATGTCTTCTGTAACTGCTGACCCTTCTTCCCACTCCTACATGCAGAGCTTCTGCCTGGTCCTATCACTGCTTAACCCAGTTCTGTTTGGCACCCCCTCTCATTCACATGTTATTAGCTGAAGGTGCATGGCGTGTTGAGATTTAGAGGCCTTGGCTAGTACACTCAGCCCTTGTCTTCAAGAAGCTTGTCCTCAGAATGCTTGGTCTACTTGTAAATACCCTTCTTCACCGGAACGTGCCAACATATTCATGCTTGTGCATGGAAACACACACAACACACACACCATAAAAACCGTACATACAGACACACATTCACAAACATTTATGCAACACAACAGACATTTATGCATATACATATACACATGTGTGACCCCCAAGACAATGTTCACAAGCATGTAACTGTATACATACAGATATGCACACCCATCTACAGGTGGACATAGACTTGAGAACATATGTGTGCACATACATAAACACAAATACGTGCCATATTTCTGCATGTACACACATGCATACAACTTCACCTTTTCCCTTGGTGTGATGATCAGAAAGTCCAGGGGTATAAGCTCAAACTGGCACATTTTCTGTGATAACATTGGAGGAGTCACATTTTTGTCATCTGATGTGTTGACAAGATTCCTGAGCACCGATATGTGATCACTACTTAAAAGGAACTTTATCTGCTTTGGGGAATTTCTCTAAGTGTTTTTTTAATCTCAGTTTCAAAAGAAAAATCTATGCTGTGTGCAAACCTTGTGAAGAGACAATTAAGTACACTGAAAAACTGCTGAGGTAGGAGGAAGCATCCCTCAGAGGGAAAGGATATGCATCGGGCCAACCCAGAAACACCAGTGTGTCCAGCCTGGCTGCTAAAGAATCCTGTGCTGTAGGGGCAACTCATGAGACAGGTAGCTAAACCCTGGTGGCTTCCTATTCACACTGTGCAGAAAAGTACTTTTGAAATGAAGGAAGGTGTTTTGTTTGAAAATTTCCGGTGGGAACTGTCTCAAGCAATTCTGTTATGAAATATGAAGCCATTGTTTGACAGGGAACACAAAAGAAAATAACCCTCAAATTTGGGGCCCCCTTGTGGTGCAAGGCATGCTTACCAAATGTTTCCATCTTAACATTGGGAATCAGTTCTCCCCTGCCATGCCTTCCTTCGGGGCAGGGTGAATCATACACCAACTCCATGTTTGCCCAGGCCTGAGGGCTGCAGGCGGGCCTCAGGGAAACAGGAAATCCCCTGTTCCTCTATACCACAGATAACTGATGAGGAAATACACAAGCAAAGGAGTATCTGCCTAGTCCTGTCTCTCCATAACACCCTCAGCCATGGAACATTGTATCTTGTGGAAACAAAGTGATGGACAGGCATAATTAGGTAGCCTATAGTCAGCAGCATCTAACACAGAGCTTCAGATACTAAGCAGAAAAAAACCATTACCATCTTCTTCCTTCTCAGGGACAAACTGTCCTCAGATCTGGGCACATTTAGCTGTGAGCTTCACAGTCAGAAAAATGAGAAAAACTTTTATTATTAATATGGAAGATGAGAGAGCAGTTGTGCTGACTGGGCACATTTCCTGACAGAAATGGAATCTGAACACTACCATAGAAAATATCATCTTTCCTACTCAGCCTCTCTGTTGCTAAAGTTGTTTTGTGTGAGCATATTCCAGAAACTACCCCCTATGTTTTAATGCAATAACTAACAGTTATGTTGAGTTCTTTTGCCAGGATGGGCCTTCACATTTATTTCTTCCTGTCATTTGAAAGTAGGCTGAACCACCTGCAGAGCTGGAAGGAGGAAGCCAGAGGCTGTTCTTGCAAAATGACAGAGAAACTGTGTGAATGGTTGACTGGTTTTCAGATGACTGACACATAATTAATAAGGGCAGCAGCTCCAGTTTGTTCAGTATCTTTACAAAGCAGAAGAGGCCACATCACAGAGCCCACAATAGTCACTTGGCAGCTTGAACTCATGAAGGTCTGGTTAGTCCCAAGAGATGTCAGGACTCCACATTAAACCCTTGTAGTTTTAATGAGCTCTGTGTGTGATAGGGCGATTCTGTGGTTTTCCGTTATCAAGGTGTGAGCAGCCATGGTTTCCCTAAATGCATGGATACAGCAGCAGTGACAGTTCTGTCTGTCACTTGTGATAACCATGATGAGTTCTGGATCTAGCATCAGGCTAGTACCCAGAGCATGGAAACCCATAAGCTGCCTGTTGTACGTATGTGTCCCTCACAACAAGCATCACACTGGGTCAGTGTCATAAGAAGTGAGGTTGCAGAGTGGCCCTCTTTGACTCAGGAAATGAAAATCAAACAGATTCATCTTTACCCATGACAGAGCTGTGGTGACTGTAGAAGCCATCTCCAGAACAGGACCGTGGTTGGCTCCTGTCATGGTACCAGCAACCTTAACATTGGTAGGATTCTGGGTCAATTAAGACTTCTCCATTTGATGAGTCTTCTCTGAACTCCTTGGTTCCATTTCCTCCCTCCTGACTTTTATCCACTTCTGGATAGTCAGAACCTCAGCGTTAAGAGGAAGCAGAAGAGCAGATCAGGGAGAGGTGAGGCTCAGTGGTGCCCTTTCCTTACCTCTTTGAAATATTCACTTACGACAGTTCTGAGTCTGGTGGTGGACATCGTTGGGTGTGGAGTGAGGGTTGGGTCTCTCATGTTCTTCTCACCCCTCCCCCATTCCCACTCACTGCTGCCTGGTCCTGTGCTCCGAGCTCTCAAGCTCCGAGATGGGACAAGTTAAAGGAAAGTGTTCATGCTGCCTGTGGCGAAGGGGAGAGGAGAAGCTATTGTTTCCTGCTGGAGAAAAAGCCTCACAAGTTGGGGAGCTCACTGAATTTGGCATTGCTTCAACGCCTCTTCAACTTCTATTTTAATAAGGTGACACTGGAAATGACCCTAAATTTTTTTTCAAACTAAGAAAAATCTCTTCAGATATTCCCTACCATAAAACTAAGTCCAAATGTTAGGTGAGGGAAAGTTAAATTATAAGCCAGGTGCTCTTTGGGTTGCCCCATGACTTTAAACCCCAAATTGATGTAGTGAACATGATCATTATTTTCTGTCAAGCACTGGAAGGAAGTGCCGAGAAATGGCTCATGTATGGCATATTTTGCTTTGATTTCTGTATCATCAAATGGTAAGAAGGAAAAATGGAAACTACCGACCCAAATTTCAGGAATGCCATAAAAGTAGGCTAAGGGAAAGAAGGCTCATCTCTCAGTTATGAAATGGCTTTCATAGGTGAGGGTCACAGAACAGAGAGAAGCTTGGTGCTGTCCGAGGTTCTGAAAACATAGGCTTAGAGAGTCCAAGCAAGACCCTCTCCAATCTGGGCCCATGGAGGAACTCAGCAGTCGTAGTCGGCATTGCTTGCCAGCTGGATTTGATTGAGAAGTGCCTAGGGAATTCAAAGAGCATGCCTCTGGGTGTGTCTTTGAGGCTGTTTCTAGAGATCAGATGATAAAGACTCTGACCTAATCAATAGATTAATCTCTTAGATTCTAAACCTGATGGCATTTGGAGGAAGTGGTGAAAAGCAGGATGTGGAGACTATTCAGAGAAAGTGGATTACTGGAAACATGTCTTTGGGGATTTAGCTCTTTGTGACTCCCTGCTGCTTTATCTTTGACCCCTGTCCACTATGAGGTGGGCAGTTTTCCTCCACACAATGCTGCCACCATGATGTCATGCCCAAGTACACAAACTGAGCCTCCTGAGACCATGAGCCCAGTTAAATCTTCCTTCTTTGAAGCTGCTTCCAACATGTATTTCAGTCACAGTAGTATAAAAGTGACTTACACATTGACAGATATCAATAGATCCTGGCCCAAACTGTGAACTCGCAGAGAGTAACAAACACAGAATGTCAGCGGTGGGGGAAAAAGCAAAGAAAATTTCTATCTTCCTAGAGTTTACAACTTGCATTCCAGTGCAGAGACATGATCAGTAAATGAAAAATGAGATGAAATGGTAAATTAGGTGATAGACACTTCAGGAGAAACTGAGAAGGTTTGAAGGGGCCACATGACCTGGGGCAAGCTTGAGAGAAGACTGCACTGGAGGAAGGGCAGGGCCAGGCTGATCGCAGAGGACTAGGCAACAGACACCTTGCTAGGTTTCTTTTTTCCCCCACAAAGATGATCTGTGACGAATCTACCTGTGAAGGAACAATTGCAAAACTAATTCACAACATGAAGGGGTGCAGGGGCACTGGAGACCAGGGAACCCTGGGGAATCAGTGATGGCTTGTGAAGGGTAGTCAGAGCAGGTGGCACTGGGGACCAAGATATTTAGTGGGGAGTCTTAAGAGCACTGCAGCTTGTCATAAGCATGAAAGGGAGTGGAGTAGGTATGATAGGGCAGAGGGTCCAGAGGAAGGGTATCAAAACCATGTACTGAGGGATTTACTTAGGAAGAACTTGAAGCAATCACAGGCTTAGGTAGAGGAGACACCTAAAAAAGTGAGTAAGACATGGCCCCCATCCAGGAACAGTCTTAACAATTTCAAGTCTGACATGAGAAAACAGAAAGGGGTATTATTATGGGGATCAGGGTAATGTTCAGGATGGACTAAATTAGCTCCAGGTTGTGTCTGGTAGTGAGTGAATGCTTTGTGAGTTGCATTTGGAGTGTCACTGGGCCATGGAAAGTAAAGAACCTTCTCTGCACCATATCCCAGCCCCACCCTCAACTGTACTGATGAGAACTGGCTTGGGCATCACATACTGGAAGCTAATGTGTGAAAAAAGGGGGGGGGGCAGGAGTATCAGACACCTGCCTGTATTCCAGCTGCCAGGGGGAAGGCAGCAGCCTGCTGATGTTTTTTATCCAGACCTTTCTGTCTGGCAGGTTACACCAATCTTGAATATGTTTTCAAGTAAAGAAACTGAAGCTCAGAGCATTGACAGGCAGCCTCCGTACGGAGGGGCTATAACTCCAATTGTGGTGTTCTCCATCCACGCTGTGTTCTTCCCATCATATTGACAAAGAGTTACTTTGTAGCTGGGGAGTTTAAAAACAGGCCTGGGCACCATGGATGTGGATGAAGGTAGCATGCAGATGGAGGTGTCCTTAGCCTAGTCCTATGACAAGTCAGAGTTGTGGGTCAGCAGGGACATAGGGGAAGGTCTGACAGTATATCCGGGTCATGAATTAGCTATATACTCATTTACCCTGGGGGGATCCATTGAGAGGACCTGTCACTGTTCCTCTGCCTCTCTTCATCAAGCCTATGCTTCCAGAAGTCTCTGTCTCAAAAGGGAAGAGAATATCACTCTGAAATAAACCAGAGTATCTCTCTGCTGACCTGTCCCTGCCCATGTACCTGGGGCCAGAGATCACCTGCCATAATCCCCTCCCGGGGGGGGGGTGTCTTCAAGGTGACCTGGCACTTGTCAGGGAGAATCTCTATGTCTCTACTTCTGAATAGAAGAAAATACAGATGTGTCTGTTCTCAAAATGAACTCAGGAACATTTGGTGTGTTATGTCAGCCCTGTGTGTTTATCTAATCTGGCTTCTGAGGCAGAGCTGGAGCTCCCCAATGTCTTGGGTCCTGAAGTTAGTATCCTGAAACTCTTCTTTGAGCAAGAATCACTCTCAGTAATGTGGGTGAACTTCAGTTTCAGCAAGATGGG